>CM070766.1:6763831-7407355 GCA_036346245.1 Bonia amplexicaulis
TCCGTCAATGCACACCCATGCCTGTACCCTCTGGTACAGGGACCAATTGCCCACACTCCGCAAGTGTGGGGACCTCGATGCTTGATCACCTCATGACCAAGACTTCAACAATTCTCAATATGATGCATATATGTGAATGTATCAACAAGATAACATGCATTCACCATACTACGCATCAACAAATCTCATAAATGCCATAATGTAAACAGAACATAAATAGCATTCTCAATTCATCACTTACTCAAACTCACAATTTAAACAATCATGATTCATCCATCATCCAAACAATTCAAGAAATCCATAGACATACAGATTTTCACATCATAAATATACTTGCCTCAACCGCGAGAAAATGAAGAACGCGAGAAGGCACAACCCCGAATCCGCTCTCCTCCTGAATATTTAATTAATAATCACTAACATAACAGTAACGGGTTTCTAGATACAAAATATCAGCAACCCCAAATTCCCCAACAATTTATCTCAATTAAAATCCCCAACTCCCCTCGGCCAAATCTGCCCAACCACAGACAGCCGACTTCCAAAAATCATAACTTTCAGTACGTAACTCCAAATTAAGCGTTCTTGGACTTTCTGTAAAGATAATTAAATTATCTACAAAAACTTAGTTGGGGAGACTCTCTGATTCGTCCATTTACGAACCGATCCAAACCCTTTTCTAAAGCATCCAAATTCACATCGGACTCTCTGGACAGCGCACTAAAACAGGCATAACTTTCGCCCAGAAACTCGGAATCCGGACTTCTTTACCTATATTGAAAGCTAAGAAACGTATCCACAACTTTCTCAATTTGAAGGACTCCTGAATCGCAACTATTTCCGTCGCACAAACCGATCTACTAAACTCTGTCCAGAACTACCCCGATCTGCAGAACAGTAACACTAGAAAATTCATAACTTTCGCTACACAAATCCGAATCACGTGTTCTTATACTCCCTGGAAAGCTAATTAAACCCTCTACAACTTTCTAGAAGGGGTCCAGACCTGAATCCCGACGAAACTAGATCAAAACCGCTGAGAAACAACTACTGTCCCAGCAGCCCAGAAAACCGACGAATCTAACTTGATTAAAACCAATCTAGAGACTACCAGGGATTACCCTTGACGACACGACGACGCACAACGCCGACGAACATGACGAACACGGCGACGAACACGCCCGCGGTCTCCTCCTCTCCTTCCTCCGGATCCACGCGACACGGCGGCGGACGACGACGACGGCGGCGGCGCTCCGGGGAGGAGACGACGACGAAGACGACGACGGCGACGACGACGACGAAGACAGAGGCACCACGGCGCAGCGAGGACGACGACGCGGCACGGTGGAGACGGCGCGGCAGCAGGGCGGCGCGGCGGGCGCGGCGGCCGGGCGCACGGCGGCGCCGTGGCGCAAGGCGGCAGAGGCAGCAGGGAGGCGCGGGGAGGCGGGGGGCGGCTCCTTGGGGTGGGGGCTGCCTAGGGTTTTAAGAGGTGGCCTCCCTCCCTCTTGGGCCTAAAACCCACAGGCCAAGGCTTAGGCCCAGTTGCCTTAGATTTTCGAAAACCCTCAAAATTCTTACAAATTTAATTATTTCACAAAGACCCTCTCTATTAATTAAACAATTAATTAAATAATTTCCGGGGTATTACAAATCATCTGTGATACTTCCCGTGACTCATCATAAACGGTTTGTATTAAAACTGTTTGTGATAATTTCAATTTTTGTAGACCCGACCCTCACAGATCTATCTTAAATTCCAGATCTATTCTCACAGGCTGTTGTTTTGAGGAGGTAGGGCTTTGTGGCCATTTGGTGAAAGAAGACCGCGGATTTGGGAAGAGTGACTGTAGATCTATTTATTCTTGAATATCTATGGCTTGTAATTTGTTTCTAATTGCATTGTATTCTAGATCTAGCTTGGAAAGGGAGAATTGAAGATGATTTAGATATAGCTTGGTGTACAGAGAAGATTATTTACATCTAGTATTGTTTAGGGTTTAGGTTTAGCCAATTCGTAGTTTATTTCTACTTAATTAAATTTAATTAATTATTCTTGCTACACATAGCTACTTTAGATCATATATAGTATATTCATTAATTAATTCAATATTTAACACAAAATTGCTATATGCGTAGCGTAGGACCGAAGCTGGATGTATGCTGAGAACTGTATGATTGAACAGTACATTAATGCGTATATGTTTTTACAAGAGCTGCCGAGGAGGATATGTTGAATAAGAAGGTGGAATATAAGTACTATCCATGTATTGACTGCGAGAATCTAAAGATGTTTAAGAACCGAGCGCAGATCGAAGCATACTTAATTCGAAGAGGTTTCAAAAAGGGTTATACATTGTAACATCCCAAAATTTGGTTATTCCAAAAATATGGAAATTTAAAATCTTTTCCTGCATTTTGCTGGCATTTGAATTTGTTTTGAATATTTATTTGAAATCTTTTGAGTTTTCGGGTGGCATGTAAATTAATATATTGAGAATTAATATCCAAGTTTAAAGAAGTGATGGTGTTAATAAGAGGAATACAAAATCCAAGGATCTACACACAAATTAACATTTAAATATTGAATAATGGAAATAAAAATCTGAAATCAAATTACTTAGGTAAAAGAGAAGAACAGGCTAAGGAGTTTTTAAAACCCACATCCAAATAGCTAAAAATGTAAATTCTAAATTTCAAAGGTCATGCAAAAATTTAAAGCAATAATCTTAAAATGTGAAATAGAAATTTAAATTAAAAATCCTAAAAATCAAAATCCTACTTGAGTCCTTTTTCCATTTTTCTTTCCCATTCTCCTTTTCCTCTCTCTTCCGTGTGGACCCCACTCCTTTTTCCTCTCCCTTTCCTCCTTTCCTCCCCCTGCCCGCTGGGCCCAGGTCCCTTCCCTTTCTTTCTTTTTTTCCCCATGCGTCCACGCCTCTTCTTTTCCTTCTCCCTCCTCCCTCCTGTGGCCAAGCCATCCCGCGTCTCCCTCTTTCCTCCTCCCCTCCGCGGCTGCTCTGTCCCATCACCGCCTCCCTCGGCGTAGCTCCTACTCTACCGCCAGCGTGCGGCGTCCCATCATCTCGCCTGTCCAGCCCTACGCGCGCCGAGCCCCACGCCCGGGCAAAAACCGCCGGTTCTCCACCCACGCCAGTTCGCGCACGCGGGCGCCCACTCACCGCCCTCCACGCGACGCCATCATCACCCTGCCCCGTCACCCTCACTTGTCACACCCGCCGCCTGCACCGCCGCTCATCGACGCGACCGCTCGGGCAGAGTCCCGATGCCATCTCGGCCCGCTCACCTATATGAGCAACCGAGGCCTCCCACGGACTCCCCACACCCCACACTCCCTCCACCTCAGAGCAATCGGGTTTTCACGCTCTCTTCGCCGCCGGCGCCACTCTCCTTCCCCAACTCCGTCCACCGAGCCTCCCCCCGATTTCCCACCGAGACATCCAATTCCTTCTTCCCGAGCCATCTCCGGAGCGCCGTGAATCTACTCCCGGCCTTCCCCAAGCCTCCGTCGTGCTGCACTCGCCGGCACCAAGCCTCCTAAGCCGCCACTGCCTCGGTCCGCCATGGTGCTCCCGGGCCCCAACGCCACCTCCTTTGGCATCCCCTCGTGCCTGCTCCATTTTGGCCTCTCCGCCTCCTCCCGACCCCCTCGCCCGCACCGCGGCCAAACCCGCCCCAGCCTGCTCGCTTCAAGGCGGCAACGTCGGCTTAAGGGGATAAATCGCCCTATAGGGGTAAGATACATTCGAGCGCTCACTTGGCTAGCACCGCTATCTCGCCCCCTGGCTCCCTCGGCGCGCGTTCGAGCCCCCGCTCACGCATCGCTGAGGTTGAGCCATTTCTTTTATTTCGCGGGCTGACAAGTGGGCCCCACCGCCGCCGACCTCCGCTTCGCTTCTCGCCGACACCGGGTCCCACTGTCGGGGTTGCCCACGACACGTGGTTCGTGCACGGCGGGTCCCACCGCCGCCGACGCCCTCACGCACGTCTCGCGACACTGGGCCCGCCTCGCCGGCACCACGTGAGTGGGTACCGTCGATGGGCCCCACCGCCGTAGTTTTATAATTTATGTATTTGACTAAACCGATAGGATTCAAGTGTACATAACTTATTCATTTTAACTCCAAATTAAATGAAACAAATTTCTGAATTCATCTAAAATAAATATCTGCCCAATGGAACCAAAATCCTGATTTTTGAAGCTCATTTGAATTTAGAAAATAATTTACAGAAGCTAATAAAAATTTAAAATGGATGCAAAATAGATTATGGGATATTTAAAATGGAATTAGTTGTCACAGAGGATTAATGTGCCTTTAGCGTTTATTTTAAATCTAAAGTTAATTAAGGGCATCAATAAATAAAAATTACTTTTGTAAAATGTCCAAATATAATAAAGATACATTTAGTTGTAAAATAGAATAAATGCATTAACCCTTGACATACTGTTAATGAATCCCGGTGAATGAATTTAAAATTTAAAAATAAAGTTAAGCCTAATAATAACTAAGGGTAGATAAAACAATAATGAGGTCATTAATTAAATCTTAAATATTGAGTTTACTAATAATGAACATAAATACCAATAACAAAGCTAAATTGATTTTATTTGGATTTATGTGGATCTTTTGAGTTATTTGCTTTTGTTCGTGTTCAGTCGTTTAGCACGTAATTGGAAATTGGAGTCCTGAAGATTCGAGGGATCAAGTATGATCAAGAGCAAAGTGAAGATCAAGACCAAAAACTCAGAACCAACAAGCGAGAAAGCTTCGTGTGAGCTCAAGACCGCGGTAAACCGCGCCAGGGCGAGTCAATACTTTGATCATATTGAACCTATATTTTCTGCAAATTACTTTTGTTTAAATTATCAAAATACATGCTATTATTTTATGTACAAATACATGTTTAATTTAAGATCCTAGTTATATACCCATGTTTACCTTGATTAGTATTACACCCCCTTTTTGAATACTTGATTATGTGAACCTTGTCACCCTAGCAAAATTATGATAGTAACCTTTCGAAAATAAGCCCGTAATTATATGCCATGCGTAGTATTGCTTAGATATTCATGGGCGTGAGAACGCCCAAGCATCACTTTTAATCATAAGAAAGTTTGGTTGGACAGTCATGGTGGTAATGACTGGTATATATTTGATATGGTTATTTTATGCTCCCAAAACCCCCAACATGCTTGAATATCTGGGCGGATGGTTTGGGGGCAGGTGTGTGGTGCAGTGGAAGCACAAAATGGTTAGAGGTAGAACCGCCCAGATACCCCTAAGGACCGAATCTTGTCATGACCTCCCACGTAAAACAGTACAACCACAAGTCTGTAAAGTACAATTTGGCATAGTAGATTTACCGAACCCTAAAAGTCATCCTCACAGGAGGAGGTGTGAGTTAGTGCAAGCGACTGTCTGTGTGACGGCTTGAATGGGACACTCGTTGAGGGTGAAGTTCTGCTGTGGCGAGCTAGCAGGGGCGTAGCCAGCTGCTAGACGTTCAGAAGGAGAACATCCCGCACAACGTATGGGACCCACCGCAAGTGGGAGCGACCCATAGGGTGAAATGATGGAAGGGGCAAGGTACTTTGAACAGTCACTGTGATGGTCTGCTCAACTGCATGACTAAGGAATCATGTGGGGCAATGAGTTGACTGTCTCTTGTGGTGAAAGTGTGCAAACTCTGCAGAGTCAAAACTATTCGAATAGCCGTGCCCACGGTCATGGGCGGACATGGGAACTTAACTAGATATAGTTCTATTTCACAAACTTTGTGGGTGGAAATGGAAAAGTGGAGGGCAGTGCAAGGCCCTGATTTGTGTTGCATGGCATCTGCATCATAATGTGAATATTGATTACAAGATTGGACTATTATGAATTCGGAATACAGAAGATATTGGTGGATTCAAAATAAATATATATAAAGGGTTTGATCGGTGGATTAGCTAAATGATGTCATTCGCTGCTTGGAGATTAGACAACAATCAATGTAGAAAGAGTATATTCGGTGGATTAAGTAAATGATGACACTAGCTGATTGGAGTCTTAGATAGCAATCAGAAAACGAAGTGTATCTTTGGTGGATTAACTCAATTATGGCAATCGCCGTGTGGAGTTCTAAGTAGCAGCAATAACACTAGGATTTGATAATAATAATAATAATAATAATAATAATAATAATAATAATAATAATGCTGCCAAAAGCAAATTTCTGGCAAATAAAACAGCCCGAGCCTTTCCTTTGATAAGCCTTGCATACTATTTATTTGCATTCTGTGTATTGGCTCATGAACACAGATGGTTAGTGTGCTCACACTCGCCTCACAACAAATACAGAATCAAGAATCAGATCACGGCACCTCTGCAATACTATTGGTCATGATGACAAAGAAGATGAAGATGTCAAGGGCTAGGTCGCGAACCTCCAGTTGGCTGCCTGTGGGCACGTCCTGAGGGTTCCCCATGTGTGCTTCATTCTTTCGCTGCTGCAACTTAATGATTTCGGCCTGATCAGCCCATGTGTAAGTTTACTACTATATTTATGCTTCCGCATGGTATGTATTTGATGTTCATTTCTGTAATCTGTGAGCACTATCTACTGATCCAGGGAATAGTGCAATAAATCACAGAGGATTCCAGATAATAAAATCAGGGGTCTAACATACATATTGGACTAGTCACGATGAAGAGCAGATTACACAAAAAGGTAGTAATACAAACATCACCGATGAAGTCAATGATATGCCACCGGATGATGTCGATCGTGGCTCCAATTCGGATAGGCTGCATGATGACAATCTAGATCAGATGCTTCATGATGCAGAAGGGAACTATGATGAGAGAGAGTATGTTCAATTCTGGGCCTTAATGGAAGACTCGGAGAAACCTTTTGTTCACGTGCTGCAAGTCAAAGTACATGAGATTGTTAGTCGTACTTGAACTGCTGAATTGAAGGCAAGCAACAGTGTCAGCATAGATGCGTTCAGTACTTGTGGATTGAGGAGCTCCTACTATAGGTTCATAGCAAAGATTTGGGAGCTCACTATGTGCTTTTTAAGATCCCCTATTTCGGTGCCATTGGGTCCATCTCTCATAGGTGAAGGTCGACAAGTACGGCGTCACTACCGTGGACCTCGAATATGTTGAATACAAAGATGAACCATTCGTACTCGCTAACCAAGTTATTCAAGTCTTCTATGTAACTAACCAGGCAAATGAGAAGTGCCACGTAGTTTTTCATGAAAAAGGAGGATTGTCGGAGTTGAGAATGTAGTGGATGAGAAAGAATACAATCAATTTGATGAGTTTCGTCCTTTTAGAAATGGCATAAGGGCCGAAGAATAACAATGTGGTGAAACTAGCTACATATGCTTCGATCATCACGAAGGGCTAATTTTTAAAGGAAATAAGCAAGTGAAATGATGAATGAAATGTTTATATGTCATATGTTCTGAATTTGCATTTATGTATATAAGAATGCGTCATATATATATATATATATGTGTGAATTTACATTTATGTATATGAGAATGTATATTTACTACAACAAAGTTACTCATTTGAAATAGTTTCCTAGGATGTTGAATTGTTGAACATCGCATACTTATATTTAAGGTATTATATTTCAAGTATAATAAGTAATTATATAACTTTTCTTCATAGAACCTAAACAGATGGCCTATTAACACAAAAGATGTATCATAGACGGGTTTCAACAAATACCATCTGTGATGGCCGATTATTGTAACAGCCCAGCTGTTTATTTCAAAATTTTGGATAAAAAAAAATTTCAAATATTAAAATAAATTAATTTGGTTTAAAATAAAAATAAGAATTTTGTTTGTGTGAAATTTCAATTTTGTTTGCCCTGATTTTCTGCTTTTAGAAAGCTGGATTTGAAAAGTAATTTAAAAATAAAAACTTAAAAATATTATTAAATAAAATGATATTTTGATTTTCTATACAAATCCTATGTCAAATTAATTATTTGAACTTATTTGGCTTTTATTTGGTTTTTCTGAGTTTCCTGGATTTTTTAAAATCTATTTTGAAATTAAAAAGTATTTTTATTATGAAAATATAATACCAACATAAGTTGGAAATATTTTTATTAAGTCCAAAATGTCTCCAGGAAGTTGTTTGAATTTTCCAGGAATTTTTGGATATAATTTCATATTTTTCTGAGCTTTATTAAATTTTCTGGTGTTTTCTGAAAATCTAAATCGAATTTAATCCTCCACCGCCCGATCTAATCTCGTGCGTCCATATTCACCTAACTCTCTTCGCTCTCCATCCGACGATCCCGATTTCCTCCTTGCACCACATCGCTCATCCGATCGTCCGTTCTTTCCTCTCTCTCTTCTCTCTCGTTGATAAACCGGTCCCACCTGTGAGTGAATAAAATTATTTTTCGTTTCAAAAATAATTCGGCCAGAAAATCAAACCCTTGCTGACGTCATAAATTTCTTTTCCACAGAAAAACAATTCATTTGAAAATCATTTCCCTTGATGACGTCATAATTTCATTTTTCAGTTCAAAAATAATTCCAGAAAATCGGTTTATTCTTTTCTCCCTTTTCAAACATCCGAGAGCCCGTTCTTTTTTGTTTTAACTCCGATTGAGACCATTAAAATTTTTAAATTCATCTAAAATTCTAATCTATCCATTTATACCCTATTTTCAAATTTTTGAAATTTTTGAATTTATTTGGTTTAAACAAAATCTTAATTAGAATTTTATTTAATAAAATAAAATTAAATATTAATATTTGCTAAAAATATTTTATTTGAGTTCTTTGAGTCTCAAGGAAGTTTTGAAATTTATTTTAGAATTTTCGGAGTTTGGTTGAGCTCAATTTCAAAATCTCAAACAAAATTCAAAAAAGAGAGAGAGAATGAACAGTGCCGCAAGACTTGTTCATCGCCTCAGCGCCCGAGCGCAGACGCGCACTTCGCCATGAACGCCGGTTTCAAACTTTGATTTCGTGATTTTCTCCACCGCTTTGTGCGAAATCAAGGCATTTAAATTCTCTCATCAAGAGCTTTCAATTCCCACCGTTTCCCTCTCATTTATGTGTATTTACACGAAATTTAAACTGTGCTCTAAATGACACCATTATTTGATCTCTCTCTCCCATCCACCTCCACCCCTATAAAAGGGAGCACCGGGTGCCCCTTCTAATCCTCACTCAACCCCCGAAATCTCAAAGCCTCTCTCCTTTTCTTCTCTCCAATAGCCATTTTACTTTTGTGTACCGAGCCCCGTTCCTTGGCCTTTTGCGATGCCTACAGTGGAGTCCGGTCACTTTTGACCACTCCGTTGGCTTTGCCTCCTCTCGTTCTACGCGGTGCTCCTCTCGCCTTTGCCGGAGCATCATCGGAGCATCGCCGGACCACCGTGGCCAAACCGTGCCGTCGTTCCTCTCCTCGCTGCGAGCCGACCGTGCGTGTTCCATCAAAACCGAGGTGAGCATTGTGTTCCCGATGTTCTCCTCTTCGTTTCGCCACAAACCTCACCCGCTAACTCCTCTTCGTTTGCCCGGAACGCCGATGCCAACCCGCCGGCCGCCTAATGTCTTCTCCGCCATGTTTCGTCACCATCCGATGTCCGCTGGCGAGCCGTCTGTACTGCTGAGTTTGCCTCGACGCGTTCTACGCCATGCTCCCATCGCCATCACTCGAAGACTCACCGAGTCCTCGTCGACCTGGTCGAGCCGCATCGAAACAAAGTGCCTTCGCGCGTACACCACTTTTTCGGTAAGCGCTTTAATTTTTGTTCACGTCATGTCGTGTCCTAGCCTCCAAGCAATTTATCTATCATTTTTATTTAATTTTTCGTGGAGCCAATTGTCAGAAATTGAACTTTCCGCGAAAAAGGTCGTTTTTGACTCCCGAGGCCGATTCGTCGTCTCTGTTGAGTTTTAGCCTGTGCCGTAATTTTTCTTAGACTTGCCTCGCCGCGTTCTACGCCGTGCTTTCTTCCGTTTCCCCAAAAAGCCTCCACAAATTTTTGCCTCTGACACCTCGCCATAGCCACCAATGGCATCTCGTGACTCCGTCTATCCGTTGGTGTTTTCCCCAATCCGTTCGCGTCATATCGTGCCAAACCATCCCGGTAGCTACCTTTCAAATGGTTTTGGATTCGCTTCACCGAGCACCAAGATATCAAGTTTTCCTTTTTCTCTACCGTCGCCGCTTCAAACGTCGATTGTATCGTCTCCGATGAAGTTTCAGCTTAGCCAATAATTTTCCTAGCTTCACCATGTCGTGTTCTACCCTGTGCTCACCCTACATCTCCATGTTCTACACCCGGTACTATCTCCTTCCAACTTGCCGTTGTCCTTTCGCCGTCACTGCTGCATTCTCTCACCGCCAGTGATTGCCGCCGTTCCTCGACTCCGTACCCACGTCACCACCTTCGTCTCGTCGCTGGGGTTCCATTTTGTCCATTCGCCGCCACCTCGCAACCAATCGACACCGTTCTATTCAAAAAGAAATTCTCGGATTTTGTTATCATTTCATGTGATCTTTAAAACTTCCAGATATCTGTTCTCCTTCATTTGAACTCCGAATCCGTTGATTCTTTCTTCTAAATTCATCTAAAATCTTAACCTTTCTTCTAGTATATATTTTGTATTTTTGTGATTTTATTTGTATTTATTTGTTCGTTTGTATTTATCGTTCCGCGCGTAGAATCCGACGTCGCCGAAGAATATTCTAAGCAGCAGCAAGAAAGTCAAGATATCGCACACGAAGGCAAGTCTCCTTTGAACATCTTGAACCCATGTTTGAGAAATGTTTTGATTATTTTAAATTTAATGCATTGCTATATTACATAAAATGATAATTTCTGTTTTAGAGATATTAGTTGCGGACAATTGTTATACCCTCATTTGGCATTGACAACCATGTACCTTTGACACCCTAGGATTTCCTTTGTCTCAATAATGAGATTATTATTAAACTTTGGTAAATGTTGTAACGGTAGTAAAATGCTTAGTCGTGCTATATAACCTTTGGTAACTTGGAATGGGAAATTATATTTTTGTGGAACTAGACTTTTGTTCAAGATTTAGTGGTGATTGGAATTGCCACAGTTCTTTTAAAATAAAATAAAATGTGAAAATTGGATTTAGACCAGGGCGGATGGTTGGTTTGGTTTGGTGCGGCTATCACGAGAACTTGTTAAGTGTATGTTCCGCCTAGTCAATTAAGGACCGACGCTTGTGTTTGTCCATCGAGCACTACCGTACAACCACATGTCTATATGGGTGCGACCTAGCTAACTAACTTACAATAGTTTAGTTTAGGTACCACCAATGGAAAGTGACCCGGTGTACTGGTTATTCACAATGAGGACGGGGTTTCTTGTACTCATATGGCGCAAGAGGGGGCTTCTGACTGGGTGGTTTAACCCTTCAGCGGTGAAACCTCAGCGGGTGGTGTCTAGCTAGACTAGAGTAAGGTAAAAGCTTTGTGATATGTTATCTGGGTCTCATGCCTAAGGAAGCATGTTGGCTATTAAGATGACTTATCTCTTGTGGGTAAAGTGTACAACCTCTGCAGTGTAAAACTATTCGAATAGCCGTGCCCACGGTCAAGGGCGGCAAGGAATGCATTCACATGGTAGCTCATTGGTTTTGGTTTTAAAATAAAAGTTTTGAAAACCGGAGTGGTTGGAACTCTCGATTTGTGTCTGGCGGATGTAGCCAATGTGGGTGGTTGTAACCGTTTTCTTGAATCTGGCGGTTGTAGCCGTGTGGTGGTTGTAACTCGTTTTCTTGAATCTGGCGGTTGGAGCCAGTGTGGGTGGTTGTAACCCGTTTTCTTGAATCCTGGCGGTTGGAGCCAGTGTGGGTGGTTATAACCCGTTTTCTTAAATCTTGGTGGTGAAAGCCAGTTATCTAGTGTTGGTGGTTGTAACCTTCACTATGCAATTTGATAAGTTTCTGTTAAAGCAAGTTCTTTATTAAATTAATGTCTTTGAAAATATTTAATGGTATTTGAAATAAAATATTGCTTTGTGCAAAAGAACCATATAACCCTTCCTTTGTTAAGCCTTGCATCTCGTGCATTTTCCCAAGACTTGCGAGTACTTTATGTACTCACATGCTGCACTCAAAACAAATCTCGGAGGAATATGAAGCTCAAGAAGGAGACTACAACTACGGTATATGGATTCGATGAAGGTTTTCCGGAGTTCTAGGTTGCGCTTCCCACCAATTGCACGTGGTGTATTGATGGGTCTCACTGATTTACTTTTGCTCGCTGTGTTTTATGTTTCGTGTGTTGCGAGGTCTTGAAACCTCATTTGTAATAAAGAGACCTTTTGGTCTGTACTCTCTATTATTGTAATAAAGCGTTATTGGTTATGTATTCATCATTTGTTTGACCTGTGCACTAGCTTTGATCCGGGACTAGTCTTTGTAATACAGAGGATCCAGATTCGGAAATCCGGGGTCCCGACAATTATCACAGATGATTTTTATTACGAACCATCTGTGATGGCCTACCTATCACAGATGGTTCGTAAAACACAAGCTGTCTATGATAGGTAGGCTATCACAAACGGTTCATAATAAAAAATTTCTGTGATAATAGGACATCACAGACAGTTTTTGTTGGAAGCCATCTGTGACACATCTTCTATACATACATTCGTGTGAAAACCTAACTTACTACTACGCACACTTAAGCTCATTCCTCTAGCTCCCATTGCGCCCCCCCCCTCCGGCTCCCCATTGCGTGCCACCCTCCTCGCCTCCCATTGCCATCAACTCCTCCTAGGTTCCCCGTCACCATGGTTGTCCCTGTGTCATCGCCCCTCCTTGGTAAATCAACCCTAGGTTAGTTCATTCTCCAAAAACAAAATTTGCTTACACTGTTGGCAAGAGGTCGAACAAGTCCATAATTGGCAGAACTTTCATTCAGGGATATTGCTCTTCTATCCATCTACTCATATGTAATATATAGTATATATGAAATGATATTGGCCCTGTTTTTTCGGCTTTTCTATAGTAACTAGCTTTTAAACGGAGTATCTTTTTAAGATAGGGTCTACTAGTTAATTGTAGTACGTACTGTACCGGCTTCATTTATATCGGCAAAAACCACACGTGAGTTTCTGTTACTCTGTAATCTCTTGTACAAATAGCCTAAAAGCCACAAGCCGCAGCCAAAAGGAACAGGCCCAATATTGCAATGTTGTGTTGGTAATCAATAATGTGTTGTTAATTAGGAAGAAGGATCAATGCTAGATAAAAATTGATATTGTAAATTGAGAAGTGGAAATTAGTAATAAAGTTGAGCACATAATTCATATTATATATTGTTTCACTTTGACAACTTCCAACCATGGCATCATATGGCAGCAACATCATTAGATGTAAATGTAGTAAAGTGCTCACAACAAAAGGTAGCATGTATGTATTTTTATGCTCTTCTTATATGTAGCTTGTAAGCAAAGCATATAACTTTGCATGTAGCATGTATGGATTTTTTATCCTCTTTTTATATGTAGCATGTATGTATTTTGTTAGACCATGTGGTGGTCGTGCACTTAGTGATGATAAATAATTGACATTTGGGTTTCATTAGAACTTTTGTTTGGGAAAGTCCTAGTCAATGCGCTTTTGTTGCTGGAGTATTCAAGATAGCAGGTCTGGTCAGTAGGCATCGACCACGGCAAGTCGACCAGGGCAGAACAACCACGGTAGGGAATCGTTAGGTTTCGAACTTGAATAGTGAACTGGTCACAAGATACAATAGACTACGATCGGTAGTCGGCAGGCTTCGACTAGGATGGTTGGGGTCATGAGCTTCAGTGGACCAATCGGAAGTGACAGTAATCAATCGGTGGTCGTTGCTTCAGTACCAGGTAGGTACTCAGTAGTCAATGCTATAATGCTCAATCGATACTCGGTGGTTTGTACTAAAGTACTTATTGATGATAGTCTGTGCTACAGTACCTGGTCGGTACTCGGTAGTCGATGGTTCTATAACTGGTTTATGGGTGGTAGTCATAGACTTTAACTACTACGATGCTTGTGATTTGCGAGTGTTTTGAGCAGTCTTAATTCCCGAGTACTTCTGCTTTTCAAGTACTCGTTGAGCCAGCGGTCTGATCGGCTTGTGCATGGTGGTCAAACTAGTTGTAATGAATGGTCTGAGATTGATTTCTAGAAAAGCATGGAAATTGTGGTCTTGGCTAACCTGGTTGATGTTGATGGATTAACAAAGGTGTGATATGCATGTGTGGATTAATGTCAGTCAAGTTAGGAAGAACTTGTGCTAGGAAAAATGTTCTTTGGTCTTTGCATGTGCAGGTTGGGCGTAGAGATGGTCATGATCGGTGACAAGGAGGACCGAGACTGGGATCGGGAAATCTGAGGTCCAGGCAGTCGAGGATGTCATGCGAGGTGATCAGGCTCACGCTAGAGCACGTGGAGATCAAAGGTTGATGATGCGTGGAAAAGCTATGGAGAGATGTGGTCCTGAAGGCTTCGACACGTCAGGTTGATGATGCATGATAAACATACAGGAGGTGCGGTCCTGGCGGCTTTGTCAAGTGATGAGATTGGAGAATTTATAGAAGGAGTCCTTAAGACAAAGGATTAAAGATTGCGTAAAACCTATGTTTGGAATGGTTTTGGGTCCCTTGATTTTCGGAAAAGATAGGATTTCGTGTCCATGTTTGGGGTGTTAGCCTATAAAGGCACGAGAGAGGGTAAGGGTTAATGCAAGGCTTTGGGAAGGTTTCTGGCGAAGAGACTTAAGAATAGGCCTGAGTTTCTAGCTAGGGCTTTTAGGGGTGCTTGTGGGGGCACTTTGTAAATCCATGAAAATTCAACAATAAAGATCATCTTGAATCAAACTGGTTCATGATTTGCTTGAAGGGTGGTGGTGATTGCAAGTGTATTGGATCTTACGATGACGTGTAAAGGTACTCGAGAGGTTTGGCTTTTGTTGTTGATGAATTCAAGTATGTACAGACCGATCAAAGATCAACACTGAGTGGTCGATCAAAATAGTCGAACATTGAGCGATCAATTGGGCAATTGAGCACCGAGCAGTCAAAACCTTCACCGACTGCCAGGAGATTCCAAAAGGGCGGCGACAATCACTCACCCCCTCTGATTGCAGTATTCGATCCTACAAATTTTTATCCTCTTTTATATGTAGCATGTATGGAATTTTTATCGTCTTCTTATACGTAGCATGTATGGATTTTTTATCCTTTTCTTATATGTAGCATGTATGGATTTTTAATCCTCTTCTTATATGCAGCATGTATGGATTTTTTATCCTCTTCTTATATGTAGCATGTATGAATTTTTTATCCTCTTCTTATATTGTCAGATCCCGGAGCAGCAACTTCAGGACCCTCTGTGTTAATCGCACTATCCCAGGAAAAGCTAGTGCACACGCAGGTCAACAGGAATGCATATTATGCACAATAACCACTCTTTAGTATAAAATAAAGGTAAGGGCCTTATGGCCAAAGTTTTACAAGAATGGCTCGAGGCCAAACAAAAGTAGACAGCGGAAGATAATCAAAGTAGCACCCCATCCAGCCTTCCCACAAGGTGAATAACTGTAAGACGTTGCCTACTCATTGCAATCTTCACCGAAGTCGTCGAAGGCCTCCTCTAGAAAGAAGTTAAATTGAGCAACGTGAGTATATAAAGTACTACACAAGTTACACCAGGAGGTTTAACAGAGTTAATGCATGCATATGGATTGACAAAGGAAGGCATAATAATGTTAATTGAGCGAAAAGCAGAATTGAAGTAAATATTGTAAGTAGATTCAAAAGCTGAATTTGATACCATAGATAAAAACAAGATTTTTACCAAAATAATATTGTTAGTACATGCTTCAACCAAACACTAACCTATCCACGGGCATCCCACCCGGAGCATCTTTACCAAAAAGATCTCAAATGGATTCCATCCATCTATACATTTTTTAATCTCTCATGGATTTCATCCATCCATAAGGTTTTTAATATTTCATGAATTCCATCCATCCATAAGGTTTTCATAAACCATTTTGAAAAATAAAGTCTAATCCGTGAAAAACTTTACTCAGCTTGCCCATGACCGTGGGCACGGCTATCTAGGATAGATTATACACTCTGCAGAGGTTGTACAGCTTTTACCCACAAGATATGATAATCTCATAATATCGGACATTACACGCTTCCGTAGGCGTGCGACTGAGAAAATCATAACAAGGCCTTTACAATGGAAAGCCTTCAACCTGGCCAAGCCAACACTGAGGTTTCACCCCGGTAAGGAATCTACCAGACTGAGACCTCCTCTTAAGCCGAGTGAGACTTCTCATGGCCTACGCACGCTCACTTTCAACCTACAGCGAGACTCAGGTTGGGACTTGTAAATTAGTCAGCCAGGGTTGTCCCATACCATCCTTGTGGTAGTACGATAGGGCTTTGCAACAATAGCTCACAGACATGTCCTTAACTGACTTAGGCACCAACCACATACCCCTCGTGCTTGGAAATCAACATTGCGTCACCAAACAACAATGCATGCCAGCAAGCACCCACCACCTAACCATTTGCCTAAGTATAAACCAAGTTTTTATAATTTTGTTTTGAAATAACTCATAGTTTTTCTTGACTCACCGAACTCAAGAGTACATTTCAAAAGCACATCATTTTATGTGAAAAAGATATCCCAAAACAAAAATTATGTCTAAGCATTTGATACAAAATTTCTCTAGTCCATACTAGTGTATTAACTAGAGTTTTATCTAACGTGACAAGGCATGTTGATGTTCAATGTCAAATTTGGCCACATACAAATGAATTTGGTGTAACTAAAGTTTAAATCGGATTTGAACTAATTTGAATAAAAGTACGCATGCATAATAATTTTAAAAATAATAAAAATAATTTAAATTACTGGGAGTAACATGATCAAAAGTGTAACTTGCCTTGCTCAGTGTCCTTGTGCAAGTCACCGAAGTCGTGCTCTCCGAGATTGTCGTATTCTACGCACGAAGAACCAAACAAATAAATTCAAAAAATTCAAATAAAATTCAAAAAGAGTCTAGAACTGGGTAGTTTAGGATTTTAGAAGAATTTAGGAATTTGAACATGTCAAATCGGAGTTAAAATGAAGTAATATGAGCTTCTGGGAGTTTAAAAAGGAAGAAAATGAAAAAGACTGATTTTTGGGAATTATTTTTGTACTGGAAAAGGCTAATTATGACTTCAGCAGATATTTTAATTTTGGCGGGATTTATTTTTAAAACAAAATGCTGACGTGGCGGAGTTGGCTGATGAGGCCGCCATGGCATGCCACGCGGCTGCCATGCGATTGCCATGTGGGCACGGGGCCGGCTGACATGGCCATGCCGAAGCGGCGGCGCACGGGGGTGGCGAGCTCGCCAGATCGCGGGCGCTGGCGGCGGTCGGTGAGGCGGCGGAGGTAGAGGAGGCGGCGGGTTCGGCTCATACCGCGTCGGGCTCGGAAGTGGCGGAGGAGGACGGCAAGGGAGGGAGAGGAGCGGCGGCGGCTCGGGTGGGCGAGAGGCTTGGCCGAGGTGGGGAGGAGAGAGCTCGAGGAGAAGTGGTGCGGAAATGTGGTTCGAGGCGGGGTTTTTATTAGGGGAATAGGCGACGCGGCGCTTGCCTGATGAGGACATCC
Source organism: Bonia amplexicaulis (assembly GCA_036346245.1). NCBI lineage: Eukaryota > Viridiplantae > Streptophyta > Magnoliopsida > Poales > Poaceae > Bonia > Bonia amplexicaulis. The sequence goes on from CM070766.1 coordinate 6,781,530, forward strand.
CATGCATATATACACCTACACTAATAACATCTACGCATACACATGTTCATTCTAGTTCGACTGAACCAAAGGAGAAAGTATACGACGGTCCAATTACTCGCAGCCGCGCTAAACAAATCCAATCACAGGTTAAAGCTAACTTGAGTCTAATTTTGGATTTAAATGATTTAGCAGTGCTACCCATGTGTTCTTCTTTGGTGTTACTTACATAGGCGAGGAGCCAATGCGTGAGAACTTTAGCGAAAAAATGAAGAGCTGCGATACACTTATTTGCGTGCAGCGTAAGATGGATTCTATCACCTGGAAAGGAGCTAACCAGGATGCCTCACACGGCCGAAACAAATGAAAATCTGCTACATGCGCAAGGAAAAGAAAGGATGCACCACTTGTTATTTTTCATGCAAGCATGCAAAATCTGCACAAAGGAGTTGGACGGTTGGTTTAGAGAGAGGAAAGAGAGAATAAAGGGATAATTTGAATGCATGCGAAATCAGCCATGCATTGTGCGGCTTGGCTGCATGTCTTCCCATGCATTGTGCGGCTTGGCTGCATGTCTTCCCATGCATTGTGCGGCTTGGCTGCATGTCTTCCTTTTCTTTTCTTTTCGTTTATTTTGGGTTCCCATATTCTAGAAGATGTAGAGACATGCTATATATATGGGGTTGTGTCCAGGGCTGTAATACCCTGAACGTCGTTACGGCGTAAGTTTCTAAAATAATCGCGGAGTTTCCCGATTTTTTGGTAAATCGTGGGAGGTGAAAATTAAATTGCATAATTGTCCAAACTTAAAAAAATAAATTAAAACAAATAATTTGAATATTTTGGGCTGTCCGAAGGAGTGGGCCAGCCGATTTGGGCCAGCCAGCCCAAATGGGGGCCCGTACCCCCTCCCAAACCCTAGCACCCCTTTATAAACCCCCTCCCTTGGCCCCTCTCCCCTTTTTTCCACCCTTGGCCACCCCCCTCCTCTTGGCGCCTCCCCCTCCCCAAAATTGCTGCTGCCCTTGGAGCCAAGGAGAGGAAGGAGAAGGAGAAGGAAGGAGAAGAAGAAGAGGAGGAAAAAAAGTGGAAAAATTCTTCATCTAGGTAATTTTTCTTCATTCCAAATCCTCTGTTTTATGGAATAATTAGGGTTCTTGGCACGGATTTTGAAGGTAGTTAATAGATTAATTGCCCGATTAGAGATTACATGCTGTCTGTAGATTGAATCGCGCAGCGCGTCTGTTCACGCGGTTTTGACCTAGTAAACGAACTTTCCTGTACACTCTCCCAAAGGGAAAGTTGTAGAGGACTTCCAGAGGTGAGAGACAATGTGGTGGTCATCTCGTGTGTATGATGAGTAATTGACATCGGCTTAGGGAAGTCGAGTTTGAGTTGGTTGGTTCGGACCTTGACGTTACGTGGTGTAATGGGCTCGGTCGGACTTGGTCAAACCTGGTCAAATGAGATTATGATGCATATTCTGATGTTTCGACAGGTTTGCTGATGTTATTATGCCTTCATGTATCGAGCGGTGCTATTTGACGTGTTTCTTGTCTGTGTGGCTGCAGGACGTCGAGGCGAAGTCGTGGCGAGACACGGTGGACCGGACTAGGCGCAGGTGGCGCTGAGGTCAGAACGGTCGGGATGTGTCGAAGACGGCGTGGACTCGAAGTGGTTGCGAGGCGTGCGAGACAATGAGCGCGGAAGCTTCCCGGAAGGTGCAGGAGGGGCGAATCGGTAATTTCGCAAGGCTGCGCAAGCGGGAGACGGCTCCGTTAGGGTTTAGCCGGTGTAACGGGTTGGAGACCCGTTAGCCAAGGGCTATAAATAGAGGTGAGGGGCTGCATACACCTTAGGACACTTGAGAGCTCATTCATCCCTTTGTGTGGGTTGTGTTCCTCCCAAGAAGCATGTGAGGCTCTTGGTGTTCTTGAGGATTGAGAGGGAGAGGATGGATTAAGAGACTTGTAATCATTCCTTTTATTCTAATGTCCATGCGTATGGGGATGTAGGGTTTGATTGGTGAGATGAAATGGATGTAAACACTTGATTGTGTAATCTTTCATCTCCACGATTATATTTGAGTTTCCTTCCTATCAAGTTGTTCTAGATATTTGCTTTGTGAGGAGCAGCAAGTATTTGGGTCTGTCTTTGTCTCTCTGTTTTTGCTTTGATTTCTCTTCCTTCTCCCCTTCTGTTGGTATTCCTTTTGGTTCTATGAAGATTTCCTTCTTTTAAGATTTTCTCTCTTTCTCAAGTTTGAGAATCAAATATTAAATCTTAAATAAGGCTTTCAATTAGCAACTTGATCTCTGGAAAGAGTATCTTCCGAGCCTTCTGATCTCTGCTGTGAACCATTTTTCGGGCTGTTTTTGTTTGCCTTTCTCTCACAAACTTGAACCGCACTGCAATTTTTTTTGGTAGCAAAGGAACTGTTGGCCGGTTCTACACTGCAACAGCTCGGTTCTTGGTCTGCAGGAACAATCCTTAAATCTGAAAGATGCTGCTGTTTGGCTTGTGTATTTTCGGTTTGTTGTCTCTGTTCAGTTAGCAGTTCGGGCAGCAGTTTCAATTCTTGGCAGCAGTATTTTCTTTCGGCTCAATTGGGCAGCTGTAATCACTGTTCCTATTTTCGGCTGTCTCCAGTACTTCCTGTACCGAAAGTTTCTTTTACTTTGTTTCTTTTGCCGGTTCAAAGCTCCTGGTCTTCCTTCTTCTTCTTCTCTTTTCTGTCTCTGTCTGGTGGTCACCCCAGTTGTGATTCGGCAGAGGATCAGGCTGTGCGCCAATTTGCTTTGGCTAATTTCTGTTGATCAATTTCTCTACTGTAATTTCTGTGCTTGCAGTCTTGGTCTTTAAAGTGTGTGGCCTTCTACCGAATTGTTTCTTTTTCTTTTTAGTCTGGGCAGCATACAGAGTCTCGGCCGGCAAGTATTGGTGCAAAAGCTTTTGTGCTTCTTTCTTTTTATTCTTTTGCTAATCTATGAACTTTTTGCATGCAGATCAAACGGCATTATTTTCAGCTGAATTTTTTACTGATTACTCTCTGATTTATGCTTAATTTTTTAGTATCGCATGCATTCCAGTTTTCAATAGAATTAATTTTCTGTGAGTTGCCTCGTTCTGCATTTGTCTGAAAAATCAGTGTACGAATTCTCGAGGCAATTTTAAAAGAGAACGACATTCACCCCTCTGTCGCCATTTCGGTCCTACAATTGGTATCAGAGCTGGTTAGCTCTAATCCATAGATCTTAACCGGTCTCAAGAGCCATAGCGACGGACAAGTATTCCACCAAGCCTCCGGTGTTTGATGGCCTAGATTACCCCTTCTGGAAGAGTCGAATGGAAACATACATCCAGGCTCAAGGGTGTGCCATCTGGCGGAAAGTGAAGGTTCAGTTTGTTGTTCCTGCGGATGAGAACATCAATGCCGGGAATATGGCTGATGTTGAGGCAAACGCGAGGGCAAGAAACATCATCATTCAGGGATTGAGCAGAAGCGAGTTTGATCGCATCTCTCACCTGTCGTCTGCCTTCGATATTTGGACGACCCTCGGTGCTTACCATGAGGGCACCACCAAAATAAAGACGGTGCGACAGGACCGGTTCAAGCGCCGATCTGACAAATTCGAGATGCTTGGAGGGCACGCCGCCGGAGTCAGTCCCTTGACGAGTGCTTTTCTCGCTTTCACAAGATTTTGAGCAACCTCCGAGCGACGATGTCGGTCTCACATACTCCGACTCGGATAACGCCGACAAATGCTTTCTTTCGCACTCGATCTTGGGTTTGGGAGATGAAGGTGACTACCATCAAGGATATCACGGACCTCGACCACGACTCTTGATGCGCTTTACTCGCCTCAAGACTCACGAGATTGACATAGTCTCTCGTCGGTCGAAGTCTGTCGATGGCATTAGTCACGATCCCGCTTCGGATCTTCTTCTGCCGAGCCGATATGTGGATTCTCCTTGCTCGCTCTCGTGACATAACGATGATCGGTTAGAGCGACTTCGACGAACAACTAGCCCTCCTAGCGTAGATTTTCTCATGCCTACAAGAGGAGGAGGATGGTAAAGAGGAGGTCCTGTGATTTGCTTGAGTGTGGTGGCCCCAACCACATTGAGAAACCGCCCCAAGCGGGAAGGGCAAACCGACTTTGGCGGTTCGGCAAGAACGACTACATCAACAAGAACCGCAACACGAAGCCCTCGGCACTGTTCAAGGCAAGAAGAAGTTCGCGACTTTGGGAAGGCCAAGCTCTTCCACCACGTCCTCGCCGCCTTGACGACCTCGACCTCGGCGAGGTGGAGGGATGGAGCGACGACGACGGACGGGTGATCAAGAACCCAAAGATGGCGATGACTTCTCGGCATGTGCTTCATGGCCCTTGAGGGCTAACCGACGATGAGCTCTACTCCGACTCCGACGAGGTATACCCATCGTACGACCAGCTTAATGATGCCTTTCTTAAGCTAGGTAAATTTCATGCTAGATCTAGAGCTAGATACTTCACTTATATCTGCTCCCTCCCGTGACGAATGTAACACATACCCTGCTTTGTTGGAGATATGGAGAAGTTAAGGACTTCTTATGATAGTGTGACCTCTGAGCTAGATATTCTTAAGGTGGAGAATGTTAGTCTACTAGCTGAACTAGAAATGACTAGGATTGATGTTCCTTCATCTGCTATTGAGACTACTTTCTGCACCTCTTGTGAAGATAAGGACAATGCTTTTAGAGGTCTTTACACTATGCTTCTCGATCTGCCCGAGTCTTGTGAAAGCCGCAATAATCTGAAGATAAATCTAAAACGGGCAGATCATAAATTGTTGATCTACAAGCTGTGTTACTAGAGCCCATTTCTTCATATTTGAACTGTCCAAAATTAACTGCTGAACTTGAATCTGTCTCAAAACAGTTTTAAGAAATGATTGACACAAATAAAAAATGGCTCAATTTGCTTCTAAGGATCCTGTTAGCTCACCATGCAATAGTTGTAACAAACTAAAATCTGAATTGATTGCATTGGATGAAAAATATGTAAAGCTAACTAAGGACCTTCTAGAAAAATCACATCCTTCTTGTGCTTTCTGTGCTGAAATGTTGGAAAAGGATGAGGACATGGTAGAGACGTTTAGGAAGAGTTACGAGAACCAAATGGCTAGGATTAGGGCTGCCCCCTGTGTGTCCTACGAAGCCCTCAAGGTTGAGGTGGCCGTGCATAAGGAGAAATATGCACGTGTTGTTCGCTCTTCTGCTGTTGGTTCTTCTTCTTCCTCTCCTCCTGCTGTCTCTTCTTCTTATCCTTGCTCTTCTTGTGCCTCTCTCTTTCGGGAGTGTCAGTACCTTATGAACACTCTCGAGAAATTTGTAGGAGGTAAGAAGAAACTCAATCTTATTCTAGACCAATCAAAGATTTGCAAGTTCAATCAGGGTCTAGGATATGATTTCCGTGAGGATGTGAGGAAGCATCCACCTGTCGTGCTCAGACCCATAGCCGCAGGTGTGATTGAGGTCAAGCCCAAGAACAAGAATGTTCAATTTAAATCAGCGGGCTTTGTCCAAAGGATTTCGGCGACAAGGTGATTTCACCTGACTTGACCTCTCGGATGAAGCCATCTCATGCTACTTCTGCCTCTCAGAAGGTGAAGTATCATTGCACCTTCTATCAGAAGGATGGACATTTGATTGACCACTGCTTCAAGCGCGCCAAGATTGCGCGAAGAGACCATGTTGAGTCTCTTAGGCGTATTCAGGGTCAGCCCCAGATCTTGAGTGCACCTAAGACCAACACGAGGTCTAGGCTTGCTACTGTTGGTAGCTTTGGGCAGCATCGAGGACTTGGTTCTTCCGAGTTTTCTATTTTTCGTCCTCATGCTCCCTCTGGTCATGACTTCCGCCGTTCTGAGAGTAGATCTCGCTTTTCCCATCGAGATGCCTACCCGCGGCGTGATCAGCTTGCTGCCGGTGCGCCGACTCGCTCTTCCGTAGCAGTCGGACCCAACAACAACTTCATGTCTGCACACAGACCTTCTGCTTCTTTGAGTGACAGAGAGCGTAGGGTATATAGAGGTTAGTCATGCTTGACTACTTCATCTGCTCGACGTGTTACTCAGTATTGGGTGCCAAAATCACTCTTGATTTATCCCAGTACTGAGACTTTACTCTCTGTTTGACTTAGGTTCGCCGGGCAGGGAAGGGAAAGGTTTGGCTTGTAGACTCCGGGTGTTCACGACACATGACCGGAGATTCCCGTTGGTTTTCTTCCCTTGCCCGTGCTCCAGGTGATGAGATGATCACCTTCGGAGATGCTTCATCTGGCGTCATCGCCAAAGGTCTTGTCTTGCGTTAATGATTCCTTTATTTTGAAAGATGTTGCTTTGGTTAGTAAGTGCGGTACAATTTACTTTCGGTCTCTCGACTTCCGATGACGATTTCGAGGTGAGCTTTAAGAAGAACAACTGCAAAATTCTTGATTCTTGGGTGAGTACGGTTTATGGATTTCTCGTTTTGGGAGGATCTTTCGTGCTGATTTTTCTGAGTCTTCTGCTGATCCTCTCCGTTGTTTGCTTGCTTCTGAGTCCCGCGACCTTTCCTTCTGGCATAGGAGACTTGATCATATTGGATTTGACCATTTGATCCGAGTTAGCGTCCACGATCTCATTCGTGGTTTGCCGAAACTCAAGATGGTCAAAGATCTTGTTTGCGCTCCATGCCGGCACGGCAAGATGGTTGCCGCTTCTCATCCTCGGTCCACGATTACTATGACCGATGCACCGTGACAGTGCTCCACATGGACACGGTTGGACCGGCTCGAGTCTGCGTCGGCAGGAGGGAAGTGGTGCGTTCTTGTTGTGATCGATGACTATTCGAGGTACTCTTGGGTATTTTTCTTAGCCTCGAAGGATGAGACGTTTTCACGTTTTTGAGCTTCCAGGTGCCTTGCGAGCGATCCACAGTGACAATGGCACGGAGTTCAAGAATTCTTACTTTGAGTGGTTTTGTCATGAGACAGGTGTAGAGCACCAGTTCTCTTCTCCGCACGTCCCACAGCAGAATGGCGTCGTGGAGAGGAAGAACCGTACCTTGGTCGAGATGGCGAGGATGATGCTTGATGAATACTCTACACCGTGGAAATTTTGGGTGAGGCTATAGCCACCGCGTGCCATGTTTGAACGAGTTTTTCTCAAGGCACACTTGCACCGCACCTCTTACGAGTTGAGATATGGGCGAAAGCCTAGTGTTTCACATTTTCGTGTGTTTGGTTGCAAGTGCTTTATTCTGAAGTCCGGAAACCTAGATAAGTTCGAATCATGTTCTTGTGATGGGATCTTTCTAGGCTACTCGACTTCTTCGCGGGCCTATAGGGTCTGGAACTGCGAGTCTAGTAAAATGGTAGAGACCTGTGAGGTGACTTTCGATGAGGCCAGTTCGGGGACTAGGCCCGATATCTTAGGTTCTCTAGAGTAGTCCGAGACCATCTTCGTGGATGATGAGGACGAGGGATGTCTACCTGATCCAGTCCCTCATCCACCCCTTGAGGTGCCTTCTTCCACCGCACCTCAAGGTGATCAGCCCATGCCTACAGCTTCCTCTGGAGCTAGTGGCTCTGTTCCTACCGCGTCAGCTCACGAGGTAGAGGCCACTTCTTCATCTCATCCTGGACCTCCTAGACATATCCAAAAATCTCATCCTTGAGAGCGGATCATTGGAGACCTTTTGAGCGAGTTACTCACTCAAAATCGGCATATCACTCTTTGTCTCCATTACGCCTTTGTTGCCTCCTTGAGCCCAAAGACATTTGTCATGCTCGGCGAGATGAGTCTTGGGTCAATGCCATGCATGAGGAGCTAGAGAGTTTTGAGAGAAACAAGGTCTGGACGCTTGTTGAGCCCCCTCGCGGTCACAATATCATTGGGACCAAGTGGGTGTTCAAAACAAGCAAAGTATGGATGGGGTAGTCATTGAAACAAGGCTAGGCGGTTGCTTAGGGGTACTCCTGGGTTGAGGTCTAGATTTCGAGAGACCTTTGCCCTGTAGCTAGACTTGAGGCCATTAGAATTCTGCTTGCCTTTGCAGCTTCTAAGGTTTTATTGAGGAAGAAGCCTATGTGAGACAGCCTCCAGGTTTCGAGAACCCCAATACCCTAGTCATGTCTACAAGCTTTCCAAAGCGCTGTATGGACTTAAGCAGGCTCCTAGAGCTTGGTATGAGAGGCTTAAGTCCTATCTTTTGATGCATGATTTCGGGATGGGTAAAGTTGACAAGACCTTGTTCATTCGCCGGCTTGGCAATGACCTTCTGCTCGCCCAAATTTATGTCGATGACATTATCTTTGGCGGCTCTTCTCATGCTCTAGTTTCACAGTTCTCGGATGTCATGAGCACCGAGTTTGAGATGAGCATGATGGGTGAGTTGACCTTCTTTCTTGGCTTCCAAATCAAGCATACTCGGGAGGGTACCTTTTTGCATCAAGGCAAGTACACTCGAGACCTCCTGAGACGCTTTGACATGAGTGATGGAAAGCCGGTGTCAACTCCGATGGCTTCTATAGCCGCACTTGACCCAAATGAGGACGGCGAGCCAGTTGATCAAAAGGAATTCAGGAGTATGATTGGCTCTCTCTTGTACCTCACTGCCTCGAGACCGGACATACACTTCTCCGTATGTCTTTGTGCTCGGTTTCAGGCTTCTCCTCGCGTGTCTCACCGCCAAGCGGTGAAGCGCATCTTTCGGTACCTTCGAGCTACCATTGACTATGGTATCTGGTACTCTTCCTCCTCCTGTCTATCCCTTAGAGCCTTTTCGGATGCGAGACTTTGCGGTGTGTAGGATAGATAGGAAGAGCACCGGGCACTGCCGGTTCATTGGCACTTCCCTCGTTTCTTGGTCTTGAGGAAGCGATGCGGTGTTGCACGATCCACCGCCGAGGCCGAGTGCGTTCTTTGCGGCCGATTCTTTGTAGCCAAGTGCTGGATGATCTCGACTCTGCGGGACTTTGGGTTAGCTATCGATCGTGTTCCGCTCTTTGCGATAACACGTCTGCGATTAGCATTGCTAAGAACCCGTGCGGCATTCTCGGACCAAGCACATCGATATCGATATCATTTTCTTGAGACCATGTAGAGAAGGGTGACATCGTGCTCCGGTTTGTGGAGAGTGACCACCGGTTGGTGATATCTTCACCAAGCCTTTAGATAGCACGAGGTTTTCACTCTGCGAGAGCTTGGGGTGGTCGTCATATGGACTCTTGTGAGGGGAGTTTTGGGCTTCTTGCTTTATAATTCTAATTATGCTTCGTCCCTCTTTGTTGCATTGCATCTGCGGGTGCATTGGGTTTAGTCCTTCCGGCATAGGTTAGAGTGTGTCTCTTCTTTGAGTTGCTTAGACTTCTTAGTCTTATCTTGTGCTTCGGGATAGTGTTTCTTATCTCACTAGGTTGAGCTCACTCACTTCTTATAGGTTCTAGCGGGGTTGGGCCACCCTCGGGTGGCAGTGCGTGTTTGCTCTCTAGTGTGTATTTTCTGTCGGTGATAGTCACAGGTCATATGGGGTAGATGAGAGTCGATCCGAGTCATTAGTTTTCTCTATCTTATCTATGCTTTAAGGACGCCCTTCTTGATCATGACATCCCATGTTGAGGGGGAGCTGGATTTTCTGCATTTACATTGTAAAATAAATGCATGGAGCCTTGATTATTATCCTTTCATGACATATTTTTATTTATATTACATCTTGCCATGATTTGTGCTTCATTGCTAAATAGATCATGACCTTATATGTGTAGTCATGTCTTTGCCATGATAGGTTGATTAAAATGCTCAATTTGACATAATTCATGTCATGTTAATATTTGAGACTAGTCAGCTTTTAGTTATCTTCTTATGATTCGTGCCATGTCATGCTCAATTAGTTTCTTGATGACACATAAGTTAGTACAATCTGTTAAAAGCAAAAAGATCTCTTTTGTGCGAAAGAACTGATCTCACCAATTCTTTCTCATGAGACGGCTTGCCATTGCACTAGGCATGAACTCAGGGGGAGTTTTAGATGACCTAGACTATCTTCTTAAACTTCTTGCTTGGAGTAGTCGCATAAGGCCTGAGATCTAGCACATGACAAAAATCTGGTTGAAAACAATCATGAAATTTCAAAAAAAAATATGTCATTTGTGCTCAAATTGCTTAAATTACTACAAGAATCAAGTACTCAAAACGAATGTATCATTCTTGAACTAGTAGCACTCTAGTTGACTCAATACTAGCTTCTCGGTTCCATTTAGCTTATTGACATGGCCTGCATCATTCATGGATACCTTTAGCTAGACTAAAATCATGTTTGACTTGACTTGTTAAGCACTTCAACTAAAAATTCAGATTATACCTTATTTGACTTAGCTTCTCTTTACATACATAGTCATGATCTTGATAGCATACTTGTATATTATGGCTTGGTGTAATACATTATAGTCATTTTGGATAATTCTCATGGCTCTAAATGCTTAGATTAATCAAATCATCCATTTCATCCATCATCATGATTTTTTCTCCTTCTTGCATTCTTGATGCGTTTATTGCCAAAGGGGAGAATAGTGGTAGAAAAGCCACTTTGGGAGCTTTGAGGAAAACTTGTTCTTTCTTTTGCTCATACATCGACATGGTCATTAGCTTCATTCTTTTTCTATGGACAATGTTGGACTCTTCAAACTCTACTTCATGCTTTTTCTAGGTTTGTCAATATACTCATCAAGGGAGAGATTGAGAGACCATGTGGTGGTCATCCCGTGTGTATGATGAGCAATTGACATCGGCTTAGGGAAGTCGAGTTTGAGTTGGTTGGTTCGGACCTTGACGTTACGTGGTGTAACGGGCTCGGTCGGACTTGGTCAAACCTGGTCAAATGGGATTATGATGCATATTCTGATATTTCGGCGGGTTTCTTGATGTTATTATGCCTTCATGTATCGGCGGTGCTATTTGGCGTGTTTCTTGTGCGTGTGGCTGCGGGACGTCGGGCGAAGTCGTGGCGAGACACGGTGGACGGACTAGGCGCGGTGGCGGCGAGGTCGAACGGTCGGGATGTGTCGAAGACGGCGTGGACTCGAAGTGGTTGCGGGAGACGGCTCCGTTTGGGTTTAGCGATTATAACGGGTTGGAGACCCGTTAGCCAAGGGCTATAAATAGAGGTGAGGGCTGCATACCCTTAGGACATGAGAGCTCATTCATCCCTTTGTGTGGGTTGTGTTCCTCCCAAGAAGCATGTGAGGCTCTTGGTGTTCTTGAGGATTGAGAGGGAGAGGATGGATTAAGAGACTTGTAATCATTCCTTTTATTCTAATGTCCATACGTATGAGGATGTAGGGTTTGATTGGTGAGATGAAATGGATGTAAACACTTGATTGTGTAATCTTTCATCTCCACGATTATATTTGAGTTTCCTTCCTATCAAGTTGTTCTAGATATTTGCTTTGTGAGGAGCAGCAAGTAATTGGGTCTGTCTTTGTCTCTCTGTTTTTGCTTTGATTTCTCTTCCTTCTCCCCTTCTGTTGGTATTCCTTTTGGTTCAATGAAGATTTCCTTCTTTTAAGATTTTCTCTCTTTCTCAAGTTTGAGAATCAAATATTAAATCTTAAATAAGGCTTTCAATTAGCAACTTGATCTCTGGAAAGAGTATCTTCCGAGCCTTCTGATCTCAGCTGTGAACCATTTTTCGGGCTGTTTTTGTTTGCCTTTCTCTCAAAAACTTGAACCGCACTGCAATTTTTTTGGTAGCAAAGGAACTGTTGGCCAGTTCTACACTGCAACAGCTCGGTTCTTGGTCTGCAGGAACAATCCTTAAATCTGAAAGATGCTGCTGTTTGGCTTGTGTATTTTCGGTTTGTTGTCTCTGTTCAGTTAGCAGTTCGGGCAGCAGTTTCAATTCTTGACAGCAGTATTTTCTTTCGGCTCAATTGGGCAGCTGTAATCACTGTTCCTATTTTCGGCTGTCTCTAGTACTTCCTGTACCGAAATTTTCTTTTACTTTGTTTCTTTTGCCGGTTCAAAGCTCCTGGTCTTCCTTCTTCTTTTTCTCTTTTCTGTCTCTGTCTGGTGGTCACCCCAGTTGTGATTCGGCAGAGGATCAGGCTGTGCGCCAATTTGCTTTGGCTAATTTCTGTTGATCAATTTCTCTACTGTAATTTCTGTGCTTGCAGTCTTGGTGTTTAAAGTGTGTGGCCTTCTACCGAATTGTTTCTTTTTCTTTTTAGTCTGGGCAGCATACAGAGTCTCGGCCGGCAAGTATTGGTGCAAAAGCTTTTGTGCTTCTTTCTTTTTATTCTTTTGCTAATCTTTGAACTTTTTGCATGCAAATCAAACGGCATTATTTTCAGCTGAATGTTTTACTGATTACTGTCTGATTTATGCTTAATTTTTTAGTATCGCATGCGTTCCAGTTTTCAGCAGAATTAATTTTCTGTGAGTTGCCTCGTTCTGCATTTGTCTAAAAAATCAGTGTACGAATTCTCGGGGCAATTTTAAAAAGAACGACATTCACCCGCCCTCTGTCGCCATTTCGGTCCTACAAGAGGCATCTCCTGTATTTTGTTTGGATTTTTCTTCCATGGGATCTGGGAGTTACGGGGTCGGGAATACTGCTGTTCGTCAGGCAAGCAGATTGGTACAGACCGACGGTAATCTAGGAATTAGAGGTAGTAAATGATTTTTATAATCATTGCCAAAATTGAGACAGTGGTAGATAATTTAGAGATCTAGCTTCTGTATAAAATTCAGAATTTTTAGACCCCTGTACTGTTGCTGGGACGCAATTGAATACTGCTGTCCAATCCGCCAGAACAGAGTTCCTCCTCTATTTTGGGCATTAAATTACTCATATCTCTGGTCAAAATAAAAATAGGTGTTCTACATAAAAATTGTAGGATTTTAAGTCATGAATCTAGAGAGGTATCGTTTGCTGTAGTTGGATCTATATTTTTAAAGATACGAAATTGTTAAGCAGCGCTGCTGCAGAGGGTAGTTTGCTGATTTGTTGAGCGAAGAGGAGATTGTGCGGGTTCGGGTTTCTAGCGACGTTTTTATTTATTTATGTCGTGTTTGTATGTTGTGGCTGTGTGCTGAGAGTTGTCTTTTGGACAGGTGGTCTTGTCCCTGAGCGCTCTTGATTTTACTTCGCTTCGTCGGATTGAGGCAAGTAAACGTAGTGGTGGTTGCTACCTTTTAACTTGTTATTTATTCTACTTTCAGTTTACATTATTATCGTAATTTGATACATTATTCCATGATTGCATGATATTTTAATTGTGGAGATGATAGCAAATATTTTATAAATTGATATGTTGATAATCTGCTAGTAGGCATGTGGAATTCTTGCTTAATGTTATATTGTGGAACATGAAAATAAAATGTGGTGGATGTGGGTATGTTGTGAGCATGATAATGCTCCTTGCGGATGAATTAATGTGATTAATGAATTTTCATATCATTCATATCATTCATGTCATATCATGTTCCGTTGTGTATGTGGATGTCACCGCTTATAGCCGCGACCGTACCGTTACAACATCGTATATTGCCGTAATACAATGCACCTCTTAGCCCGCAGGAAGCATCGTATATTGCCGTAATATGATGCATTGCACTTCCTGCCCTGGAAAGAGTGATGTAGAGCATAGCATTCATATGCATTGCATTGTGGAAAGATTCATTTGCATACATATGCAATATGTTGTGGTGAAGTTATTTGTGGAATATTTAACTTATAGTTGCAATGTGGAATTGGCTCATGTGAGCTATTTGTGGTATGAGGATTGTGGTTGTGGTCATGGAATGTGGTTCATCCCTTGTGTATGGTAAGGGTTGTGATGGTAGCATGAGATTCTTTTCTCTTGTAGTAATTGATGATAGCAATTGTAAATGTGGAAAATAATAAAGTATTGAAGTAATACATACATATGTTATATGGTTTTTGGTAGTGGTTGAGGTTTTAAAGTAGTCACACAAGATTTATTTGTTATTGCTTTACCATCATTGATGATGATTTGAGGTTGAGGATATATAAACATTGTTATTGTGCAAGATTAAATGACTGCATTCATATGCCAATTAAATTTGAGGTTGAAGAGGTATGATTCATAGAAGCTTGTAGTGGTTTAATAATTGTGGTCATGAATTATGGTTGTAGTTGTATGGAATTATAGATGATGATGTATAATTGTTTGTAGTTTGAATAGCCTGTTAAACAGTTTGCTTGCTGAGATTATATCTCACTCTTGTTTCCCCCTCCCTACAGGTGGACTTTGAGCATGCATGGGAATGGTAGAACGGCACCACACTGATGCACGTGAATCATATTTTTATGCTGTAATAAAGTTGAAAGGATTCTAGTTCTTGCATAACTTTGTTTACATTATCTTAATAATGTTAAATTTGTGAACTATGTTTGAGATTAAAATGTTGGAAGATGTTTTAATTAGTGAATTGCTATCACTATCATGTTATTCTTTAGTTGTTTATGCTTCCGCTTATACTATCTTGTTTAGTAATTGTTGCCAGTTTATTTTATCTTGTAAATTGGCTCGTTGTTGAGCAGTTTTTAGTAGCATCCCAGGGTATTGTGGGTCCTAGGGTGTTACAAGGGCAGCAGGGGGACAGACCTTTTCTTTTGGAGTTTGATCTATTAAGAACAATGAGAGTGTTCTTGCTTCCCGAGTTCTTGTGCTTCCCCACGAATTGCACCTAGTTTGTGCTTCTACGCCATCGGGTGTATCTGTGTGAGCTAGTATTCAGATTTGTGGACTAACAATTGTCTCGGATAGCATGCTATGGTTGGCTTCCTCGTCGTTGGGTTACAAATTCCCCAAAGTACTGTTCTTGATCCTACACCGTGAGATCGGGCAAGTCGGTGCATTGGCTCCCCGAGCTAGTGCGCATCATGCGAACGTGAGCGGGGCGGCATTAAAGGGGCCGGCGTGGGTGCGGCGGCGAGGGGGGACCCAAGGTGACGGTCTTCAGGACGGAGCTCGAGGCTCGCGCTTTAATGGCGGCGGTGGGAGGTTGAAGAAGAGGGGAGGTAGAAGAAAGGTATGACATGTGGGGCCCGTTTGTCGGTGAGAGAGGAGGGGCGAAGAAGGGACGGGCGGGAAGATGGTTGCCACGCAGTGAGGAAGAGGATCTCGACCGTTAGTGTGGTTAAGTGAAGATGGACGCGTGGGATTGAATCGGGCGGCAAAGATGAAATCATGACCGTTGAACCGAAATGAAGAGGTAAGAAGGAGAGGACGGCTCAGATTAGATTAGGGGTAGGGTGGATTGAATCTAGACCGGACACGTGTCGGCCAAAGATAAATTCAGATTTAAATTTTGTTTTAAATTTTCAGAAATACCAGAAAGCTTCTAAAGTACCTAGAAAATGATAAATAAAGTCTAAAAATACCATACAAATTCCTGGAAATATTATAGACTTACGAAGATATTTTTAATTTAAATTTAGATTTTAAATTTTTTACAAAATTCCTTTTTGTCCTTTAAAATTGATTTTTAATTCCAGAAAATTCTCAAAAATTCTATAAAATTTAGGAGAGCTTAGGAAAAGCAAAATAAGCTCTTTTTGGCTTTAATAAAATAATAAAAGTAAATTTTCTTACTCTCGGTTTTTGAAATAAAATCCACATAACTCCAAATAAATCCTAGAAAATTCCAAATAAAAGCAAAATGCTTTAAAATACTTAATTTGAAATAGTATTTTTACAAAAATTTCAAATACCTTTTATTTAATAATAATTTTATGTTTTTAGTTAAATTACTTTTAACAAAACCCTTTTTAAAAGCTAAAAACAGGCAAAAGAAAATCTCCAAGATTTAGGCATCCAAAGAACACTTGTTTTTTATTTTAAATTAATTTTTATGTTTATTTATTTATTTATTTTTTACCAAAATTTTGAAATAAACAGTTGGGCTGTTACATATATGTGGCATGTATGTATAGCATATAACTTTGCAAATTTATCCTCTTCTTATATGTAGCATGTATGTATTTTTTAATCCTCTTCTTATATATAGCATGTATGTATTGCACATAACTTTGCAAATTTATCCTCTTCTTGTATGTAGCATGTATGGATTTCTTATCCTCTTCTTATATGTAGCATGTATGTATAGCATATAACTTTGCAAATTTATTCTCTTTCTATATTAGCATGTATGGATTTTTTGTGGTAGCCATACAAATAGAGAATCTTATGATCATATGTTCATGTATGTTAGATCTTCTATTTCTTGTGAAGATGCTATCCATCCATTCTTTGTCATTGTCGCCTCATCCGTCCTCTGAAAAATCTAAGCGCCATAGAAGAGGAATATCGAAAAGGCTCAAGTGCCGATTTACCATCATGAATGTTGATGTGTCTGGGACCCCTCTCAATCCTCGTTGAGCAGCATCCGCATTCTAGAGAATGGTCAGAATAGTTACATGGGAACTGGTTGAGATCACCTATGATTCATGAAAGGACTTAATCGACAATTAGAAAGATGAGCTGGTGACAAAATTTTTCCAATCGTTCGAGATCCCCAGAAGAACACCAGGCCTTCGTGTGATGACACACATTGCTAGCGGTGTGCAAAGCGTGGAATAACTTCAAGAGCACGCTTATCAAGAAATATGCGGAGAAGGATTTGACGCCCTTTTAGAAGTATCCATTCCTGAAACCGTGTTGGTAAGACTTTGTGGCGAAGAAGATGATAGATAGGAGTGAAAGTGCAGTGCACAGGGTCCTCCAGGAAAAAAAAGCACCTCCACAGACTCAACACCATTGAGTGTGCGGGCAAAATCCCGCAATGAAGAAAGAAGGACAAGCAGGCAATCATGTGGGAGGCCTCCCCACCATTTGCTGGGATCCTTGATGAGCGCACCCGAAACTGGATAAGAGCGAGATTATCTACCGTGTCTTCGAGGGCCATCTCCTTTCCAAACCCCACAGATAAGTGTCTCAGCGCTGGTAAGATATCGAACTACCTAGTCTGTAATTTCTCCATAACTTCATAGAAAGTTGTAACACCCCAGGGCCCACAATGCCCTGTGACGCTACTAAAACTGCTCTACAACTAGCCAATTTACAAAATAAAATAAGCTGGCAATAATTACTAAACAAGATAGTATAAGCGGAAGCATAAATAGCTAAGATAAACAGGATAATGATAATAGTTCGATATTCATAATCATCTCCAATATAATAACCAAAGGAACAATTCCAAGTTTAACATTATTAAGATGAAACATTCATCAATATGATAACTAAGCAAAAGACTAGAATACTTTCAACTTTATTGCAGCATTAAAATTATAATCCAAGTGCATCAGTGCGGTGCTGCTCTACCCTTCCCATGCATGCTCAAAGTTCACCTGTATGGAGGGGGAAGCAAGAGTGAGATAAAAATCTCAGCAAGCAAACGGTTTAACAAGTTATTAAAACTACAAGCAATTTAAAACATCATGATTATAATTCCATATAACCACAATCACAATTTAAGTCCACAATTATTAAACCACCATCATCTTCCATGAAACATACCTTCTTCAATTTCAGATTTAATTGACATATGAATGCAATCATTTTATCCACAATGAATGCATATGAATGCTTTATGCTATGCTCCACATTGCTCTTTCCAGGGCAGGAAGTGCAATGCATCGTATTACGGCAATATATGATGCTTTCCGTGGGATAAGAGGTGCATCGTATTACGGCAATATACGATGTTGTATCGGTACGGTCGCGGTTAATTGCGACGACATCCACATATGCATATAACATGATATGACATGCTGAATGATACGATAATCATAAATATCATTAATCCATCCTCAAAGGAGCATCATCATGCTCTCAACATATTCACATTCACCACATGTTATTTTTATGTTCCACATTATACATTAAGCAAGGATTCCATATGTCTACTAGCAAATTATCAACATATCAATGGATCATTAAGTGCTACCATCTCCATAATTAAAAATGTCATGCAATCATGGCAATTGTATCAAATTATGATAATAATGAAAACTGCAAGTAGAAGGAATAACAAGTTAAACGGTAGCAACCACTGCTACGTTTACTTGCCTCAATCCGATGAAGCGAAGTAAAATCAAGAGCGCTCAGGGACAAGACCACCTGTCCAAAAGATAACTCTCAGCACACAGCCATAGCATACAAACACAACATAAATAATTAAAACGTCACTAGAAACCCGAACCCGCACAATCTCCTCTCCGCTCAACAATTCAACAAATTACCCTCTGCAGCAGCGCTACTTAACTATTTCGTATCTTTAAAAATAATGATCCAATACATCAAAAGATACCTCTCTGGATTCATTACTTAAAAGCCTATATTTTTCATGTAGAACACATATTTTTATTTTGATCATAGCTAGGAGTAATTTAATGCCCAAAACAGGGGAAAAACTCTGTTCTAGCTAATAGGACAGGAACATTCAAATGCATCACAACATCAGTACATAGGTCTAAATATTCTGAATTTTATACAAAAGCTATATTACCAGATTATCTACAACTTTCTCAATTATGTCCATGAGCATAAAATTCATTTACTACTTCAAATTCACAAATTACCATCAGTCTATACCAATCTGCTAGCCTAACGAACAGCAGTATTCCCGAATCCTTATCTCCTATATACCACGGCCAACAATTCCGACACAATTACAGGAGACGCGTATGGAAGTCCTCTACAACTTTCCTTTTGGTGGAGTCCACAGGAAAAATCGTTTACTAGGTCAAATCTGCGAGGACAGACGCGTTGCGCGAATCAATCTCTGAAGTGCATACGACTAATCTCTAATCAGGCAATTAATCTATTAACTACCATCAAAATCCATGCCAAGAACCCTAATTGTTCATAAAAGCAGAGGGTTTGAGATTGGGAAAAATTACCTAGATGAAGAATTTCCCCACTTTTTTCCTCCTCTTCTTCTTCTCCTTCTTTCTCCTCTCCTTCGCCTTCCTTCTTCTCCTTCCTTCTCCTTGCTTCTTCTCCAATGGCAGCTCCTT
This sequence comes from Bonia amplexicaulis, assembly GCA_036346245.1. Taxonomy (NCBI): domain Eukaryota; kingdom Viridiplantae; phylum Streptophyta; class Magnoliopsida; order Poales; family Poaceae; genus Bonia; species Bonia amplexicaulis. The sequence continues at coordinate 6,800,578 of CM070766.1, forward strand.
CTCCTGGGAGGGGGCGGCCACCATGAGGAGAAAGGGCAAGGGGAGAAGGGCGGCTGGCTGTGGGGAAAAGGGAGAGGGTGGAGGGCTCTAGGGTTAAAAGAGAGGGAGGGAGGGGTGCGGCATGGGAGGGGTGGCGCACCCCTTGGGCCTTGGCCCAAGGGTGGTCGACCCACCTCCCAGCAGCCCAATTCTGAAATTAAAAATAATTTTAATATATTTTATTCATTTTCAATGTTCTACAATTTATATTTTTCCTTCCATGATTTATCAAAACCGGCGATTCCGCGATTGTTTTAAAAACTTACGTCGAACGACGTTCGGGATATTACAAAAGTGAAATAACATCTCGAGATCTTGTAGGAAGCACTGAGTGTATAGTATTCTCAAGGCTCATTCCAGGCAGTCAGAGAGAGATATATACTCTCCACGGCCCTATGAAACAAGGAGCATTTGGGTCGCATGAGAGGACTTGGTCTTTTTGTTCCATGAAAATAGGGATTCTCATGGGACTCCAAAGCATACCAAAGTAGGAAGAGAGCTAAAGCCGAGCGTGATGCACTGCTATGAGAGGAGATTCATGAATCCCTCAGAGGGGAGATCATTGATACTGTCAAAGATCAGACACGATGGTAGATGGAGAGCATGAAGGAAAGGTTCAGGGGAAATCAGTTGCAAGACCACACCGCTACTATTCTAACCAGCCCCCCAACCATCAGAGTGACTGTGCGTCCAACCCTACTTGGAGTAGATATGCCTCTATTTCTCTGGATGCTACTTGTGGCCATGCATATCCATCCAGTGCTGGGACCTTGGTGCACGGTGTAACTTTAGCGCCAAGTTTCGTAAAAGTGAATGTGGACGGTGTTCATGCCAACTTCGAGGTCATCCCACTATAGATGCCTCCAAACGACGAGGTTGTGACTCTATAGCAAGCCATTGGAACATTTATCCAGTGGCCCAAGAGGGACATCTGCCTGGAGGCGCCTACACTAGTGTCAACATCATGGGAAAGTGCTACACCGGTGCCAAGTCCACGAGATCTATCTGCACCAGAGCTACCTACAAGGGTGTTAACTTCACGTGAAAGTCATGCAACGGTGCCAATTCCACAGGAGCTATCTGCACCAGAGCTACCTGTACCAGAGTTACCTGCACTGACGTGGCAAGGGCGCGGTGCATCACATGCATCTACACCTTGTGCCCAGTTGAATTTTGTGAAGTCAACCTCTAAACCATGAGGCGGCATGGGCAAACCGAAGAAGACCAATGATATCCCCTTCTTGCCATTGGCCTGGAAATTTGTGCTACACGAGCCGTTGGTTGACCCAGTAGAGCACCTCCTAACCCTAGGATTCACTTGCTAGAGATTGCATGCATGGTACATGGAATAGGCCAACAAGACAGATGGACAACGGTGTTCGGGTGCCAATGTCAAGTTCATGTTGTATCATCTTAACCACGAGGTTCAAGGCTGTGTCTTCATGGTGATCTTGGAGGACTTGTTCTTTCTTTTCAATCTCGATGCCCTAGACGCCTCACCATTCAATGCTGGACACTGTAAGTGTGTATAATCATGGTCTATATTCATGTAATACTGATAAATATGATATATAACTCTTTTCTTTTATGTATATATATGCATGGTTTCTAATGCTAGATCAAGGAAATCATTGGTAGGTTTCCTCAAGCCACACTTGGTCTCTATACAAACCATCCAAGAGGATGCATCCTTCGTCGAGGCTTACATGACGACATCATTGCGAGCTCACCGCAACAAGGAATTCATACTTTTGCTTAGAACTAGGGGTAAGTGCTGAACTAGTGGCTATACGTGTTGATTTGTACTTTATAAGCAACACAAATTTAGGTTTAACGACCATGGCAACATACATGTGTAGGTTCCACTGGATTCTAATTGTAATTATACCAAAATAGAACAGGGCAACATACCTTGATTTCCTGAAGAGCACCAAATATGACTTCATAGTTGTCCATCAATTAATCGACATGTAAGCACATGTCTTACTTTGCAATGTCTAAGGCTAACTTTTTGGAATCATGTAGGTCATCTGTCGCCTGTGTTGTTACTGGAGGGAGATCCAACTACTCCTCGGTTCCATAGTGACCAATGATCTTCAGGTTTGTCAATCTTACAATAATTATTTCATACTTATCAATTTATATATATGTATAACTTTGATCTTCCTAGCGACAGGTTGCGGCCATCGCTGCAACTGCGTTGGAACAGGACGAGCTCCAAAAATTTTGAGGACAATTTGCATACTTTTTATTGTATCAAGTCATAAACCAAGCTGGGTAGTTCCACAATGTATATTGAACTTGATTGAGATAAGATTGAACTTACATGTGTGTATTTGTTCATGAATGGTTAATTTATTTCATTTGAGTTAATTGATTTATGAAATGGATGTTCCTATTTCTGAAATGAATGTGAATTGCATGCATATATGTACTTGTGTTTATGCTTGTTTCAGAGGGCATGGCTAGCATTTCCTGAGCTTAGGTAATAAACAAAAATAGATTTAGTAATACAAAAGAATATCATAGATGGTTTCATTTACAAAGCGTCTATGATATATATATATATATATATATATATATATATATATATATATATATATATATATATCAAAGACAGCTTTATCTACAAACCACCTATGATACATCAGCTATTACAGACGGTTTCAACTACAAACCATCTATAATACATACATCAGCTGCCCCTCCCATTTATGCCTGCATGGAAACCATCTCCATCAAGGCATGCAATCAATTCCCTTCCATTTCCTTGTAATTTATTCTTTGCATTTCCCCTTATTCCTTCAGTATCCAAAACAATGACAAAACCAATGTTATTCACTCTGTTTCATCTCCGTCGAGCCTTCAAATTGGAGTCTTGTGACTGCATTGCCTCATTTCACCACTTCCTCAAACTTTCCAGAGCTTTTGTGCCCCATCGCCGCCTCGAGCCCATCATTCTTGAAGCCGACCGTCGTCCCAACTCACGTTCCGACCACTCTGTTGAAATTTTTCATAATCCTATCACGTTATATTGTGTTCCCAAGTCTCATCAACCTCCATCTCAAATTAATTTGGCTTTTGTGTAGGGAATCGTTGGGAGTCAAGTTTTTCCCAAAACTGGCCAAAATCATCTCTTGTCGTCGATTCATTGCCCCCGCCCGAGCCGCTACTCTGCTCCCTAGAAGCTCCTCTATTTCTTCATGCAAAGCATCTTCTATTCTTCTCTTTAGTCTATGATAGCATGGCCCCACTAGTCATACACTAATGCACTTCCAAAAAATTCAACCAAAAAGAAGATTCAAAGGAATATTCCCTCGTTTCTGTTTTTCCAAAATTTTCTCTCCTGTTAAAACTTCCGATGACTCGTTTCCCATCGTCCAACTCTGCTTCAAATGATTCAAAATTATAAATTCATCTAAATTCATAACATACGTCCCAGCATCTATTTTATGTTTTGATGATTTTATTTAAATTTATTTGTTTATTTGTTGTGTTCTCGCGTTGCACGTAGAGTCTAATGCTGTCAATGAGTACCACAACCAGCAGGAAGAAGTTCCGGCTAATGTCAACGAAGGCAAGTCTTTCTAAATCATGTTGATCCTATGTTTTAGAAAGTTATTTCTTATATTATTTAAAAACTATTATGCATGGCTAATTACATAAAATGATAATTCAATTATTAGGAGTTAAATAAATCCTACTTTAAATTACTCTCATTGTTATTTGAAATACATGTACATTTGTTGCCCTAGTATAGATTTCCATTGATAATGAGTACATTATTGTGGTTAGTTCAGAATAGTAGAATTGCTTAGACATGCTATTTTCAGTCAAAATCATCCTATGGGTGGGAATAATATTATCAAGTCTTTATACAATTATGTTTATCAAATATCTAACGATTGGTATTGCCATTGTTTTCAAAAAATAAAATAAATGGTGAAAACTATTTTAGACTTGGGCAGATGGTAAGATTAGTTGGTGCAGATAGAGCGCGACATCTTGTATTGTGAAAGTAACATCCTAGCCAAATAAGGACTGATGCTTGTGATTATCCAAACTGAACACTATCGTACAACCATAATTCTAAATGGGTACGACTTAGCTAATTAATTTATAATGGCCTAGCTTAGATTTCGCCAAAGGGCTGAATGTGGGTGTCAGACTTAGATTCCACCAGAGGGCTGAATGTGGGTGTCAGATAGTGACATTGCCACATGACACATGAGGGGGCTTCTGACTGGGAGAATAGAACCCTTCAGTGGTGAAATCTTAGCGAGTAGAGTCAGGTTGGGTTGGCGTATTGTAAAAGTCTTGTTATGATTATCTTAGTCTTACGCCTAAGGAAGTGTGTGTGTGGACAACACAAGTTAATCATATCTTGAGGGTAAAGTTGTACCATCTCTGTAAAGTATAAAGCTATTTAAATAGTTGTACCCATGGTTAAGGACAGATAATATGAGCTTTCACATGGTAGATTTGGTTTTGTTTTTAAATGAGCTTTTGGGAATTTTGGAGTGGTTGGAGCTATCAAGTGTTCAATTTGGCAGATAGAGCCAGTCAGGTAGACAGAACCTGATTTATTGAACTTTGGTGGATAGAGCCTTAACATTAGTGTTGGTGGCTAGAATCTTTACTAGAAATTATCTAGTTTCAATTATTGCAATTGTTTTGTCAAATGAGCACTTTATAAAAAATAAAAGTTTGTGAAATATTGTTTTGTGAAAAAAAACCATAATAAGTCCATTTTGTTAGGCCTTACATCTAAATAACTATAATTTTTCAAGACTTGCGGAGTATTGTATATACTCATCTTGCAATCTACAAAATCATCTTAGAGGGTTATGAAGATGATGGAGCCTACGACTACTTCGTGTGTGGCATCGATGAAGGACATATGGAATACTAGGTTGAGGTTCCCTAGTCAATTGCCTGTTGCATTTGAGAGGCCTTATAAACTCAGTTGTAATAAGTGGTTGTAAGGTCTGTACTCTTTATTATTGTACTAAAGCGTTGTTTGGCTATGTAATCATCATTGTTCGATTGTGTGCACTAGTTTTGATCTGACACTCGTGAGGTAATTCAAAGAGGGTTTGGATTCAGAAATCAACCCTGATAGGTTTTGTTGATGACGATCAACCATTCAAACCTGCAAATGCGAAGCTAATAAAAAATGTAATCCCGACAGCTCCTCTCTTTAATAATATTCTTGTAATTTGATATAAAAGTAGCCAGCTTCTATGCTTATATTTACAAGGCTGTAAAGGTTGAAGAAGCCTACTAGAGGTGGGTTGAATAGGCATTTTAAAATTCTCTGTGGCTAAAATTGGTTTTACCTACGGAAGCATAAATCAAAATAACTGAACAATTAAGGCCAAAATGTCTAATCTTAACTATGTACACCAAGAACCCAGGTCAATGTCAAGGTTTGCAATCATAAGGTGACAAACAATCAATTCAATTATAGGAATGTAAATTGTATAATATAAATGAGCACAAGTAAACAAACAACAAGATGAAACATGGTCTTTTTACCATGGTGTTCAGAGACTTGCCAGTCTCTCTTAGTCCACATTGAGGTAAGCCCAAATGAATTGGACCAACTCCATGAATTAAGCCAACACCTAAAATCCAGTAGGGTTGCTCTTCCTCCACTCTAGATATGGTAGGCAGCAAGCCACTCATAAACATACCAAGACTCTTCACACGCCTTGAAGAGATCACGGTCAATGACTCTTTGCATCCATCTACGTGGCGGCAACCACAAGAGTAACAAGTCGAAGATCATCACTAGAATAAATCAAGAGCTAGAGTCTCAATTGATGCACAATCCACCACTCAAGTGCAACATATGCACAATAATTTGTCTCTCTCCCTGTCTAAGTGCAACCTATGCACAAATATGAGGAAAAGTTTTGCTCTTAGTTCAAACACCTCTCTTACTCTCTTGGACTGCTCAATAAGCTCATAATGGCTGTCTCTCAAGTTTATGCCTCTAATATGACTAGAAGCAACCACCAAACATCCCCAACTCAGGTCCTTTTATAGCCCTCACATAAAAACTAGCCATTGGAGTTAAACTCAACAAAGATGCACTAGTTAGGACATATCCAACCAGTTAAGACTTGTACTATCTCCATATGTTGATGGAATCAACCTTCAGACTTGTACTATTCTCTATAGCATTGATTTCTTGCTACATTGCCGCCGCCACTCCTTCTCTATTGTTGCCTCTCGGTATGAAGTGAGACCCTCAGTAGCCAGAAGGTATAGCTCCTTTGGATCAATGAAAATCTCCTCCATCTCTACGTAGACATCACACAGTGAACATTATTGCCTCAAAGTTTCTTTGGGAGGCGATGTAGTGTCTCCACTTGGTGACATCTCACCATCACCGGTGCCAACCGCACCAGTTTTTGGCATCACAGGTGAAGTTGGTGTCACCGCGAATGGTGCCATGCTTCCTAGCGCTTTGAGCATCCTGTCCCTGCTGATGTGTGCACTCTCGGTGGTGTGGGCATTCCCTCACCAGGTGAACGCGCATGTGTAGGTGAGGGTGAAACATATACCTATTCCTCCCCACTTCCTTTTTTCTTCAAAGTGCACATCCCTACTAACATGCACCCTTCCAATGCTAGGATCATACATGTGATAGGACTTTCACCCTTTGTCCACTCCCAAATGAATCATGAGCTTGCTCTAATCATCTAACTTCTCGGTGTGGGCTCTTGGTACCTTGATGTGCCCCCATACACCCAAACACCCTCAAGTGTTCCAAGTTTGGTTTCCTACCCGCACTCGCTTCATATAGGGTTTTATCATTGAGAGCTATACTTGGCACATGATTTAGAATATACATCACGTGCTGAACAACCTCCCCCACAGTCTCCCAGGTAGCATCATGGACTGAAGCAAACTCTGAGCCATTTCCAACAGTATGTGATTTCTTCTCTCAACAACCCAGTTCTGCTGCAGAGTATATGGGGCTATGAGGTGCTGGGCTACACCATCTTCATCGCACAGTGCCACAAATTGATAGGACATGAATTCTCCCCCCAGTCAGGTCTCAACACCTTTAATTTGTGTTCACTTTGATTCTCCACCAAAGCTCGAAACTTTTAAATGTAGCAAAAGCGTCACTCTTGGACTTATCACATGGACCCACATCATCCTACTGAAATAATCCACCAAGAGCATGAAATATTTGTTACCGACGCTGGTTTGTGCCATGATCGGTCCACATAGGTCAGCGTGCAACAATTGGAGTGGTTGATCCACACGGTACATTGTTTGGGCAGGCAACCACAAATGTGTTTGGTTCACGACCATGTAGTATCGCGTAGTTGCATTGGATATTGAATCTTTGGCAGTCATACTGCCATCTTGTCCTCTGCCAGGGACTTCAATGTTAGGAAGTTCAGGTGACTGAGCCGCACATGCCATAAGCACACTGGTTCCACAAGACTCATTGCCAGGCAAACCGACTTGCAAGTCTCAAGGTACACCTTTCATAGCCGGTTGCATGAACACCTGACCTTGATCAACATCACACCGTTCCTATCATACACCCACAAGAAAGCACTGTGCAACACCACTCTACGGCCTTCTTTGACTAGCTGCCCGAGACTGATGATATTACTTCGAAGACTTAGAATAAAGTATACCTTGGAGAGCAATCGTTGATCACCATTTTTGCACTTGAGCAACATGGACCCTTTTCCTTTAATTTGGACCATGGAACCATCTCCGAACTGCATGTTCCACAAAGGTTCTCGTCAAGTGTCGGTACCCCGGATTTTTGAATCCGGACCCTCTATGTATTACAGCACTAGTCCCAGATCAAAACTAGTGCACACAGTCAAACAGTGATGAATACATAACCAACCACGCTTTATTACAATAATAGAGAGTACAAACCAAAATGCCTCTTTATTACAACTGAGGTTTCAAGACCTCGCAAACTCACAAAATACAGCGGAAGCAAAAGTAAATCCGGTGAAGACCCATCAATACGCCACAGGCAATTGACTAGGGAAGCGTAACCTAGTACTTCGGAAAGCCTTCGTCGTATCCACGTGAAGTAGTCGTAATCTTCTTCTTGAGCTTCATATTCCTCTGAGATTTGTTTTGAGTGCAGCATGTGAGTACATAAAGTACTCCGCAAGTCTTGAGAAAATGCAATAGATGCAAGGCTTAACAAAGGAAGGGTTATATGGTTCTTTTGCACAAAGCAATATTTTATTCTCAAATACCATTAAATATTTTCGAAGGCATCAATTTAATAAAGTAATTGTTTCAACAGAAACTATCAAGAATTTTATAGTGAAGGTTCTATCCACCAACACTAGATAACCGGCTCTAACTGCCAAGGTTCAAGACTATGGGTTCCATCCGCCAGGATACTCTTTCGAGAGTTACCTCCACTCTCGAGATACCAAAACTTTGTTATTAAAAACCAAAATCAAAGATCTACCATGTGAATGCATTCCTTGCCCGCCCTTGACCGTGGACATGGCTATTTAAATAGTTTAACACTCTGCAGAGGATGTACAACTTTTCCCACAAGAGATAAATCATCTTAACGGCCAACACGCTTCCTTAGGCATGAGGCCGAGATAAAATATCACAAAACTTTTACCTCACTCTAGTCTAGCTAGTCACCACCCGCTGAGGTTTCACCGTTGAAGACTTAAATCCACCACAGTCGAAAATGGCAACAGAGGGGGGTGAATGGTGCCTTCAAAAATCGCCCCGAAGTATCCACATACTTATTCTCCGATAGCTATAGAAGCTATGAAGAAGAAGATTCATGCTCACTAGCAAATCGCAATCAGATCGACAAAAGAGCTAAAAACAAACTTGGCCAAAAGAAGTATGAAGCAGCCGGTTTGAGTGCTCTCTAGAGACAAAGTGTAGAACACAGAACGCAAAAGAATTTTGCAAGCTTCAAAAGATCAAGCACTGGCCACAAGCTTTTCTGAAGCAACAAACTTTTCTGACTGATCGCAAGCTTCCAACCAAAACTGACCGCAGGCCTTAAGCACTGACCTGGCCGAAAATAATAAGAGATCACATGTTACAGACTAAAAACAGAACAAACCACAAACTCTAAAAACCAAAACTGCAAGCAAAAAGAAAAACACAAACAGAAAAAGCACAACCGAAAAATGAAGAGACTGCAGACAGTCTCAAAATGCAAACTGAAAAGCACAGCTGATTGAGAATGGAAACAAAACAGCAGACCTTTGCCAACCACTTACTGAAGCAAAGATCAAACAGAAACAGAGATTGCAAACCAAAAACCAAAGAGTAAAGCAAAACTAAAAAGAACCTAAACTGAACTGAAAGCTACAGGAGCTGAACTTTAACTGAAAGCTTCGGTTCTTTTTAAGTGAAGCTACAGGAGTTGGACTACAGCTGCTGCCGAAAAACAGAGAAATAGTAAATACTGCAAGGGAAAAGAAAATATGGGGAAGATCAATCGAAAGTTGTTCTTTTCAGGCTAGTGAATCAGGATTTCAAGCTAATTAGTTGTCCAACTTCAGAAACTGAGAATACAGTTTAAAAGAATAGTTCGGCAAAGAAAACTACAAAACAGGAGCATGCGGTTAGCTGCACCTCTGAGCCAAAAGCAGAAAATAATCGAGCTACTGCTGTGCTTCGCAGGACATTTCAGCAGGACTCCCATCTAACCATCAGATTGACCTTAGAGCAGGAATCAAAACACACAAAAGAACAATTCGGCTGAACAGAGAGAACAGACAGATCAAAGAACCGAAAATAGAACCAAAAGTTAAACTGCAGAACAAGGAATGAGACTGAAATCTGAATAGCTTGTGTTTCTTGAATCTTTTGAACCAGAGCTTTTAGATCACAAAGGAAATAAGCTCGGGAGGAGAAAACACAATGGCTAATTCAATTTTCTGCAAGGAGATTCAGAAAATGAGAATACTCTTACGGTGAATAGTAAACCCTAGAACAAGCCAAAATAGAGGATGTTTGATCAACAAAGATTTCTAAAAGACAACTCCAATTAAAGTGATTTCTCTCGGGTATACGCTAGCCAAGAGGCCTTGAGGAGATACCCAGTTCAGAGCAAGGGAGATTTGCAGTTACTTGAGCAAGATCTCAACAGAGAAGAGTGCAAGAACTGAAGAATAAATGACAAAGAGCAAGGAACAAAAAAACAGGGAGAAACTTCTTAAGACATCTCAAATGCATGGCTTCTCAGATTAATTCAGAGACATGAATGCTTACAAAGTATTTTCTACAATCAGTTGAAACAATTCTCACATCTGAGTAGCACACGTATACACAAAAGAAACCAAATGCTGCCTCTGCCTACCACGTACCACATCACAAAAAAAGGAAGAAAACACACCCAAACATGGAGAGCAAAAGCAAGAACCCTCACTCTCACGTTCTCTCATGCCTATCCCTCTTCTTTTATAGTTTCCATTAATGGGTTCACAAGCACACTTTACCCATTAGTTCCAACAACTCTATTGCTTTACCTATTAACTCGAACCGAATCCGCTTCCGCTTTTGTAGTCTTGCGCATTTACCGAAATGCCCCTGCCGCACCTTCCTGGAAGCTTCCTATTTTCTTGCTGTCCACGCCTCGCAACCACCTAGAGTCCTCGCCTTCTTCGGCATCTCCTGACCGCTTTGACCTCAGCACCACCTGTGCCTAGTCCGGCCATCCCGTGCCTCGCCACGACTCCACCTCAAGGTCCTGCAGCCATCACAGACAAGAAAACACATAACATAGAACCGCTCGAGATAATGTGATCATACATTCGCACCAATAGAAAGTACTCATGCACGAACCACTCAAATCAAACTCAAACTTTCAGAACACGTGTCAATTACTCATCACAAACATGAGAGCACCTCCACATGGTCTCTCAATCTCCCCCTTGATGAGTGTATTGACAAACACAGAAAAAGCATATAAAGTTGAGTTTGAAAGTTACATATGGTGTAAAAGAGGAGCAAAGAAGCTTATGACCATGTTGACAAAAGAGAACGTTAGAGCATAAACAGAATGAGCAAATTTTTCTCCAAAGCTCTAGAAAAGTCACTTGAAAATAGCTTTTTCTCCATTATTCTCCCCCTTTTGGCAATAAAATCAGCAAGAATCATGGAGGAAAATAAATCATGATTTGGATAAAACGGCTGGATGGAATGCAATCTAAGCAATTAGAGCCATGAAGATTATCCAAGGTGACTTTTGGAAGTATTACACCAAGCCATAACACAATAGAATGCTATCTAGATCATGACAATACATGTATAGACAAGTTAAGCCAAATAAATCATAATCTCAAAATTAGTCGAATTTCTTAGTATGTCAAGTTATCCAAGATCATAGTCTAGCTAAAGGTATCCAAGGATGATGCAAGCCATGTCAATAGTCTAAGTGGAACCAAGAAGCTAGAATTGAGTCAATTTAGAGTGCTACAAGTTCAAGAATGAATCATTTGTTCAAGCAAATTTAGCACAATTGACATGTTTTGCCTTTTGAAACTTATGGTCGTTTCCAACTAAGATTTTATTTAATCATATGCTAGATCTCAAGCCTTATGAGACCACTCCAAGCAAGAAGCTTAAGAAGATGATCTCGGTCAACCAAAACTCCCCCTGAGTTCATGCCTAATGCAATGTCAAGCAGTCTCATGAGAAGAAATTGGTGAGATCATTTCTTTCGCACAAAAGAGATCTTTTACTTTTGTTCAGTTTAGTTCAAGAACAAGGAGTTAATACTAACTCATGCTTCATAAAGGAACTAGCATAGCTCAATCTAAATCTCAATAAAGATTCAAGACTCAACGCAGCCAATTTGACATGGCATGAATCATAAAAGGATAACTAAAGACAGACTAGTCTCAAGAGCTATCATGATATGAATTAATTCAAGTTGTGCATTTTTTAAACAACTTATCATGGCAAAGACTAGTCTACACATATAAAGTCGTGATAAATCTAGTAAGTAAGCCCATATCGTGGCAAGATGTAATGCATTGTAGACATGTCATGAAAGGATAATAGTCAAGGCTACATGTAGTTATATTACAATGCAGAATGCTAAAATGCAAGAAAATCCAACTCCCCCTCAACATGAGATGTAACTTTAGTTCAAGTTGAGTTAAGTCATGACTGAAATCTAGAAACTCCCAAATGAACTCCCCCTGAACCAAAACAATAAAAACAAGAAGCTGGGAAGAAATCAAAAGGCAGTCCTTAGAGCATAGATAAGATATAGAAAAGACTATGGCTCAGACTGGCTCTTATCTACCCCATATGGATCTAAGACTAATAGCTGGTCTATTAACACACTAGGGAGTAAACACGTTCCCTGTCTACCCAAGGGTGGCCCGACCCTCGCTAGATCGCAAGAAGTGAGTGAACTCAACCTAGTGAGAAGAGAGACAGCTAAAGGCAGCAACCTAGAGCCACAAGATGAGAAGAAGTCTAAGCAACTGGACGAGAGAACCACTCTAATCTATGCTAGAAGGACTAGCCCGAATGCACCCATATGAAATGTAGCAAAAAGAGAACATGAGCATAAAAGATAATCATGAAGAGCAAAGCTCCCCCTCACAACAATCCATAAGGACATACCACTCCAAGCTCTCCCCGCAAGGCTGAAAACCTAGAGCTATCCAAAGGCTTGGTAAAAATGTTAGCCAACTAGTGGTCACTCTCCACAAACTGAACACTATGTCACCCTTCTCTACATTGTCTCTAAGGAAATGGAATCTGATATCAATATGCTTGGTCCGAGAATGTTGCATTGGGTTCTTGGCAGTATTAATGGCAGAAGTGTTATCACAAAAGAGTGGAACACTGTCTATGACTAACCCAAAGTCCCGCAGGGTTGAAGCCATGCAAAGTACCTGACTGCAGCAGCTGGCGGTAGCAACGTACTCGGCCTCTATGGTGGATTGTGCAACACCGAACTGCTTTCTAGAAGACCAAAAACAAGAGAAGAGCCACTGAATTGGCAGGTGCCAGAAGTGCTCTTCCTATCTATCCTACAGCCAGCAAAGTCTGCATCGGAATAGGCTCTGAGGGAAAGACAAGAAGATGAAAAATACCAGATACCATAGTCAATGGTAGCTCGAAGGTACCGAAGGATGCGCTTCACCGCCTGGCGGTGAGACACGCGAGTAGAAGGCTGGAATCGAGCACACAGACAAACGGAGAAGTGTATGTCCGATCTTGAGGCCGTGAGGTACAGGAGGGAGCCAATCATGCTTCTGTACTCCTTCTGATCAACTGGCTCACCATCCTCATCTGGATCGAGTGAAGCGGTAGATGCCATCGGAGTTGATACTGGTTTGCCGTCACTCATGTCAAAGCGTCTCAGGAGATCTCGAGTGTACTTGCCCTGATGCAAGAAGGTACCCTCCCGAGTCTACTTGATTTGGAATCTAAGGAAGAAGCTCAACTCGCCCATCATGCTTATCTCAAACTCAGTGCTCATGACATCAGAGAACTGGGAGACAAGAGCACGGAAAGAGCAGCCAAAGATGATGTCATCCACATAAATCTGGACGAGTAGAAGGTCATTTCATGCCTACGATTGAACAAGGTCTTGTCTACCTTACCCATCTCAAACCTATGACTCAACAGATGGGACTTAAGCCTCTCATACCAAGCTCTAGGGTCATTTCCAGGGCTTTGGAAAGTATGAAGACATGGTTTGGGTATTTGGGGTTCTCGAAACTTAGAGGCTGCCTAACATAGACCTCTTCCTCAATATACCCATTAAGGAAGGCACTCTTCACGTCCATCTGGTAAAGCTTGAAGCCCTTAAACGCTGCGAATGCAAGCAATATCCTAATGGCTTGTAATACCCTGAACGTCGTTACGGCGTAAGTTTTTAAAATAATCGCGGAGTTTCCCGATTTTTTGGTAAATCGCGGGAGGTGAAAATTAAATTGCATAATTGTCCAAACTTAAAAAAAATTAAAACAACTAATTTGGATATTTTGGGCTGTCCGGAGGGGTGGACCAGCCGCTTTGGGCCAGCCAGCCCAAATAGGGGCCCGTACCCCCTCCCAAACCCTAGCACACTCTTTATAAACCCCCTCCCTTGGCCCCTCTCCCCTTTTTTCCACCCCTGGCCGCCACTCCCCCTCCTCTTGGCACCTCCCCCTCCCCAAAATTGCTGCTGCCCTTGGAGCCAAGGAGAGGAAGGAGAAGGAGAAGGAGAGGAGAAGGAGAGGAGAAGAAGAAGAGGAGGAAAAAAGTGGGGTGATTCTTCGTCTAGGTAATTTTTCCTCATATCAAACCCTATATTTTTTAGATTAATTAGGGTTCTTAGCACGAATTTTGAAGGTAGTTAATAGATTAATTGCCCGATTAGAGATTACATGTTGTCTGTCTATAGATTGATTCGTGCAGCGCGGCTTATCGCGCGGTTTTGACCTAGTAAATGAATTTTCCTGTGGACTCTCCCAAAAGAAAAGTTGTAGAGTACTTCTAGGTGCATCTTCTGTATTTTGTTCGGATTTGTCTACCGTGAGATGAGAAATGCGATCGAATTCGCTCCGGCTCAAACCTTGGATTATGATGTTCCTCACCTTAGCATTCGCCTCAACATCAGCCATGTTTCCGGCATTGATGTTCTCATCGGCAGGAACAACATATCGCGTTTTGACCTTTCTACAGATGGCATAGCCCTGAGCCTATATGTATGTCTCCACCCAACTCTTCCAGAAGGGATAGTCAATCCCATCGAAGATCGGAGGCTTGGTGGAATACTTATCCGTTGCCATGGCTCAAGAGACCGGTTAAGATCTACGAGGAAGAGCTAACCGACTCTGATACCAATTGTAGGATCGGAAGTGGCAACAGAGGGGTGAATGGTGCCTTCAAAAATCGCCCCGAAGTATCTACATACTTCTTCTCCGATAGCTATAGAAACTACGAAGAAGAAGATTCAAGCTCACTAGCAAATCGCAATCAGATCGACAAAAGTGCTAAAAACAAACTTGGCCAAAAGAAGTATGAAGCAGCCGGTTTGAGTGCTCTCTAGAGACAAAGTGTAGAACACAGAACGCAAAAGAATTTTGCAAGCTTCAAAAGATCAAGCACTGACCACAAGATTTTCCGAAGCAACAAACTTTTCTGACTGATCTCAAGTTTCCAACCAAAACTGACCGCAAGCCTTAAGCACTGACCTGGCCGAAAATAATAAGAGATCACATGTTACGATGAAAGCGAGCATGCACCACAAACTCTAAAAACCAAAACTGCAAGCAAAAACAAAAACACAAACAGAAAAAGCACAACCGAAAAATGAAGACACTGTAGACTTTCTCAAAATGCAAACTAAAAAGCACAAACCGATTGAGAATGGAAACAAAGCGAAGACCTTGCCAACCACTTCATCAAGCAAAGATCAAACGAAGCAGAGATTGCAAACCAAAACCAAAGAGTAAAGCAAAGCGAAAAGAACTCGAATCGAATCGAAAGCTACAGAGCTGAACTTTAATCGAAAGCTTGGTTCTTTTTCGATGAAGCTATAGGATCTGGACTACATTTCTTGAAAAACCGAGAAATAGTAAATCGCAAGGAAAAGAAAACAGGGACAAGATCAACCGAAAGCTGTTCTTTTCAGGCCAGTGAATCAGGATTTCAAGCTAATTAGCTGTCCAACTTCAGAAACTGAGAATACAGTTTAAAAGAACAGTTCGGCAAAGAAAACTACAGAACAGGAGCATGCGGTTAGCTGCACCTCTGAGCCAAAAGCAGAAAATAATCGAGCTACTGCTGTGCTTCTCAGGACATTTCAGCAGGACTCCCATCTAACCATTAGATTGACCTTAAAGCAGGAAACAAAACACAGAAAAGAACAATTCGGCTGAACAGAGAGAATAGACAGATCAAAGAACCGAAAATAGAACCAAAAGTTTAACTGAAGAACAAAGAATGAGACTGAAATCTAAATAGCTTGTGTTTCTTGAATCTTTTGAACCAGAGCTTTTAGATCACAAGGGAAATAAGCTCAGGAGGAGAAAACACAAAGGCTAATTCAATTTTCTGCAAGGAGATTGAGAAAAAGAGAATACTCTTACGGTGAATAGTAAACCCTAGAACAAGCCGAAACAAGGCTAATTCAACAAAGATTTCTAAAAGACAACTCCAATTAAAGTGATTTCTCTCGGGTATACGCTAGCCAAGAGGCCTTGAGGTGATACCCAGCTCAAAGCAAGGGGGATTTGCAGTTACTTGAACAAGATCTCAACAGAGAAGAGTGCAAGAACTGAAGAATAAATGACAAAGAGCAAGGAACAGAAAAATAGGGAGAAACTTCTTAAGACATCTCAAATGCATGGCTTCTCATATTAATTCAGAGACATGAATGCTTACAAAGTATTTTCTACAACCAGTTCAAACAATTCTCACATCTGAGTAGCAGACGCATACACAAAAGAATCCAGATGCTGCCTCTGCCTACCACCTACCACATCACAAAAAAAGGAAGAAAACACACCCAGACATAGATAGCAAAAACAAGAACTCGCACTCTCACATTCTCTCATGCCTATTCCTCTCCTTTTATAGTCTCCACTAATGGGTTCACAAGCACACTTTACCCATTAGTTCCAATAACTCTATTACTTTACCCATTAACTCGAACCGAATCCGCTTCCGCTTTTGCAGCCTTGCGCATTTACCAAAATGCCCCTGCTGCACCTTCCTGGAAGCTTCCTATTTTCTTGTTGTCCACGTCTCGCAACCACCTCGAGTCCTCGCCGTCTTTGGCATCTCTCGACCGCTTTGACCTCAGCACCGCTTGTGCCTAGTCCGACCATCCCATGTCTCGCCACGACTCCACCTCAAGGTCCTGCAGCCATCACAGACAAGAAAACACATCACATAGCATCGCTCGAGATAATGTCATCGTACATTCGCACCAATAGAATGTACTCAAGCACGAACCACTCAAATCAAACTCAAACTTTCAGAGCACGTGTTAATTACTCATCACAAACATGGGAGCACCTCCACATAGTCTCTCAATCCCTGGCACCCATTTTCCACTGGTGGTACCTAAACTAGACCATTGTAAGTTAATCAGCTAGGTCGTACCCATATAGACTTGTGGTTGTACGGTTATGTTCAGTTTGGACAAACACAAGCGTCGGTCCTTAATCGACTACTTAATCGACTAGGGTGGAACATACACTTTACAAAGTCTCGTGCTAAAACTGCACCAATCCAATCTAACCATCCACCCTGGTCCAAACAGTGGCAATACCCATCGCCACTAATTTTTGAATACAAAGACTAGTTCAATGAAATATAACTTTCCATTCCCATGTTACAAATGTTGAATAGCTGGACTAAGAATTTACTACCGTTCTAATATTTAGCAAAGAATTATAGTACTCTCATTACTGAGACAAAGGAACTTCTATGGTTACAAAGGTGCATGACATTCAACTTCAATCGAGGGCATAACAATAATTGGATTAACTAATACCTTAATACAGAAACTAGTGCTTATGTAAATAGCAATGCAAAATTATTTAAATTAATAAAAAGAATTTCTCAAACATAGGTACAAAATGTTCAAAGGAGACTTGCCTTCTTGCACGCTGCCTGGATCTTCTTCCTACGGGTCGAGAAAATCTTCGGCAACGACGGGTTCTACGCGCGAAAAGATAGAACACACAAAATAAATAAATACACATGAATTCAAATAAAATTCAAAAATAGTGTATATTAGGGTATTTTATGATTTTAGAAAAATTTAGAAATTTGAATGGCTTCCGATTAGCAAGAAATTTTAGAAAAGCTATAATGAGAAAGTTAGGGCTTCCGGAAGATTAAATAGGAGAAAAAGAAAAAAGACAGATTTTCCTATTTATTTTTGTATTGAAAAAGAGTATTTATGACATTAGCAAGGAATTTAATTTCGGCTAAAATATTTTTATAAAAGAAAATAATTTTTATGACGCAAGGCTGACGTCAGCATTAATTTAAAATTTGAATTTTCGGACATGTGGGCCCGGTCTACCGTGGATCGGATCCACGGATCGGACCGGCCGAGGTGGTGCTCACGGCCGCCGTGGCGCCACGCGGCGCCACGCCGACCGCCACGCGCACGCTTGCGCTTGTCGACGCCAGCACGGCCGAGACGGACGGGCCACGGCCAAGGCGGCGAAGGGAGTGAAGACGGCGGCGGTGCGGCTCCCACCCGACCCGAGCTCAAGGAAGACCGAGGCTCAACCGGAAGAGTGGCGGTGCGGTGGCGAGTGAGAGGGCGGGAGGCTCGTCCGAGGAGCGGCGGGCGGTCGCCGGCGCACGAGGAAGGCGAAGGAGGCGGCGGTGAGGGTCGAGGCAGCTAGGGGTGCCGGCAATTGCTCGCCGGAGCATGGCGCAGCGGCGAGAATGGCGAAGCACAGTGAGGAGGCATTCGGGCGTGGGGAAGAAGGGGAAAGAGGCTTTGGCGCATGGTAGAGGCGAAAGGATGGGAAGAGGGGAAACAACCAACGGTTTGAGTTCGCCAGAGTAAATGCAGCCGGCGGTTTTAGAGGGGACTAAAAGAGGGAAACGGCAGGATAATACACAAGTAAAGTAGGTAGCTCTGGAATAAAAAAGAACAAAGGGCTCATGATAATCCTCAAGTAAAGTACCTGTCACGACGTTAGGATGGCCTATAGTCTCAGGTGTAGGCATGGCGTAGACTCTGAATGGCACTGGGGTAGCAGAAGCCCTGACACCCGGTGGTCAAAGCGCAAGGGCTGCCGGAGGTGCAGCGATCTGAAGGGGCGCAAACAGTGCAGGGTGCTAGTAGTACCCGGCAGGAGGCGCTGCAGGAACTAATGTAGGAGGAACCCAAGCTAGAGGATACTGCCGACCGGTGACCGCCAGCATCTGAACTGAGCTCCGAGAAGATGCAACTAAAGGCATCGTAGGAACTGGCTCCCACTTGATGATGCCATTAGGGGTCTGCTTGCACACTGATGCTTTGTGGCTTGCCTAGCCACAATAATGATAGCTCCCAGACCAGGAGTACTTTGAAGTATGTTGTACATCACCGCACTTGAAATAGATCATGCCCTGGCCAGGAGCAGGGTGTAATGCCTAGGAAGCTAAAGGAGGGTGTGGTGCTGAAGAGGACAACCTCTACTGAAAGGGCCGAGTCATCGACGGAGGACGTTGGCCCCTAGAACCTCTTGGGAATGGGTTGCTGAGACGACTCGCCCCCGTGGCTGAAGCTCCTCTTCTGGCTGCCACTAGAGCCACCAGAGAAAATAGAACCACTGCAAGCCTACTGCTCCTTGGTGATCTCTCTCAAACTCCATACCCTTGGCCTGATCGACCATAGAGTTGAAGTCATTTGGACCTGTCACCCCCAAGATGTGGCAATACTCCTGATTAAGCCCCCTCTGGAACCTCTTAGCCTTCTCACGGTCATCGCTAGTCATGGCTGGCACAAAGCGGACTAGGTTATTAAACACTGCCTCGTACTCCGCAACGGACATCTTTCCCTAAACAAAGGTCGATAAGGAGTGCTCTATCCTCTCTATGAAGGATTCTAGGTAGAACTTTGCCCTGAATTGCTCGACAAAGTCCTCCCAAATGATTGATCCTTGTGTGGGGTCCTAGCTGATAGAACCCCCTCCCACCAGATGTCCACCTGACCCTCTAGCTGAAAGGCCACAAAGCATGCCTTCTACTGAGAGGTCATCTTGAGAGCTCCGAACTGTCTCTCCATGTAGCAAAGATAATCCGCTGCTTAGCATGGTGTGCCTGCTCTGTTGAAATTGTTAAAACAGAGTGGCATCCACTCGCGAAGGCTCGTCCTAGCCTTCGGTAGAGCTGGTGCTGCACCAGGGCCAACAACAGGTGCACCTGCAGCAGAAGCTGCATGTACCTGCTGACGAAGAGCTTGGACCGCCCACTAAAGGTCCTGCAATAGGGCAACTATCACCGCCTGAACACTAGCGGCTGGTAAGCAGTCAAAGTAACCTCCTCACCCGCCTCTCCAACGACCTCCTCAATTGGGGGTAGTGGCATCGCCAGACCGCGGCCTCCACGATGTCCATGACATCTTCCTCTCGCCATTGCCGAACACCAGAAAGACCTAACAAACTCAGCTCAAGCACAACAATATCAATCATAATCAATCAAGCAACGATTTAACTTTCATTAACAACTAAACAAGCTAATGGAAGTGCATATGCAATGAATGACCCAATCCCCTCCTGCTATGCACTAATGTATCAAGTTTTAGCTTTAATTTAATTATTCTAAAACAAATTTTTGTATTAAGTTTTCCTATGTTATTTTATTACTAGGATTATTACTTTCATTAATTTATGAAACATATGTCAAATTTTAGTTGATTAAACAAGTAAGATATTAATACTCATTCTGATACCAACTGTAACACCTTGGCCTAGCAATAGCCAAATATGTCACTTACAACCACTATCTCTACCAATTTAAACCTATAGGCAAGTATTAATGACATCTAGACATCAAGAACAACATTCCACATGAAACTAAATATAAATTTCAGCAACATAGTAAGTCTTAAATTAGACTTAATACGAACCAAACAATTACCAGAAAAGACATTAATAAGACTGAACTAAGTAACACATTATCTAGCAACAATACGGCCTATAAGAAGCTAAGGGAATCGCTGAGTTATCCAATTATCACAATGAATGAAACTAAAATGTTCATGACCAAAAGTAATATATTGCTAAGTGAAGTGAAGAGTTATAAAGTGCAAATATCCATATGCAACTCCCTCCCATGCATGTCACATTCAACGATCACCTAAAAGGAACAAATAAGCAAGGATGAGCTGACGACTCAGCAAGTAAAAAGCAAAATAATATACATGCTAAGCATCATTTTAGCATTTCATATTAATTCACCATTATCTCATCATCACATATGCTCATTATCATCAAGCCCCACACACATGTCTCGTTTCCCTGAATGCAATACTCATGACTCAAACTCCTCTTCTGCATATACCGATATAGCTGAGTGTTCACCTGTCAATGACACACCCTTGTCCTATCCTTTTTCATACAGGGTCGCCCTGTCCTTTTTTATATAGGGTCACAACTTGGACTCTCGCCTTGTCCTTTTTCATCTAGATTCTCACCTCCACTCCAGTGGAATGCCTACCAAGTAAGTCTTTGCAACTTTAATGCTCGTATGCAATACAATAATTATCTCTTTCAGTAGTTAATCAACAACATTAATCATTTGCCATATCCAACAATATAACCATAAACATATGAGCAATTTAAGAACAAGCATCGTCATATAAATCATCATGACAAGTAATTGTATAAACAACAGACAAGCTCAAACACTTGAATACCATTCTATCATGCACTTGTCTTTTTCTTAATTGCGGCGACGGAAAGATTTGAAGGTGACAACATGCCTGAAAATACTCCTCCTATAAGAAATATTCAATCTCAATACATGCCACAGCAGTACAAGACATCAAGTAATCAACAACGCTCCTACACGTTTCCCAAAACTTCCCTTTTCTCCTTTTACCGAACAATCCTCTTGTTGTCCCGGTATTCAAAAATTCATAACACCCAATTTCCACATCGCAAAATAGCAAACCATAACAGTTCTGGAATGTACACAAAATTCTCTATATTTCTTAGTTGGCCAAATCCTCATATTAAATCATCTTAATCCTCGTTTTTAACTCAAAAAACAGATTTATCATCTTCTAGACAACAGACTTATTAATTCTATAACTTATAATCTACTTGTGCAAATATCTAACAGCAATGGGTCTCTGGACAGTAGTCTTCCTAAAATCATAATGTCTAATCTATTTATCTAAAAATTGTATTTTGAAATTATATGGAAAACTGAAGAAATTATCCACAATGTTCATGTTGACCAAATTTTCAGATTAATTCGTTTACTATTTTTAACCTAAAAGCTAACATATACTGTCCAAAACCTGACAAAGCTAACATATACTGTCCAAAACCCGACAAATTCACTATCAAGACTATAAAATTCATAGCTCGTATTATTCATCCGATTGACATGAACCAAAATTCTACGTAAAGATAAGAAGATCCTCTACAACTTTCCAGTAGGTGAAGTTTCTAAATTATGCTTCTCTCCTACCTATAAAAGTAGTACAACAGTACTTAAGATCAAATCATCTACCACCGGATCTTCTCTAAACGAATGCGCTTGTCAACCCTATCTAATCTGAAATCTACCCTCAAAATAACAGTGAAATTAAATGTTACCACCCCCCAAGTTTGAACCAATACAACTCATGAAGATCATTCGATTCTAGTCATGCTACTGTTCTAAACAGCACGAACCAATACAAAACACCAAGCCATGCTAGAAGTTACCACACGGCTCTTTTCTCTGACTTTTCTTCTCACGGCAAAACACCTTCACTGCAGCAACCGAACAGGGGCACACGAAGTGGCGCACGAGGCCAAACGGCCAAGAGTTGGCGTGGGCGATCGGCTAACCCCCAGGCGTTCCCTCTGCTCGCAGGAGAAGTGGCCGAGGCTTCCCCACGCGGCGACCTCCCACTGGCGCACGGTCCAGCCCCAAGCCACCCGGCGTTAACTGGCGTTCGCAATCGTTCACCGCACACACGGCCGAGCACCGACGAACCAACGCGACTGCAGAGCCGAAGCGTGCGCGAAATATTTTCTAGTGGCGGCGCTGGAAAACAAGGGCTCTCCAGGATCTCTCCCCACGACGCCCCTTCACCAAATTACGATCCTAATCCGATCCTAAAACACCGTACAACTCGTTTTCGAAAACTGCTTCTTCTAAGATTTCAGTGTCCCATTTTCAAGTACTTCTTTGTTATAATTACGCACAAACCCTTAAAGCTTAAATTCAAGGTATTACATTAATACTGGATCCATATTTATACATCACTTAGCTCAATACTAGAACAACAATTATTCTTATGATTGAGTTACAGGTTGTGAATGTAAGGGAGAGACCATGTAACTTGTGTAGATGCTTTGGATCTCTTACCTTGTTAAGTTTCTGACGGAGGTTTCTATTGATTTCATAATGCAATTTCAATCAGCTTCCATCACACCAACTATGTCACATCGCCAAGCGATATGACGTAGGTTTGCTCCCTTGCAATCTTTAGTTTCCTGTTTTTCACTACTTGGTCTCGTATAGCATTCCAATTCTAATGATAGGGATGGTTGTTTATATATATTGGAACAAACTCTAGATTATTTACTGCCTAATTTGAGCTCTATTCTTGGCCACTAGTGTCTTGTGTTACGATAGCTAGTGTTGCATTTTGCTCTGTGGTATGAGGTTATAGGCTAGAGGCCATGTGGGAATGGTGTGTTTGAGAATTATCTTGTTGAGTTTGCACTTTTATTTTCTGGATTTTACGCCTAATTTTTTGGTTCTTCTCAATTTACCTTCTCTAGGAAGAGTTAGAGTTTTCTTTTTTTCAGGCTGCTTTTCAAGGGAGCTTACTTTTTGTGTATTAATATGTATCATGTTACATTTTAATTTTGTATATATATGAATGCTTGTATAAATCATAGAGCTTTCACTGTTATCCTTATATGACATGATATTCTGCTTTACATTTTGCCATGTCTTGTGCAAGCTTGCTAGATTTATCATATCATTCTAAGTGTAGCTTAGTTTTTGTCATGCTAGCTTTGTTAAATATGAGAAACTTGAATTAAATCATATATTTTTGGATCTTGTGACTAGTTTTGCTCTAGTGATTCTCTTATGATTCATGTCATGTCAAATAAGCTAAATTGAATCTTGAACATAAATTGAGCATTAGATTGAGCTATGCTAGTTCTTTATTGAAGCATGAGTTAGTATTAGATCTTTGTTATGGAACTAAGTCAAGAAAATACAAAATGATATCTTTTGTGCGAAAAAACTGATCTCACCAATTCTTTCTCATGAGATGGTTTGCCATTGTACTAATTATAAACTCAAGGGAGTTTTGAATGACCAATACCACTTTTTTAAGTCTCTTTCTTGGGTGATCATATAAATTTTGAGATCTAACATATGGCTAAGAAAACCAAATTATGTGAAAAATGGTTGAAGCTTAGCTAAAACCAGAAATGAATTTCAAAAAAAAATACCAAATGTGCTAAATTTGCTCAATTACAAGTAGTCTCATGTGCTTAAACAGAATGCTTCAATCTTGAACTTGTAGCACTCCAAATTGACTCAATTATAGCTTCTGGGTTCCTTTTAGAATATTAACATAGTTTGACTCATTTTTGGATACCTTTGGCTAAACTATGAATTTGAGCATCATGACATGCTAAAAAGCTATTTAATTTTAGATCAATGCTTATGTGGCTTTAGCTTGACTATATATGGCTTGTCATGATCTACATAACACTTTCACTTTTTATGCTTGATGTAATATTTGGAAATTCACTTTGGATAATTTTCATGGCTCCTAATGCTTAAAATGAATAAAATACAATCACTTCATTTCATTATGCTCCATCTTATTCTATGTATCTTGATTACTCCATTGTCAAAGGGGGAAAGATCAGTAAAATGCATATCTAGAACATGTTTTGGAGTTTTTGTGCAAATTTTTCCTAATTGGAGCTTTTCATCCTTTCTCATCATGACCAAGGTCAGACAGATCAATTGCTCTTTCATATGGATCTAGACTAAAAATTCTAGACTCATTTAATGGATTTAAAGTTTTTTCGAAAACATGATATTTTTAGTAGCTTCTATCCATTTCTATCTCATATGGTCATTTTCAGTCATTACATATTTCTTTTAACCATTTGGAGCGCTCTTTACTAAATTCTTCTTCTTTGTCTAAAACTATCTCCTATTTGCATTTTTGAAGAATTACCAATGGGTTCATCGAGGGGGAGATTGAAGGGCCATATGAGAAGGTCCATGATAATATTGTGATGATCATTGCAAGTTTCGTGGAGTGGTTAAGTGATTTTGCAAAGATCACACTTTGTTTGGGTAGCTTTCTAGAATTTTCAGGAAAAACGATGGTACCGCTGGTCTTGTTGCGGTCATACTGCAGGGCGATAGTATCGTAGGTGTTCGTGTGGTCATACTGCAATGCGGTAGCATTGATAACATGGTGGTACATTTTTTTCAAAGAGATCCAGTGGGAAGTGTGAATGAGAAGTAGTGTCAGTTTGGAGAGTGGTCATACCACTGTACGGTAGTACTGGTGTGTTACATGCGGTACTATTGATTTTCACAGAAAACAAAATTATGGGATTTGAGTTATGGATTGAGTTAGGTGACCATATGGTTATGTTATGGGCGTTGTTGTTTGCATGCACATGTGTTTATTGTTTGGTCCTAGGTTTAGTAGCAGTAATTTGGTTGCATACTTTTTGCATTGTGATTGTTTAGATTAATTGTGTCAATTGATGACTTTGTATATTGTGCAGTGCTATATGACGGTTTGTTTATTGTTGTTAGTTGTAGGACTTTGAAGCTAGGTCATGGTGAGGCGTAGGAGGACCGGGACTAGGCACAGAGTGGTGCTGAGGTCCAGAACAGTCAAGGAGCGTCGAAGATGTTTGAGGCTCGTGGAGTGGTTACAAGCCAAGAAGGCAAGAGACCGAAGCCGGAGCTACTAGTGGTGATCTTGACGAGCAACGACGAGGTGGATCGGGACTAGGCTTAGAGAGGAATTGAGATCCAAATGGTCGAGGAAGCCAGGTGTAACACCCCAGGACCCACAATGCCCTGGGATGCTACTAAAACTACTCTGACTAGTCAATTTACAAGAACAAAATCGACAACATTAAATAAACAAGATAATATAAGCGGAAGCATAAATGATTAAGATAAATGTAATAAAGGTAACGATTCATTATTCATAATCAATAATAACCAAAGGAACAATTCCAAGTTCAACATTAATAAGATGAAACAAGCTTCAAAAAGATGAATGAGCAAAGACTAAAGTTCTTTCAACTTTATTTCAACATTAAAACATTATCCAAGTGAATCAATGTGGTGCTGCTCTACCCTTCCCAATGTATGCTCAAAGTCCACCTGTAGGGAGGGGGAAACAAGAGTGAGATATAAATCTCAGCAAGCAAACAGTTTAACAAGTAATTCAAACTACGAACAAATAAACATCATTATTAATCTCATACATACACAACCACAAGTTGTGAATTCGCATAATAAATCACCATCAACTTGCATGAATCATACCTTCTCAATTTCAGGTTTACTTAGCATATGAATGCACTCTCTTTAGCAATAAATATATGCATATGAATGCTCATGCTATCTTCCTTCCTTCACTCTTTTCGTAGGCGGAATTGCTTCCGCGGAGAAGAAGTTGTACTGCATGGTCGTGGCTAGGTGCAGCGACATCCACATATGCAATGACATGATATGATATGAATGATATGATAAATCATAAAATCACATTAATTCCTCCACAAGGAGCATTATCTTGCTCTCAACATCTTC
The DNA here is from genome assembly GCA_036346245.1 of Bonia amplexicaulis. Taxonomy (NCBI): domain Eukaryota; kingdom Viridiplantae; phylum Streptophyta; class Magnoliopsida; order Poales; family Poaceae; genus Bonia; species Bonia amplexicaulis. The sequence continues at coordinate 6,827,119 of CM070766.1, forward strand.
ACATTCACTCAGCCCATTCACTACATGTCATTTTCATGTCCACATTATATCAATAAGCAAGAATTCCACATGTCTACTAGCATAATATTAACATAACAATGCTTGCTATCATCTCCACAATTAAAATATCATGCGATCATGGCAACATATAAAAGATTAAGATAATAATGTGAATTGCCAATAGAAGGAATAACAAGTTAAACGGTAGCAACCACCGCTACATTCACTTGCCTCAAACCGACGAAGCGAAGGTCAACAAAAATTCAAGAGCGCTCAGGGACAAGACCACCTGTCCATAAGACAACTCTCAGCACACTACCACAGTATACAAGCATGACAAAAAAAAACATCGCTAGAAACCCGAAACCGGTGTAATCTCTACTTCGCTCAACAGCCAACATAATCCCAACTGCAGCAGCGCTGCCTCACAATTTCGTATCTTTAAAAATATAAATCGAAAACTAGCAAATAATACCTCTCTGGAATCATGACTTAAAAACCTACAATTTTCATGGAGAGCACCTATTTTTATTTTAATCATAGCTAGGAGTAAATAAATGCCCAAAACAGAGGACAAGCTCTGCTCTGGCAGATTGGGCAGCCGCGATCAAGCGCGCGCCCACGACAGAACAGAGGCCTAAAAATTCCCAAATTTATACAGAAGCCAGGTAACTAAATTATCTACAACTTTATCAACTACGGCCAAGTCCAGAAAATTCATTTACTATTTTTAATCTCGGGATTACAGTCGGACTGAAACAACCCGACCGCCTGCCGGACAGCGATATTGCCGTCTCCGTTTCTCCTAGATCCCGTGGTATAAAATTTGGAAACAAATACAGGAGGTACATAAGGAAGTAATATACTATTTTCCTTTTGGGAAGACCTGCAGAAAAATTCGTTTTATAATTTTAAACTACAGTTTACCGTCGGGCTGCACCGATCTGGCCGCCTGCCGGACAGCGGTTTTGGCGACCCCGTATCTCCGAGATCCCTTGGAGGAAAAATTTGAAACAAATACAGGAGATATATCTGGGAGTCATCTACAATTTTCCTTTTGGGAAGATCCTCAGAAAAATTCGTTTTATAGATCAAAACTGCGCGACAAGCCGCGCTGCGCAAATCGATCTAAAATCAGCCCGCGACTAAACTCTAATCGGGCAATTGATCTAATTTCTACCATCAAAATCTGTGCTAAGAACCTTAATTAAACCATAAAACAGAGGATTTGAGATGAGATAAAATTATCAATCTGAAGATTTTTCCCCAAAATCTTTTCCTCCTCTTCTTCTTCTCCTTCCTTCTTCTCCTTCTTCTCCTTCTCCAAGGGCAGCAACTTGTGGGGAGGTGGGGCACCAACCAGGAGGTGGGGCTGCGCCCAAGAGGTGGAGGGGTGGGGTGGTGGCCAAAAGGGTGGAGGGGTTTATAAAGAGGATGCTAGGGTTTGGGAGGGGTACGGGCCCCATTTGGGTGACTGCCCAAATCGGCCGCCCACCCTCCATCAGCCCAAAAATCCAAATTAATTGTTTTAATTTATTTTATTTATTTTTTCAATATTCTACAATTTATATTTTCCTTCCGATTTATCGAAAACCCATGATTCCGCGATTGATTTAAAACCTTATGCCGTAACGACGTTCGAGATATTACACCAGGTGCAGTCATGAAGCTAAGTGGTGATAAGTGGCATGTCAAGTGACTTGAATTATTTGCATGCGAGGATGGTTCGGTGGGATCCGCTGGCAAGTCATTAGGGCCACCTAGAAGGAAGCACAGGCGAGCTTCGTGGAAAAGGAAGCGGGAAGCTTTGTGAAAAATGGTAGAGGAGCATTTTGGTAAATTACCTAATACCGAAAAAGTGGTGGTATGTGAAACTGCGGCGTTGGCCTAAGTGGTTTAGGTCTTGTATGTGCTGAAAATGTGAAATGAATCAAGTATTGATTCAATAGTGGGTTAATGGTTGTAAACCACTTTGAGAAGCGTGCGTGAGAGAGTAAAACCCGGTGTTAGGTTGGGTTAACGAGTTATCCCCAGTTTGGCCTAATGGGTGGATCCATTAGGTTTTGGTTCAGATTGTAAGACTATATAAGGGGAGGAGAGGCAAAGGCTAAGATTCGAGAGATAGTTGGCTAAGTCTTTTGGTGGCTAGCTCTTCCTCCCTCTAATGTGAGATTAGGGTTCCTTGGGTTGGAGCCTTGTATGCCAAGGATGTGAATGAGATAGAAATAACCTCATGAAATCAATCTTCTATCATCTAGGCACTTTGACAGCAAGTTCATCAAGAAACTCTGTTTTGCTTGTTTTTGGCCTTATCGAGTGATTTCTTGTTTCAAGTGTTTTTGGGTCGTGTTCTTTGGTGTTCTAGCTTACTGTAGTGTATGGGAATACATCTAGTGCCATCTTGGCCATCATCTACCCATGCGCAAGTTGTATTCACTATTTAGGAGTTTGGCTCAATTTTGGTGTACCTTTCTTTCAAACTGAAAAGAACTCAACTTTGGTCATAATTTTCATGATCGTTTGTTGAAATAGGTTCTTGATATCCTAAAAAGATCTCTGCAAAGTTTCATATCATTTGGATCTAGGGATCAAAAGTTCCATCAATTTTGGTTTTGAAATTGTGCTGAACATACTATTCATCCTATTCTAATGTTTCGACATGTTTGGACTTTATTATGCTTGCTGTTTCGTGCGGTGCTATGTGACGGTTTGCTTGTCTGTGTGGTTGCAAGACTTCAGAGCTAGGTCATGGTGAGGCGTGGGAGGACCGGGACTAGGCACAGGAGGTGTTGAGGTCCAGACGGTCGGAGACGTCGAGGATGATCGAGGCTGCTGAGGTGGTTGCGAGCCGGGAGACGAGGAACCGGAGCTGGAGCTACGGGAGGTGGACACGACGTGCAGGACATCGAGGCAGAGTCGTGGTGAGACACGAGGTGACCGGACTAGACACAGGCGGTGTCGAGGTCAGAACGGTCGGATGTGTCGAAGACGGCGGAGATTCGATGTGATTGCGAGTCGTACATGACAAGGAGCGCGGAAGCTTTCCGGAAGGTGCAGGAGGGGCGAATCGGTAATTTCGCAAGGCTGCACAAGCGGGAGACGGCTCTGTTAGGGTTTAGCCGGCGTAACGGGTTGGAGACCCGTTAGCCAAGGGCTATAAATAGGTGTTGGGGCTGCATATCCCCTTGAGGGTTTTTGTACATTTGCTCTCCATTTTATGTGTGTTCCTCCCAAGAAGCATGTGAGGCTCTTGGTGTTCTTGAGGATTGAGAGGGAGAGGATGGATTGAGAGTCTTGTAATCTTTTTGTTCTAATGTCTATGCCTATGGGGACTCATCTGTAATCCTTGTTTGATTGGAAATGATCTCTTGTCTTTCTTTGTGATGTTTTCTGTTTGAGTTGATTGGGTTTCTTTTGTTCCTTCTGTTTTGCTCAAGTTCTCTTTTTGGTTTCATCTGTCTCCTCTGTTCTTTTCATAGCTAGGGTTTACTATTTGCGTTTACAGAGGAGTCTTGTGTTTTGATTCTCTCAGTGAAATAAGGAGTTGGCTCGGGATTTCCTGTTGTGAGATCTTTCTTGCTGTGATTAAGAATCTCATGATCAATAGATATGAGTCTTAAGCTTTTCAGCACTTGATCTCACTTCCTGTTCAACATTTCACTTTTCGGTTTTCAGCAGCTACAGGTCTCTGTTTTTCTGCTAAGTTGTTCTTCCGGATCTGAATATTCTCTTCCTAAGAATTTGTGTTTTCGGCCAGCAGCTCAATCTGCATTTTCAGCAGTCCATTTCGGTCTGCAGGCAAAATAGCTCAAGACAGCACTGCTGTGCAGATTTCAACCGAAAGTCTGTAGTCCAGATTTTCAATCTGTGCACTCGGTCTGCAAGCAGATCCTGCTCTCGGCTGCTCTTTTTCTCAGTTTTGGTATGCAGCGATTTCTGCATTCTGCACCACTGTTCATCCGAACTGCACCATTTTCATTTTCAGTCAGCCAGTAGTTCTGAAACAGCAGACAACCGCAAGCTTCTCTCTCATCTTTTCTCTGCCGATTTGGTCTTTCCTGTGCCTGTTCATTTCCTAAATTGAGTCAGGTACTTTGTTTAAATTTCTGTTTTATTTGGTTAAAATAGAGCAGCATTCAATCATCCTTGGTTCAGTATTTATCTCCTCTCGAGTATTTACTGTGTTGCTATGTTTCAGCTGCTTCTGGTTGCTTTAAGCCTATCGTTTGCCTTTCTTTTGTGTGCTTTCTCCGGTCTGTACCAAAGGCTCCTCTGCTGATTGCTTTTCCTTTTCTTTTCTGCAGCTCAATTTCTTTTTGTTGGCAGCATTGCTTCAAGTTTTTGGCAGCAGCAGGTGGCCCTTTTGTTTTTTTCTTTTTTGGCAAACTTGTTTTCAGCTTCAAGTGAGCAAATTTATTCTGTCTTCATAGCTTCGTTAGCTATCGGAGAAGAAAATACCGTGGATACTTGGGGCAATTTTTGAAGGCACCATTCACCCCCCCCTCTGTGGCCATTTCCGATCCTACAAAAACCAAGTTTTAATTTTTATCAGGGGCTTCGATAGGACTAGTTTGACCGATTTTCAGAAAATTTCGATAGTTTTTAGGCCAAAAATTTCAAATGAAAATTCAAATTTCAAATCAAATCAGCTGAAATATGTCTAAATTGGTCATAAATCAGAGTAAATCAGCATAAATTGGTCATAAATCAAAGTAAATTGGACTAACTCAGTGTAAAACAAAATATTTGAGATCGGTCTGTAGACTGACCAAAGGTGGCCGATAGAACTGATTTTCGATTGATTTTCATAACCATGGTGGTATGTTTGGATGCAACATATATTATATGCTACTGTAACTCACTTTTATATAAGTAATATTGGACTAACCCCATCACCATAACTCTACAAGGGCCATAACACAAATAGGCCTAGGTATTACATTCACCCTCTCAAGGGTTGACACTACGACTATAAATGAGTTGAGCTCGAGAGAGCCTAGGTCGCATGGCTGGTGCTAGAAACTATCTCGAGTCGAATTCAAGCGAGATTGAGTCAGGTTCCAAGCTCAACATTGAGCTCCAACTTGACTCTAAGAAGGCTAGAACAACCTTGAGCTTAAGCTCGAACTCATGAAATGGAGATGAGGATAAACCACAAAATTCATATGTCTAACTTTGTCAAAATCAGGAAAATATACTGCTATAGACAGTCCTATCACAAACGGTTCGGAACTATCATCACAGACAGTTCCTAAACTGTCGGTGTTTATGTGTCAGTGATAATAGGTGGTTATCACAAACGGCTTGGGAGCTGTCTGTGATAACTTACATTACAGACGATTTTTAAGAAAAAACTGTTTGTCATAGTCGAGTATCACAAATGGCTTATATTAAAAAATGTCTGTGATATTCGACTATCATAGACGGTTTTTTATAAAAAAACCGTCTGTGATATTGTTTGTATCACAGACGGTTCAGTGTTCCGAAGCATCTGTGATATACGCAATATCACAGACGGTTAATAACAAAGACCGTCTGTGATACTCGACTATCACAGACGGTTTTTGTTACTAACCGACTGTGATATGATTCATATCACAGACGGTTCGATGTTCCGAACCGTCTGTGATATACAGAATATCATAGACGGTTAATAACAAAGATCATTTGTGATATGTTTCATATCACAGACGGCTCAGTGTTTGAAACCGTCTGGCATATGGATATCACAGACGGTTTTCAACACCGAACCATCTGTGATAGCTATCGTAACAGCCATTTTATTTGGTGTTTTTCGGCTAGCCTCAGGATATGCTAGCCATGCCCTCTGAAAACAAGCTACATCACGTATATAGCACAGGTGAATGAAACAAACGGCCAGCAGATCACACATATATATAGAATGAAAATTGTTACACAGATATGAAAAATGAATTAAATTGAATGAGTTGTTTGATTAAGCACAATTGAGTGATTTGTACAATTGAATCCAATGTTTCAACATTTAATTATCACCATTGCCAGGTAGAACTCTCCAGTCTTCTGTATGACCTCTGATAGCAAAAATTCATAGAGGTGTCCACGAATTTCGACAAGTTTGTCGAGATCATATGCACTTTCGTCGAAGTCCATCCGCTGTCGCTAGGAGCAATGTTAAGTCATTAATTAGCATATGTGTGTCAAAAAATAATAATTATTGGAAGGTTCACAAACCTCTGGATCATTCATCTTGGTGTCCATGATTTCCTTCATATGGCGGCAAACGTAGAATCCACATACGTTGCCATGTAGCTGCTGGTGGCACTTTAAAAATAGAATTACATACATAGGTATTTTCAATTCTAGAGGCATTATAACAAAGTGTGATATAGGATTTTTGTGTTGTAGCAGGTAGGGGTGGAAAACGGTAACGGATAATTGCTTTATCCGATATTCGTATCCGAGAAAACACGAATATGGTAAGCAAAAATTGATTCGAAAATATTCGTATTCGTGATTCGAAAATATTCGTATCCGTGTTTGAGAGTATTCGATTCGCATTCAGATTCGAGAATATTCGTATCCGTATCCGTATTCGAGACTATTCGATTCATATTCGATCCGTTTCTAGAATCTATGAAAAATTCGTACAAATTTTGTGATTCAAAATTTGAATTTAGGTGGTTTAAAATCGGTAACCGGTCAAAAACCGGTGAAAATGGCTAGGAATCCGTTTTATCCGATATTCGTATCCGAGAAAATCCGTGTTCGAAAATATCCGTATTCGATTCGAGGATATTCGTATTCGATTTGAAAATATTCAATCGTATTCGTATTCGTTTTAAAAATATGGATTCGTATTCGTATTTGATACTATTCGACCGTATCCGATCCGTTTCCACCCCTAGTAGCAGGTACCGAAAATCACGTGTTGTGTCGCAGCGTGTCACTGGATTTGTTGTGTCTCCCTCCTAGGGCAACATAAGCGGTAAATGACCTACATAAGTTATTGCAAATGAAGAAAAGATTACAATAGAGTTATGTATGGAGGAAATGAGTTTACCTGTTAATTGCTTCTTGCACACGACTAAAGTCGTGGTTGCTCCTAAGAAGGGAATCAAGGTATATTACCTTGCTCCACTTTGGTACAATCATAATCAAAATCCAGTGAGACTTAGTCATGTGTGTCGTCATAGTGATTAATCCTAAGTTCATGCTGCATATAAAGTATAAATGAAACTTGTGTGTCAACTAGTGAAGCACTTACCCTTGGTTAAAGGGTACCATGATGTACTCCTTGTCGCTGTGAGCAATCAATCCCCTCGTTATGTAATCTTGCATGAAGGATGCATTTTCGTTGATAGATTGCTCGGAGACCAAGTGTGGGTCGAGAAAACCCACCGGTTATCGCGATCGCCGGACTTGTTGGATCATGTATCTATACATAAGGAAAGAGTAATGACATTTATCGGTATAACGTGAATGTAGAACTTCATTGTACAGTACACTTACAGTGTCCAGCATCGTAGAAGTGAGGCGTCGAGTTCGTCGAGATTAAATAGTAAGAATAAGTCTTCGAATGTCATGACGAAGTAGCCTGAGTCATGGAGGAAATTTGCCTCCGTATATTTCACAGTGAATGCACTCTGCTAGATTGGCTTCATGTTGGACCTCTGCATGTACCAGGTATGCAATGTATTGCAAACTAAACCAAGCCAGAGTAATTGTGACTCGAGGACCAACGACACTCCTATAATGAACTTCCATGGCCCGGGACGTGCCTTAATTTTCTTCGCTTGAGTCTTAGAGCCTCACTTATGATACGTTTTCGGTGGCGTCTCGGCGGGAGCCGATGCAACAGGCTTCGGAACCAGAGCTGGAGGTGGAGCCACCGAAGCCGATGTGATAGGTCCAGGGCGATGTCCCTCTTGGGCCAATGGATGTGGAGATCGTGGCATAGATAAGTCGAGGGCAATGTCCCTCTTGGGCCACTGAATGAATGTGTGTATAGCATCCCCTAATGTCTTAATCTCTTCGTTTGAGGGCGTCTCAAGAGGGATGGTCTTAAAACATCATTAATAATGTCCACCTGAACATTTATGAAACCGGTCTCTACTTGTACACCGTGCACCAGCGTCTCTGACAGCAATGGATATGCCATCCCCCGCCAAGCATCAACGGGAATAGAGCCAACAAGCCTGACTCTGAGGATGCAAGGCATGGGCTCCTACATAACGACACAAGATGAGTTAAGGTGTTCACCAGAGAGATCTATGTAGCATTCTAAAGAGGTATATTACTTGTATATCGTCGATAGGTTAGTGGGTATCGCTATGTTCAGTAATTGGTGTGGACATGTAGCTACTACGACATTGAGGGGGACTGGGTACCGCAATAATAGGGGTGGGTTGCGATTGGTTGCGAACTTGTCTCTGTTCTTCCCACAATGAATCTATCTCTCCTCGAAGTGAGGTAGTCTGCTCTTGAAGTGAGGTAGATAGTTGTTCCTCAAGTTGAGCACGAAGCTCGTGTTTTATTTGTTCATTGCGGTACACCTTGGATCTCTTCCTACTCCTATATGTCTCAAAGTAATCTGGAAATCCATGCCTCCAAGATACGTAAACCCCCAAGCCTCATATGCGACCTGGGTGCTCCTTGTTTCCCAAGGCCTGTGTGTAATATCTCGAATGTCGTTCGGCGTAAGTTTTTAAAACAATCGCGAATCGTCGGTTTTTTCGGTAAATCGCGGGAAGGGAAAAATATAAATTGTAGAACATTAGAAAAGGAATAAAATATATTAAAATTATTTTTAATTTCAGAATTGGGCTGCCTGGAGGTGGGCCGACCACCTTGGGCCAATGCCCAAGGGGATGCGCCACCCCCCCATGTCGCACCCCCTCCTCCCCTCTCTTTTAACCCTAGAGCCCTCCACCCCTCTCTCCTTTTCCCCCACAGCAGCCGCCCCTTGCCCTTTCTCCCTCATGGTGGCCGCCCCCTCCCCAAGGTGATCATCCCAAGTGCTGTTGCCATTGGAGAAGAAGCAAGGAGAAGGAAGGAGAAGAAGGAAGGAGAAGGAGGTGAGAAAGAAGCGAAGAAGAAGAGGAGGAAAAATGTGGGGAAATTCTTCATCTAGGTAATTTTCTCAATCCCAAACCCTCTGTTTTTATGAACAATTAGGGCACTTGGCACGGATTTTGATGGTAGTTAATAGATTAATTGCCCGATTAGAGATTAGCTGTTGTCTGCCTGCAGATTGATTCGTGCAGCGCGTCTGTCCTCGCAGATTTGACCTAGTAAACGATTTTTCCTGCGGACTCCTCCAAAAGGAAAGTTGTAGAGGACTTCCAGACATGTCTCCTGTAAGTTTTTCGGAATTTTTGGCCGTGGGATCTGGGAGATACGGGGTCAGGAATACTGCTATTCGTCAGGCGAGTAGATTGGTATAGACCGACGGTAATATGTGAATTTGAAGTAGTAAATGAATTTTATGCTTATAGCCATAATTGAGAAAGTTGTAAATAATCTGGTAATCTAGCTGTTGTAGAAAATTCAGAATTTTTATACCTCTATACTGATATTAGGACGCATTTGAATGTTGCTGTCCCGTCAGCCAGAACAGAGTTTTTCCCCTATTTTGGGCATTAAATTACTCCTAGCTATGATCAAAATAAAAATATGTGTTCTACATAAAAAATATAGGCTTTTAAGTAATAAATCTAGAGAGGTATCATTTTCTGTATTTGGATCATTATTTTTTAAAGATACGAAATTGTTCAGCAGCGCTGCTGTAGAGGGTAATTTGTTGAATTGTTGAGCAGAGAGGAGATTGTGCGGGTTCGGGTTTCTAGCGACGTTTTAATTATTTATGTCATGTTTGTATGCTGTGGCTGTGTGCTGAGAGTTTCCTTTTGGACAGGTGGTATTGTCCCTGAGCGCTCTTGATATTTACTTCGCTTCGTCGGATTGATGCAAGTAAACGTAACGGTGGTTGCTATCGTTTAACTTGTTATTCCCTCTACTTGCAGTTTTCATTATTATCGTAATTTGATACAATTTCCATGATTGTATGACATTTTTAATTATGGAGATGGTAGCACTTAATGATCCATTGATATGTTGATAATTTGCTAGTAAACATGTGGAATCCTTGCTTAATGTTATAATGTGGAACATGAAAATAACATGTGGTGGATGTGGATATGTTGAGAGCATGATGATGCTCCTATGAGGATGGATTAATGTTATTTATGATTATCATATCATTCATGTTAAATCATGTCATATGCATATGTGGATGTCGCCGCAATTAGCCGTGACCGTACCGGTACAACATCGTATATTGCCGTAATACGATGCATTGCACTTCCTACCCTGGAAAGAGTAATGTGGAGCATAGCATAAAGCATTCATATGCATTGCATTGTGAAAAGATTCATTTGCATACATATGCAATATATTGTGGTGAAGATATTTTGTGGAATTTTCAACTCATAGTTGTAATGTGGAATGTACAACTTCATAGTTGTAATGTGGAATTGGCTCTTGCGAGCTATTTGTGGTATGAGGATTGTGGTTGTGGTCTTGGAATGGGGTTCGTCCCTTGTGTATGGTAAGGATTGTGATTGTGGCATGAGACTCTTTTCTCTTGTATTAATTGTTGATAGTAATTGTGAATATGGGAAGTAATACAGTATTGAAGTATGACATACATATGTTTATTTGCCTTGGTAGTGGTAGTGGTTGAGGTTTTAAAATAGTCAAACAAGATTTAGTTGTTAATGCTTTACCGTCATTGATGGTGATTTGAGGTTGATGATATAAATATTGTTATTTGTAAAAGATTAAATTATTGACGATTAAACTATTGTAGTTTGAGGAAGATTAAATGTTTTATTTGCATTTAATTATGGATAAAATGATGCATTCATATGTCAATTAAATCTGAAATTGAAGAAGATATGTTTCATGGAAGATGATGGTGGTTTAATAATTGTGGACTTAAATTGTGATTGTGGTTGTATGGAATTATAATGATGATGTTTTAAATTTCTTGTAGTTTGAATAACTTGTTAAACTGTTTGCTTACTGAGATTTTTATCTCACTCTTGCTTCCCCCTCCATACAGGTGGACTTTGAGCATGCATGGGAATGGTAGAGCAGCACCGCACTGATGCACTTGGATTATAATTTTAATGCTGCAATAAAGTTGAAAGTATTCCGGTCTTTTGCTTAGTTATCATATTAATGAATGTTTCATCTTAATAATGTTAAACTTGGAATTGTTCCTTTGGTTATTATGTTGGAGATGATTATGAATATCGAACTGTTATTATTATCATGTTTATCTTAGCTATTTATGCTTCCGCTTATACTATCTTGTTTAGTAATTGTTGCTAGTTTATTTTATTTTGTAAATTGGCTAGTTGTAGAGCAGTTTTAGAAGCATCCCAAGGCATTGTGGGTCCTGGGATGTTACACTGTGGTAGTAAATCTCTCTCTCTGTATTCTTGAAAGGAGCCATGAGAAATTTGGTAGTTAACGATTGCCGCAAGAGGTAATTAATCATGTTATTTTTGAACCCATGAAGCTCAAGAGATGTTAACAACTATGTAGTATAACATATATTACCAGGCATTGGGACACTTCCTCATCTGCGGGGTTTTTGAATGAGACACCCAAAGATGTGATTGATGACCTCGCTCTTAACCAGTTTCGAGCGCGCTCGTTTGCGATCCTGGCAAATGGCAGGGAGGCCTCTGATCGGATTGCGACCTCGTCCTGCATCCTCCACTGTGGGATTTTACCCGCGTACCCAGTGGTGCCGAGTCTATGAGGGTGAGTGTTTTGTGAATAGAGAGCCTTGTGCGCCACACTTTGTTGTTCAAATTCGGTCGTTGTCTTCATCTGCACAAAGGCCTCCCTTGTTTCCGGCGACACGAAAGGATACCTCATGAAGGGCGTGAGATCCTTAGCCATGTACTGTGTCACAAGAGTGCTCTTAAAATTATTCCATGCTTTTCCCATTGCGAAGAGTGCGTGCTGGTTATGCAGTCATTCAGATTACTCTTGGGATCTCGAACGAATTTGTAATTTCGTCCCATAGCTGACTTTTGTGATCCTATGCCAAATATTTCCAGCTTGCTATGGTGATAGGGACCCATTGCCTTCCAATTATCCCACAGATAGTCCGAAATGATGCCATTGCTTTCTTCGGTTGCAGAGGGACCCCATCCGAAGAGACCACCGTGATGGTCATTCGTCCCTCTGGCCTTTTCGATAATCCTCGGCCACACTTAATTATTCCAATCTTGGGAGCATGAGACCTAGATGACGACGACGATGATTGTGTGGACGCTATCTCTCTTCTAAGAAAAAACTAACTAAAGTGGGCTATGGGCCTAAACAAAGTTCTATGAAGCAAACGACACACTCCAGTGTATCCAATTCATTGAACCGGACAAACTGGAGTGTATCGCTAGCTTCATGCCTTTTGAAGGTCTATGTGGCATATATTATTACTACAAGGTCCCTTTGGAATAGTAACATGATATTCCAAATAGATCTTATAGGTAACAACTTAGCCAACTATTGAGGCATATATCATAAAGTACTAATAAAGGTCATAAAACAATTTATCAATCTATTCAGACAGACCACATGGTAGACAAATGACAATAATAGTAAAAATTAAGAGTTCAGGCTTGAATATTCAATTTTAGTATTAGATCATGTAGCTAACCTGTGAAGCATACAACATAAAGTACTAAAGGTCATAAATTTGTTTTGCAAATCTATATTGAAGATAACAAAACAAATGGGCTAACTAATTGAGACAGAGGCGAACGGTGCCGGGAAGGGAGCGGCGGCATCGGGAAGGAGTAGCGTCGGGAGGGAGAGAGTCGGCGTCGGGAGGGAGAGTCGGCGTCGGGAGGGAGCGGCGGCGGGAGGAGGGGCAGCGTCGGGAGGGAGAGTCGGCGTCGGGAGGGAGCGGCAGCGTCGGGAGGGAGAGCCAGCATCATGCACGAGTGAGCAATCAGATCTAGCAAAACCTAGCAGGGGCGGTGGAGAGTAAGTGAGTGAGGACTCTGCAAAACCTAGCTGCGGATATTTATAGCGAAACTATCACAAACAGTTCCTTAAAGGAACCGTTTGTGATAGTTATATCACATACGGTTTTATTTATAGAACCTTCTGTGATAATCCGCATATCACAGATAGTTTTATTTATAGAACCGTCTATGATAATCCGCATATCACAGACGGTTCTATAAATAAAACCATCTGTGATATGCGGATTATCATAGATGTTTCTATAAATAAAATCGTCTGTGATATAACTATCACAGACGGTTTCTTCCGATAAACCGCATATGATAGCTCACTACACCTAGCTACCAAAAAATCATGCTGGCCATGCAATATTATGAAAAACGCAAGCAAAATCATAAATATAACTATTTCTTGGTTCTTGAGTCATTTTACAATTACAATGGAATATAGTTACATAATTACATGTAAATTTTCTAAGTATGATTACATTGCAACAATTTCTAAATAGGTGCTGGCTCTGTGGGATCATTTATTAGAATTGGCTATTTCATTTTAAATAAAGCCCTTCACAGTGATCGACACGCATATAGCTTGCTTCATCGCCTTGTTCTTCCTTGAGCCTGATGCCGTCTCCGAATGGAGGCAACTCATCAAATTGATTGTACTCTTCCTCATCCACAACATTCTCAACTCCGACAATCTTTCTTTTCCCTGAAGAACTACATGGCACTTCTTATTTACCGAGTCGGTTACATAAAATACTTGAACAACTTGCCTCGTGAGTACGAATGGTTCGTCTTCGTATCCTACACATTTGAGGTCTATGGTAGTGATGCCGTACTTGTCGACCTTTACACCCCATGGGAATTGGACCCAACGGCACCGAAATAGAGGAATCTTGAAAATTACGTAGTCAAGCTCCCAAATCTCCTCAACAAGCCCGTAGTATGAGCTTAGGCCAGCAGTACTGACATACGCATCATAGGCATCTATGCAGACACCTGAGTTCTGCACTATGCTCTTTCTATCCTGATTTGTTGTATAAAATGTGTAGCCATTAATGTCATATCCTTGCCATGTCACAATTATAAATTTTGGCCCTTTTGCCAACCATTGTAGTGTTTCACTTGATGACCTCCTAGTCAATTGCGCCTTCAACCATTCATTGAACTGACGGTTGTGTTGTCTCGTGATCCAAACTTCTGACTGGCCTGCATTCTCTTGACGTAGCATGTCCTTGTGCTCTTCAATACATGGGGTCACTTCAATCATGCGTCGTAAAACCGTGAAATAGGCTTGAGCATACGCATTTTGATCCGGAGTTATTGCTTTCCTTCCGATAGTCCCAATACCCTCTAGCCTCCCCTCGTGACAAGATAGAGGTACACCTATCGGATCGATCTGAGCCATGTAGCCTGCGAATTCAATGATCTCTTCTGTTGTATAACCTTCCATGGTGCTACCCTCCGGTCGAGATCGATTGCGTACATAGGACTTGAGAATTCCCATGTACCTCTTGAAAGGGTACATATGACATAGAAACACAGGGCCGCATATTTTTATCTCTTTCACAAGGTGGACAATGAGATGGACCATGATATCAAAAAATGATGGAGGAAAATACATCTCTAGATGACATAGAGTTGTCACCACCTCGGTTTGCAGAGCATCTAGTCCATCGGGATCAATGATCTTCTGAGCAATTGCATTAAAGAAATAACATAGCCTTATGATTGTCACTCGAACCTTGTTCGGTAAAATACTTCTAATTGTAACAGGTAGCATTTGTGTCATTAGCACATGACAGTCATGAGGCTTCATACCAATTAATTTCAAATGTTCCATGGAAACAAGTTTCTTCATGCTGGTGGACTGACCGGATGGAACTTTCACACCATGTAAGGACTGGCACAGTTCAGTTCTCTCGGACTTAGACAAAGTGTAGCAAGCTGGGGGAAGGTACGTCCGGCCTTTATCGGTCTCTATCGGTGCTAACTCGGTCCTGATGTTCATAGCGACCAAGTCACGCCTTGCGTTGACACCATCCTTTGTTTTATCAGGAATATTCAGTAAGAGACTAATCAAACTGTCATATACATTCTTCTCTACATGGATGACATCGATGCAATTGCGAACTTCTAAGTGCTCTCAATAAGGCAAGTCACAAAATATTGACCTCTTTTTCCATATGTTCTTCCTCAATTTACGTTCTTTCCAAGCACAACGGTATGTGTGATATTTTGGTACTGAGTCATCCTCTTTTTCTGTCAAATTGTTTTTTCATCTTATGGTATGTGTGATATTTTGGAAGGAACCTACGGTGACGCATGTACACAGCTTTGCGTGAGTTGTTCAATCACACACTCTTGGTATTATCTAAGTAGTGCGGACATGCTTTGGCTCCTTTTGTACTCAACCCTGACAGGTTACCAAGGGCAGGAATATCATTAATGATGCAGAACAACATGGTGTGTAGAGTGAAGTTCTCTCGTTTGTCTGCATCCCATACATATACCCATTCATTTCACAATATTGCAAGATCTTCCACCATTGGTTCTAGGAACACATCAATATCGTTGCTAGGTTGCTTCGACCCTTGGATAAGTAGTGACATCAAAATATACTTTCGCTTCATACACAGCCAAGGAGGAAGGTTGTACATGCATAGAGTCACGGGCTAGATGCTATGTCGGCTGCTCATGTTACCAAAAGGATGCATTCCATCTGTACTCAACCCAAACCTTATATTCCTCAGTTCCACAACGAAATCAACAAACATTCTATTGATGTTCCTCCACTGGGCAGAATCAGCAACGTGTCTTATCATTCCGTCTTTCTTACGCTACTCCTAGTGCCAACGCATCAATCTTGCATTCTTGCGGTTTGCAAATAAATGCTTCAAACGAGGAATTACAGGAAGATACCACAACACCTTAGCAGGAGGTCCTTGCTTCACCTTGATGCCCTTCCCATCATCAGAGTCATTTTTACGCTTGTATCGGGATGCTTTGCACACGGACAAACATGTAAGCTAGCATACTCTTTACGGTACATGATACAATCATTCGGACATGCATGTATTATTTCTACTTCCATTTTCAATGGACAAAGAATCTTTTTTCTTGGTAGGTGGTTCTCGGTAACACATTTCCATTTGGAAGCATGTCCGCTAGGAGACCTAATAAAGCCGTGAAACTCTTGTCGGACCAACCATTGCTTGCCTTCAATTTCAGTAGTTATAGAACTGATGAAAACATCGTGTATTACGGATTGCAGCCCGAGAACAAAGGTTTCTTTGAGTCCTCCATCAAGCCCTCGAATTTACCAAACTATCTCACTATAGTTCCCTTCTACATCACGCAACATCTGATCCAGATTGTCATCCTGCGACCTATCCTCATGATTGAAAGCACAGTCCACAACCGGCATATCGTTGTCATAACTAACTTCTTGTGTACTCTTCTCTTCACTGTGACTGGTCCAACATTTGTACCCTTTTTGTTCAACCCCTTCGAATCAAGTGAGCTTTTATCTGCGTTGAGTTGCTAAACATCTTGAGATTATCACAATCAATGCATGGACAATACATATATTCCATCCTCTTCTTCAACATATCCAACTCGACCGCTCTTCTAAAAGCAGACACGCCATTAATGTACTCTTCACTCACACGGTTCTCAATGTACATCCAGCTTAGGTCTATCTACGCTACACAAGTAACAAATGAGTGTCAAAAATGATTATTAGTGCTACTAGATAACAAATCAGACTAGCTAGCCACGTACATATTCATGACATAATAATGTTAAGCAAGAGTATATTGAAGCTAGTGAAGTACGTACCAGAATTTGCCCATTCTGAAATTGAGCAAACTAACATTATCATTCTAAACCTAGAGAGCTAGATCTAAATTAAACAAAAACATATCTATCATCTCTTTCAATTACAAAAACATGCATGCATATAAGTTATTAAAAGTAATTGAGTACTAACCTCTGATCACTAAGAAGACGGCGATATGTTTTCACCGCGAATTCCCTAAAGCCGGTGTGATTGGTGAGTATCACAGATGATTCGTATATAGAACCGTCTGTGATAGTCCTTCACGGACGGTTTATACCACAAACCGTCTGTGATAATTCACTTTGTACCTGAAATTTTTCTATTTTCGGCTAGCCTCAATAAATTAAATAATGTTATCTATGCCCTTTGAAAACAAGCAAATAAAGACGCAAGCACAACAACACATTCAGATCTATTACAGGATAACAAGCTAACGAACCCTTCGTGGCACGATAGTGAGGCTGAACAAGACACACTTACGACACTTACGGCAAGAGTGTGTTGTCCAGCCTCCCACCGTGCCGAACGGAGACGCTAGCTCATGGCAGTAGTCGGCGTCGTCGAGGAACAAGCAAATACAGAGGCAAGCACATCAACACATTCAGATCTATTACAGGATAACAAGCTAACGAACCCTTGTGACACGACGGTAAGGCTGAACAAGACACACTTACGACACTTATAGCAAGAGTGTGTTGTCCACCTCCGCCGTCTACAATGAGGCGCTAGCTCATGGCAGTAGTCGGCGTCATCGAGGAACAAGCAAATACAGAGGCAAGCACAACAACACATTCAGATCTATTACAGGATAACAAGCTAACGAACCCTTCGTGGCACGACGGTCTGGCTGAACAAAACACACTTACGACACTTACGACAATAGTGTGTTGTCCAGCCTACCGTGGTGCCACAACAGAGACGCTAGTTCACAACGGAGGGGAGAGGATGCAGGAAGCTAGCTAGTGTGGATGAACTCACACGTGACTATTACCCGTGGAAAGGTAGATGGGGAGTTATTAATAAGGGCCGAGCAGTGGGAGGAACTGGTGCTTGCCATTCGATGTAGAGAGAATGGATGGGTGAGATCGACGATGCCATCGATCTGTGATGTGTGATTATCATAGACGGTTTGTTACACTAACCGTCTGTGATAATAAATATTAGAGACAGTTTGTTATACGAACCGTCTGCGATGTCTCATTATCAGAGACGGTTCGTATAACGAACCGTCTCGATAAAACATATATCGAGCATTAGATTATCTGAACTGTCTATGATATTAATATCAGAGACAATTTGGTATACGAACCGTCTCTGATAATGCTTAAATATGCGCACGCTAATATATCTAGCTCTTCTAAACTGACCTCTCGATCATCTTCTTCACCAGATTTCTCAATAATGGCACCTAATATTCTTTTGATCTCCTTCCTTTCATCTATACATTATGAGTTGTTCGGCCGCAACCTTACACAGGCAACCAACAATTTACGTCTGGAGAAGCTCCTCCACTCACGACTGCTGATGATCTCTTGATTCCTCGACTCGCTTCCATAATTCGTCAGCTGGACCTCATTATCTGCCGTCGACAGAGGTGTCTCATTGCCGCTCATCAAAGGGAAACCGCTCTCAGTCTCGTTCTTCTCTGCAATATGCACAAAGCGGAAGAACCTTTTGCAGCAGTGGAGAAACACATGGATAACATTGCCGATCAAGCAGAAGCGCCCGATTCTGAGGAAGCTTATCATGGCATCCTCTATGAGATTATGGACCGTGCTAATGATTTGACCAGTCTGAAGGAGGAAGTGCAGAGAGAAGGACAATCTTCATGGCATTCGAGAACTCAGTGGCTGATCCTCCAACTCCAAAAGTCGAAGAAGAAGCATATGAAGCCCTGAAGACTAAGATCTGGAAATCACTTTTCTAGGCAACACATTTCCCTTTTCTGGGCAATCACTAAGATGTTTGTAAACCTAGCTAGCTAGATCTAAACAAAAACTTATCTATCATCTCTTTCAATTACAAAAGCATGCATATAAGTTATTAAAAGCAATTGAGTACTAACCTCTGATCACTAAGAAGCAATTGAGTACTAAACTTTCATAGATGGTTCTTAACATGAATCGTCTGTGATGTCTTACTTATCATAGACGGTTCGTGATAAGAACCGTCTGTGAACTTTCACAGACGGTTATTAACATGAACCGTCTGCGATGTCTCGATTATCATAGACGGTTATTAACAAGAACCGTCTATGATGTCTCGATTATCACAGATGGTTCGTATTAATAACTGTCTGTGAAAATACCACAAATGGTTGCTAGTATAAACCGTCTGTGATAGTTTAAGCACAGACAGTTCCGTATGAACCGTCTGTGATGTACCCGTCCAGTATAGCATCTTTTGTAGCAGTGATAGTTTGATAGTTTGTCCAAGAAATTGGTGAGGAAAATATTGCTATCTAGACAACATAATCTTTAGTTAAAAAACTATAGATCCACACCAATGGGGAAAATATAATGAAAATTTGTCTCATATCCAAAGACTATTATGCTCAGATGGGGACTCTTGACCAAGGCACCTGAACAATTAAGATTCGCCTCACCTCCACTCCACTTCTTTGGTGTATTTCCTTGGTGGCAACAATGTCGGTAGTTGCCGTTAGCGTAGGACGAGGTGTCGGGGCAAGGATGCTGTCGGTGGGGGATGAGGTGGCATCAGAGCGAGCATGCTATCGATGGAGGAGAATGTGGCGTTGGGGAAAGCATGCTATTGGTGTTGATGGTGGAGCCATCTGCCATGGCAATTGGCGGCTAGCATGGCAAAAGGAGAGACGGCGGTGTCTTGAGTCTCATATCGCATGGTAGCTATATTCGGTTGAACCACCATGTGGTTGGGGGTGATTTGGGAATGGGTTACTGATATGGGCTTTTTGGCCAATTGGGGTTGTGGGGAAGTTCACCTTTTGCATATGGGCTTTGCCTTTTAGGCGGACTAATGGATCATCGAAGCAATGAAGGACTACTAGAGTATGTAGTTTGCATGAGCTGCATCGAATAGCTCAAGCTCGCCTCAATAAATGGTCCAAGCCTTGGGGCAGGCTCGAGGTCGGCTCAAGCCAATCTCAAATTGAGCCTACTCGAGTAGCTAGTCAAGTTCGAGTTTTTTTATAGCCCTAGTTGATGCCCTCAATAGCACACTATATATAGACAGAAAAACAGAGTCACTCTTTGGTGCAACTTTTATGCCGTCGGTATCTGCTAAAGGGCCACACGTACATGTACCTGTAACATGCTGATCCAAAATCTGCTCAATGTGTAGCCCACCCATGGGGTGGACCCACACACACATGGTAGCTCGCATACACTTTTATCCTCGCTTCATGTAAAAGGATTAACCCGGAGGTGTTACGTTTGGACTCAATAGGCATTATATGTTACTACAACTCACTTTAGATAAGCAATATGGCACTAATCCCACCACCACAACTACACATGGCCCGCTAAACTAACGAGCTAGGGTATTACATCATAAATCACCAAAACTCACAATAACCGATGTTGGAAGGACAAGATCCTTCAATCTCCCTTTTTGATCATTGATAACGACACGATTGTAAATAGTTGAATTTAAATAAATTTCAAGTATATATCAAGTACGTAAGTGTCGTATACTCAAGGGAGGAGTTTCAAAGTAAATATCATCAATTTCTGAAATAGGAACATAGATCAGTACTAGTAAAATCTCAAAACATAAATTTGTGCATACATATATATTAATTAGAAACAATATGCACATATTCAAGTTGACATTTTGGTGCAATTCACTCTATATTTTCGATCTAAGGAATGCAAGAAGATATAATAAATATGACATCAAATGCATACCTTTGAGATTTTCATCTTTTCTTCCAAATGAGACTAAATAATATCATAGTCAACATACACGTTACTCTCACATTTAGATTTGTAATTACTCACCAAAATTAAATTAACGGAGTTTGAACTTACAAGGGTGACGGTCTGCCTTTAAAGTTAACTAGTTAGTCTGGATGTGAAATCCACTTTTCTTTTTAAGAAACCAATTCATACCGTTATTATTCTCGTATATGATATGCATCTTGTTTCAAAAATTACTTTCGTGGCCACCAAATTCATTTTATTCATAAAAACAAGCAATTAAAATGAGGGTGCAATTAATCAAAAGGCAACAGCATATAATTTGAAAAAGCATTTTAGTTGAACTTAGATAAATATAAATGAAAGCCTATACATTCAAATGAATATACCATGGAATCCACCTCCCTAAAATAATCAAACAGTAAAAATATCAGTGAGTAATAAGCATGTTAAATATGGGATACCTACGAGAAACTAGGTATCAATTTAATTAATAATAAATTAAATAGGCATCTAAATCTGAGCTAAAGAGGACTTAAACCTCGGTGAATGTGTACAATCACACCTCCCACCTACCGAGGCTCCTATAAAAAAATGTCGCTAAGTTTGCTCCGCAGCTATAGATCCTGTTCTTTTCAGCTTCTAAAAGCTGCATTTCGGTTTTTCTACAATAACTAGCTTCCAAATAGAGTATTTTTTTTCAAGATAGGGTCTACTAGTTAATTGTAGTACATACTTTACTGGTTTCATTTATATCAGCAAAAACCGCACGTGAATTTCTGTTACTCTATAATCTCTCATGCAAACAACCCAAAAGTCACAAGCCGCAGCCAAAAGGCACAAGTCGCAGCCAAAAAGAACATGCCCTATGAAAAGGATAATTCCATTGCACTTCTCACTAACCATGCAGGACAGCATGTTTTGATTTTTCGTTGAAGCACCAAAACTTAAAAATAACAAAGAAATACACTAAGAGCATGTATAATACAGGTGTTTAGAAAGATGCTTAGCATTGACAAACTGATTTTTCTTGTCATATAAGATAAATAAGGTGCTTCTTTTGTAGCATCGATGCTTAAGTAAGTATAGGTGCTTAACAGGTATTTATGTGTATAACTATATCAAATTAATAGATAATATAATATTTAAGTACCTATAAAATAGATGTTTGCATAAGAGAAAATAATTTTTACATGGATCCCTAAATGCTAGAGTAATGTCCCTCAATACTCCCTTAACAAAGTTATCTCAGAAGTCAAAAGACTCAAAAACAACTGGATCTACAAGCTATGACTTTGCAAATCCAAGAAGCTAGAGTCACTCGTTGCATTAGCAAAATTGTGGTACCATACAAATTTTCACACATCTTTGTCAGTGACACCTCTCCAAGCTCTATATGGATTTCCACCTCCCATGGTAACTGAAGTTGTTCTTCCAAATGCACCTAATGAAAGATGTGAAAGGTTTGTTACAGAGTAGACAACTGGCAACTCAGGTTATTAAAGACAATATGCTGAATGCTCAGGAAAGATTAAAAAGTTAGGAGACAAGAAGAGAAAAGAAAGGTAGTTTAGAGTAGGGGACATCGTTGCGGATCGAGGATTAAAGCTTATGAGGTAGGGGACTCATGGGATAAAGCTAATATGAGACAATGCAGCCATTCAGATTTATCAGTAGAATATTTCCAAGCTTCCATCCTTGAGGACAAGGGTGATCTTAAGGGAAGGGATACTGTTAGGAGCTAAATTCCATGGTCTCTGATGTCTGAACTGAAAACTGAACAAGTTTGAAAAGAATGTTCAAAGTTAAGGCCATGGTTCTCAATTTCGGGAAAATTTTGGAAATTTTGTTCCTTTCTCCACCCACTAAAAAAATCAAACTGGTCAAAATATGTCGTTTACATTTAAATTTTAAAGGGTTAAAAGATGTGGATGCGTTTTATAGCAACTTGCCCAATGGCCAGACCTTTCTTGCGCGTGCGGGACGTCCAGGGATCGAATACCAGCTCTGCTACCAATTTTTCAAAATTTTCTTTCTATGACATGTGGGTCCCACAGATTCGAACATAGCAAAATAGATTTTGCGCCATGGGGGCTCGAATGCAATACCTGTCACATGCAGTAGCAGTTTGTGTTCCTTTTATCTTGAACTTCAAAGTTTTCTATTTTGAATTAATCTACGTCCCTCAGTGAACTGTTCTTGTTTAAAAACAATCCTTACCTACGAAATCAGATAACTGACACCACTTAACTATTAAACCCATTCAGTTTTTACTTGTGTGTTTGATTTCAATAGTCGTATTTGCCATGCAGGTACCACCTTACTGGTTTTGGTTGATATGGTAGCCTAATCTTGTCAGACCATGTCATCTAGCTTGTTACATTACCATAAATCTCTCTTTACTGCCTCTCTTTCTGTCCTCCCCTCCAATCTCTGTCCTCTCCCTGCACAGTGCCAAGCCACCCCCTCTTCTCCGGCGCGGACAAAGCTGGTCCAACAAATAGACAAGGCAGATTAATCAATCTACTTCTAATTAATACTGATTAAATTAGTGGGTGTGGGTTCTTTTGGGCTGATAGCTTATGGCTTAAATATTTGAATTCTTACTGTTCGCGAAAGGCAGTACGTAGAGGGAAATAGTCGTATGCAATTTTGGCCGCACAGCTGAACTCAGTACACTTTTTACTACAATTTTCTATTGACCCTATTTCGAAAAACGCACAATTTAAAAGCTAATTACTGTAGACAGTACATATCGGACCCTGTTTTAATAGATAGTGCTTACAAATACATTACTGAACATCAAAATACATATCATGCGGAAGCGTAAATATAATAGTAAACATACACATAGGCCGATCAAGCTAAAATCAATAAAATGCAGCAGCGAAATTGAACACGATAGGTGGGACCCTCAGGACGTGCCCACAGGTAGCCAATTGGGATAAAATCCTAGTTCTTGGCCTCTTCATCTTCTTTACCAGTTGAATCCGATGGGAACGGGTCCCGATCTTCCAACGAGTTGGATATGTTCGATTTGGTGGAGGCGCGACACAATCGATCCGGCTTCCGAACGACACGTTCCGAACCCCGCAATCGCAGCACCACGTCTCCTCAGGTTATCAACCGTGCGCTGCCCGGTTGACCTTGCCAAGAAGGCTAATCCTCGCCTGCGAATCGAATAACACAAGCAAGAACAAGGAAGAACACAACCAAATTGCAGATATATTGATGAAGCACTCGAAAATTGGGGTTTCACAAACCGATGTCGGCGAAACTGTTCAAAGACAGAATTAATCTAAGCAAAACCCAACCCTAATGGTGGGGTGGCGGCTGTATATAAAGGAGTAAGGCGTGCAAACCCTGGGCGCGTCCTTAATGGACTCCAACACGATACAAAGCCGAACGGCCCAAAAGACGGTGTCGCAGCACCCTGACAGATTCTGGACGTCCACTTGTTTCGACGATTCCCGTTGACTCAGAAGGAATTTTGATATGAGACCAGATCCATTGGAAAGTTTATCTTCTCAGCTTTCCATACATATGTGGAACGTCCAAAATGGAGTCCGGATGCG
Source organism: Bonia amplexicaulis (assembly GCA_036346245.1). Lineage (NCBI taxonomy): Eukaryota > Viridiplantae > Streptophyta > Magnoliopsida > Poales > Poaceae > Bonia > Bonia amplexicaulis. Next base: position 6,851,465 of record CM070766.1, read on the forward strand.
ATCTGGGCGTCCGTTTTAGTGCAGCCTGGTCCTGGACTCCGAATTGGATTCGAAGTCGGTTTGAGTTGGACATCCAACATGATTCGTCCGACCTTGCTGGACTTGTGCGCCTCGTAGCCCTTCTCCAAGTACTTCTTGATCCTCTCCATGGTTCCTAATTATAATTAAATCATTAGGTAGCAATCGATTCTCAAATGAACCAAAAGAAGTACTTAGGAACGAGCTCACATGTAAATTCAATTGTCGGGCGCGAGCTCTAGTGATTGGTCCTTGAATATCAAGTGGAGGAGTGTTGTGTATATCCGAAGAAGTGATGTCCTCATCATCCTCCCCCTCTTGAAGCGGAGTTGTCCTCAACTCAGTCTTATCTTCTTCTCCCAAGCATGGCTTCAAATCTGAAATGTTAAAGGTGGGACTAACCCCAAACTCGGGAGGCAACTCAAGTTTATATGCATTATCATTTATCTTCTCAACTATCTTAAAAGGACCAGCAGCTCTAGGCATCAATTTTGACTTTCTTAACTCAGAGAATCTATCCTTTCGCAAGTGCAACCAAACAAAATCACCCGGTTCAAGTTTAACTTCCTTTCTACCTTTACTACCAGTAATCCTATATTTTTCATTCATCTTTTCAATGTTTGCCTTAGTAGTCTCATGCATTTTGAGAATAAAATCAGCACGCTCCTTAGCATCATTATGAACTCTCTCACTAGTAGGCAAAGGTAAAATATCAATAGGGGCACGGGATTGAATCCATACACTACCTGAAAAGGACTTACCTTGGTGGTGGAGTGTTCCGCTCGATTATATGCGAACTCAACATGCGGCAAACACTCTTCCCATAGCTTCAAATTGTTCTTCAAAATAGCTCTCAACATGGTAGACAATGTGCGGTTCACCACCTCGGTTTGGCCATCAATTTGTGGGTGACATGTGGTAGAGAACAACAACTTTGTACCCAACTTGTTCCATAGAGTACGCCAAAAGTGACTCAAGAACTTGGCATCACGATCTGAAACAATAGTAGAAGGCATACCATGCAAACGAACTATCTCTTTGAAAAAGAGGTCAGCAATATGAATGGCATCATCGGTTTTATCACATGGGATAAAGTGAGCCATCTTAGAAAAATGATCCACAACAACAAAAATGCTATCCCTTCCCCTCTTAGTCCTGGGCAACCCTAAAACAAAGTCCATAGAAATATCTGCCCACGGAATAGAAGGAACAGGAAGTGGCATATATAAACCATGTGGATTCAAGCGAGACTTAGCTTTTTGACATGTAGTGCAGCGAGCCACAAACCGCTCAACATCCCGCCTCATCTTTGGCCAAAAGAAGTGTGTGGTCAGAACGTCCTCCGTCTTCTTAGCACCAAAATGTCCCATCAAACCGCCTCCATGCGCCTCCTGTAACAACAAAAGACGAACGGATCCAACTGGAATGCATAGGCGGTTAGCTCTAAACAAAAACCCATCATTGATCACGAATTTATTCCATGCTTGTCCCTCTTTACAATGCAACAACACATCCTTAAAATCAGCATCAAAAGCATATTGTTCTTTAATAGTTTCAAGTCCAAAAATGCGACAATCAAGTTGAGACAACATGGTATAGCGTCTAGACAAAGCATCAGCAATCACATTATCCTTCCCTTTCTTGTGTTTAATGACATAAGGAAAAGATTCAATAAATTCAACCCACTTAGCATGTCTACGATTCAAATTGGTTTGACTACGAATATGCTTAAGTGATTCATGATCGGAATGAATGACAAATTCTTTAGGCCATAAATAGTGTTGCCACGTCTCTAAAGAACGAACAAGAGCATACAATTCTTTATCATACGTGAAATAATTAAGAACAGGACCATTCAATTTTTCGCTAAAGTAGGCAACAGATTTGCCTTCTTGCATCAAAACACCACCTATACCAATTCCGCTAGCATCACATTCGAGTTCAAAAGTCTTACCAAAATCCGGAAGTTGGAGCAATGGTGCGTGCGTAAGCTTGTCCTTCAAAAGATTAAAGGACTCCTCTTGTGATGGCCCCCAATGGAACACGACACCCTTCTTTGTCAACTCAATCAACGGTGTCGCAATGGTGCTGAATTCTTTGACAAAGCGGCGATAAAATCCTGCAAGGCCAAGAAAACTCCGCGACTTGGGAGACCGTGGGCGTGGGCCAACTCCATATCGCCTCCACCTTGGCTCTATCAACCTCAATTCCTGTGGAGTCACAACATAGCCAAGAAAAGAGACTCGATCCGTGCAAAAGGTGCACTTCTCAAGGTTACCAAACAAACGTGCATCTCTCAAAGCATTAAAAATAGCACGTAAGTGTTTCAAATGTTCATCCATGGACTTGCTATAAATCAAGATATCATCAAAGTAAACGACCACAAATTTGCCAATGAAAGGACGTAAAACCTCGTTCATTAATCTCATAAAAGTGCTAGGTGCATTAGTTAACCCAAAAGACATGACTAACCACTCATACAAACCGAACTTAGTTTTAAAAGCAGTTTTCCATTCATCACCAAGTTTCATTCTTATTTGGTGGTATCCACTACGCAAGTCAATCTTTGTGAAAATTATAGCACCACACAACTCATCAAGCATGTCGTCTAGCCTAGGAATAGGATGACGATATCGATAGTAATGTTGTTAATGGCTCTACAATCTACACACATCGCCAAGAACCATCTTTTTGGGAACCAAAAGAACAGAACAACACAAGGACTAAGGCTCTCACGTGCGTACCCACGGTCCAAAAGGTCTTGGACTTGGCGTGAATCTCCTTAGTCTCTTCGGATTGGTCCTGTATGCCGCACGGTTTGGCAAGCTCGCTCCAGGGATCAAATCAATCTGGTGCTCAATCCCTCGAATGGGTGGAAGTCCTGGAGGTATCTCATCAGGGAAAACATCTATAAACTCCTGCAAAAGATTAGTGACAGGAACAGGCAAAGTGCAAGGCATATTATCAAGAGAAAATAAAGCATCTTTGCACACAAAAGTATAGCATGTATCATTAACATCATCAATTGCAGCAAGGTCTGATTTTGTGGCAAGCATAACAGAATTTTTCAAATGGAGTACTTGCTGTTTTTCAGTTTTATCATGTTCCTTTGGATCATTAGCAGACTCTCGCCCTATCGGCCTCTATAATCTCATGGGGTCAAAAGGCGTAAAGTAACTTTCTTTCCTTATGCATAAAATGTATGTGTTACTAGTACCATGGTGTAAAGCATCATTATCAAATTCCCAAGGTCGACCCAATAAAAGAGAGCATGCTTGCATGGGAACCACATCACAATCAACATGATCAACATAAGCACCAATGGAAAAATGGACTCGGCATGTTTGTGTTACCTTAGCTTTTCCAGAGTCATTTAACCATTGAATATGGTATGGATGTGGATGCGATCGCGTGGTCAAGCCAAGCTTCTTGACCAAATCGAACTCACCAAGTTGTTGCAACTTCCTCCATCAATGATGACACGTGCGCGGGTTCTTGATTGCAAAGAAGGTCGAAACAAATTATGGCGTTGAAGTTTATCGGGTTGTTGTACTGCGTCGAGGACTCATTGCACAATGATGCTCAGTAGCGTCACTGTGGGCGCCCACCAAGGATGAGGTCGTCATCACCACCGCCATTGTCGTCTGTTGCGGCGGAACATCATCATCCTCCTCGATATCCGAAGTGCTGATGTAGCCTCCATCTTCTGTGGCGATGTATGTCCGTTGGCTAGGGCAATTCTTCTGCACATGACCAAGTCCATGACGCGGTGGCATCGAATGCGGAGGAGCGGCCCGTTGAAGCCACGGAAGAAGAACTCTTGGCTGGACCTCGCAAAGAATTTTTGAAGAATCGCAAGGCGTGTCGTGGAAGGTGGCTTGGTGGCGCTGCTGCCATCTTGTTCACGGTGGTGGAAGAGAACGAAACTCGAAGAAGACGTGGGCAGTCCGTCGATGTAGTCATTCGCGGGGTGTAGAAGGGTCGTCCGGTGCGTGCCTTAGGCGATTACGTGCGTCCTCGCAATTCTTTCTGCAAGCATAGCAAGGTGGAACAACTGGTTGACAGTAGTAAATTCTTTATAATCAACAATGTCCTGAATTTCACGCCGTAACCCCCCGTAGAAACGACAAATCTTATCCTCCGTGTCCTCAACAACCCCACAACGCACCATACCCTTTTGAAGCTCAGCATAATAGTCTTGAACAGAACTATCACCTTGTTCTAAGCGCTGCAATTTTTTTCTCAATTCAAGTTTATATGAGGGAGGAACAAAGCGATTACGCATAGCTTCTTTTAAGCGCTCCCATGTATCGGTTGTAGCGCATGGTACTTAGTTCATTCCACCGATAATAGCAAAGTCCTTAAACTCACTAGTAGCTTGTCTAACTCTATGTTGCTCGGGAACTAAGTGAGAGTTAAACTTCGCTCACCGTCATCTCCCAATCAAGATATATTTCAGCATCATAAAGACCGAGAAAAGATGGAATGGTAAACTTGACTTTAGCAAAAGGGTCGTCGTTACCATGACGGTTCTGGTTATTACCTCCCATACCATGTCGGTTCTGCTGAAGACGACGACGTAGTCGTGCATCTTGTGTCGCCCGCCGATCAATGTTGCCATCTGCATCATACCGTGGCTTCATCATGATGATGGCCGTCATTGACAGGTGGTAGGCGTGCCTCCAATGTGTCCATCCGACCAGTGAGGTCAGCCATCCGCCGCTCCACCCGCTCAATGCCTTCCGTGGTGTTCAACTGGGTAATGGCGGCGACGATGGTGTCCAATCTCGCGCCGAGATCGCTTTTGTTTGTCGAGCGCAGCTTGTAGTGGCCGCGACTAACACACTCGTTGAAATCGACCGGTGTCCGTCCTCTTCGTTTCGCCATGGTTAGTGGAAATACGGGAAAACAAAAGGATGATCCCTATCAACTACAAAGGAAGGAAGTGGGAACCCGCAAAGGAAGTGGCTTACCAAGCTCTTACAAGTGTGCTTACCAAAGCGTGGTGGTACAACCGGTGGTTGGTTCGTGATACCTTGTCGAGCGTGGGTGCGATTGCAAGGTCAAAACTGTGCTATCCAGAAGTAGATATATGGAGTTTGGAAGGCCAAATATGTCAGTGGAACACAAATCAATAACAGATAGTAATGCTGAATAAATGTCCAAAGTATGGTCCTAGTTGCTGGTTTAAATGTGTCCTATATCAAGTATGAGATGATGAACAAGGAGTCAAGAACAGAATATGAAAGCAACGACAGCAACAAAGATGGCCAGGCACTGAGAAGCTCAATTCAGCATAAGCACAAAACAAATAAATTGTTGGCACCCTAAACTGTGCTCTATCAGGTTTTTTTTTTGTTGCGCCACGGATAGCACTCTCTCTCTCTCTACTATAGCCGAAATTTCTCTTTTTTGTTTTTTATATTTTTTCACAGAGCGAGCACGAAATAGGAACCACACAAAGTTGCAACTCAATCGGATGTAAGGAGTGGCCTACAGAAAATAATGAATGTGCTGTAAATTCGGTGATTCAATTTCGGGAAAATAAATTCGCCGAACCCGACGAAGTTGGGGAGATTCGGATGTAAAATTCAATTTCACCCAATTTCAAAAAAAAAGCAACTGATTTCGAGTCCGTATGCGAAAGTTATGGCCGTTTGAAGATGGACCTCCAAGTTATGGTTGCTGTGGAGGTCAAAACGAAGATCGGGTAGAGGGAATTTGTGGAATCTGGTGGCGGAAGCTCGGGAAAGGTGGGGGATGATGCGGTGTGATCACGAGACGTGATGGATGACGAAACAGAGGGTTAACAGAGGGTGGGATATGGGTGGGAAAGCAGAGGGTGGAAAGCGCGATGCGTGACGGCTAGGGTTTGAAGGGTGGTAGCGAAAGGAAAACAACTCGAACAAAACACGATCTAAACCAGCAACACAACTCGACTAAGGACACAAACTCAACACTACGGACTCGGAATCAACTTGTGCAAAGGCTAAACGAGATCTAGGACAGAAACAACCTATGACTACAATATTTTTGTAGGGCTTTTCATGGACTCTAGGACGAAACCAAAATAACAAAGGAGGGGTAACTCGAACACGGAGGAACACCAAGCTCGATTACCACTTGATGGGAACGGGTCCCGATCTTCCAACAGGTTCGGATATGTTCGATTTGGTGGAGGCGCGACACAAATCGATCGGCTTCCGAACGACACGCTCGAACCCCGCAATCGCAGCACCACGTCTCCTCGGGTTATCAACCGTGCGCTGCCCGGTTGACCTTGCCAAGAAGGCTAATCCTCGCCTGCGAATCGAATAACACAAGCAAGAACAAGGAAGAACACAACCAAATTGCAGATATATTGATGAAGCACTTTCGAAAATTGGGGTTTCACAAACCGATGTCGTGCAAGGTGTAGTGATCTGACTCTCCTAATTTTGGATTAATTAAGTGAGCAAGGGTGAACACAAACCACCGTGCTCCGTGAGACAATACGCAGGATGCAAATAGATAGCATACATGACTTATCAAGGAAAGGCTTGAGTTGTTTTGTTTACCAAAAATTCCCTTTAAAGATTACGTTACATAGAAATTTCCTGAGAACTAGCAGTTTGAACTAAAATATGATATTTAGGTAAAAAGAATGATGTAATGATAGTACCACAGATTCCATCCACCGTTACATGGTTCCTGCACCATATGCTAACCTTTCAGTATTATAACCGTTTATCTTATCACTGGGGCGACACCTAGGGCAACACCAGTTAGGGTTTTTCACTGCCCGCCATTTTCCAATCCCACCCACAAAATTTTTGAAATAGAATTATATCTGGTTAAGTTTCTATATCTGCCCTTGACCGTGGGCACGACTATTCAAATAGTTCTCACTCTGTAGAGTTTGTACACTCTACCCACAAGATATGATTATCTCACAACGTTAGCCATTACACGCTTCCTTAGGCGTATGACTGAGTAATCATAACAAGGCGGTTACAATACATCTTCCTAGTGTGGTTACGCCCACTAAGGTCTTTCTTCTGTAGGATATGACCATTCCTCGAGAAGTTTCCCTCTTGAGACGTCACACCAAAGGCGGGGATGAGACCATCCTTCCCTTTGCACGTGTGCACACCTTCATACAACCACGCTAGGAGTACACAAATTAGTTAGCCCTACCTACACTTTGCCAGCTTGTGGTTGTACTGTTTCACACTGGTAGGTCATCACAAAATTCAGTTCTTAGGGTTATCTAGGCAGTTCTACCACACTCCACACTCTCATGCATCCACTGCACCACACCCCTGAATCATTCGCCCAGATAGTTAAGCAATTTGAGGTTTTTGGGAATATAAAATATCCATGTTACAACATACCAGCCAACTTCCATCAATGACTGCCCAAACCAAGTTTTCATGTTGACATAATGCTAGGGCAACTTAATGCCCTCAAGTCTCTAAATAGTACTAAGCATGACACATAGTTATAGACTTATTTTTGAAAGGTTGCCGTTATAATTTTCCTAGGGTGACAAGGCTCAAATACTCAAATATTTCAAAAGCGTGTAATACTAACACGTTAAATAATTTGCATATAACTAGAATCTTAAAATAAACATAGATTTGCATATGAAATAACATTATGTAATTTGATAATTTAAAATGGATATAATTTGCAGGAAATATAGGTTCAACAAGATCAAAGTATTGACTCGCCTAGGTCGCACTTGGTTTGGTCTTGCTGGTCGTGACTCGCTTCAGCTTCTACCTCTTCTTCTTGTGCCTCGTACGATATTTTATGTTGCGTGAAAATTTGAATAAAAATCAGTAAACGAAATAAATTCTCACAAAAATTCAAATGAGCTCAAAAAATTATGGTTTCGGTTTCACTGGATAGATATTGAATTTAGATGAATTTAAAATTTTGTTTCCTAACTTGGAGCTAAGATGAATAAGTTATGCCTATTTAAAGTTCTCAGCTTAAATTAATTCGAGAAAACAGAGAGAGACACTCTAACAGGTGGGGCCCATGGCAGTTTTTAACTTTCCTTTTCTTCTTTTTAGGCTCTATGACATGTGGGAGCGGTTACTGTTTGGCTTAATATGTTTGGCCCACAGGTCAGTGGGTGTTTAGGGTTAATTAACTTCATTATCCCTAATTAACTATCGAATTAAACTTAATTACTTTGACAAGTGCGCCCATCCCCCTTCACCGGCAACAGAGAAGCTCGCCATCGGCAGCAGAGGTGGTGGCCAGAGGTGAGCATCCACAAAATGGATTGTCCATACCCGCGCCCACCCCTAGACGAAACCTCGTTGGCCAATTTGGCTAGGGCGGTGGCTGGCGGCGACGAAATAGGGGAGGGACGGCTACGACAATTCAAAGCGATTCAAAGCAATTCTTTGGTTTGGGAGCATCTCGTGGTGGGCAGGAGGTTACCTCGGCCGTCTACGTAGCTTAGGAGTTGCGGTGGTGGTCTGGCGGCTTGAGATGGCGAGGAACAGAGGAGGTGCACGGTGCCGACGAGGTACATGTGCTAAGGGGTCTGGCTGAGGGTGCGGATGGCATCGCCATACTCCAAGGAGGCTCTGGCTGGGCGGAATCGGTCTGCGGTGGCTCCAATTGACGGTTTTCCCATCGGTCGACGTTGGAGAAGACGGTACCGCCGGCACTTCTGCGGGATATTCGGGGCAATTCTGCATAGTGGGAGGGGGAGTGTGGTGGTGCGATGCTGTCGAGGGCATGAGCGGGGCTTTATAACTAGCGATAGGGCTAGCGACGTGAGGCGTTGTTAGCCGGTCATGGCAGACGGCGTGGCTTCGGTGTAGCTACAGAGACGGCTAACTCAGGCTCGGTGTCACGACGGTGACATGCGGCAGGGTATGGCGGTGTCTGTCGCATGGATGGTGGGGCCCACACACTGAGGGGCATGGCGACCGCATGGTAAGTGGAATGGATAGAGAGGAGCTGCCGAGGTGGGTACGGAGGTCAGGGTGAATGCCCGTGTGATGCGAAAGCCGTAGCACGGCGGTGCAGGTGGCTGGTTAAGGCGGCAGGGGCGCGCCCTATGGCTGACTTGAGCAAGCCTGGCCCGGCGGTCCGAGCGGCACCTTGTTGTCCCTTTGGCCCAGCGGCATGTCAAGAGGAGACGGCTGGATGCGATGGTGTTCCTGTGATGACGCGGTGTTCCTTTCGTTACCCTCTGTTTTTTTTTTTTTTGCAAAACGAAGCTGTTTGCCTGATCTTATATCGAAATTATATGCTGTCTCTCATCCTTGTTATTTAATTGTAACCTATTTTACTCTCTCTCTCCCTCCCTTGGAGGAAGGAGAAACAGGAGAATTCAGAGCTTGCCGTTGGAGTTGGTGTTGTATTCGGCCGCGTCGTGCCTCATGACAGGGCGGCCGCACTCACGCACTCACAGTAACACAGTTGGGCAGCGATAACCATGGTAGTGCAGGACCGAGCAGTCAGGGAGCGGACAGGTGCGAAACAGGGAGACATGAGATGGAGACGATTGCGACCGGGGCTCGCCGGCGGTGAGTTTCCAATGGGCTAAAGATAAGGTTGATACCGCAAGACAAGGAGGTATTTTTGGGCATAGAAAAAGAGAGCAGTAAGATGGGATCATGGGAGTTGTAACGCCCCCATTTTTTTGGAAACAGGGACGTCTTACCACCCGCAACAGCCCAGGAGTTCAGCTGCGGATGAAAAGTATATCATGTCTGCTCACGAACATTTAAAAGAAGTTAAATTGACGGAATTAAGACCTAATGGCCAATTTTTTTAATAACAATACGGGCGTCTAAGCCCAAAACTCAACTTACACATAGAAGAGCCGAAGAAAACTCCACAGGAACGTTTGAGTGCGGACGTAACCCTAATACGCAATCTTGATCTGCCTTCTTTTCTTCCAATATCGGTTGGGGGAATTATGCAAGCCTGAGTACTCCAACCACCGTACTCAGCAAATCACATGGGGAAAACACTATATATCTACTTGCCAGGATATTCAAAGATGGGTGTATAGGGGTTCATTATATTTGGTGGATGCAGTTTTATTTGCAAACAAGTAAAGTTAAAACATTTTCTCCTTAAGATCAGGGGGTTTATCAGACAAAGTTTATCATTATCCAAATTAACATCCAGAAACTCTACTTATGCCTCATTGTTGGAATCACCCAATTAACACAACTTCATTTACCGGAAGCACGTCGTATTCGAATACCATTATTTCACTCTGCAGAGTTGCTCAACTTTACCCACACGATCCCTTAACTCCCGCGACAGAGTTAAGAAAGCCAGGTCGTTTCACTGCTCATTTCTTTATATAGACTCTACCTGGTAGCATCGCTCAGTCACGACCACATGTTTAGCCTGAACCTCCCCTGCCGTTTTAAGCCAACACTACCATTGTTAGGTACCGCGAGATACCTAACTCCCACGTCATCAACACACCTCAGCCTGTAGAGGTTCAATCGAATTGAGCAGCTACTAGACCAGTGTTGACAAATCAACTCCTGTGGTTTGAGCGATCACTATGTTCTTTCTTTGGCACAAGGTTCTTATCCTTATATTTTCACTAAGGCACCAACCACAAACTTCCGCTGAGCTCAACAGCACCAGCCATCACCAAACCAAACAGCCTCCATCCCAGGGTAGAGCGGTGGGTCTAGTCCGGATAACCGGAGTCTCACCAGCCTCTCTACCTTAGGTCCAATCCTAGGGTTTGGTCGTGGGTTCGGATCACAATGTGATAACCCCACCTTCTGACCCTCCCCCTAGTTCTCCCAATGATAGAGTCGTGGGCTTGGATCACATCGTGATGACCCCACATTCTGACTCCTACCTCGGGTTCTACCAAAGCAGAGCCGTGGGCTTGGATCACATCGTGATAACCCCACATTCTGACTCCTACTTTGATGTACATTTTCCAACTCTAATGGCCAGCAGCCAAAGTCACTTAGTAGTGTAAAATGTCATGTGAGATGATCTATAATTCTTAATATAGTAAATCAATATTTACTAAGGTTGTCAAGGTGAATATGGCCATCAAGTAAGACAGGGCATTTATCAGTGGTAGGAATAACTAAGTATCATGCCATTCTAAACATTTTATTTTAAGCAATTAATATTTCACAACTAATCATAATGCAAATATGTTAATTAAATAACGTAATTTCATGGGTTCAATATGATCAAAACATGTGACTTGCCTCCTTTCTATTGCTCTTGATCTTCTTGACCAGCTTCAATACTTCTTCGTTTGCCTTTGTAATTCTTCAGTTGACCAACTCGCTTGATCCGATCACTAGCGTAAAAACGAGGTCAGATATGGATTGCCGCCTGCAATTAAACATGCCGGCTACGACTTAATTTATGAAAATATAATACAAAGCGAGGTGTGATGTGCTTGTGTTCCTAAAGGAAAGATTTTGCTCAACTTAACCTAATCACGGTAATTGAGATTAATCTCGGTACACTACTCGTCGTTCGACATTATTGCCCTAGCGACATGGAACAAGGTTTCTTTATCAATTAATTGCTTAATTCCTTAATTAAGTTACACTCGGTGTCCTTAGGGATTCATAGACTCTCTTTAGTCATTTGCATATTTTACACTTAACCGTCATTTAAATTGTCGTGGGCTATTCTAATCGTCGTAAATAATTTTGCATCTTCTAAGGATTTTAATTTAGAATGACTATTAATTTCTTCTAATAATTAAGAATACTTATGAGTGGATTTCTGCAGTTCATAATTGACTAATAAAATTAATTGGTCATTTACATGCGCCCTAGGGGTCTCAATGGGATTATGATACTTTACTACATAGGTGTGCAACTCCCAACCTGCGAGTATTATTTAATTTACTTTTAATATCTAAGAATATTTACTAGAAAAGTTCTATGATTTAACACTATTCGAGTTATTTAGGTATTCGATTACAACCTTGAACAATTTAATCGGCAATACCTTAGTTAAATCGGTATACGCTATGTTTTTAATCTATAGATGGAAATTCTTTTATTTTAATCATCATAAATATTGATTAACGGTTTTCTATTGTTTAGATGGACCTAATCCAATTATATGGGTATTTAAATCCACAACAAAATAGTCTTAGACTGCAGTCCTTTAATTCAATGCTTACGCGTATGGGTTTAATCGGCGTATATACTTTACATCGTCGGACTACAATTAGTTGGTTCTAATGTTCAGAAGTAACCAAAGTAGATTTTTATAATCTAACTATTACTAACCACATTGTTTAGGTAATTACATATGTCGATGAGCGGTCTAAATAACAATCCACGGTTTGGAATATATATTCAGACCGATTTTAATAAATGGACATGCCTAGTTTATTTATAAGCTTACGAATATTTATTATTGCGCTTCTACCAGTTTATAATACTAACAAAGTTTAGCGATATTTAATTATGAACTCTAATAATTGCGTAGCAGTTTTAATCTACGTACGGCCTTTAATTGAGCTTCCGTTTTCACCAATACCGATTAATGATATTTTATAATTTTAACCCGATTAACCTAATGGTATGAGTTCACGATTTACGAAGACAAATTTTTCTTACACGCGCTTCTCCTCTCTCTTCCTTCTCTCTCTTTTCTCTTTTCCTTACACGCGCTATGGATAAAAATGCTATTGCTGTGGTGTTGAGTCCTTCGCGGCTCACCTGTGTGATTGGTTTTGTGTGGGCTTCGGGAAGAACTCGGGTGGTTTGGGGGTGGTCGCCCTGGTGCTGTCTCCTTTGGGGTGGATGGTCTCGGTGTGGATACTGGCCTCCGGCCGCCGCTGTCCCTGTGCTCCCGGTCGCCCGTCTGTTGCCGTCCTGCTCCTGGCCGCCCACCGGTCTTCGTTGTGCTCCTGATCGCCGCCTGCCTTCGGCTTGTATCTAGCTCTGTGGGTTTGGTTGGGGAACGGATGTGGATGATCTGTGATGTCGTGTTCGGTTTGCTGCCTCTTCTCTCGGGTTTGCTATGCCAAGCACTGTGCTTGATATTTACTGGGGTGCTTGATATTGGGTGGCCAAATGGGGTTTGGCTTCTCCCCTGGGTTTGCTGGCTGGTTACTCTGGCGTGATCCTTCCTCTCTGTGGCTTGTGGTCGTGCATGACTCTCTCGGTGTCTTCTTGCCTCTTCTATCTTGTTGCTCTCGACTGTGGGGTGCAGTCCACAGGACTGTGATGCTGGTCTGCGCCGCTGCATGCGGGTTGGCTGGCCGTGCGATGCTTGTGCGGTCTCGGTTATGACTGAAGCATGTTACTCCCTGCTATGGTTTGGCTTGTAAAATGGAATTGTGGGATTTAAAATCTGATGGTTTACGCTGGTTGGTCTCTAAAATAAAATAGGTTGATGCCGAGTGATGACCCTACGGTTGTGAGAGGTGCCGACTGGCCCCTGGACAGTCAGGTATCTCCGTGAACAGATTACCCTGCCCGAAACTAACCTCTAGGGTTCTGACGGCAATTTCTATCTTCTTTCCTTCATTGATTTCTATTCATTCTTTTGTTCGGTCTTTTTCGGTATTGCAATAATGATTTACCTGCAATTAAACTATCGGTGTGGTTGCGGTTCGACGACAGATCCTAATGTATGAAATGGCATTGCTGTAATTTGGCCTTCTCTTAATACTGAGGTATACAACAATTGTAATTTATCTAAATGTAATTTTTATTCTAAGTTAATCCAGATGTAATTGAATATGTATGAGATGGCATTCGTGTAAATTAGATCATGTATTTCTGATTGAATACATTGTATTACAATTGTTTAATTTTTGGGATGGTTATTCGGTTGCGACCTGAATTTGTATATTTGTTGTAATTCGGATTGTCGCTATTATGCAATGCAAATTGTAATATCTTTATTTGGCTTGCTACCCGTTCTAATTGCTGCTCAATTGATGTAATTCATTTTACCCGATATTGATTTTAATTAATTACTGTTGCAATATGAACAGTTTATATATTTTAGTTGATTTACAAATTATTTGCTTCCTCACCGTTAAAGTACTAAACACATCGCAATTGTTTATCTTTCAAGTTTATTTATGCCATTGCGTAGAAAGTTTTAAATTCCTCCGTATTTTAGCTCATTAGTTGCCTAATTAATCGTGATTAATATCCTAACTCGTTGCTTAAGGTTAATTAACGATGTGGATCGTTTCATTCTTCCCTCCTTAAAAATGATTTCATCCTTGAAATCGGAACTAACTTAGAGAGGTTGGGGTAGATCTCTTATTGCTCCCTCTCACGAAACGTACTTTGAGCTAGTCCTATTTATTCTGTCCATTTGGTAGATGTACTATCTATACGGTTATCGCTCGCCGACTACTCCCGTATTAACGTTGCACTTTAACATCAAGCTTAAGGTTGTTGATTATTGACACTAGGGGTTGGGAGCACTAGGATCGAGATTATAACTCGTATTGCAGTAGGGACAATCGTTTAATTTATTCTAAGGTGCTGCCCCTTCCCTCCTTAATCCTTTAGTTAATCCTTGATTCTATCGTGCTGGTTCTTTCAGCGGTTCTATATGTCTTGTTCTTGGTGCTGTCGTGCTCCTGAATCCTCGTCTTCCGCAGTCGAAGCACATTTCGTTGCGCATCTCGAAGCCTTTAGTCAAGCGGTTTCCTTTCTCTTTAGCTAAACTCCTGGTGCTCTGGATGGCGGTTTAGCAGAGCAGATTGAAGACGTGGCACTTATTACTACAATTTGGGTTGGAAAATCAACTCATGGTAGGAAGATTAGAAAGTGGGAATATCCTAGCGTCCTAGCACTGTGTTTGGGACTGTTTAAGGTTTGGGTATTTCCTGTTCGGTTAATATCGTTACTTCCTATTCGGACGGCATTATGGTATCGGAGATTTTGGAATTAAATTCTATGCCTACGATACTAGCCTTTTAGACGCGATTTAGCTCTTCGAGATTGAACAAATCTCTTTAGATTTTTAGGCAGGCCTAGAGATTTATTGGTTACACTCAGGGGTATGGCCTTGAATATAAGTCTTACGAAATCTAGTTACAAACTCTTCCCATGTAATATCGTTCTGGTTCAAATATATCCATTGGATAGTGTTCCACCGGTTGCTAGTTGGTTCTGTTAGTTGGTAGGCAGCAAAAAGGACTTTTTCTTTGTCCATACATTGAATGGCTTCCAGTCTCTTTTCAATACTTTGTAACCAGTTATCAGCGTCCAAAGGTTCCGTGGTCGATGAGGATTCTGGTGGTTGAGTCTTCTAGAAGGTTGCAAATTTGAATGCAGTTGCACTTGACCTTGATATTAATTCTTCTAGTGACGCTTTTGTAATGAGCTGTTCCAATATTCTTGTTCGTTGTTCTAGGGTTTTGGCTTGTCCTTGTCTGTCCTCAATTCGGGTCTTTTCCATAATAAATACAGCTTCTCTTAGGTTGGATAAGGTTTCTGTCATAGTGGATAAAACTTCCGATAAGAGGGATAGTCCGTTTTGACTTCTGTTTTCCATCTGTTACACCAGTAAATCTTTAGCTTATTCAGTGATACTATTGTCTATATTTATATTTTTTTTAAATTTTTTTTTGGATTATTCACTCCTTCTCGAAATTTTCAGGGTTATAATTCTATCTATTTGTTGCATTCAAAAATTTGAACCTAATTCCTTCTGAGATTGGCTTGATAGATAAGAAGAGAACAGAATAGAATAGGTAAGAACCAAGACGAAATGGGATAGAAGCAGAGCTTTTAATATACTTTTATTTAAAATCGAATTTTAGTTTTGCACAAATTGCTTTGTATGGCGCCTACTGGGCTAATAGTGCAATTTGGCTATTAATACAATCGAAAACTTCGTCTACTCAAATGGTTTTTACCCGTTATATCAAGGGAATCAAACGGGCATTATGTACTGACTATTCGAACGGTGACCTCAACCTTTCAAAAGGAAAAGTTTTGGTCAGGGCACTCGTGCTATCTTCTTAACACCATCCTTAGTACTTCCACTAAAGTTAGCTTTCGTTTCATTTGGGAAAGACTTACGGTAAGAAGTTAGTCTAAACGACTACTCGTGTTTTTGAGATTTTGACAAATTCAAAACAAAACTTTTAATGCATGTCTAAGAAAGATAAGATGACATAGGAGAATGAGACAACAATATTACTTATGCTTTTGTAATTCTTTTGTATTAGAAATTAAGATTTTGTAGAATCGTATCCCTACTGAAATCAAACTTATACTTAGGGTTACAACCTACAGTCAAACATGCTCTGATACCACTTTGTAACGCCCACATTTTTTTGGAAACAGGGACGCCTTACCACCCGCATGACCAGAGAGTTCAAATTGCGGATGAAAATATATCATGCCCGCTCACGAACATTTAAAAGAAGTTAAATTGACGAATTAAGACCTAATGGCCAATTTTTTAATAACAATACGGCGCCTAAGCCCAAAACTCAACTTACACATAGAAGAGCCAAGAAAACTCCACAGAACGTTTGAGTGCGGACGTAACCCTAATACACAATCTTGATCCGCCTTCTTTTCTTCCAATATCATTGGGGAATTATGCAAGCCCGAGTACTCCAACCACCGTATCAAGAAATCACATGGGGAAAACACTATATATCTACTTGCGGGATATTCAAAGATGGGTGTATAGGGTTCATTATATTTGGTGGATGCGCTTTATTTGCAAACAAGCAAAGTTAAAACATTTTCTCCTTAAGATCGGGGGGTTTATCAGACAAAGTTTATCATTATCCAAATTAACATCCAGAAACTCTACTTATACCTCATTGTTGGAATCACCCAATTAATACAACTTCATTTACCGGAAGCACGTCGTATTCGAATACCATTATTTCACTCTGCGAGTTGCTCAACTTTACCCACACGATCCCTTAACTCCCGACGAGTTAAGAAAGCCGGTCGTTTCACGCTCATTTCTTTATATAGACTCTACCGGTAGCATCGCTCATCCACGACCACATGTTCAGCCTGAACCTCCCCTGCCGTTTTAAGCCAACACTACCATTGTTAGGTACCCGCAGCATACCTAACTCCAACGTCATCAACACACCTCAGCCTGTAGAGGTTCAATCGAATTGAGCAGCTACTAGACCAGTGTTGACAAATCAACTCCTATGGTTTGAGCGATCACTATGTTCTTTCTTTGGCACAAGGTTCTTATCCATATATTTTCACTGAGACACCAACCACAAACTTCCACGAGCTCAACAAAGACCACCATCACCAAACCAAATGCCTCCATCCTGTGGTAGAGCGGTAGGCCTAGTCCGGATAACCAGAGTCCCACCAGCCTCTCTACCTTAGGTCCAATCCTAGGGTTTGGTCGTGGAGCCGGATCACAATGTGATAACCCCACCTTCTGACCCTCCCCCTAGTTCTCCCAATGATAGAGTCATGGGCTTGGATCACATCGTGATGACCCCACATTCTGACTCCTACCTCGGGTTCTACCAAAGCAGAGCCGTGGGCTTGGACCACATCGTCATAACCCCACATTCTGACTCCTACTTTGATGTACATTTTTCAACTCTAATGGCCAGCAGCCAAAGTCACTTAGTAGTATAAAATGTCATGTGAGATGATCTATAATTCTTAATATAGTAAATCAATATTTACTAAGGTTGTCAAGGTGAATATGGCCATCAAGTAAGACAGGGCATTTATCAGTGGTAGGAATAACTAAGTATCATGCCATTCTAAACATTTTATTTTAAGCAATTAATATTTCACAACTAATCATAATGCAAATATGTTAATTAAATAACGTAATTTCATGGGTTCAATATGATCAAAAACATGTGACTTGCCTCCTTTCTATTGCTCTTGATCTTCTTGACCAGCTTCAATACTTCTTCGTTTGCCTTTGTAATTCTTCAGTTGACCAACTCGCTTGATCCGATCACTAGCGTAAAAACGAGGTCAGACATGGATTGCCGCCTGCAATTAAACATGCCGGCTACGACTTAATTTATGAAAATATAATACAAAGCGAGGTGTGATGTGCTTGTGTTCCTAAAGGAAAGATTTTGCTCAACTTAACCTAATCACGGTAATTGAGATTAATCTCGGTACACTACTCGTCGTTCGACATTATTGCCCTAGCGACATGGAACAAGGTTTCTTTATCAATTAATTGCTTAATTCCTTAATTAAGTTACACTCAGGTGTCCTTAGGGGATTCATAGACTCTCTTTTAGTCATTTGCATATTTTACAGCTTAACTGTCATTTAAATTGTCGTGGGCTATTCTAATCGTCGCAAATAATTTTGCATCTTCTAAGGGATTTTAATTTAGAATGACTATTAATTTCTTCTAATAATTAAGAATACTTATGAGTGGATTTCTGCAGTTCATAATTGACTAATAAAATTAATTGGTCATTTACATGCGCCCTAGGGGTCTCAATGGGATTATGATACTTTACTACATAGGTGTGCAACTCCCAACCTGCGAGTATTATTTAATTTACTTTTAATATCTAAGAATATTTACTAGAAAAGTTCTATGATTTAACACTATTCGAGTTATTTAGGTATTCAGTTACAACCTTGAACAATTTAATCGGCAATACCTTAGTTAAATCGGTATACGCTATGTTTTTAATCTATAGATGGAAATTCTTTTATTTTAATCATCATAAATATTGATTAACGGTTTTCTATTGTTTAGGTCGACCTAATCCAATTATATGGGTATTTAAATCCACAACAAAATAGTCTTAGACTGCAGTCCTTTAATTCAATGCTTACGCGTATGGGTTTAATCCACGATATACTTTACATCGCTCGGACTACAATTAGTTGGTTCTAATGTTCGAAGTAACCAAAGTAGATTTTTATAATCTAACTATTACTAACCACATTGTTTAGGTAATTACATATGTCGATGAGCGGTCTAAATAACAATCCACGGTTTGGAATATATATTCAGACCGATTTTAATAAATGGACATGCCTAGTTTATTTATAAGCTTACGAATATTTATTATTGCAGTTCTACCAGTTTATAATACTAACAAAGTTTAGCAGATATTTAATTATGAACTCTAATAATTGCGTAGCAGTTTTAATCTACGTACGGCCTTTAATTAAGCTTCCGTTTTCACCAATACCGATTAATGATATTTTATAATTTTAACCCGATTAACCTAATGGTATGAGTTCACGATTTACGAAGACAAATTTTTCTTACACGCTTCTCCTCTCTCCTTCTCTCTCTTTCTCTTTCCTTTTCTTTTCTCTTTCCTTCCTTTCTTTCTTTTTCCCACCACGTAGCCGCCTCTCTGGTTTCCACCGACGCCTCCTCTTTCTCTCGGCTCCTCCCGATCCCTTTTCCTCCGCCTGATTTCAGTCCCCGCCGCCTCGGCTCCCTCACGCGCCGCCTCGGCTTCTCCCTCCCCTCTCCTCCGATCTCCGCCTCTTCTCCCGCTTGGCTACTCCGCCTACCTCCTCTTCGCATCACTGGCCTCCTCGGCCGGGCCACGCCACCGCCCCCACGGGCGCTGTGCCTTGCCGCCGCGCCCCTACTGTGTCGCGGATCCATGGCCACGGTCCGGATCCGGGTTCCTCCTCGGATCCGATCGTGGATGTTTGATTTGGCTACTCTTTTGCTTTGAGGTTCTAATGACTTTTTGCTAGCGGTGTTCTAGGGTTGGAGGTGCGTTGCTCTGGCGGTTCACACCGGCGACGCCGATGGTAGCGCGTCGCCGCCGACCTCTGTGGTGAGTTCTTGCCTCTTTTCCCTTTTCCTCTACTCCTCTAGTTGGTACTACACTGTCCGGTTACATTATGGTCTCTATGTTTGCTATGGATAAAAATGCTATTGCTGTGGTGTTGAGTCCTTCGCGGCTCACCTGTGTGATTGGTTTTGTGTGGGCTTCGGGAAGAACTCGGGTGGTTTGGGGGTGGTCGCCTTGGTGCGTCTCCTTTGGGGTGGATGGTCTCGGTGTGGATCTTGCCTCCGCCGCCGTCCCTCGTGCTCCGGTCGCCCGTCTGTTGCCGTCCTGCTCTTGGCCGCCCACCGGTCTTATTTGTGCTCGATCGCCGCTTTGCCTTGGCTTGTTTACGCTCTGTGGGTTTGGTTGGGGAACGGATGTGGATGATCTGTGATGTCGTGTTCGGTTTGCTGTCTCTTCTCTCGGGTTTGCTATGCCAAGCACTGTGCTTGATATTTACTGGGGTGCTTGATATTGGGTGGCCAAATGGGGTTTGGCTTCTCCCCTGGGTTTGCTGGCTGGTTACTCTGGCGTGATCCTTCCTCTCTGTGGCTTGTGGCTGTGCATGACTCTCTCATTTGTCTTCTTTGCTCTCCTGTCTTTGTTGCTCTCTCGACTGTGGGGGTGCAGTCCACAGATCGTGTGATCTTGTTCCTGCGGCTGCTTGCATGCGGGTTGGCTGGCCGTGCGATGCTTGTGCGGTCTCGGTTATGACTGAAGCATGTTACTCCCTGCTATGGTTTGGCTTGTAAAATGGAATTGTGGGATTTAAAATCTGATGGTTTATGCTGGTTGGTCTCTAAAATAAAATAGGTTGATGCCGAGTGATGACCCTACGGTTGTGAGAGGTGCCGATCGCCTCTGACGATCGGTATCTCCGTGAATGATTACCGCCTCAAACTAACCTCTAGGGTTCGGCGGCAATTTCTATCTTCTTTCCTTCATTGATTTCTATTCATTCTTTGTTCGGTCTTTTCGGTATTGAAATAATGATTTACCCGCAATTAAACTATCGGTGTGGTTGCGGTTCGACACGATCCTAATGTATGAAATGGCATGGTCAGTAATTTGGCCTTCTCTTAATACTGAGGTATACAACAATTGTAATTTATCTAAATGTAATTTTTATTCTAAGTTAATCCAGATGTAATTGAATATATATGAGATTGCATTCGTGTAAATTAGATCATGTATTTCTGATTGAATACATTGTATTACAATTGTTTAATTTTTGGGATGGTTATTCGGTTGCGACCTGAATTTGTATATTTGTTGTAATTCGGATTGTCGCTATTATGCAATGCAAATTGTAATATCTTTATTTGGCTTGCTACCCGTTCTAATTGCTGCTCAATTGATGTAATTCATTTTACCCGATATTGATTTTAATTAATTACTGTTGCAATATGAACAGTTTATATATTTTAGTTGATTTAAAATTATTTGCTTCCTCACCGTTAAAGTACTAAACACATCGCAATTGTTTATCGTTCAAGTTTATTTATGCCATTACGTAGAAAGTTTTAAATTCCTCCGTATTTTAGCTCATTAGTTGTCTAATTAATCATGATTAATATCTTAATTCGTTGCTTAAGGTTAATTAACGATGTGGATCGTTTCAGGAGTAGCACGAAGAGGTGATTGGGCATCACCGGCGGTGAGATTCGCTATCACCGTTGGTGGATGAGACGCGCGGCGGTGGTCAAGGGGAAGAGAGAGAGACAATGGAAGAGGAGTGAGGAATGAATAGGAAGTGCAAGCCACGTGGGCTTGTCCCGACCAAACACGTGCGCTGGAAAGCGAGTTCGCACGCTTGTGCATAGTAGCATTTTTGGTCGCTTGACACAACTTTCCCCACTTCAGAGTTCAGAGACATCAGAAAACCATCTTACTTTTATTGATAGAGGAATAACTTAGCTACAATTGACAGGTAAATATGCTTATTGCTGGATAAATTAATTCTAAATGCCCCGATCTTACTTTGGAGGCAACTGAATTATAAATTACACTGTAAATATAATGTAAATAATTTTAAATAGTGGCACCGTGCGTATCCACCTCTACTTGTTTTTCGCCTATATCGGACTCGATCAGGACTGGAAGCTGATCTCCCACTCGTCCTCGCCAACCATGAGGAAATGAGACCCTCTATCGATCACTTTCTTGCCGTCCTCCCTCGCCCTGCTGAAGTGCTCGCACGGGCTGACTTCGAACCTGAGGTTGGCCTTCTCCCCCGCCTTGAGATGCTGGCTCCTGAACCCGACCAGCTGGCTCGCCGGCCGGCCGCCCGTCGCGTTGGGCCACCGGAGGAACATCAGTACCGAGTGCTTCCCGTCCATGGGCCCGTGGTTGTGCACCTCGACCACGGCCGGGAACTTGAACTGCTCGCACCCCTCGGTGCCGATCTCGTCGACGTGGTAGCTCGCGCCGCCGTCCGAGGTTGGCTTGGCGGTCAGGCCGGCGAGTAGGTTCGTGCTGGGGGCACGGTTACTGGTTCCGGATACTAGCCGGCGGGAGAATTTGGAGTAGCTCAGGCCATAGCCAAACTTGTAGACGGTCCTGCCCTGGTAGAAGCGGTAGCTTCGGCCGGGGTAGCCGGTGGCCGGGTCCGGGCGCATCCGCATGTCCGTCATGGGCACCTTGGTGAACTCCTCCGGGTACCACGTCACCGGCAACCTGCCGCTTGGGTTGTGGTCACCGAAGAGGACGCTGGCGATGGCGAGCCCGCCAGCCTGGCCGGGGTAGCCGGCCCACAGGATGGCGCCGATCTTCGGGTTGGACTGAGCGAACGTCACGTCCACTGGCCCGCCGGTGAGGAGCACCAGGACTACCGGCCGCTTCGCCGCGCTGGCGACGGCGGTGATGAGGCTCTGCTGGTTCCCGGGGAGCAGCAGGCTCGTTCTGTCGAGCCCTTCCTTCTCCTGCTCCTGGCTCAGACCCATGAACATGATCACATGGTCCGACGAGCTGGCCAGCGCGACTGCCTGGCCCGTCTCGGCGAAGTTGCATGCTGCCGAGTTGCACCCGGCCAGGAAATTGACGTTCCTCACGTACCCTGGATCCCCTGGAGCGGCGTCGTGGTCTCGCACGGCGGGCCAAAGTAGTTTCCATTGAGCGCGCCGGGGTCGTTGGCGTTGTGGCCGATGACGGCGGCGGACGCGACCGCTGACCGGTCGAGCGGGAGGGTGCCGACGTCGTTCTTGAGCAGGACGATGCCGTCCTGCGCCGCCTCGAGGGCGAGGTTCTTGTGTGCTGCCGAGCAGACGTCGTCGGCACCGAGACTGCCGTACGATGCGCTGCTCCTGGGGTCGCCGTCGAAGTGGCCGAGCCGCATCCGGACAGCGAAGAGGTTATTGAGTGCCTTGTCGACGTCCTTCTCCGTCATCTTCCCTGCTGGAGCGCGGCCATGGCGTGCTCCTGTGTGTAGGTGCCGCAGTTCAAGTCCAACCCTGAAATCAACGAACTTCGTGTTAAATTCATTCCATTTGTCTCAATTCCAACAAATTTCTTGTTTGCAGTAGTCTTGTTTAGTTTAATTTTGTGTTTATTAGTTCTCAATTACGACAAAGTGTGAGGCCATCTGAAGGTTCTCCATGTGTGATAATGAGTAATTGACACATTGGTTTGATTGGATTTGACGTTCATTGCAAGAGAAAAGATTCAATGATATTTTGTTTTGGGGTGGATGATCCAGGTCTATCGAATCATTGATCCAATGAGTGTTCTAGGCGAAATCAATGTGAGTCGGATCATCCGGGTTAGTTGGATCATAGGTCAAATCATTTGTCTAGAGAGAGAGTGTGTGTGTGTAATTTTAGGTTTGCATGGGTCGAATCATCCGGGTTACTTGATCATAGGTCGGATCAATTTTCCAGCAAGCATGTTTCTGATGTTTTGAACTGTTTCGGGGTGTTCCGTCGATCCGATGGTCATAGGGGCTTAACATCATTTGTAGAGGATGTCGAAATGAGTCTATTTGTGAGTTGTTTGTGATGAGATCTTGCTTTGCATAGTTTTGGTTGGGCTATGTTGCACATGGTGCATTGTGAGCCATAAGATTTCATTCTGGTTCAATCTTAGGTGTTCAAGGCCAGTGTGTGTTGTATAATGTATGATTTTGACTAACATGAGTCAAGTACATAAAATTTATGTTTGAGATGGTTGCTTAGTCTTTATATATGTAGGTGACTTGGAGAACATGAGCGGTCATCAGCAATTGATAAGGATTAGGCATGAGAGCTAAGGTTCGTGTGGTCGGGTAAGTCTTGATGAAGCTACCTGGCTCAGGCAGGAAGCACAAAAAAGATAAGGATCATAAAGAGACTAGTTGGTGCATGTGGTATGCATGTGAATTAGATATGTGCAACTAGAGACAATCCGTGGGAGACCGGAGGCGTGAAGACTTGATGGCAAGTCATTAGGCGCCACGGGCTATATATCAAAGCATGCGGAGGTGCTTTGATTAGTTGGATTGGTTTCGATGTTACTTTGAGGAGAAGGAATAGAATCGTGAAGGTGGTAGGGCATTTTAGTATAATTCCCAACATCGGAAAAGAGGCGCTGTGCAAAACCGTGGTAGTAGCCTAAGTGGGCTAGGTCAAGCCAATGAAGAACAAGAGTGTGGATCGGGTTATTGGAGTATCGTTGTGAAGAACGCTTTGAAAAGCATGGTCAAGAGCGTGTTGAGTGTAAAACCCATTATGTTTGGGTTACCAGATTAGCCCATATGTAAGTGGATAGTATCCACATGTGTGGTTCAGACCTAAGGTTTTGAAGTGAAGTGGTTGGCTTAGCCACCACTATAAAAGGAGAGGTAAAGGTGGCTTAGGAATTAAGTCTTTGTAAAGGTGCTCTTGGCAGAGCTTTAGGGAGAGAGGAGTTGATGCTTTTGTGTGTGACCTTTTTATCATTATTAGGTTTGTATGTGACTAGGTAGTGGTAAATATTTATCTTTAAGCATCAATATATCTATCAAATTTGTGCAAGTCTTTGCTCTTGTTTTGTCTCATGTCTTTGACTTGTTCTTTGCTTGGTTTTTCTTGCATTTGCTTTTGTTCTTAGTCATCTTTATCTTGCTAGTTGCCAAGGATATGTAAGATGTGGAAAAACCTCAATGAGGTTATATCCCATCTATCTAGGTATCATCATAGCAAGTTCTTAGATGTTGACCAGGTTTTGAGCTTAAATAAGGTGTGATCTTGGTTCTTATGATTCAGGAGCTTTTGTGTTTATTCTTGCTGAGATTAAGATTGCTAGGATGTGTGGGAAAATATTTAGCCATGTTGGCTTGAATCCTCCCATGAGCAACTCAAAATCTTGGTTTTGCGGTTTTGCCTATTTTGATGTAACTTTTCTTAAAATAGATAATGGTTGGAACTTTGTCAACGATCCTTGCTATAGTTGATTGGAATAGGTTCCTAGGGTTCTAGGGATGTTGTGCTTCGAATTTCAAGTCATTTAGAGCTTCGGTTCGAGAGTTGTGCTTATTTTAGTTTTGAGCTATGCTGCTATTTTTTTTGTTGTGTTGACCTAGATCATCTGATTTAGTAGGATGGTCCGACATAAATATTTCTGTAGTCTGTTTTGGCTTTTGGTTTGGGCTGTTGTGTTGGTTTTCGCTGTGTATCTTGATATGACCTTTGTAGTTTCTTGTAGCTATATGAGGAAAGATGTTTTGGAATACTTTAGAAGAAAAGTTTAGAGGCTTCTATTCACCCCTTCTACCTGCCAGCCAATAGTCCTATAATGAAAAAAAATCAAGACCTGAAAATTTTAGCGTTCTTTACCGAATAAACATCAACAACATCAAATTGTTAACCAGCACAAACAAGGATCTGCTTGACTTCTACTTTTGACCTTGCACTGTCAGTGTCAACACAGGTTATATATACTTACCAGCCTTGAGGGCAACCGCAACCGTATCCTCTGGTGTTGGCGTATAGCCCTGCGCATCACGCATGATGGCCACCGCATCACAGTCTGAAGAAACATACCTGCATATGTGGAGGCAAAAAACCAATTTAAGCTTGGAAGCAGAAGTCAGAAGGGTAACTGAATTGCTCTGTTGGTCCATTTTTGGACGTACGGGCTGGAATCACGTCCGTATATTTTCATCCTTTGTAGATGAGGCCTAAAAGTGAGATCGATATATCCTACCCGTTTAATCCCCAGTCTCCCCTGAAAGTTTTAGTAAGGAGGTCAGAGTTGGCGCAGGCGGGGACACCGTTGATGCCGGTGTAGGCGCACATGATGCAGGTCGCCTTCCCCTCCACCACGCAGCTCTTGAACGGCGGGTTGTACGTGTCCTCCAGATCCTGGGCCGTCACCTACAGGAAATACATAATTCAGAATCCATCGAGACCCGGTCCTCCAGGTCCGCCATGGCACAACTCCAAAGCAAGCAAGCTCGTGCCTTTGCATCGAAGCTGTACCGCGCGACCCCATTCCAGTCCTCCAGGTCGTACGCCGTGGCGTGCTTGCAGCAGGCCGAGGCCTGCAGCGTCGTCGCCGAGGTCCCCTGCAAGCCCTTGACGAAGGCGGCGGCGTACTTGCTCGCCGTGGCGGGGTCCTCGCCGGGGGTCTCCTGGCCGCGGCCCCACCGCGGGTCCCTGAAGATGTTCACGTTGGGGGACCAGATGGTGAGGCCCTCCGCCTGGCCGAGGTTGTACAGCGCCCTGGCCTCCGTGCCGATCGCCTACATGTACGTACGTCGAGAGGCCCGTGTCAATAATATATACCACAGATGAGTATTTCACATGGCAGGCAATCTAGATCGAGTGAAGTGAGCAACAACGGAACAAAGTCCACCAACTGATAGGACATGCTTCGGATACACGCGCGTTTGGTGGCCAACAAACCACATGGTGGATCACTTCTGCACGAAGTACCAAACCATTAGTACGTATGAGTTGTACTGTTTTCTTTAATTTATGCCCGTTGTGATCCATTGGTCATGGAGGCAACACAGTTACAAATGACAAAGACAGGCCCGTGTGGCTTAATTGAATGAAGTATATATGATCACTTGGTCGCTGGGATAATTAATGAATTTACCAAATTTTGAAGATATGCAATTCTGTCTGGCTCAATTTTATATATTTTCATATAAGGAAAGAGATTTTATAACCAATTGACCGTTTGACATCTGTTATTCATCCAGTTTGACTTCTTTCAAGCTCGATATTGTTTTATCTATGTTTGATCAAATTCGGTTTAATTCAAAATTTCGCAAGGTCACCGTGCACACATCCATTCCCCTACATCAATTAAATATTTTTAGGATTTATATAAAAACCCACCTGCCAGTTTGTCAAAAAAGCACCTACTTTTCAAAGTTCGTAAAAACTTACCCGCAAGTTTTATACGATTGTAAACTCTCCTGAAACGGCTAATTTACTCGTTGGAGCTTCTAGAAGTCAAGAACTGCTAACCGGGGATCATGTCAAAGCCCATCCAAACCGCCAAAATCCCCCAACATAGCTGCAACGTCGGTAATTGCCCCTGATCGTCCTTTTTTGTCCCTCTATTCTTCTGCTCTTGAGTCACGTTTTATTCTCCCGTGCTCGGTTCATGCATCCTACCCTATGCTAGCACGTCTTCCCAGCTTATAGTCCACAAGACCGATATACTGAGATTGTCATGCAAGTACTATATAGAAGCTTCAGTGAGTAAATTCAAATAGAACTTTCGGGTTGGGTTTTCACAAACTTTGAGATGCAGGTAGGTTTTTGATAAACTCTCTCACTTGTAGGTGGGTTTCTTCAAAAATTCCAATTTTTTAAAACTTGTTGAAATTGATATACAAAGTTTTTTTTTGTGTGGGAACTTATATATAAAGTGTAGATCTAACTTTCTACTCACTCAGGGGATCCGAGCGGTCCGTGGGTCACAAGAGTTTATGTAAAACTTACATTTGGGTTGTTTCGAGAAAACAAAATGATTTTCTTCCTCTGTTTCTGCCATAATTGAGGGCTAAACAACGATCTTTTCTGGAGAAAAAAAGAAGATAGCGCAGAAAGCCATAGCTAACATCCTGATCAACGAGTAAGACATTTGATTGGCCTAACAAGATCTGGATCCAGCCCCAGGGACTTATTATCTGGCCAGTGCACGCTCTGAGATTAAGCAAGTAACGAGCATCATTTGTTGCTGGAGCTAGCTACCCAAAAGGAAATTAACGCACGGGGAGGTGCCCCCTACCAGCACGGGCTCACGGCCAGAGAGCAATCAGCACAGGTAGTTGGGTAGGCGCAAAAAAGTTTAGTGGTGCTTATTTAGGTTTAAAAGTTTAGGCTTATGTTTTTTTATACTGTAATAGCTAAAAGTATACTGAATCGTAAGTAGATTTTTCAGCGTAATTAAATTAAAAAATAAAAAGTTAAATCATTATAGATTATGAAAAGGAAAGAAAGATAAAAAGATAAAAAATAAAAAACCGAAAATACAAAATTAGAAAGTTAGAAGTCTGAATCACAGAAGGTCAAATGAGCAGAAAAGCTAGATAGCCTCATCTATCTACATGTTCATCCATCCATCCATCCATCCATTTCATTATTCCTATCGATTATAACAGCAGTGGACGCCTCAGGATAGCTTTTCCAACATCTGTACTGCCTAGTTGTCCTCTAATGGACTGTTTGCTGGCCTTTTTCAACAGTGCCTCATCCTTCTCTGTCCTCTCTCTTTTTTAAGAGCAAACAGCTGTGTGTGTTTTTTTGTCACTATGAGGGTGAAAAGAGCAATCGTTTTGACCCTTAACATGCATGGACCTTAATTCCATATACGTCGCCATATATGTAGCGCTTGTTTGGCTTCCATCCCCGGTACTTTTTACATAGAACTCCTTATATCATAACCAAAATTGGCCAACATATTTTGTCCATTTCCAAAGTATATACATTTCAAAGTGTGCTGAAATATCTAACAAGTCCAAATGTGGGTCCGGAACAACATTCTACTATAAGAGATCCGATAATCCTATATATAATGTTGCAATATGAAACCCCATGTACAGTGGTTGTATTTATATAATCTTTTTCCAGTGGGTTCCATTTGCAAAATTTCGGTGAGGCCCCTTCTTTCGTTTTAGCTATATATGTACAAAGTCATTTCACTAACCAAAGGATTTATATGCAAATGTTCATGCATGTGTGTACTTCGCGTGCAACTGCAAGGAGCACGTACGTTCTTCAGTTCTGCTCATCCCAGTACGTACGTATTGCCGTATAGGTACGTATACCTCGCAGGTCTCGTACCCACATGCATGCATGCGACGCATACGTACATATACATACGTAGATATATACGTACCTGGCCGATGCGGTACCAGAGGCCGTCGTCAAAGGCGGCGGCGGTTAGCAGCACCTGCGGGAAGCTGGTGATGCCGTGCACGGTGCCGTTGAAGTGCATGCCGCGGCCCCAGAAAGCGAGCCCGTGCAGCCCCTCTGACCACCACTTGTACGCCGGCACACCCAGCCGCGGCACCCCGCCGCCTGGTCGCCCAGCTGCGACACCTTCTCCGCCAGCGTCAGCCGCACCACCAGGTCCGCCGCGCGCTGCTCCACTGGCAGCTGGGCGTCGCAGAACGCGTACCCCTGCGCCGCGGCTGGCCCGCACGAGAACGGCGGGTTGCCGGCCACCGCCACGTGAAGTAAAGCCGGCATCATCACCATGAGTACCGCTATGCCGGCGGTGTAGTAGGAGAAGGCGCCCATGGCGTGTTCGTTCGACGAGGATGGAGAGAGGACGAGGGGAGCGGACATGAGATCCCATGGGGTGAAGGGAGTGCGCTTAAATAGGCGTTCTTGCCCAATTGGCTTGCGCCACGTGGCCCGTTGTATTTGCAGTTATGTATGGACTAGCCTGCTAGCTAAACATGGAGATATATGTCTATAGGTTTTGTGGTTTTGATTAATTAGTAGGACTGTATTGTTCCTAAATATTAGTAATTAATTAGTGTGATAATTAATGTTGCTAACGATTTTGTTTTCTTTTTTTTTAAATTAATTAATTCACCTGCTAGCACTACTACAGAAAGCCTAATACTAGACGACCAATCACAGACGGTTTGACAAAACCGTCGCGACCGACAAGAATACGAGCGGTTTTAATTTGGACACCGTCGTGTAGGCGGCGTCGGAGAAGACGAGTATCACGACGGTTGTTATCGATGAACCGTCGTGATACTAAAATATCACAGACGATCAGATTAAAACCGTCGTGATAATCTGGAATTATCACGACGATTTTTATTACAAACCGTCTGTCATAGTAACAACCAATCAAATTAAATGCAGACGGGGATCACAAATAAAAGGCAAATTTATTAATTTCAATTCGAGGCAAATTTATTACAAAAGTCGCAGAGATAAAGAGATTGCCAGATTCTAATCTTCTGGGCTTCGTATGCTTCTTCTTCGACTTTGGGACTTGGAGGAGCGCCCGCTGAGTTCTCGAACGCCGTTAAGATTGTCCTTGTCCTCAGCACTTCCTCCTCCAGCATTGGCAAATGATCAGTAGCGTACGTCATAAGCTCATAGAGGATAGCATTATAAGATTCCTCAGAATCTGCCGTTTATGCCTGCTTGAGCGGCAATGCTATCCATCAATCTCTCCATTGCCACAAATGCTTCCTCCGCTTTGTGCACATTGTAGAAAGAACGAGGTTAAGCGCGGTTTCCTTTTCTGGCGGCAAGAAAACACCTCCGTCGATGGCGGATGATGAGGTCCAACTGACGGATGGAAGCGAGTCGAGGGAGGAGAGCAGGGCGTGAGCGGAGGAGCTGCTCTAGACGTGGATTATTGGCCGCCTGTGTAAGATTACAGCCGAACAACTCATGATGGATAGATGAGAGGAAGGAGATGAGCAGAAGAACAGTACTAGAATTCATATTAATTGGTAGCTAGTAAGAACAGTACGTAGGAGATGTGATCACAAGAACAACACAGATGAGAGTGTACGTATGTAGAAGACCCTAGCGCGCATATTTAACCTTCAAAGAGACAGTTCGTATACCAAACATTAATGAAATAGGCGCTCAGATAACGAAGGAGATCGTTACGAAACACAAGAGATACGTTCGACTTTTCATTATCACAACGGTTATCGCAGACGGTTTTGAATAAACAACCGCTCAGTGTTGGCGGCGTCGCAGACGGTTTTGAATAAACAACCATCTGTGAAAAGCAGCTTTTCACAGACGGGTTTTAATATAAAATCGTCTGCGATAACCAGCTTTTCACAGACGGGTTTTAATATAATTCACAGTGGCCCAAATGCGACATCTCCCTGGAGGCTTTTTCACCGGTGGCGGACGGAAGGCGGCACGAACCGAGCTACAAGCGCCGGTGTTATCTCCACAACGGCAAGACGAACCGAGCTAGCGATGGTGCTATCTCCATAACGGCAAAGACGAACCGAGCTAGCGCGGTGCTATCTCCACGGTGCTATTCTCGCCAAAGCAACTTGTAGCGTCGAACCATTACGGTCGTCTACCATAAAGTCGACCTACAGTCGAGGCAGTGGCAAGGGCAAATCAAAGATGAAGGATGATGACGATCCCCATACCTGCCATTGTCCCGCAAATTGTGCTAGGCGAGCCGATGATATTCTGCAAGAGCAACTCGTAACCCTAGGACTTGGTTGCCAAACATTACACAATTGGTATATGCAACAGTCCAATAGGCTAGAGGCGAGCAGCGCTCGGTATCATCAAATTCAAGCGAAACATTTCGAGCGAAGTTCGAGATTGTGTCTTCGTGGTGACCTTTGACGATATATTTGATCTTTTCACGCTCAACGCCTCGACGCCTCACTCGCTTCGATCTTTGACGCCGTAAGTCCGCATACAATTACAGATCTCTGCTCACGTCATACCGATATATGTCCCAATTTGTTGCTTCTCGTATATATATATATTCATGCTGACCGAAGCTAGATCATCGAAATTACCAATTGGTTTCCTGGACCCATGCTTGGTCGCCATTGATACCATCAACGAGGATGCATCCTTCGTCGAGAGCTATATTACAACAACACTGCTGGCTCACCGCGATAAGGATTTTGTTCTTGTGCCATATAATGAGCACTTCCATTGGATTTTAATTGTAATTATACCAAAATGGAACAAGGCTATATACCTTGATTCTTTAAGTAAGAACAAATCCAAGTACACACTATCGCGAAATACTCGATAGGTAAGTACATTGTACATTATACTCTTTTTCCTTCCGAATGACTAATCTAACTTTTCGAATAACGAAGGTCGTCACGCATACATTCAACAAACACGTGGCTCGACGACAGGGGCCAAGCCCTTGAAATATTCTCGCAATTTTTGGGTATTCACTAGCTACACATTAATTAATCCTATACAACACTTAGCAGTAATGTCTTTTGATTTAACACATTCTATTTTTGCGGTGCCACCGGCGCCGGGCAACACGTGTGGATACTACGTGTGCCACCATATGAGACTACTCCTCGATTCCTCGAAGATCGGCAATTCAAGGTTTGTCAATCTTCCCACATTCATTTCATACTTGTCACGTTATATATGTAAGCGCGTTGATTTTCCTATCGACAGGCTGCGTCCATCCCTACATGTGCATTGAAACAGCCGGACTTTGCAAAAATTCGAGGAGAGTTCGCTTGGTTTTTGTGGAGGAAAGTCATCAAATCCAATGGAGAGTTCCACTGCACACTGTAATTGTGAATTTGTTAATGGATATTAATATCATTTCAATTAATTCATTTGCGAAATGGATGCTTTATGTTTGTGAATGAAATGTGATGTGAATGAAGTGTGATATGTTTGTCAAATGAATTGAGATCTGAATTGTATGTATACCTGTTCATCTGCTTGTTTTAGAGGGCATGGCTAGCATTTCCTGAGGCTAGCCAATAAACAGAAGTAGATTTAGGGGTAGAAAGGAACATCACAGACGGTTTGTAGCTACAAACCGTCTGTGATATTGAAATATCACAGACGGTTGTTCGACAACCGTCTGTGATAATCTTTGATTATCACTGACTCATAAATTCAGACGGTTCACAAAACCGTCTGTGATGACGTTTTTGAACCGTCTGTGATGACCTTTTCTGTAGTTGTGTAGTTGTGGCACGCTAAGATTCTTGCACTAACTGCACTTAAATCTTCTTCCATTAAAGTGTTCAAGAATTGGTAAGAGTTGGACTGGCTACCTACTATATATATATACATTGATCATATTCTAGTGCACAATTTGTAAGCGCGGCTAACGTTGTTGTGCAAATATTCCAACTGATACAGTCTGATTTCTGCACTGATGAAGATACGCGGGTGAGATTAGTAGAGGCGCTACATAGGATCAGTTTTGGTTGATTCCAAGTAGTAATATCAGGTTATGTGAGGCTGGTATCTGGTCCCAGACTATCATGTTCTATATAGCATGCGACGTTTTAGTGCAACAAATTCTCCCTTGGCTAAATTTCGAATTTTTTTCCGGATTTGCTTTACGACACTCGACCAAATTTTTTTTTAAAAAATAATCAAATTTCTAACATTTGAATCGGCTTGGAGATTCATTGCAACAGCCCAAAATTTGCAACTTTTTAAAGCCAAAATCCACAAAAACCATTCCATAATATTTTCCTGAATTTCCTGGTATTTTTCTCAATTGACTTAGACTTTTTGGCATTTATTTGGATTTCCCCTGAATTAATTTTCTCCTGAAAACCTTTTCTCGAAACTCATAGAAAATAGAATCCAAAAAGAAAAACTTAAACCCTTCGTGGCCCAGCTCCTCTCAACGGCCCACTCCATTGGACGCGCCGCTCTCGTAGGCCTTGGGCACATCTCTCGGCTCAGACATTGCGTTTGCAGTTGGGTACGTAAGTCATTTTATGAAAAAGCCGACTCAGGAGCATATAAACGCTATGAAAGATATTCTAAGCTATATAAAAGGTACTCTGTGTCTTGACATCTAGTACAAAAGAGGAGATGAAGAGAAATTGCAACTGACTAGCTATAGTGACAGTGATATGGCGGGAGACATTGACGATCAAAAAGCACAAAAGAGTGATGTTTGTGCTGGGAGCAAGTCCGGTTAGTTGGCAATCTCAGAAGCAAAGAGTGGTGGCTTTGTCATCATGTAAAGCAGAGCACATAGCATCAAGCGCTGCATCTTACCAGGGAGTCTGGCTGGCTCGCCTGTTAAGCGAGTTGTCGGACGAAGCAGTTTTGAAGGTTGTACTCAAGATGGACAACAAATCTGCTATATCACTGAGCCAAAATCTGGTTCCTCATGATAGAATAAAACATATAGACACCAGATATCGTTTTATCAGAGACTGTGTCGAAGAAGGAAGAATCGTGATCGAGTACATCAATACAGATGAGCAGAAGGCCGACATACTGACGAAACCACTCGGACGGATAAAGTTCTTGGAGACGAGAAGGAAAATCGGCATGATTGAAGTACCTAAACAAGATTAGGGACAGAATGTTGGAACTAATCTTGTTTAGAAGCTATGTTCAAAGTTTGGACGTGATTGAAAGTCAGACTGGAAAGTCAGTTGTAATCAAGTCGAAAGTTAGTAGTAATCGAAGTCTAAAGTTAGTTGTAATCGAACTGGAGTTGGAGTCCAGTTGTATTCGGAGTCTAAACTCGTGTACAAGTCGCAGAGCCGGGTATAAAAGGGGAGGAGTCATGTAATCTGATTAATACAAGAAATAAAGAAGAGAAAAAAGAAAAGCCTTAAGTGTCGACTTCATCGAGTAATCTCACAGACGTGGTCGAAGTCGACTTACGACAACGACAAACGTGGTCGGAAGGGCTAATGACCACGATAAAACATCAGCAGGCATGGTTGGAAGGCGTTCGACCACGGTAAACCTGAAGAAGACGTGGTCGGAGGGTGATACGACCACGGGAAGGTATCAGTAGAGGTGATCGGAAGACATACGACCACAACAAAGAAGTTTGAGCGTGGTCGAAAGGGCGTTCGACCTCGTTGAAGAATATTGAACGTGACCGTAAGGGGCGTTCGACCACGTTGAAGAAGAGTTGAATATGGTCGTAAGGACGTTCGACCACGTTGTGAAGGCTTCACCACGATGTATGTGGTCTGAAGAGGCTGCAACTGCGCCATGAAGACTTGAACGTGGTCGAAAGGGACTCCGACCACGTTGTAACGAAGTGAACATGGTCGAAAGGGACTCCGACCACGTTGTAAGGAAGTGAACGTGGTCGAAAAGGTGTTTCGACCATGGTGAACAGTGATTGCCAGCATCACTGCATGATCGTAGAGAGTTGCGATCACGGTAATTTGAGCGTAGTCAAAGGAAGAGCAGAGCAACGGTAGATAAGAGCGGTCGAAACCTCAGCAGAAGGTTTACGACCACGAAGGCGAAGCGATCGGAGGAGCGACAGAGAGGTCAAACCACAGCTGGAGGCGGTTGTAAGCTCTCAAACTGGTTGTAAGTGATTGGAAGCGGTCGTAAAGTCATGGGAGAAGTCGTAAAGGCTTCCAACAATGGTATCAGACCCATGGGAGAGACATCAAAGGCCAAGGTGAGTGTGACACTGCAGTATCCTCTTCTCACCTCGGATAATTATCCGGCGTGGGCCATGAAGATGAAGGTCAACATGTGTGCTCAGGGTGTCTGGGGCGCGGTTGATCCAAAGGAGAAAGGCATGGTCATTGACGATCGATTAGATAAGATGGCACTAGCGGTAATCTATCAAGCTTCGCCCGACACAATGATGCGACAATTGATCGGCAAGGAGACGGCGTGAGATGCTTGGACTACACTACAGACAATGCATGAAGGAGTAGATCGAGTGAAGGAAGTTCGACTCCAAACACAACGGAACAAATTTGAAGCAATGAAGATGGGAAAGAACCAGACTGTGGAAGAATTCTCTAGAAGATTCAATGAAGTCGTAAATGAGATCAAATCGCTTGGCGACAATCTTGAAAATGAGGTGGCTGTGAAGAAATACCTGAGGATTCTGTCGAAGAGGTTTCTTTCAGTGGTGACTACGCTCATGTACTCCCAAGATCTCTTGAAGATGAAGACAGAGGAGGTAACAGGGGCGCTCAAAGCACATGAGCAGCTCCTGAAGGGTTATCACTCTGACAACGAAGAACAAGCATTGTTTGTGAAAGAAGACACAAAGAACCAAAGGCGGACTCTTCATCTAGAGGAGGTCGAGGTCATGGTCGTGGCTCATCATCTGGTCGCGGACAATGGGGCGGATATGGCCAGAGAGGTCGTGGCTTCCAATCTGGAAGAGGCGGAAGAGGAGGATGAGGAGAAAGAGCTGGTCGAGGAGGTAGTGACAACCAGAAAGACAAATCGAATGTCCAATGCTACGAGTGTGAAAAATTTGGCCATTACACTGCTGAATGCCGAAGCCATATCTAGTGCCATAACTGCAAAAAGTTTGGACATTATGCAGCAAATTGCAGGAGCAAGAAGAAAGTGGAGGAAGCCAACCTTGCTCAAACATCTGAATACAAAAAACCGATGTTGCTATTGTCGCTCTACACTGAAGATGTATCGATAATGGTACTGCTGAATGAAGGGAGAGTCTTTCCAAGTCTGATGGAGAAGGAAGAGGAGACACAGGAGCAGTCTGCAGACTGGTATCTCGACAACGGAGCTAGCAACCATATGACAGGCACATACTCGATGTTTCATGAGTTGAACAAGAATGTGCTCGGTAAGGTGCAATTTGGGGATGGCTCGACGGTTCAGATCAAAGGGAAAGGCTCAATTCTTATGAAGTGCAAAGATGGAGGACAGAAATTATTGTCAGACGTGTACTACATACCGAGCCTGCGTAGTAACATCATAAGCCCGGGACAACTAACTGAAGAGGGCTGTTGAATTGAGCTAAAAAGTAACTACCGAGGGTATTTGACAACAATGAACTATTGCTAATGAGAGTACAGAGGACACTGAACCGCATGTACAAGATCCAAATTGAAGTCACCAAACCCAAGTGCTTGAATAGTTCAACAGCTGACTCGGCTTGGTTGTGGCAAACATCCAAAGCCTCAAAGCCATGGTAGAGAAGGAGATGGTGGTCGGCCTACCAAAGATCGATCACCCGGAGCAAGTCTGCGAAGGCTGTCTGGTGGTAAAATAAACTCGCAGCAGTTTTCTGTCCCAGGCATAGTAGAGAGCATCACACCCATTGGAGTTGGTACATGTGAACCTATGTGGACCGATCACATCGCAAACTAATGCCGGTAATCAATACTTCATGCTGATTGTTGATGATTACTCCAGATCCATGTGGGTGTACATGCTTAAGAGCAAAGATGAGGAAAAATTCAGTTTTCAAAAGTTCATTGCACTTGCTGAAAATGAAGTCGATCACAAAGTGAAGGCTGTCAGATCAAATCGAGCGGGAGAGTTCCTCTGAAAAGAATTCTACTCAGTCTGTGAGAAGAAAGGTATTGCAAGATTTTTGTAGCCCTTACTCACCTCAACAAAACAGAGTCGTAGAGAGAAGGAACAGAACTGTAATGGCCATAGCTCGAAGTCTACTGAAGAGCAGATTCCTGCTAGGAGGTTTTGGGCAGAAGCAGTGAGGCACGCGGTCTATCTTCTAAACCGCGCCACCACGAGATCACTCGATGGAGTTACTCCATATGAGTTGTGGTCAGGAAGAAAACCGAAAGTCATGCATCCGAGGGTGTTCGGCTGCCTAGCACATGTGAAAACAACCAACTATCTAAAGAAGTTGGACGACCAAAGTAAGAGCATGATTTATCTCGGGTCTGAGCCAGGCAGCAAGGCATACAGGTGCTATGATCCGGTCGAAAAGAAGCTACATGTGAGTAGAGACGTTGTCTTTCAAGAAGACAAGCACTGGGGGTGGGAAGAACATCTGGACATCGAAAAGGATATTACGAAGTGAGTAACTTTTGATGTCGAAACAGCCGATGCCGACAACACAGGCTGGGAAGGTGGAGTTCTAACCACACCTCAGAGCACAAATCCATCAGGCACCGAGAATTATCAGACTTCAGCTGAAACAGAAGTTTCAGATAAGAAGACTCCAATGGTAGAATACCAAAGATGAAAAGCATCAGCGAAATCTATGCATAAACTGAGCCAGTGCAAACTGAGGAGTTGTTGCTTTACACCGCGGCTGAAGAGCTTGAAAACTATGAAGAAGCAAAGGAAGATGAACACTGGAGGACTGCTATGCAGGAAGAGTTGAAGTCGATTGAAGACAATGACACGTGGGAACTCACTGACTTACCGAAAGGTCATCGTGCCATTGATTTGAAATGGGTTTACAAAGTAAAAAGAAACTCTCAAGGAGAGGTCGTAAAGCATAAAGCACGACTTGTGGCTAAAGGATATGTTCAAAAACATGGAGTAGATTATGAAGAAGTCTTTGCGCCAGTGGCTCACATGGAAACAATTCGTGTTCTCCTTGCTTTGGCAGCAAATGGTGGTGGGAGATACACCACATGGACGTGAAGACGGCTTTCTTGAATGGAGATATTGAGGAGGAAGTATATGTAGCTCAACCACCAGGCTTCCAGTCTAAGAGACAAGTTGAGAAAGTGTTGAAACTAAACAAAGCCCTGTACGGGCTCAAACAAGCACCACGAGCTTGCAATATGAAACTTGACAAAAGTCTAACAACACTCGGTTTCAAGCGGAGCAAGTCTGAACATGTCGTGTACACAGGAGGGGATGTGGAGACAAGACTGATTGTGGGTGTTTACGTGGATTATTTGATCATCACTGGAACAAATCTGAAGGAGATTATGAAGTTTAAAGAAGAGATGACAAAGCTATTCAAAATGACAGACTTAGGGCACCTAAGTTACTACCTCGGCATTGAGATAAAATAGACTGAAAATGGCATCACACTTTGTCAGTTCGCTTACGCTCAGAAGATACTGGAGAAGTGTGGCATGGGAGACTACAACCCGTGTCAAGTTCCAATGGAGAACCATCTGAAGTTAAGCAAGATAGGCCGTGATCTTGGTAGATGCCATGCGATCAAGAGTATTGTCGGGAGCCTGCGGTATCTGGTACACACCCGTCCAGACATTGCGTTTGCAGTTGAGTACGTAAGTCATTTCATGGAAAAGCCGACTCAGAAGCATATGAACGCTGTGAAACATATTCTTGGCTATATAAAAGGTATTTTGTGTCTTGGC
Organism: Bonia amplexicaulis; assembly: GCA_036346245.1. Taxonomy (NCBI): domain Eukaryota; kingdom Viridiplantae; phylum Streptophyta; class Magnoliopsida; order Poales; family Poaceae; genus Bonia; species Bonia amplexicaulis. The sequence goes on from CM070766.1 coordinate 6,890,401, forward strand.
ATCTAGTACAAAAGAGGAGGCGAAGAGAAATTGCAGTTGACCGGCTACAGTGATAGTGACAAGACAGGAGACATTAACAACCGAAAAAACACAACATGACTGATGTTTGTGCTGGGAGCAAGTCCGGTTAGTTGGTGATCTCAAAAGCAAAGAGTGGTAGCTTTGTCATCGTGTTAAGTAGAGTACACAGCAGTAAGCGCTGCATCTTGCCAGGGAGTCTGGCTGGCTCACCTGTTAAGTGAGTTGTCGGACGAAGCAGTTTTGAAGGTTGTACTCAAGGTGGACAACAAATCTACTATATCACTGAGCACAAATCCGGTTCTTCATGATATAAGTAAACATATAGACACCAGATATCATTTTATCAGATCGAGTACATCAATACAGATGAGCAGAAGGCCGACATACCGACCAAGCCGCTCGGACGGATAAAGTTCTTGGAGATGAGAAGGAAAATTGGCATGATTGAAGTACCTAAACAAGATTAGGGACAGAATGTTGAAAATAATCTTGTTTATAAGCTATGTTCAAAGTTTGGACGTGATCGAAAGTCAGACCAGAAAGTTAGTTGTAATCGAAGTCGAAAGTTAGTAGTAATCGAAGTCGAAAGTTAGTTGTAATCGAACCGTAGTCGGAGTCTAGTTGTATTCAGAGTCTAAACCCGTGCACAAATCATAGAGCCGGGTATAAAAGGGGAGGAGTCATGTAATCTGATTAATGCAAGAAATAAAGAAGAGAAAAAGAAAAGCCTTGAGTGTTGACTTCATTGAGTAATCTCATAGACATGGTCAAAGTTGACTTACGACCACGGCAAACGTGGTCAGAAGGGCTTACGACCATGGCAAAACATCAACAGGCGTGGTCGTAAGGCGTTCGACCACGACAAACCTAAAAAAGATGTGGTCGGAGGGTGATACGACCACGGCATGGTATCAGTAGAGGTGATCGGAAGACGTATGACCGTAGCAAAGAAGTTTGAACGTGGTTGAAAGGCGTTCAACCACGTTGAAGAAGATTGAATGTGGTCGTAAGGGCGTTCGACCACATTGAAGAAGAGTTGAACATGGTCATAAGGGCATTCGACCACGTTGTGAAGGCTTCAACCATGGTGTATGTGATCGGAAGAGGCTGCGACTGCACATGAAGACTTGAACGTGGTCGGAAGGGACTCTGACCACGTTGTAAGGAAGTGAACGTGGTTGAAAGGGTGTTTCGACCATGGTGAACAGTGATTGCCAGCATCACTGTGTGATCGTAGAGAGTTGCGATCACGGTAATTTGAGCGCGGTCGAAAGAAGAGTAGCGTAGCGGCAGATAAGAGCAGTCAAAACCTCAGCAGAAGGTTTACGACGATGAAGACGAAGCGATCGGAGCGATCGGAGGAGCGACAGAGAGGTCGAACGGTAGCTGGAGGTGGTCGTAAGCTCTCGAAACCGGTCGTAAGCGATCAGAAGCGGTCGTAAAGTCCTAGGAGAAGTTGTAAAGGCTTCCAACAGCCTTCACCAGAATCTAGCCGGAGCGCGCGCCATAGAGACCCACCGCCGCAAGCCTATATCCATCGTCACCACCCTCTTGCGCCCAAACTTCCATAAAATTGATTGATCCCCTAGCACCCCTAATCTCCGTATATGGTGAAGTCGTCGTCCTTTTGTTATGTGCCGATCACCGACCATCACTAGATATGCCATTGCCATGGATGACTCGGTGAAATAGGGTACTTACCGGTGGTATTCACTGGTTTTATATGTACCTAGCTGGTTTCCAACAGCGAGTGGTCGATTTTGCATTGTTCATGGCCCATTGAACCCAAAACGTGCCCTTCTTGTTCCATTCTTACACTGTTTCACAAAAACCCTAGTTTTCCTTCTCATATCGATACTCTATTCGATTTCTGGCCACACCGCACGCCATCCTAACCCAGATCAAATATCTTCACCATTTCCATGTTTTATCTATTTCAATACTATCCCAATTGACCCTAATTTTCTCTCTCACGCCGGCACTCAGTGCAATTTTCCAGAAGAAAATTTTATTGATAAAACTTGTTTCTAGAAAAAATTTTACATGCTAGAGTATGTCGTTGTTGAATCAAAAGTAGAAGATGAATTTAGAGCGGAAGGAGAAATCCGAAACTTGAAGCCCATAGATTGGTACAACATCTCTAAGCAAGAAGGCCAATCACATCTTGATCATATTGATCCTAAATACTATGTAAATATATACTATTTTCATGGTTAATTTGGTGCATAATTAATTTGGTAAAAATATTTTTATAATAAATCAGATATTAGTTATGATCCTATAAATACTCCTTGATTGCCATACCATATCCACCTCGTCAAAACCCTAGGTTAGATGAAATGTTATGACTATATTATTCACACCGTAGCAATAGGTGACAATACTCTATTTATACTCATTACCTAACATGGAAATTGTCACTGTGGAGCTAATGCTAGTGTGATTTTGGTAAAATAGAGTCTAGGGCGATGCTGTTGACCTCATTCAAAGCATATAAGGATTAAAACCTTGTGCTATGAGAATAACATAGTTATTGCTCATCCATAGGACCGAGACATTGGACTTGGTTAGTATGATGCTCATGCCGAGCAAATACTTACAATATGTCTTATCACTATAGGCATGCTTGGAGCCCTTGGTGATCCCTAGAAACCGTGAGACAGATGTGGACTTAACAGTCACTTATGTTGGGCATCACAAATAGTAGCTTCGTTGCAGCTTCAGACTACAAGACTCACAATGTGGGTCCCTAAGTGTTGCTATGGATGGTAAAATTACTAGGCAGACACGAGCAAACACACATAAATACTACATTAATTATTATCCCAACCCCATACAAGTTGTGGGTATCATTTGAGTAAAGCTAGTCAAACTCTGTGGATAAAGTTGGACAACCTTTGTAGAATTATTAATGTGTCGATATGCCGTGCTCCCAGTGTATGGAGCTATGTTTCTAGGTAATTCCAACTTTACAGCATAAGTAATTGTTATTGATTTGATGAATTGGAAATTGTTCTTTATGGAGATTGTTAATCTCTGATGACAACACTATGTTAATTACAACCTTTTAATGTTGTTTTTGTCTAAAAGCAAAAATTTACTTTTGTTCAACAAAATAACTATATGCGGATTATCAACCTAGAGTCACAATTCCTTTGAAATCACTGCATGTTATATTTGCATTATTTTATGTGGCTTGCTGAGTACCAAAAGTACTCACTCTTTCTCAAATATTTAGGAGGATTGGAAGAACAACTCCTCAACAAAGAGGACTACGAGTTTTAGGGCCACGTCTACTCTCAGGCAATACCTGTGGAGCTTTTACTGGATCATTTGTAATATATAAACTCAGCTAGAGGCCAACCTATACCTATACATTGGTTGATGGACCATATTTTGGTATTAAAATAAAATTCCTACTGCATGTTTAATCGTAATCTTGTGCAATGTATCATTCTACGAGCAACTAAAATCCTTGACAGTTACATCAATTCAGTGACACTTGGATTATAGGGGTGTCCACACATTCATGCTCTAATGAGTTCACCCTCCTCTCCGACACCACTGGCCATCTCCCACCCCCTACCAAATTAGCAATCGGGTTCACCGGTTAGGTTTAGGGTTCACCGGAGCCCTGAGCTTAGAGGGAGCGAGGGGGAGGCAGAAGCACAATGGTGTGAGGGGCCATGCTAGCTACCGACGATGGAGACGGCTCCAGTGAGGGGGCGGGAGGAGGCACATGGACGGGATTAGGGGTGGCGGCCCAAGTTAAATTTGCTATACACGGCAAATCTAGGTTATCTTGTAGCGTATGGGTGGCGGTGTCACACCAGGGAAATTAATCTCAAATCTTACATGTAAATTGTGCTAGTCCTATGATCAGTAGCTAGTACACACATATCACAGCATAACATCATATCCATACATGATTAAATAAACCAAGTAGCACATAATAGTAAATAATCATACATAGGTCTACATGACCGAGTTTTACACAAATGGGGTCGATTGGCCAAATGTTCACATAGAGAAGTACTTGGAGTAGAAATAAATGATAAATACATATAACAGGCTCAAATGATTTGGCTCACCCCATAGGCAACTAACTGGGGTTAACTCCTCGTAATATAGGCAACTAACTGGGGTTAACTCCTCGTAATTGGCATCATCATCACCTAATCCGGCGACATAAAAGTAGCCAACCAAGGGATCTTTTTCTACTTGATCTGATAGTATTCAATAAGCAATTGTGAGTACAAAATTGTATTCCACAATACTTTAAAGCAAAGTTTACATAGTATCCAAGCTTAGACAAGGGTGGCTGTCCTAGCTAGATTGTTTTGCACAAGAGAGCTTTCTTTTGCCATAGACGTAGTAATGTCTAACCTTTGTAAGAACATTTGGTAGTAATAGAAAGTAACATATGAGCATAATAAACAAGTATCAATAAGTGATGGTGCTTTGCTACAACAATTCTAGCATGGATTCCAACAATCCATACCGAACCAAAGCTTTTCAAGTAAGGATACCATTTTTCCAAAACCATTTTGAAACCATAAGTCTAACTAAGTGTGATATTACCATGCAATGTCCATGAACAGAGACATGGCTATCGAATAGATTGAAATCTCCATCTATATAGTATGTACAACTCTACCCACGAGATAATTATCTTATAATATCAGTCAAGACACGATTCCGAAGCATGTGACTAAGTGATTATCATGAAGCCTTACAATGCTAAGGTTTCACTATCGAAGGGTTCTATCCACCCACTCGAAAGCCCCCACTTGAACTGTGTGGGAATAAATTATCATCATGAACAACCGCATTCAACTAGATAGTGAAACCAAAGTTGAAATATTGCAAATTATTTAGCTAAGCCCATCCCACTCTAGAAAATGTGGTTGTACGGTAGCACTTGGGTCAATGGCACCAAATTCAGTACTTAAATAACTCAGGTGAGACTACCACGAACCATTTCTTAGTCTCTACAAAACACTTGCCTATGTCTAAACCATGCTTTAGTTTTATTTTGCTAACCAAAATATTCAGAGGTGAGCCGTTTGCACATATTTGCTAAAAACATTTAACCACAGCCTAAAATGATATTTTACCAAGTTTACCATTATTAATCTAAGAATGACTAAGCATATGACACATATACCACTCTAAATTTTCCACCAATATTCCTAGTGATAGTGGATATTATTACTAAGGTAACAACAGTAAGGGTAACCAATTTCCACGGAAGGGTAATACAACAAGTAGGCATTAACTAAATCCTAAATATAACATATCACTTTAACTAAATAATTGCATGCATAACAGTTTGAGAAAATAAAATATATAACATTACAATATGGGATCAATATGGTCAAAAGAGGTACTTGCCTTTCTCTTTGAACATAGGTTCTTCCTGTAGACCAACTTCAAGCACTTTCGGAAACACCGGTATCTAAACAGGAAAAACCAAGAACCACAAATAAATACCAAATAAATTCAAATAGAAACCAAAATTTATGATTTGTGTGTATAAATTAATTTAGTGATTTTCAAAAAATTAGAAAGAAAAATCACATTAATTGGAGTTTGTATGCAAAAGTTATGAGCGTTCGAAGTTTTTATGAGATTAAACTTTAGAGAAAGACAGAGAGAGTATTGTGCATGATATTTCATTCCAATTTATATTGGAAAATTATACTTTATTGCATATTAAACTGACAGGTAGGTCCAGGTCTACAGTTAGGTGGGGCCTGCATGTTAGTGAAACAATCTTTTAACTACAGCTTAATTGAAAATCTAATTAATTAACCGACTTGGGCCCACATGTCAAGGACTCGTTAGACTAACAATATTAATCAAGTTAATATGATCCTAACTATTGTCATTAGTTCTAATCTACTCCCTAAGGGTGAGGGTCCACTAGTCGATAGTGAGGGAGGGCCGAATGGGCACACGCGGGCTTGGGAATGGAGAGAGGAGGTCACGGTGAAGCAATTGGTAGTGGTGCTAGACTTCGAAACTCACCGGAGCTAGGTCGGCGATGGAGCGAAGCTATGATGCTAGCACTTGTCGGTGGCGAACTTGAAAGAGGCATGGATGAGCCAGGAAAAGAGGGTGAACTAGCTTTATTGGGTCATTGCAGGGCCCTATGGTCACCTGTATAGGAAAATGCATGACAGTGAGTGGCGACACTAGGAACGATGATAGTGACGATGGCATAGGCAGTCACAAGAAGAAAAGACTAACAAGGTTAGGCTTCAACAGCTCACCAAGACACGAGGATGAGTTTGGTGGTCAGACGATGGCAAGCAGTGGCGGCTGTGATGGGCTTCATAACAGCAAAGCTCCTCATAGGGAAACAACTGTAACGAAGCATGGCAATAGGTTTAGGAGGGAGCAGAGATGGTGAAAACAACCTCGGTGTGGTCAGAGCATCACCAGAGAAGGAGCTGCACGTCGGTGACTAGGGGTGGGAAAAAGGCTAATTAGGCTTCCATTACACTCATTAATTGGTTAAACATTAAAATAAGTTGATTGAAAATGAAATTAGATTTTTCTTTGGCTTGCTCGCCTTAGTAGCTCAATTATAAAATGCCTCCAAACAATAAATAAAATAATATTAAATCAAACTACACCAATTTTGGGACGAACTCGATAAGATGAGGACTTGGTTCGATATCCACCCCAATCGGCAACGGCGGCGGCCAGAGACGAAGACAATAACATGGTGTTGATGTTCTAATATTGATCTTACATATGATTTATTTGGATCCGGGAAAATCTAGAAGACTCGGTGTATGAACATGCGGAGTAGAGACACAAGAATTTTTATAAAGGATTACAACTGAGAATAATGTGAAAAATCCTTGCACTATCTCTAACTTGATCAGGCCCCCTCCCTCTTCTCTGACATAAACCTTTATATAGTAGACGAAGCAGTGGCTGTTATCCTGTGCCAAAAGATGCCTCAACGCTTCGGGTGATAACTGTCTGACGAAAGTTACTGTTAGATAGAGTAGTGGCGCGTTCGTTGTGTGACAGTTGTTGTCAGAGAGAGATTGTGTGTGGTTATTAGGAATAAGCGCATATTCTAACCGCCCTGTTAGATGACTCCACGATGATGTAGGTCGTTGTAAACATGCTAGTTGGGGATATGTCGGTTGCAGAAAAACCCATGACCATGAGGTGGTTGTAGGATATCTTACGACTACATGGTCGTAAGAAGACTTTTGACTAAGGAGTAGTCATAGTAAAACTTATGACTATGAGGTCATAGAAATATTTGGCCATGTGGGCGTAGAAGAACTTACGGCTATGTGGTCATGGAAGGACTTATGACTATATGGTCGTAGAAGAACTTACGACTAAGGAGTAGTTGTAGAAAGATTTATGACTGTGGTCATCGAAAAACTTACGATTAAGGAGTATTCGTAGTAAGACTTATGACTATGTGGTCGTAGAATGGTTTACAACCAAGAAGTAATCGTAGTATGACTTACGACTATGTGATCATAGGAAGGCTTACGACCAAGTAGTAGTTGTAGTATGACTTACGACTATCTATCTTTCTCTTCCTTATCGATAAGGGATATACTCAGAGAATATAATAACATAATAATTGGAGGATTATTGTATCCTTGTCATCTAGCCCCCCAACATCAAGTGAATTCAAGTTACTTGAGAAGTGAGGTCGTAGACAAAACAGTAGTCAAAAGCAAGGCCTTTTCGACCCTCTTGGACAATAAGGTAAATTCGCTTGAGTTGTAAAGACAGATGGACTTTAAATAGAGAAATTAATGAATTTCATTTGATTTTCGCCGATTTGTCCGCCGAATCGGTTCCCAAGATAACCGTTCGATTCCCAAGATGGATAACTCACACGGTTATAAAAGCTTACCTTCGGGTAACTTTTCGCTTCCTTACTTCCCCTTTCTGCTCCAATCTATTTCGAGCTTTTTACTGCTGACCAGGTCATCTTCTTCTCTCAATCTCTTCCAAATCCAAACCAACCACTTGGTAAAATGACTAAGCCAACATCCAATTGGCCTGTCTCAGAGATGGATGTTGCGTAATTGAGAGCATTGGAGGATGCTGAGAAGATTCTCGGTGTTCTAGGTGTATTGCGAGTGTGGCCTTCACCTTCCAGCTCATCACTTTCTTACAATCGTACTCAAACACTTCGTGGTCGAATTAGTGAACTTGGTTCCTAATTTGATCATGATGTTTAGCATATTCATGTACCTGTGTGAGGCATATTTTGGGATTCCTACGAATCTCAAACTCTTTTGTTATTATTATGAAATGAGTTGGCAGACCAGAAGTGCCGAGAGCTGCAATTTGAAGCTCCATGATGGCAAGACGAAATTTTATATCCCAATGTACAGTCGGTCTTCATGGTCGTACTAGAAGAATTGGTTCTACTAGGGGATGACTAGTGAAGACAGCCTTTCCTTTGTGGGAATGGTGCTGAGAAGAACACTTCCTAGAACATGGTCCCATTGGATCTTACTCGGATAGCCCCCTACATATCTGCCAACAATGAGCCGAGGAACAAAGAGCTTACCAGCTGGCACGTGGTAAAGGATTTCATCACCTATCATATCAGCCCCCTGAAGTGATGAGCACATCCCATGTGGATGTACTCGAAAGCCAAAGATACGACCAAAGACTATGAGCACGATAAATAACAATTGTACTCATACTTATATTCAAGTTTTTGAGATCTATGTACTGACCACTTTATCTGTATGAACATATCTTAATTTGGGGGAAATTTACTCCCGAGTCAAGCTGTTTGTGAGAAGACTCCTTCACTCGAAATGGAGGCTCCTCATATTCTGGTGAACGTATCCACCGAAGAAAGAGAAGAATGCCTAAAGGTAATCGGAGAATTCATTTCGTCTTTAGGACTGCGTAGTCATAGGGAACGACTAAGAAACATTCTTTTTTCTAATAGAATGTAGGCATGAAAAACCATCAGGACGACCAAGGGGTCGAACTGATGGTCATCGGAGGGGAGACGGAGAAAGCCAAGGCTTCTCCGGCCAGGAGACGTCGGTTCATAAAACTATCAACAAGAAAAAGGAGAGCACAAGTGCTGCTGTCCCCCTTTCTATCCTTCTTCCTGCACTCCAAGTGCCCCTATCAAGCAATTTTTTATGCATGTAAGTATTGCAAGTGAGATAGGAGCTGCTGTATTCGAGCAACTCACTCCTAAGATCAAGGTACCCTTCTATTATGATACCAAAACTCACTTAGTAGGCGCTTCTCGAGGCTTTATCAACCAACTCGAAAAGGAAAAATGGAGAGTTTTATATACTTTGTGAAGGAGACTACTGTAGCACTAGAACCTGTGATCGAGAAGGAGATCGCCCTTCATGTGATCAAAACATGTTTCGACTACCAGAAGGAACAAGAGAACAAGGATCAATAACTCTTGCTCAAGACCTTCGACCTGATATGGTCGAAGATGTTCTCATTCAACAAGACATGGTCGAAGAGAAGGAGTCAAAGAAACTAATCTCTAGAAGTGTTTCTTCTAAATTCAAGATTAAGGGTGTGAAAGCAAGGTATGAAAAAGATAGGCCTAAGCATAGTATTTTACCTCTGTCTTCCTTAAAACCAACTTACTTTTTATGATTGTAGTTCGGTTCCTCGACTGCTCAACGATCCTTCTACTGAGAAGTCCCCTGCAGATTTGCCCACTATTGAAGATGCGATGGAGAAGGTGGTCAAGAATATGACCATTGCAGCAATAGAGGTTGCTACTATGGAAGCGATCGTAGCAACAGAAGTTGAAGCGGATAAAGACAGGGTAGAAATACGTGGTCGAAAAATTGAAAGTCCTTCCGACCACTACAACAAGGAAGAAAGCATCGAGAAGGTACATCTAGAGAAGGAGAAGATAAAGAACAACCTAACTTCTTTTCTGCATTCTTCAACCCTATGTTGTAGTAGGATCTTCTACTGATCGAGCTCTAAGCTGAGTTCAACACCCAAAAGATCTTCCCAATAAGGGGAACATTTTTGACGATGAATGTCTCAAAATGTTATGGTGGAACAAGGTCGATGAGCTCAATCAACTTGAAAACTCCAAGCGGGTACTCGCCAAGATTGCTCGTAGGAGTATGAACGTAAGTATTGAATACTTAGACATTCTTCCTTGGTTGTTTATGATTTCTCACCAACCTTCTTTGGTTAGAGAGTATTAGAAGACATGGCAACTGTGACTGAATATCATAGGCAACTCATGCTCCTACGATAGGAAAATGCCGAACTCTCCAAGAAGGCAGTGTAATGGTAAGTTACTAGCTTATGTAGTTGAACTTTGTTCTAACCACTTGTCCAAGCTTTCATGTCTGCTTTTAACCTTCATAGGTCTAAGAGCGATGCAAAATTTTTAGCTGCTACGCTTGACAACAAGAAAGTCGATACACAGAGGCTAAAGAAAGAAAATGTTGATCATTACGAGGGCTAATTCTGCAATTAGAGCATTGCAGGAGAAAATGAATAGTAAGTTCTGAACTTAAGACTATTTATTTGATTGTCCTTCTGGTGTTCCTCTTACTCTTTTCTTTTGACAGAAAAGGAGGCTAAAGCGAGTAAGTCCCAGATTGAGATCGAAGAAAAGATCAATGCGATTAGAGAACTTAGTTGTATCAATAAAGAGACCATCCAGAGAATGAAGCTGCTGGAAGAAGAGCACAAAACTGAAGTCAATAAGCTTGATGCTCGACTAGCAGGTAGGAAAGCTTCACCTTCGACTAGTTTTGCTAACTAGTCCTTTGATAAGCATTTCCCTGGCCATTCTTCTTCTGTTTGTAGAAGCTGTGATTGAAATAAAACGTCTCAGAAGCTTTGACTTGTAGTCAAGAGGAAATGAAGTCAATAAAGGCAATCCTTCACGACAACGTTGTACTTCTCAACAATCTACTTGGTGGGTTTGGTGTAGAGAAAATGAGTCTTTTTGAGAAAAGCATAACCACTCAGGCGAGTACAATTGGACTACAAGTTGGAGCATTAGAGAAGCATTTATCCACTCTAAAGAACGAACAGGCTGGGTCAATTTGGGAAGCAGTTAAAGGCGCTATAAGTTACGCCTTGGCAAACTTAAGGCATGTGACCCAAACCTCAACTTTCAACCAATTGACCACGACTTTGATTGCTCTGAAGCAGAGGCACCGTGTCTGATAGAGGAATTTGAACCCTTTGGTTGAATCGTTGCAAAGGAAATGCAACTTGACTCCCCTTCTTCAAAGTAGTTTGTAAATGATAACTTTATAAAGACTTACCTTTGGATACAAAGACTTTCTTCCTTTTCCTGCAATTCAACATGTCGAGCAGTTAGTATTTGTAAGACAAAATCAAAAATGAAAGAGATAGAATTTATGACTAATAAATAAAGTTATATGAATAGCTCTATCCTAGCCCCTGACTATTTACTTAGTTCAGATGAATAAACTAAGAAAATTGTACAGAGCAAAGTATGTAGAGAGCAGAGTAGTCATCGGCGATCGTTGTCGAATTCGATTGTCATGTTCTAGCAACAAAAGTTAGGAATGAGTTGACACTAGAAAGTTCCTTCTAGTGGGTAGGACCATATGCAGAGAGGAAAGACTTCAACTAGGTGACGTTACCTCCCTTCAACCAGGTTAATCAAATCGAGGACATAAATGATAAGAAGATAAGAACTTAGAATCCTTCTTACACACATTTTCAACATTTTTGTGGACAACACAACTGTTTTATGCTGATAGTAGGAGTCAAGAACAGTTCATCACTAGGAAGCTCCTTCTAGCGGGCAGGACCACATGTAGAGATAAGAGACTTCGACTAGTGGTGTTCCTTTCTCCGACTAGTTAAATAAATTAGATGTACTAGAAGTGGTTGAACAAACATAAAAGAAGCTTTACTGAACATACAACAATAAAGAGTTGAACAAACTGAAAACTTTATTGAATGGACAGAAATGTTTACACATAAAATTTGCGTAATTGATCGATGTTCCAAGAGTTCGAGAGAATCTGGCCATCCTCCATAGCAAGTCATATAGAGCCTAATTGTGTGACTTTGACCACGGTGTAAGGACCTTCCCACTTGGGGAAAGCATGTTTTGATTAGACTGGGATTGGATTTTCCTCAATACCATGTCACCTACAGTAAGGCTACGAGGTTGAACTTTACGATCGTAGTACTTACACATGGCTTGCTGATAGACTGCTAATCGGATTAAGCCTTGATCGCTTTTCTCTTTGAGTAGTTTGATGTTATCCACTCAAAGTTGCTTTTGGTTGAAGTCACCGAAGTTTTTGAGTCTTGTCGACCGGATCTTTAGTTCCAGAGGAAGCATGGCTTCAGCCCAAAAACTAGGAAAAATGGAGTCTCTCTTATCACTTGACTAGGAGTCATGTGAATTGCCCATAATAATGAAGTAAGTTCTTGTACCCAAGCCCCTGAACACTTTACAAGGTGGTCGAAGACTCGAGTCTTGATTCCTTGGATTATCTGCCCATTCGCACGCTCAACTGCCCCATTGCTTTGAGGATGAGCGACTGAGGCATAACAAAGTTTGGTACCCAATCGTTACAAAATTATTGGAATTTTATACTAGAAAATTACTTACCATTGTTTGTAATTATTCGACTTGGGACTCCAAATTGAGTAATCACGCTTCTCATCATGAACTTCTTTGCGGCTTCCATTGTTATCCCAGTAACAGGTTTGGCCTCGATCCATTTCGTGAATGTATCAATAGCCACAAAAAGGAACTCGAAGCCCCCTAGTTCTCTTGGGAATGGTCCTAGGATGTTGAGATCCCAGGTTGCAAAACGCTACAAGAGAGATTGTTTGAAGAGCCTAAGTCAGTTGGTGTATTTGCCTGCTATGAAACTGACATTGTACACGCTTTTTAACCAACTCTTTGGCATCATTGAGTGTTGTTGGCCAGTAGAAATCTTGTCGAAAGGCCTTACCGACCAGTGTTCTGTAGGAAGCATGGACTCCAAAGATGCCCCCATGTATGTCGCTAAGGAGTAATCCTTCTTTTTGCGATATGCACCACATGAGAACCCATTAACTACTTTGTTTGTAGAGTACCCCATCGATCAAGGTATACATCTTGAACTTACAGGATAGACAGTCTGCCACAAGATCATCGTCGAGTATGGAACCCTTTGAAGATACTTGTAGATGGGTGCCATCCAAGTATCCTCGTACTCGATAGAGGCTGTTTCATTAAGAGTTGTCTCCTGTCCTTTGACCAGAGATGACTTCGGAGTTGCTCTAAGAAGACTTCTGGTGGTACTTCTGATCGGGAAGAAGCTATTTGAACCAACTCGTCTACAAGGAAGTTATCCTTCCGAGGGATATGATGAGGCAATGGAGTCTCGATCTTCCGATAGAATGATAACTTCGATTTTGGTGGAGGTGACTCTTGCAATCCGACGACAACCGTACGACGTCGCTTGCGCCTTAGCAATCGCTGAACCAACCCCAAGTTGTTATCAACCATGCCAAGAACGCGGTTGACCTGACCACAAATGTCTATTCCTACATGCAACCGAAGAACACGCAAGAACAAGATAACAAGCAATCTAAAATTGCAAATATTTATATTGAGTTCAAAAGGTGGGATTCCGAAGGCTGTCTTGACAGGTGCTCATCCAACACAACTGAAGAACAAAATTTGCACAAGGGCTAAACCACAATTCAACGAAATCCAAGAAAACTAGAAGGATGTAGCCTCCTTAAATAGAGGAGGGAAAGCCGTGCAAAACTAAGAAACAAGGGGTGGTACTATTCATGGTACTATTCATGTGAACAGTACCCCATGAATAGTACAGGCCTAGGAGGGGGGCACCTCCCCTTTGGGCCCAAGCATTACAAGGCCCAATTTGACCCAAACAGGTGACGTAGCACCTTCTTTTAATGATTACAGTGCGTACAGAAGGAATTTGGAGATGAGGCTTGATCCATTGGAAAGAGGACGAGAAAGCTTTCTAACAAGTACTCGTGGACCTCAAATGGACTCCGTATGTGAAAGTTATGCACTTTTGAAGTTGGGCCATCAAGCTGAATCCGAATTGATCTGGAGGCCGAATTGGATTCCAAAATGTGTCCAAGTTGAAATCTTGCTTGAATTGGTGCAAAAGTGATGTGGGGCTGCAAAAATATATATTTCCATCATTAGATAGCATCATATTCTCATTTAAAATATGTTGAAGCTGAAGAAACGAATTCACCTTTAGTTCAATCTTGATATTGGGCACTATGGTCATATGTGTTTATGGCGTGGTCACATCATCCTTCCCTTCTTGCAAGAAAACCATCCTCGGTTTTAATATATGTGCAGCCTCACTTATTGCATGATCTTGATCATAAATCTTGGTACATAATAACAAACACAACGAACTCTCATTATGTAATATCACAAGTACTTTATCAAACAAAGTAAATCCTCTTTGAAACAAGCTTACCTAATAATTTAAGTAATGCGTACGAGCTTTTGTAATTGGAACAACAAGCATAGCAAATATGGTTATATCCATAGGGGTTATGTCCTCATCAGGATATATTGTATCTCAAAACCGAAAAAGTGCTTCTCAAGCTTGCATACTCTTGACAAGTACTAAGACATGGTCGAATTCAATCATTGATACTCTTTGCCGACCTGATTCATGACTAGTTGAGAGTCTCCTCTCACGAGTAGTTGATGAATCCCGAGCACTTTAGAGGCTCGTTACCAACCAACAAACCTTCATACTCAGCCATGTTATTAGTGGCTGGAAAGAGCAATTGGATGACATACTTTAAGGTATCTTCCGTGGGAGATTCCAGGACCACCCTAGCCCCTGAGCCACTTAGAGTAAGTGACCCGTTGAAGTACATGGTCCACTGGTCATGGAAATCGTACTATTGGGGATTCTGAACAGGTTTAGGATTTGTCCATTCAATGACAAAATCTACCAAGATATGGGATTTAATGGCCATTCGAGACATGAAATAGAGGTCGAACCCTCCAAGTTCTACTAACCATTTTGCTATGCACCCCGCTGTTTCCCTATTTTGAGGACCTCTCCTAAGGAAAACTTAGACAACACAATAATTTTGTGAGCCTGAAAATAATGCCTTAGCTTCCTCGAAGACATGAGGAGGGCATATAAAAGTTTTTGTACATGAGGGTAGCGCTCCTTAGACCCATGTAAGATTTCTCTTATGTAGTATACTGGTCGCTGAACGCTTTCATGCTCTACAATGAGTACAATACTTACTTCCTATGGTATGTCAGAAAGATATACTAAGAGTGTCTCCTTTGGCTTTGGAGAAACCAAGATAGGAGCACTTGCAAGATATCTCTTGACATCCTTGAAGGCTTCATTAGCCTCTTTTGACCACTCAAAACCTTCATGTTTCCTAAGAGTTTCAAGAAAGGAAGTCCCTTCTCTCCTAGGCGTGCAATGAAACGACTTAAAGCCGCCATATAGCCGGTGAGTTTTTGAACTTCTTTCTTCATGGTCGGAGGGCGCATCTACTCGATGGCCTTGATCTTTTAGGATTTTCTTCAATATCTCTTGCTGACATAAGGAATCCGAGCAACTCTCCTAAAGAAACCCTGAACACACACTTCTCGGGATCAAATTTCTAGCGATGTTTTCTAATATTGTCGAAAGTCTCCAACAAGTCTGAAATATGATTAAGTCATTTGATGCTTTTGACGACTATATCATCAACATATGCTTCCAAATTTCGGCCCATTTAATGTATAATCATCAATTGCATCAAACATTGAAAAGTCAGACCGGCATTTTTTAGGCCAAATAGCATTTTAACATAGCAAAACACTCCAAATGGCATGATAAATGCAGTCTTACGATAAATATCAGTTGCAGAAAAACCCATGACCATGAGGTGGTTATAGGATATCTTATGACTACGTGGTCGTAGAAAGACTTATGACCAAAGAGTAGTTGTAGTAAAACTTACAACTATGAGGTTGTAGAAAGACTTACGACCATGTAGGTGTAGAAGAACTTACAAATATGTGGTCGTCGAAAGACTTACGACTATGTGGTCATAGAAGAACTTACGACTGAGGAGTTATCGTTGAAGGATTTACGACTGTGTCATAGAAAGATTTATGACTAAGAAGTAGTCATAGTAAGACTTACGACTAGGTTTGCGACTAAAAAGTAGTCGTGGTATGACTTAAGACTATGTGGTCGTACAAGGGCTTACGACCAAGGAGTAGTCATAGTATGACTTATGACTATCCTATAAAATCTCTCCCTTATTGATAAGGTGTATACTCAAAGAATATAATAACATAATAATTAGAGGATTATTGTATCCTCGTCACATGGATTCGGTGATGTACTTCACGGAGGAACAAATTGAGTAAGGGATTTTGATAAGGAGACCAAATGGTGCAAGATGATGCGGGGTTGAGGGCAAGACTCATTGGGAAGGATGCGGGCCAGGGCAGAGCACGGTGGTGGGTGCCCATTGGAGCTAGGAATGAAGGTGGCGTTCTAGGTGAAAGAGCAAGGAGACAAGCCGCAATTGGGCAAAATGTAAGCAGCGAGGAGTGCAAGGTGACGCAGTCGGGTAGCCTTTTTATGGTTAGATGGTGACTTTATTCTCCTCGTTAAATCATGGCTGGGCTCGGTTTGTCCTGAATATGTATGGCAACAATGGACGCCGAGCTTTACTTGGAGGAGGGGTAGAGCGGGCTTCATGTGGATGTGGTCGCGGAAGTCAAAGGTGTCGGCTTTTGCAGCAGCCACGGTTGATGAACTGTAGCTCCAGAGCACTCTCCATTGGCGGGGCATAGCATGTGAGGAAGACGACTAACACATGAGGCCTACCTATCAGCGACGAAGGGTGAAGGAAGAGGGAAAAGGTGTAGTGCGTAGAAGACGTCTCCACGTGGGGAAAACAGAAAGAAGGGGGCAGCGGCTTGGTGAGTGGCCCAAAAATGGGCTAGAAAAGGAGATGGGTTGGGCCAACAATAACAAATTCGGCCCAAGAACAGGTTTCGAATTTAAATTCATTTTTTATTTAATTTAATAATAGAAATTAAGTATGAATTTTTAAAATTAGCAAACCAATTCAAAAAAATATGAAATTTTTGAAGAGGTACTTTAGATTATTTAGAACTCAACTAAATTATTCCAAAGCTCTGTTTGTCTTTAATTAATTACAAAAATTTTCTCTTTTAGCAGGTGAAAATTAAGAAATACCTTTTCTTTAATGCAGGAAATGTTTGAAAATGCATGAAAATGTAGAAATGATGATTTTAGAATTAATTAATAATATTTTAAATTTCAGGACGTTACATGCAGCGCATGGGTGGGTTAGGGATGTAATTTGTGGGTGGTTGGAGAGAGATGTGTTGTGCGTTGGATGGAGATCCAACATTCCAAAAATGACAGATTAAAGCGGCGCGTGGGTATGGTAGGGATGCAATTTGTGGGTGGATGGAGAGAGATGTGGTGCGTTGAACATTTCAAAAAAATGCCTGATTTCTGACAAAAAAATTAGTCAGTCCTAATTTTTATTGGGGTGTTAGAAGCTTCATGTTTCCAACAGGGGAGATTTTGAGGATTTCCCAAAGTTGTCATATCAGAGGTTTCTTTTTGCAAGTGAAATGTTGGGAGTGCCATTGATGTTTTCCATTCTCATGCCATTGTCAATTGTTGTATCCAAATTTTCTTTTGCTATTGTGCAAAATTTGTATGCCTATGGTAGTTGTTGTGTGTTCATCTGTGTAATCAATTGTGGATGACTTGTTACGTAGAACGTACTATTACCAATTAATTGATAATTTAAACTTTGTTAATTAGGAATTTTATATGACCATTTGATATCCGAACCGACATGGTTCCTATCCTAGCTAGCACTATTTTAGAATTTTCATGCAGTAGATTAATGTCAGAAAGTGAGATATGCCAATGATACAGAAGTTAATCTAAAGAAGACGCTAACATGATGTAGAATGTCACCGTACATTATAGAATGGTTGGTGCGTTGTGCTTTTTCATAGACTTTAGTTTAGCTCGTTTGTTAGTGCATAGAGTGTAATTTCTATGTAGTAGCTCCAAAGTCTGACATATAAATTAACAGCAAATGTGCATACGCCCACATGCCTGCACACATGCATGTACACATACACGAGGGGAGAAGAAGAGAGCATTCAGTCTTAGTGAAAATAGATTCCTCTGTTACTTGCAAAGACAAGCAATTGAGGACTGGCCATTAGGTACTGTAAGACTAAGCTAACTAGTTCAGTTACATCCTTTTTCTCGCCCATCAAGATAGCAAACGTACGTACGGTGAGCTGAGCAGCTAAAACAAGAGATCGAGCAGTGATGTACGTATAATAACCTACCAGCGAAGCCATCTAGCCATGCATGTACATATATACATGACCTGCCAGGCACCAGCAGCACCTGCTCTTCGTTCTCCTGTAACAGCTAGCAGGAAGACTAGCTGTACGTAGTACGTACGTAGCATGTGAGGAGCTACCAGAGCTTGTACGTTCGTACATACAGCTCAATCTACACTGCTTATCTGGCGCAACTAATTGGTGAGAAGCACCGGCCAGTTCGTTCCCCGGCGCATGCAGATTTCTTCCGTGCCAAGCCGCGCCGCCCGTTAGCACTTCGTTTCCATGCATGCAGCTGAGAGAGAGAGAGAGAGAGAGAGCATGAAACGATGGTAACGCGTGAAGGGAGGCCACGCACACGTCGACAGTGTTATCCTTCGTGCAGTGCTGTTTGCAGCAGGTAGCCTTTCATCTCACGAAATCCATTGTAACCACCTCGAGTCCTGTGATGCTGTCACATATCATACATATATAAATGCATGCATGGGTAGAGCCAAGACAAGAGGATGCCACCATGTTTGCGATACGCAAAAGGTGCTGCGCACGTCCCTTGGCCGTCCGATCGAGATCTGATGCCCATTTTAACCACCACCTCGATCGAGTTCTGTCCTGCCTCATATATGAACGCATGCATGGCTAAGGACAAGAGATGCCGTAAAGCTGTTTCTGGTGTGTAGTGGTGCGTGAGATCTAGTGAGGGAGCGTGCGCAGCAAACAGTTCTACGCACATCTCTTGGCCGTCCGATGCAAATCTGATGCTTTTGTACTACTACAAAAGGCTATACTAGACGTCTCATCATATACGATTTTAGAGAACCGTCAGTGTTATAATTATCACATACGGTTTTAAAGGTGTGACCGTCTACATTACTAGTGATGGCTAGAACCGTCTATGATACATAATTATTACATACAGTTCTTGTTAAGAACCGTCTGTAA
The DNA here is from genome assembly GCA_036346245.1 of Bonia amplexicaulis. Classification (NCBI taxonomy): domain Eukaryota; kingdom Viridiplantae; phylum Streptophyta; class Magnoliopsida; order Poales; family Poaceae; genus Bonia; species Bonia amplexicaulis. The sequence continues at coordinate 6,909,749 of CM070766.1, forward strand.
TATTATCATAGATGGTTCGAATTAAAAACCATCTATGATGTCAGCACACATCATAGATGATTTTTAATTCGAACCATCTATGATAATGCCACATCACTTATCTGTAGCATTTCTCCCAGGATTTTGATCTCACCCATCCATTCTCTCTGCAATAAATGGTGGGCACCGGCTCCTTCCACCTCTCACCCCTTATTACTACCCCTCTCCCTTTTCTCCAAATTCACTCTAAGAACCAACACTGATAAGGACATTTTGTGCTGCTGCTAGTTCATCCACTCCTTATTCCTACTTCCTCTCTCAAACTAAAGCGCCTCATCCCCTCGACGACGCTGGTTACCACTGTGAGCTCCTCCGCCTTCGATTGTGACGCCACGGTTTACTACACAAGCACTCTTAACCTAAGTGCTGTAAAAGTGTCTTGTGCGTGTCACCGTCGTGACACAATGGTGACGCTGCCGTCACCTCTCCTTCATCGCCGCTGATATATCTCCCATCTGAAATTTTTAGATGGCTAGGGTTTCGGTAATGTAAATCTTGATGCTCGTGCGTGTGAAAATTAATTGTGCATGCCTTAGTTCCTGTGATGATTAATGAATAGTTAGGGTTTTAGCTCTTGTTGAAATTCATGTTTTATTGTACGATGAAGACATGGTGCCAAAGTTTATTGCACGACGATCTTGTTCTCATAAATATGCCTGTTCTGGCTCATCTGCATTATCTGATTGTGCTGTTTTATATTGCAATTAAAGAATATTGATGAACTGAATGAGACCTATTTATGAGGACACAAGAATGCAATCATAGACGGTTCTTAACTAGAACCGTCTGTGATAATAGACTCTAGAACCGTCTATGATATTATACTATCATAGACGGTTCTTAACTAAAATCGTCTGTGTTGTAACTTATCACAGATGGTTTGAGAGCCGACTGTGGTAACCACCTATTATCATAGACATATAAATTCAGACGGGTTAGAAACTGTCTGTGATGACGGTTTTGAATCGTCTGTGATGATCCTTTCTGTGGTAGTGCTGGCTGGTTAGTACAGAACTGATACTATACATCACCTGTACGAAGTGACCAAGCAAGCAATCACTTTGCTTTTAATCCAATGCTTATGGGAGAAAATTAAAGCACGATTAACTTTTACATGTAATGTGGAGGACCTTTTCGAGTGCATGACACCTTTAGTAAGGATATATGAATACATACCCTTTTCTCTTCAGTTTAGCAAGATCCCGTTGAGAAAATGATTCAGAGCGCAGACAAAAAGGTCGCCTGCAGGAGGAGTAAGGATGCAGCATAGAGCTAGACCAGTTTAACGAACAATGACTAGTGGCATTCCGACAAAGGCCGTAGCGTCACACGCGCACCTATCAGCATCGATCTGTCATCCACATCCGTCAGGTCATATAAGATAACCTACCTAGCCTTAGGTTCATTCTTTTGGAAAAATCGAAATAAATGAGATGATATGTTAAAGCGGATTCTTTAAACGGTTTTTTCCAAGCTAAAACTATATGTGTTGTATGCATCGACATCTTCGTGATCTACTGCTGTTTTAATAAACTCAGATAAAAGGTATCAGTCGTAGCCTAAAAGAACAGAGCCGTCAGTTTCTTCATTGATTTATTTCCCTTGAGTTGATCGAGCTGCTGAGTGGAGCGCGGGGCCGGCCAGCACAGAATCCTTTTGGCGATCAGCGGCAATCATTGACAGGCGGTTAGCTCACTAACAACCGATCCATCGAATTGAAAAGAAAGCTAGATGTACTACTACGGCAATTATTGCTTTGCTTCGGCAAAACGCATTCGGCGCTTTATGTAACTAACGAACTGGACGAGCCAAGTGAAATGGCTGTAGCTCTTGTTGCAAATCTGAGATTGAATGATTGGACTGATTGATTGATCGAAGGCCGTGCGATTCTATCCGCAGGTGTTGGGATGGTCCATATATATTCGAAGGTAAGGTTGTAACGTACGCATTCAATCGACGGTTTATTGTTCTTTCTTTTGCGTTAATTTAGTACCGAAATTACTAAAAGTAGCTACCTTTTCCTATCAGAATTTGATACAGGCACTATGAGATTAGCCCACGTCAAAACACAGTTATAGCATATCTTGTGTCGCTTTTAGGAACAAGCCGGAGCTGCTCGGCCAAAGACCACAACTCGAACGTACGGCTGGCTCCTGTGGACGGAAGTCAGTTTTTAGTATTTTACCAAATACTATCGTTTGATGCGGCTGGTTGTTGCCACCTCCAATTCCTCGTCCGTGATGGTGAACGGTAACATCCTGTGGTTTGATGGAAAGAGAGGGATTTTTTTTTTTTGGAATGGAGAATGTAGGGGTAAAATAGTCCAAGAAAATGTAAACTTGGATGGGCCTGAATTGCGCGTTGTAGTATTTAGGCCAAGCTTGAGGGGTGGTAGCCCATACCACTATGCTACCTGCCTTCCAAAATTAGAAAGTTGCATGGGCCGCACGTGTGGGCCTTTTGTAACATTCTAAAATTTTCAAAATCAGTATAATTATTTTGAAAATCATAATTTATGTATTTTTAGGCTTTTTCAAAATTTTCAACATTTATTTAAAATATTTTCTTAAATTTCAGTGGCTAAAAATGAATGTCTGAAATTAATTAAACCATCAATACATCCTAAAAATAATTTATTTGGGATCTATCTCTCCAAAAATTTCATAATTTTTGGAGTTGAGTTGCTAATTTTAAAAAAAAACTTAATTTCTGCAATTAAATCAATTAGAAAACAGTTTCACAATGAGATTTCGTGTGGGCTGAATCCTTCCCTCTCAGTCTGGTCCATTCCTATTCCGGCCCCTTATAGTCGCATGCGCCAACCCCTCAGCCGCCTTCCTCTTTTCGCACCTCTCCGTGCGAAAGAGCCTTTCGCTGAACCTACCATCTCTCCGCTCTCCCCCTGCAACCGCTGACCGCGGGCCCCGTGCGTTAGCCTTCTTCCTCCATGCGCTACGCCCGTCATGGGAGAGACACGCTGAGCTACTATAGCACATGCAGTTTCCGACCATTCCACCCACCGTTTCCACCTCTCTGACGTCCACCGCCCTCACCCGCCTATCAAGCCAAGCTTGGTGTCCGTAGCAAGCCATCACCGCACATTTTATTCACATGTTCTCTCGGCCGCAAACACAAGAAAGCAAGGAGAAGAGTGCCCTTATTTCACCATAAAAATGCTAACTGACCACATCAAAACCCTAACCGCCCTGCGCCACTTTCATGTTGGCAGTTGCAGCTCTGGTGCGTGTCCGCCGTCATATGGTAAGCATTTGCCTCGACACTCGCATCACTTTGTGCCATATGGTCTCCCTGTTAATATCCCCCAACTTATTTCTTGGTTCATGCAGTGTTGCACCGGATCCGTGTCTTCCTTCTTCTTCATCTTAGGCCACTGCCATCGCCGCTAAGTAGCTTTGTCTTCGATGAGCCATAGACCACCCACCAATGGTCATTTTCACCATTGCCTCACTGTCTTGAATCCATCTCTATGCTCCCTTGCAGCTCGTCTTCTATGCTTGGCTGTCACTGTGGACCTCACCGCCACCGCTACCACCATTGCCGAAATCCTCCTTCCGTTGAGTCCCCGACATTGTTAGATTTGGCTATCGAGATCACACTCTGAGAAAACCTGTGAACAGTACTCTGACGAGAATCCGACAATACAGTAAAACTACTGAAGAAGATGACAGAGTTTTGAGTGAAATACCACACACCTCATCATACGATCTGAGGTCTATTTTAAGCTGTTATTTAATAACTAAATTTAGTGTTTGATTACATGCAAAGCAACTGAAAAATGGAAATGCAGGATCTCCTTCTGACTCGGGCAACAAAACAGAAATTTGAGTAAATGCTGCTAACTACACTCCGGTGATTCCGGTTTTATTCTAGTGAGAGCTAACTGCAACTAAAATGACAAAACATGAGACTTATGCTCAAGATTACATTTGTATTCCAACAAATTCACCCCCTAATCTTGAAGCACTTATCAGATTTGAACCAGACCAATTTTATCTTTCAGCTCCCTGAATCGGACTCGACCGAGTGGTTTAGTCAGAATATCAGCCAGTTGTTCTTCATTCCGAATGTGCTCCACTGAGATTTTCTTCTGCTCAACACATTCTCTTATGAAGTGGTACCGGGTATCAATGTGTTTACTCTGGTCATGAATCACTGGGTTCTTGCACAGGTTGATGGTAGATTTGTTGTCTATCTTCAACAGTACAGAACACAACTCCTTCTCCTGTATTTCAGCAACCAGTCGACCAAGCCAAATTCCCTGACAGGCTGCAGTTGCGGCTGCTATGTACTCAGCTTCACAAGTTGACAAAGCTACAACCTTTTGTTTTTGAGATTGTCAGCTGATCAAGCTATTCCCAAAAGTGAACAAAACTCCAGTTGTGCTCTTTCTATCAACAATATCTCCGGCCATATCACTATCACTATAGCCAATTAGTTGAGGCTCTTCTGAGTGTTGTCTTCTCTCAAACCGACAGCCAATGTTCAGTGTCTCGGCTACATATCGCAGTATATGCTTGACTGCACCCCAATGTTCAATGGTTGGCCTCTCCATGAACCTACTCACATATCCCACTGAGTAAGCAAGATCTGGTCTTGTATTGACCAGATATCTCAAGCTTCCCACTATACTCCTATACAGGGTGGACTCAAAACTTTCTTCTGAATCATCTTTACAAAGTTTTGTCTTTGGTTCCATTGGAACTTGTGTAGAGTTGCATCCTTCCAACCTTGCTTTTGCAAGAAGTTTTGCTGCATATGCTGATTGTGACAAAGTGATACCTTTCTGAGCGGTCCTATCACGAGCAGTTTGGAATAGTCATCGCAGGCGATTCTGAACCGTCAGTGTTTATCTGTCAGTGATAATAGGTGGTTATCACAGACGGCTCCCAAGCCGTCTATGATAACTCACATTACAGACGGTTTGTATAACAAAACCGTCTGTGATATCCGTATATCACGAGATGGTTTTTATACAAACCGTGCGTGATATCTAAATATCCTGAGCGGTGTTTGTATATAACCGTCGTGATATGAATTCTATCACGAGATGGTTTTACACAAACCGTGCGTGATATACAATATCACGAGCGGTGTTTGTATATAACCGTCGTGATATGAATTATATCATAGGCGGTTTGGAATAAAACCGTCGTGATTTGAATAATATCGCGACGGTTCTAAATAAAAACGTCGTGATATTGTGTATATCCGCAGCGGTTAATAACAATTGAAATAAATCGTGATATATATCACAGACGGTTTGTAACAACGAACCGTCTGTGATAGCTGTTGCAACAACCATTTTATTTGCTCTTTTTTGGCTAGCCTCAGGATATGCTAGCCATGCCCTCTGAAAGCAAGCAAGCAGATTACAGATAAATGACAGATAAGCACAAATCGTTACATATATAGAATAAAAATCATTACACAGATCTTACAAATGAATGTGACAGACGGCCAGAACATCACATACATATATAGAATATGAAAATCGTTACACAGATCTTACAAATGAATTTTGTTTGATTAATCACAAATGAATACAATGTTTCAACATCTAATTATCACCATTGCCAGGGTGGAACTCCCCAGCCTTATTTATGACCTCTGCTACTAAGAATTCACAGAGGGTTCCACGAATTTCGATGAGTTTGTCAAGATCATATGCACTTTTGTCGAAATCCACCCACTGTCATTAGGAGCAATGTTAAGTCATTAATTAGCATCTATATATATTACGTAGGTATATATATAGCTAGCTAGCCACGTACGTTTTCATGACATAATAATGTTAAGCAAGAATGTTAGCCAGTACTTACCCATTCTGAAATCGAGCAAATTAACAACATCTTTCTAAACCTAGCTAGCTAGATTTAAGCTAAACAAAACCTCGATATATATATCATCTTCAATTACAAAAATATGCATGCTTATAAGTTATTAAATTAATTGAGTACTAACCTCTGATCAGATCACTAAGACGGCGATATGTTTTCACCCAGAACTCCCTAAAGCGGGCCGCCTTGCTCCACCGATGCAGCGCAATGGCAGACGAAGCGTATCGGCGCCCGATGATTAATATGGTGCGAAATATCAAAGCGGTTCCAACCACAAATGGTGCGTAAAATCAATATATCACGGACGGTTCGTAATAATAACCGTCTGCGAATTATCACGACGGTTCTATATCGAACCGTTTGTGATGTAAAATATCACTGAGCGGTTCGTAATACCAACCGTCGTGATTTGGCGTATCCGAGCGGTTCATATATAGAACCGTGCGTGATAGTCATCTAATTTCACAGATGGTTCTTAAAGCGAGCGATGCATGTTGTCTAGATTTTCCGAGCGGTTCTTATCTGACGAAATGCGTGATGATGCGTATCACGACGATTCATATTTCCAACCGTTTGTGATAGTTCACTCTATATTTGGAAATTTTTTGGTTTTTTGCCTAGCCTTAAGAAATTTTTTGTTACATGCCCTTTGAAAACAAGCAAATACGGGCGGAAAACAAGCAAATGCACACGGAAACACAACAACACATTCGGATCTATTATAGGATAACAAGCTAACGAACCCTTCATGACACGATGGTGCCGTGAAAAGACACACTTACGACACTTACGACAAGAGTGTGTTGTCCGGTGACCGCATGCGTCCTGACGGGCGCTAGCTCACGGCGGAGGGAGAAGCAAATTTTTTGTTACAGGATAACACGCTAACGAACCCTTCATGGCACGGCGGTAAGGTGAACAAGACACACTTACGACACTTACGGCAGAGTGTGTTGTCCACCTCCGCCGTCTTGTGACAGCGCTAGCTCACGGCGGAGGAGATGCATGCGAAAGCTAGCTAGTGGATGAACTCACCCGTGACTAGTACCGTGGAAATGTAGATGGGGAGTTATTAATAAGGGCGGCGGTGGGAGGAACTGGTGCCTGTCATTCAATGTGGAGAGAATGGATGGGTGAGATCGAAATCCAGGGTATACACCAATTATCGGTTATCGATCGATTACCACAGACGGTTATTAAAATTAACCGTGCGTGTTGTCTCGCTTATCACGTATGGTTCGTAAAGCGAACCGTGCGTGAAATTCCTGAGCGGTTCTTAAAGCGAACCGTCGTGTTGTCTAGATTTTCACGAGCGGTTTCTATTATAGACCATGCGAAAATATCACTGACGGTTTCTATTATAAACCGTCGTGATAGTTTAACCACAGATGGTTCCGTATGAACCGTCGTGATGTAGCAATCGATTTAGCCTCTTTTGTAGTAGTATATCATTCTCAGATTGTTTCACCTCCATTCCAAGATAGTAACTTAGTAATCCTAAATCACTCATTTCAAATAACTTTTTCATCTGCTTGTTTGAAATTGGCTATCTCTCCGTTTTGCACCAATAATGAGGAGATCATCAACATATACTCCTACAACAAGCCTTGAGTATCCGGTTCCTTCTTGATCGCACCCCAATGTTCAATGGTTGGCCTCTCCATGAACCTACTCACATATCCCTTCGAGTAAGCAAGATCGGTCTTGTATTGACCGAGATATCTCAAGCTTCCACTATACTCCTATACTGGTGGACTCAAAACTTTCTTCTGAATCATCTTTACAAAGTTTTGTATTTGGTTCCATTGGAACTTGTGCAGAGTTGCATCCTTCCAACCTTGCTTTTGCAAGAATTTTCTTGCATATCTTGATTGTGACAAAGTGATACCGCACGCTACAGTCCTATCACGCACGGTTTGGAATAGTCATCACGAGCGGTTCTGAACCGTCGGTGTTTATCTGTCGATGATAATAGGTGGTTATCACGGGCGGCTCCCAAGCCGTCTCGATAACTCACATTACAGACGGTTTGTATAACAAACCGTCAGATATCCGTATATCACGATGGTTTTTATACAAACCGCTCGTGATATAAATATCGCGACGGTTTTTATTCAAACCGCTCGTGATATCTGAAATATCACGAGCGGTGTTTGTATATAACCGTCTGTGATATGAATTCTATCACAGATGGTTTTTTACACAAACCGTCGCGATATACATTATCACGAGCGGTGTTTGTATATAATCGTCATGATATGAATTATATCATGACGGTTTGGAATAAAACCGTCGTGATTTGAATAATATCACGAGCGGTTCTAAATAAAACCGTCGTGATATTATATATCACGACGGTTAATAACAATTGAAACCATCGTGATATATATCACAGACGGTTTGTAACAACGAACCGTCTGTGATAGCTGTTACAACAACCATTTTATTTGCTCTTTTTTGGCTAGCCTCAGGATATGCTAGCCATGCCCTCTGAAAGCAAGCAAGCAGATTACAGATAAATGACAGATAAGCACAAATCGTTACATATATAGAATGAAAATCATTACAGATCTTACAAATGAATGTGACAAAGGCGTAACATCACATACATATATAGAATATGAAAATCGTTACGGATCTTACAAATGAATTTTCTTTGATTAAGCACAAATGAATACAATGTTTCAACATCTAATTATCACCATTGCGGTGGAACTCTCCACCTTATTTATGACCTCTGCTACTAAGAATTCACGAGAGGGTTCCACGAATTTCGATGAGTTTGTCAAGATCATATGCACTTTTGTCGAAATCCACCCACTGTCGCTAGGAGCAATGTTAAGTCATTAATTAGCATCTATATATATTACGTAGGTGATCGTGCAAAACGCACACCATAGTGAGCGGGTTGCCACCGAAATAGTGGCGAGTGTCGTGTTCTCCACAGGGACTAGGCGGGGCTACGGTGGTCGGCTAAAGCTAGATCAAACAAAGCGAGGGAGAAAACTAAACCTAAAAGCGACTCTAAATAGCACCGACTAAACAACAAAATAAACTAGACAATCGAAGACGACGGAACGAGCGACCGCATCGAATGGACATCGTGCGACCGAGCGAACTACATGGCGACAACACAAACAAGACACGAACTACAGCGACTACCGATCGGCGAAATAACTAACTACCGAGCCGCAAGACAGCGGGAGAAAGTCGAGAAGCACGGAGGAGTCGAGAGAAACGAGGAGAGAACGATCGACAGACTAAGTGAGCGACGACGGCACACGACAACACAACAAAGAACTACTAATGCACGCACGACTCAACTACGGACCGACCGCGAGATAGAAGAGAGAGGAGATCGAGAAGCACAAGGAAGGATCTGAAAGCACTAGGTAGGTCGAGACAGAGGGAAGGGAAGCGGTCGCGGGTTCGCTAATTCAGCAGGACAACACAAAGACTAACACGAATCTAAACTAACGATCATCAACACAAGCACAACTCACAACTTACTTCTTACACAAATAACACATAAAAACTAAATAGAGACTTCAACTAATTACTAACTACTAGTCAGCGTACACCGATCACGATAACAATAAGATGACTAACACAAGATCATATCACCACAAGCACCGATAGATGAATAACTAGCAAAATCACATGAGTTTATATCACAATAACGAATATCCACCGATCTCATGCACAAACATTCACCACGTGCATAATTCACGATTAATAGATCAAAATCACAATTCACCATCATCGGTGCTAATCGAAATTGTCAATTAACAGTATTAATAATTAAGAGCTGAAGAAATAAGGGGAAGAAATTAGGCAACCGGGGGGGAAGAAGGTGACGCTGTCGCTGAAGTGAGCCGAGGAGGGAGGAGTCGGCGCCGTGGAGGAGCAGGGGTCGCGGTGGCGCCGTAGAGGAAGTAGGGGGCGGCGCTGATGGAGGTCGGTGGTCGCGGTCGCCGGACTCGGGTAGATCGGCGGAGTAGTGCACCGGTGGAGATGGGGGAGCTGCGGCCCGGCGATGTAGAAGGAGGAGGCACCGATGTAGAAGGAGGAGGCAAGGGGCCGGAGAAGAGGATGGAGACGATGGCGCGGCCGAGATGGGGTAAAGAGGGAGAGGTGGCGCGGTGGCGGGAGGCTGGGTAGAGAGAGCGGCGGTAGAGAAGGAGAATGTGGGAGGCGATGGAGGAGGCGGTGGAGAAGGAAGAGCTAAGGCGAGTCGAGCCGGCGCTACGGCCGGCCAAAAGGAGAACCGGGAGGAAGCAAGAAGGCGGCGAAGGGAGAGCAAGATGGGAGAAAGAGAAGAAAGGCCGGGCTCACGGCCTTGATGAAGGCGGCCGGATGGTGGAGAGAGGCGGCGGAAGACGGTGGCGCTTGATAGAGAAGGCGGGCGGTGGATCTGGAGATGGGGAGCAAATGGTGGAGCCGAGAGGAGAAGAAGCGGCTGGTGGATGAAGGCGATGCAGCAGGAGAGGTGGTGCTGTGGCGGGCGCTAGGAAGGAAGCGGAGCGGAGATGGGAGGCGGTGAGGTGCGCGATGGCGCGGAGAGCTGCTGTGTGGAGAAGGAGGAGGAGAGAGAGGCGGCGGGGCGGGAGAGGAGAAGGCACGGCGAGAGAGCAAGGGTGGCGGCGGTGAGTCGGCCGACCTCGCCGGCCGTGGAGGGAGGTGAATCGGGGAGGAGAAGAAGGCTAAGAAGGAGAAGAAATGAAAATACCGGGCTCGCGGTTCCCAGTCGGCGGCGGCGTGGAAGAAGAGATGGGGGTTTTTGGCATTTTGCAGTTACTCCTCATAGTATCTAGGGTTTCTAAATAAGTCCTTCTCCCATTTCATTTCTTCTGAATTGGTCCTCGAGAGCTCCGTTTTCATCGCGGTTTGATCCTACGCATCCGTGACGACGCCTTTGTCTGTCGGGAGCAGATCCGGAATGCCGAATTTGTAGTTTTGTGCCTCGATCGCGTGCCTGCGGAAAATATATAAAATGTAAAATTGTCCGTTTGAGCAATTAAATATAGGAAAAGTATGTAAATGATAATAAATGGTTCCAAAATATGAAAAATATGAGGGTAAAATAATGACTAAATATATGTAAATATGACGCATGTCATACCCCCAAGCTTAAAACTTTTACTTGTCCTCAAGTAAATGGCATGATATTATCGAACCCGGACAACAAGTCATTATGATAAAAGACTAGTTTCATGCATATAATAAATCAAAAGGCATACAACAATGTAAAATATGATTATCTAACTTGAGTTTTGAGAACCATCCAAGATGAGAATGAATATTCAAGCAAATATACCAAATGATAACTACAACATTTGACCAAATCAAGTTACATACACAAGTGTCGAAATGCACTAAGTGACCACATGAATCTAACCAAAATTGTAAGGTATCAGAACTAGGTATAACATCAAGAATGAGCATATCAAAGGTTCATGCTAAGGCATTTGCTATTTGAGACAAAGAGACTAATACTTGCATGATATTTATGAAAAAAACCCACACTTGAGCCATGATACCTAATTTTTGTTGATATTTAGCAAATTTAAAACACACATTGGGCACTTGTGCCACTTATTCACACTCACAATTTACTTGGGCAAAAGTTTGCCACTTATTCAACACATTTTCGAACCAATGTGACATAGTCACTTATTTCACACACATTGCATAACAATTTTTTTTTTTTTTTTTTAGTTTTGATTAAGCATCTTTAACGGTTTCATTAATGCTAAGTAACACATGTCCTAAGGCATGGATACCTAGATAAATCAACCAAGTTATTGGCTCAAGATAGGACTACCTCTTTCACAAATTTTACATTCAAGCAAAGTATCAATATCTAAAATAACATATGCCAAAGCATGAATCTAAGATATAATCATTCAAGAGGCGATGACTAGAACCAATTCAATCCGCAAATGGTTAAAACACATGTGTAACTTCATAATGAATCAAATGCTATAGGATCGAAGGTTTCTAAGCACATCAAGGATAATAACCAAAGCTCAAGCTCTATAAAATGATGCCAAGTGACTTAAGACATACAAGGAACTAGTGATAATATAGTTCAATTAAGAAAATTTCGGCATGACCTTTCTTGATTAATCAAGGCGTGGGCTCACATGGCAAAGATATACAATCAAGGAATCATGAGAGCAATAGTAAAGGTCATATATCATCAACATAAGCACAAGAATCACCATATATCATCAATTACATGACAATAAGCTCAAATGCTCACAAATATATACAAACATGCTAGAACGTCATCCATACACATACAAGTCTTCCCCCAAGCTTAAATTGAGCAATGAATCAAGAATGTGCTTAAGGGGTAAGAAACGACTCATCGGGCATATATGATGTAGTGGAAGTAGAAAATCATCCCATAGCTTCTCGCATGTACAAGGATGAAGATCTAGCACGGGACCTGAAATTAAAAGAAAGAAAAGAGGAGAAACCAACAAAAACTAACAAAATGTATGGAAGAAAAAAAAATAATAAAGAGATGTGCTCATTTGGATGTAGCGGGAGGAGGGTCAGGGCGGGACATGGAAAAGGCACATGTCCGCCCTCCTCATGAAACAAAGATGCCTCGAAATCCACACGGATCCCAAGGAATGTCGACTCAACCATGTCCGCTCGTGTCGATGGTACAAAAGTGTAAGCCTGAAAACAAACTCAAAGATATGGCAAGTATGTGTGATAGGGTCGACACCCTCTAAGTCATCAATAGAATATCCAATCATGTAGGTATATCGATAAAGCACATCATGAAGACTATAAGTGAGATGAGCACAATCAGTAATATAGTATGTCTCGTCTGAGCGGAGGAAATCAAACCTGAGCTGGTCGGGGGAAAGTTTCCAAACTACCTGAAGTGTAGGTGAAGTAGAATGTACGGTAGTAGAAACCTCCAGAGGGGCGATGTCGACGAAGGAAGTAGCAGGTGGTGGATCAATAGAAATGTACTCCTCCTCAACATCGAAAGCAGCCCCCTCATCAAGATGTGGAACCTCAGAACTCAAAAGCATATCCGAAATGGACTCGTCATCATCTGGCACAATGCTCTCATCATCTAAATCTAACTCATCACAACTCAGGAGTGGATCTACCGCATACTCATCCTCATAGTCGGGGTGAAACAATCATCATCAGGAGGTAGATCCTCATCATCTAGCTCAATGATCTCTCTCTCAGAGTCAATAGGCGAATGATCTGACGGAGGTGCCTCTAAGTGTATCTGAAGTGTCTCCAACAACAAGCCCTCACTAGCAAGATCAGGTGTAAGACTGGTAGGCTGACACTCATCTCTATCCAGAACTACATCTGTGGTGCTAATGGTAGGCTGTGAAACGGTAAAACTATCCACACAAGTATAACTGGTGCTCATAATCGCCTCAATCTCATCACGAATCGCTATCGCACGATCACCACCGGAGGCACAATCATGAATTCCTTGCATAATGCATCAAGTGCAGCGGCTCGATCTTCATGTGAAGGAGGTGCCTCATGAGGCCGCTGGGACTCGGACATAGGAGCAGTAAGCGGCTCGGTGAAGGAACAGGTGAACTGCAGGCAGGAGGTGTCGGATCCAATGCTAAGTCACTACTCATCCTACTCTCGAAATCTCCTATCATCCTAGATATCCTCTCCTCAAATCTAGACATCTGATCAAGCTCAGGAGTAGGAGTCTGATGCTGAGGTACAGGATAGTGCTGATGTGACCAATGAGAAATATCCTGATCTCCATATGTAAAACCCTGCAATGGTGTACTAGAAGCAAATGATGAGATATCAGGGTTGTTGTTTCCATATGACAGACTCGAGTGCTCAGGCCATCCGGGGTGATAAGTGTCAGGGTATGGCCTACTCGGCTGAGCAAAGCTCATCCCATAACACTCTGGAGTGGACAAATAACCACGGCACTTTCGGTGGTGAATGGCCCCTGAATACCACAAGTCGGCATATAGGAACAAGCGGAGAGCAGGCGCGATAAAGAACCGTCTCGATCATGCCCGCTCTCTAACTCAACTCCCGCTCTAAAGCATAACACTCTAGCGGCGAGACAATAGGTTTACCTGTTCTTGAAGAGTATCATAAGTAGGAGTGCTCATAAAACCATGAGAATCATAATAGCAAGCCATAGCCTCAATAAGTAACTATATGGATCAACCTACGAGAATGGATACTAAAAGACACTAGAGAAAGAAATGACTAGGGAATGTTAGGAGGTAGCAATATATCACAAATATGGACAATGACGAAATAAAAGACAAGTCAGCACAAACACAAGAAAAAGAAAACAAACAACGACATAGTCTATAGCCTAACACTGTCACTCAAAGCTAGTCCCCGGCAACGGCGCCAATTTCTTGATCGTGCAAAGCGCACACCCGCAGTGAGCAGGTTGCCACTGAAATAGTGGCGAGTGTCGTGTTCTCCACGAGGACTAGACGGAGGCTACGGTGGTCGCCTAAAGCTAGATCAAACAAAACGAGGGAGAAAACTAAACCTAAAAGCGACTCTAAATAGCACCGACTAAACAACAAAATAAACTAGACAATCGAAGACGACGAACGAGCGATCGCGATTTAATGGACGTCGTGCGACCGAACGAACTACGGCGACAACACACACACAAGACACGAACTACAACGACTACCGATCGACGAAATAACTAACTACCGAATCGCAAGACGGCAGGAGAAAGTCGAGAAGCACGGAGGAGTCGAGAGAAACGAGGAGAGAGCGATCGACGACTAAGTAGACGACAACGACACGACAACACAACAAAGAACTACTAATACACCACGACTCAACTACGGACCGACCGCGAGATAGAAGAGAAGAGGAGATCGAGAAGCACAAGGAAGGATCCAAGCACTAGGTAGGTCGAGGCGAAGAAGGGAAGGGAAGCGGTCGCGGTTCGCTAATTCAGCGAGACAACACAAAGACTAACACGTAATCTAAACTAATGGATCACGAACACAAGCACAACTCACAACTTACTTCTTACACAAATAACACATAAAACTAAATAGAGACTTCAACTAATTACTAACTACTCGTCAATGACATCGATCACGAGATAACAATAAGATGACTAACACAAGATCATATCACCACAAGCGATAGATGAATAACTAGCAAAATCACATGAGTTTATATCACAATAACAGAATATCCACCGATCTCATGCACAAACATTCACCACAAAGCATAATTCACGGTGCAATAGATCAAAATCACAATTCACCATCATCGCTAATCGAAATTGTCAATTAATGTAGTATTAATAATTAAGAGTCAAGAAATAAGGGAAGAAATTAGGCAACCGGGAAGAAGGTGATTGTCATTGAAGTGAGCCGAGGAGGAGGAGTCGGCCGTGGAGGAGCAGGGTCGCGGTGGCGCCAGAGGGAAGTAGGGGCGGCGTGGAGGTCGGTGGTCGCGGTCGCGGACTCGGGTAGATCGGCGGAGTAGCGCACGGTGGAGATGGGGAGCTGCGGCCGGCGATGTAGAAGGAGGAGGCAGCGATGTAGAAGGAGGAGGCAAGGCGGCTAGAGAAGAGGATGGAGACGATGGCGGCCGAGATGGGGTAAAGAGGGAGAGGTGGCGGGGCGAACCTGGGTAGAGGAGAGCGGGTAGAGAAGGGAGAATGTGGGAGGAGCGATGGAGGAGCGGTGGAGAAGGAAGAGCTAAGGCGGCGAGTCGGCCGGCTGCCAAGAAGGAGAACCGGGGAGGGAAGCAAGAAGGCGGCGAAGGGGAGAGCAAGATGGGAGAAAAGAGAAGAAAGGCCGGGCTCACCGGCGCAGTAGAGAAGGCGGCCCGGATGGTGGAGAGAGGCGGCGGAAGACGGTGGCGCAGTAGAGAAGGCGGGCGCGCCGGTGGATCTGGAGATGGGGGAGCAGCGGGTGGAGCCGAGAGGAGCCGAGAGGAGAAGCGGCGGCTGGTGGATGAAGGCGATGCAGCAGGGAGAGGTGGTGCTGTGGCGGCTCTAGGAAGGAGCGGCGGAGATGGGAGGCGGTGAGGTGCGCGATGGCGCGCGGAGAGCTCTGGGCTGTGGAGAAGGAGGGAGGAGAGGAGAGGCGGCAGGACGGGAGAGGAGAAGGCACGGCGAGAGAGCAAGGGTGGCGGCCGTGAGTCGGCCGACCTCGCCGGCCGTGGAGGGAGGTGAATCGGGGGAGGAGAAGAAGGCCAAGAAGGAGAAGAAATGAAAATACCGGGCTCGCGGTTCCCAGGCGGCGGCGGCGTGGAAGAAGAGATGGGGGTTTTTGGCATTTTGCAGTTTACTCCTCATAGTATCTAGGGTTTCTAAATAAGTCCTTCTCCCATTTCATTTCTTCTGAATTGGTCCTCGAGAGCTCCGTTTTCATCGCGGTTTGATCCTCACGCATCCGTGACGACATCCGCACATCTGCAGGCAGTCCGGAATGCCGAATTTGTAGTTTTGCGCCTCGATCTGTGCCTGCAGGAAAATATATAAAAATGTAAAATTGTCCATTTCGAGCAATTAAATATAGGAAAAGTATGTAAATGATAATAAATGGTTCCAAAATATGAAAAATATGAGGGTAAAATGACGGCTAAATATATGTAAATATGACGCATGTCAGTAGGTATATATATAGCTAGCTAGCCACGTACGTTTTCATGACATAATAATGTTAAGCAAGAATGTTAGCTAGTACTTACCCATTCTGAAATTGAGCAAACTAACAACATCTTTCTAAACCTAGCTAACTATATTTAAGCTAAACAAAACCTCGATATATATATCATCTTCAATTACAAAAACATGCATGCTTATAAGTTATTAAATTAATTAAGTACTAACCTCTGATTAGATCACTAAGACGGCGATATGTTTTCACCCCGAACTCCCTAAAGCGGGCCGCCTTGCTCCACCGATGCAGCGCAATGACAGCGAAGCGTATCGGCGCCCAATGAGTTAATATGGTGTAGAATATCAAAGACGGTTCCAACCACAAATGATGCGTGAAATCAATATATCACGAGGCGGTTCGTATTAATAACCGTCTGCGAATTATCACGAGCGGTTCTATATACGAACCGCTTGTGATGTAAAATATCACGAGCGGTTCGTACCACCAACCGCGTGATTTGAGCGTATCCGACGGTTCATATATAGAACAATGCGTGATAGTCGTCTAATTTCACATACGGTTCTTAAAGCGAGCGATGCATGTGTTGTCTAGATTTTCACGACGGTTCTTATCTGAACAAATGCGTGATGATGCGTACTACGATGGTTCATATTTCCATCCGTCGTGATAGTTCACTCTATATTTGGAATTTTTTGTTTTTGCCTAGCCTTAAGAAATTTTTTTGTTACATGCCCTTTGAAAACAAGCAAATACAGACAAAAAATAAACAAATGCACACGGAAATACAACAACACATTCGGATCTATTACAGGATAACAAGCTAACGAACCCTTCATGACACGATGGTGCGCCGAAAAGACACACTTACGACACTTACGGCAAGAGTGTGTTGTCCAGTGACCCGCCATCTGTGACAGGCGCTAGCTCACAGCGGAGGGAGAAGCAAATTTTTTGTTACAGGATAACAAGCTAACGAACCCTTCATGGCACGACGGTAAGGTGAACAAGACACACTTACGACACTTACGGCAAGAGTGTGTTGTCCACCTCCGCCGTCTTGTGACGGAGGCGCTAGCTCACGGCGGAGGAGATGCATGCGGGAAAGCTAGCTAGTGGATGAACTCACCCGTGACTAGTACCGGTGGAAATGTAGATGGGGAGTTATTAATAAGGGCGGCGGTGGGAGGAACCGGTGCACATCATTTGATGTGGAGAGAATGGATGGGTGAGATCGAAATCCGGGTATACACCAATTATCGGTTATCGATCGATTACCACGACGGTTATTAAAATTAACCGCTCGTGTTGTGTCTCTTATCACAGATGGTTCGTTTAAGAGCGAACCGTGATTCCTGAGCGGTTCTTAAAGCGAACCGTCTCGTTGTCTGAGCGGTTCTTAAAGCGAACCGTACGTGTTGTCTAGATTTTCATAGACGGTTTCTATTATAAACCGTCAGGAAAATATCACGACGGTTTCTATTATAAACCGTCTGTGATAGTTTAAGCACAGACGGTTCCGTATGAACCGTCTGTGATGTAGCCGTCCAGTTTAACTTCTTTTGTAGTAGTATATCATTCTTAGATTGTTTCACCTCCATTCCAAGATAATAACTTAGTAATCCTAAATCACTCAGTTCAAATAACTTTTTCATCTGCTGTTTGAAATTGGCTATCTCTCCAGATTTTGCACCAATAATGAGGAGATCATCAACATATACTCCTACAACAAGCCTTGAGTATCCAGTTCCTCGGGTGTATACTGCACTCTCGGTTACTATTCTGACAAAACCAAGAGTTACAAGGCTAGAATCTAGTTTAGAATTCCAAGCCCTAGGTGCTTGTTTTAATCCATACAATGCTTTCCTAAGTTTCAAAACTTTATCTGGATTCTCCTTATCAACAAAACTTGCAGGCTGCACTACATAAACATCCTCTTCTCAATCTCCATTCAAAAATGTAGATTTTACATCCATGTGATGGATTTCCCATTTTTCTTGTGCAGCTACTGCAATCAGTAAACGCACAGTCTCCATTCTTGCCACAGGAGCATATACTTCATCAAAATCCACTCCATGCTGTTGCACATACCCTTTTGCTACTAATCTAGCTTTGTGCCGAACTACCACTCCATTAGCATCTCTTTTGATCTTAAATACCCACTTTAAACCAATTGCTCGATGGCCTGCTGGTAAAACAGTGAGGTACCAAGTGCTGTTACCTTCAATGGAGCTCATTTCTTCAATCATCGCCTTGCGCCAGTAGCTTTTCCTCTCGGCTTCATCAAAACTTGTTGGTTCCTCCTCAGCAAGCAGACATTGATCACTATAATCAAAACCGAGGATCGGAGTTGAGGTTGCAATGAGATCAGTTACCTTCCGATATCTTCTTGGCACTTCATCCGAGGCTGAGGAGATATCAGCTGGTGGTGTACAAAACTCCACCCCTGTAGGGGTTCTTGAAACACTTGGAAGAGTATCAGTATTCTGGGTTGAGTTCCAACTGACATCATTGTGTACACCCTCAGTATCACTATACTTGCTGGGACTGATGTTCATTGTGTCCTCAGATACTCCACCGTTTCCTGCAGCGACTAGAATGATGAAATGTTTGACTACAAAATCTTCATTTTCGGGCTCCTGTGTCTGCAGATTTCTGGATGTGTCCCATACACAATTTGCTGCTTCATCAAATACTACATCTCGAGTTACACAAACTTGTTTCTCCAATGGATCATACATAAGATATGCTTTAGATCCTTCTTCATAGACGATGAAAACCATCTTATGGTTTGATCTTACTGTTTTTACATGACAAATGCATCCAAAAATACGTAGGTGGCTGACGCCAGGTTTCCTGCCATACCAAGCCTCAAAAGGTGTCATACCTTGCAAGCTCTTTGTCGGTGATCGGTTCAGGAGATACACAGATGTGACAACAGCCTCTCCCCACAGCCAGTTCGGCAGCCCCTTTGCCTTCAACATACTTCGCGCCATCGCCACAATGGTTTGATTCCGGCACTCAACTACTCCATTTTGCTGTGGAGAATAAGGAGCAGTGAGTTGTCGCTTGATACCTTGACTTGCGCAATATTCTCCGAATTCAGCAGAGTTGAATTCCCCTCCTCGGTCAGTTCGGAGCATCTTCAATCTTTTCCCTTTCTCCACCTAAGTACCAGCCTGAATGTGCTTAATTTCCTTGGCAGCTTGATCCTTTGATGACAACAAACGAATCCACGTGTAACAGCTCATATCATCTACAAGTAATAGGAAATACCTCTTCCCTCCTAGTGTTGCCGGGGTGATTGGGCCACAAAGATCCCCATAGACTAGCTCAAGCACCTCATGTGCCCGATACTTAGTTTCAGCCGGGAACGGCGTTCTTCTTTGTTTGCCCGCAAGACATCCATCACAGAGTTGATCTGCCTGATCAACCATTGGAAGTCCACGAACCATTTCTTCCCGCAGCGAGTTTTCACAATGCCTGAAAATTTAGATGCCCATAACGAGCGTGCCAACGCCATCCTTCCTCATTGCATGCTGCTGCCAAACACACTGGTTTGACTATAGTCAGGTTAAGGAGATAGAGCCGATTGATACTCCGAGGAACCCTTGCTAATAAGCATTGCTTCTGATCTCGGATAGAAAGAATGCCTTCCTCGATGTGAATTTTGAACTTCTGCTCATCCAACTGTCCAACACTTACTATGTTGCCTTTAAGTTTGGGAATGAAGTATACTCCCTCAAGAGCACAATGTTCACCGGTTTTACAAGCATAGAGGATAGTGCCGCGTCCGCAGATGCCTACCAGTGAGCCATCCCCAAATTTTACTGTCCCCGTAATGCGAGTGTCCAGTTCTGCAAAGAACATCTTGGTGCCAGTCATATGATTCGTGGCACCAGTGTCCAGATACCATGTGTTGGAACTAGGCTTATCGGTTTCATCCTTCCGGAGTTCTATCCCTTTGGCACTCACTTCGTCCAAATGCACCTCTTTAGTAATCAGCATTTGTAGAAGTGTTTCTTCACGGGCCATGGTGATCTCACATGCTTGTGACATCAGAAGGGTTGGCTCTTCCTCTATCTGCACCAAGTTCGCTTGACTCTTGTGTTCCCATCGTGGCTTGCGACATTCTTTTGCAAAGTGCCCAGAGTTACCGTAGTTGAAGCATTTTACCTTATATCGATCACGAGTGCTGCCGTTCAGTGTAGATTCCTTGTGGTCACAGCACTTTTGGAAATTTGGATTTCTCGGATGCTAGTGACCTTGTCTGACACCGGAGCTGCTCTCAGTGCTCTAGGAGGCACCCCCAGTGACTTTACTCCAGTTCGAAGAACCCTCCTGGTTCTTTTGCTGCAGACGTGTCATCCATTCTTCCTCCGTGAGAAGGAGCTTTCCCCCTTGATGCACTTCACGAGTGTCGTCGTCATTGCCATACCGATCATCCACAGATGATAGGCGACCGACGAGTTCTTCCAGTGGCATCGTCTTCAGATCAAGCAATTGCTCAATTGCGATTGCTACTTGCCGGTACTTGGAGGGTACTACTCGAAGTAGTTTCTTAGGCAAGACCGGAGATGCGCATCCCAAAATCTTCGATTGATTCACCATCCTTGAAACGGATGGCTTCGAAATCTTGACGCAGCGCCTGCTGCCTTGCTTCGCGAACTCGGGTGACGCCGACTCTCATTGTTTTGACAGCCTCCCAGGCTGCCTTTGCGAATCCTTTGTCGCAAGAGACCGCAGCATCTCTCGCGGCACAGCCTGGAGAATTGCAGCAAGTGCCAAGCGATCTTCTCGGAAATCTGCACCTCCGGGCTCTATGGCGCACTAGACACCCTGGGCTTGCAGATTCACTCTCATCAACAATGCCCAGTCGGCATAGTTGGTTCTCGTCAGAATCGGATACCTCAACGGCACCCCCGATTCTTTTTGGCGCCTGCTGTGTCATCGCCGGCAATAATGCTCCGTCACTGTTCGTGAATCCTCCAGTGTCGCCCATGCTGCTCCGTCTTCCCGGTGGCGTGTATCGGCTTGGAGTGTGGGATGTGGACATAGGATCTGGAACGCTCTGATACCAAATGTTAGATTTGGCTATCGAGATCACACTCTGAGAAAACCTCTCACAACACGCGCTCGGTTGGTAGTTTCAGATGTGAACAGTACTCTGACGAGAATCTGACAATACAGCAAAACTACTGAAGAAGATGACAGAGTTTTGAGTGAAATGCCACACACCTCATCATACGATCTGAGGTCTATTTTAAGCTGTTATTTAATAACTAAATTTAGTGTTTGATTACATGCAAAGCAACTGAAAAACGGAAATGCAGGATCTCCTTCTGACTCGGGCAACAAAACAGAAATTTGAGTAAATGCTGCTAACTACACTCCGGTGATTCCGGTTTTATTCTAGTGAGAGCTAACTGCAACTAAAATGACAAAACATGAGACTTATGCTCAAGATTACATTTGTATTCCAACAGACATCACTAAGGCCATTTTCACCATCTCTGTGCCACTCTAAGCCTGTTTCCCCGTTGCAACCTGTTCTCACCGTGGTGAGCTATCACTATGAAGCTTGTCATTGCTGCCCCTGTTTACCGCCACCACACGCCATCTCTACCTCTTCGGTGAGCTGTTGGTCTCTCATTGGTTTTGCCGTGTCCTCCTGAGTCTCCTCTTGTACTCCTTTGTAGCTATTGCTATCCGCACTTGGCTGCCACCATGAGCACCATCGCTGCCATCGCTGACTTCTGCTGTCTGGCCACCACCAGCTTTCTCCGTCACCGCCAACACCACCATAGTGATCGTGGTGAGCCCCTGGTTCTTTTGCGCTGCTTAGCTCCACTTATCATGTCCATTTGCTTAGTGGTCGCATTGCCCTATTTAGCGCTGCCTTACACTGCCGTTCCTTCTCTTATTCAAGTGACCATAGGGCTCCGAGCTAGTGCTTCAGCTTTGCCTCGACACAATGAAGCTAGCGTACCTCTTCTCCTCGCTCGTCTTCACCTTGTTCGTGTTTTCCATCGCTGCAGAGCCGTAGCCGCTCTTCAGTGCCGCCCACTCAACTCCAATGAGTTCTGGCACCGTTGCCGATAGCTTCGTCGTGACCCCTCTTTCTGCCCCCTCTACCGCTACCTTGCCGTTGTTCTGGTCTCCCACCGCCGTCTCCGAGACGGAGTCATTGGCGTTCGTGTCATCTCTGACTTGGCCTTCATGCCGTGAGAGCCCTGGCCTCCTCGGCGTCCGGGTATAAGTAGCTGAGCCCCCTCGATCATCGCATCCCATAGCCGAGCTCGTCGTGTGCCCTTGATGCCTGTGCCAAGCCGAGTGTCGTCATCCCTACCGTCGTCTTCCACTCTGGTAGCCATCGTCTTCGCTGGCGAGGTCGTCTCCGCCGTGCATCGCCGTTCGATCAGCACCGTCCGTCGAGCTACTGCCAGTGAGATTCCGCTCCGGTCAAGCCCATCTCGCCCGTCCACCATTCACGCCATCAAACCCAGCCACGTTGTCACCTCGGTTCTTATGCCGGTTTCCTCGATTCGTGAGCTACTGCGCCACCCCGCGCCCGCGCACTCCATCGTCTCCTATGTGGACTTGGTCCATCGTGCACCGAGTAACTGACATGTGGGTCCCACATGTTAGGACCCCTAGTCCATCGACCCATGCACCGAGTCACACCGTGCACTGTTCCGTGATCCGGGTTCATGGTAGACCAGTCTTTCCGTGCATCAGGTTCACAACATAGTAGCCTTTTCCAATTTTTAGACTTTTCCTTTAGATTAGATTTTCCGAGAGTCTGTTCTTCTCTGTCCTAGCTCCGATTGAACTGATTTTTTGTACTAAATTCATCTAAAATCACGCTCTATCATTTTGGTTCTGATGTTAAAGTTTTTGGAGTTCATTTGAATTTTATTTAAATTTATTTTATGTCTCGTTCGTTTTCTCTCTCATTAGATCACGCATTCGAAGGAGTTGAAGCAAGATTTGAAAATCAAGAATCATTAACTGAGCAAGGCCAGGGCAAGTCATGCCCTTTGATCATGTTTAACCTAGTTTTTAAATCTATTATGTATTATTTTGTTTTAAATTATCATGCATCTCTATTTTATTAAAACCATTGTATTTGTAGTTAATGACCTACTTGATTAATTCCTCCTTGATTCTATTATCACCATAAGATGGATAATTATCTAGTGATGTAATATTAGTTGTCACATGGGTTGTACGCTTAAATTTCTTAGCCATGCTTATAGTTACGGTTGGGCTCATCACCACATGTTATCAAATAATTAATTTTGACTTAATGAGATATTGAATTATGGTTGTAGCCAAAGTGATAAATTTTGTGTGCCATGACATTGGTGTGCCATTGGTGTTGGTTATACAAAATGGTTTTCACTTGAGCGAATGATTGTACAGTAAAGAGGGTGCAGTTCGCACATGGGATGTGGATGTTTTGCTTGGGTAATGTCTAAGGACTTAACTTTGTGCGTCATTGATCTGAGCCTTACCACACAACCACATGTCTAGTATGGAATGAACTAGCTGATTAATTTGTGATGTTTCCATTTTGGTTCCATCATTGTGATGAATTTGGTTTGGTCGTAGCCATGGATCCACATTGGCGCAAGAGGGGGCAATTATCGACTAGGGGGTTTACCTACTCGACGATGAAACCTTAGCGAGGTGGAACTGGGTTGAGATTCAGCATTGTAAAGGCTTTGTTGTGGACTTCTTGGTTGGCACGCCTAAGAAAACGTGTTATACTAGTGACACTACAAGAAGGACATATCATGTGGATAAAGTTGTGCAACCTCTACAGAGTGTAAAACTATTCGAATAACCGTGTACCCTGTTAAGGACAATTCTCGGTGATTTCACACGAGGGGTAGAGTTCTCATAAAAATCTGGATGGGTTAAGTTGGGAATCATGAGCATAAAACATTCATGATCCTAACTCTGTTTTACAATCATAAAACAATCATAAGCATAGATTAAATATCTCACCTTAAGTTCAGAAATTAGAACAAAATAACTTTAAACTTCAATAATACCAGCTTTGTAAGACAAGATTCTACAAGTCAATACATCAACCTTCATCTATTTGTTTATACATGTTTCAACAATTTAGCATGGTGAAAGATAGATGCAACTAGCAATTGTGCATGCTCATAAAGTATCTAGTAAAGGACAGATTAAAGGTTAATATTACCAAGGCAATATTTCAACACCTCCTTACTTAATAATTTCCAAACGGTCAGATTAATTACTAAAGACAAAAATAATTCAATTTATCCAACATGATAGAAATTTAAACAATCATAATAATCATTGCAATTCTTTTCCACACTCCTCAATAACTCCATGAGTTCTAATCATGGATAGACAAATTCTTAATCATAGTTCTTCTAAAAAATATTACAAAGCAATAACACATTAATCAACTACACTTCCAAGGATGCTAATTAAAATTAATTATGCACCATGCTAACATCTCAACAAGATAATTCATACCTTATGAATTAGTTTATATGATTACCACCTTCCACTTAAGCATAGCAAAACACCATAATGGGTTTTAACACTCTCTTTCAGAAAGGAGTGGAAATAAACTTCAACACTCAAAATAATCTAAAAGGAATACATAGATCCAAGGATTTAACATATTAATGAGTTTGCAACATAAAACTTTCATTAATAAAAAATACCAAGCGAACCAATGAGTAATGATTCACAGCAAGACAGAACTCCCACGAAGGGACCATCCTCACAAATCAACAATATTCACAAGGAGCAAAAGCGTCTCGAATGTTCCGAGAAGAAACAACAATTGTTTCAAAGAACAGGTGGAGACCAATTTGCAAAACAACAACTTCAATGAACCACAAACTCAAGAGAAATTCATTAACTGCAATAGGCCAAGAATTGGCCAGAATCAACTCAAGGAAGATAACAATTTTTCTAAAGAAACTCACTCACAACATTAGCAATTAATTTACCTGAGATAACTGTATTGCTAATCCCCATGCTACAAACAGTTGTATAACCTGGCAATGCCAAGGCAGCAAATACAATATCTACATCTTATCATTGACAATTCTCACTCATAACAGTCATAGAAGCAAATAATAATCATATAAGATTATCTCATAATGTAAATCATCAATACAATATGTCAAAAGCATAAATGCAATGCTTGATCCATCCCATCCTACTGTGCACCAATGTGTCAATTTAATAATTTAATTACCACGGACCTAAAGCCCTTTCAACTTTATCACAACATAAAATATGCTGCGATACCCGAAATTATCTTATTAATTGTTTAATTATTAGAGAGAGGACTTAAGTGAACACCCAGGCCCACCCACATTACCCTACGGATGCTACTAAAAGGAGAGAGGAGATCGCGGCGTGTTCATCTACAACTAGCCAATTTACAAGATAAATTAAACTAGCAACAATACTAAACAAGATAGTATAAGCGGAAGCATTAACAACTAAGGAATAACGTGAGGATAGTGATAGCAATTCAATATTCAAAACATCCTCCAACATTTTAATCTAAAACATAGTTCACAAATTTAACATTATTAAGATAATGTAAACAAAGCTATGTTTTGTTTACAAAGGTCTAGAATCCTTTCAACTTTATCACAGTGGTGATCATAAAAATATGATTCATGTGCATCGGTGTGGTGCCATAGCATGAAATTCTACTCTTCCATGCATGCTTAAAGTCCACTTAGTTGCGTGCACTATTCCTTCAATAAGAAATAAAGACAGTCATGATAATCTTGTTGGCTTGTTAGCTTAATTGGTTCATTTATTTTCCATCGAGTTAAATGTAATAAAGACTTAGGGAGGGGTTAAACAAAGATGAGATAAAATCTCAAGGGTGAGATAAAATCTCAGCAAGCAAACTATTTAACAGGCTATTCAAACTACAAACAATCATACATCATCATTTATAATTCTATACAACCATAACTACAATTCATGTCCACAATTATTAATCACCACGAACTTCCATGAATCATACCTCTTCAATTTTAGTTTTAATAGGCATATGAATGCAATCATTTTATCCACAATTAAATGCAATTGAAACATTTAATCTTCCACAAACCACAATGTTATATCCTCAACTTCAACTCACCATCAAAGACAATAAAACATATGTATGATCACCTCACTACTTTACTAATTCTCACATCCACAATTGCTATCAACAATTAATACAAGAGAAAAGAATCTCATGCCACAACCACAACCCTTACCATACACAAGAGATGAACCCCATTCCACGACCAAATCCACAATCCTCATACCACAAATAGCTCACATAAGCCAATTCCACATTACAACTATGAAGTTGAATATTCCACAAAATAACTTATCCACAATATATTGCATATGTATGCAAATGATCTTTCCACAATGCAATGCATATGAATGCTTTCATGCTATGCTCCACATCACTCTTACTAGGGCAGGAATTGCAATGCATCGTATTACGGCAATATACGATGTTTCTGCGGGCGAAGAGGTGCATCGTATTACAGCAATATACGATGTTGTACCGGTACGGTCGTGGCTAAGTGCGACGACATCCACATATGCAAATGACATGATATGACATAGATGATATGATAATTCATAAATCTCATTAATTCATCCACAAGGAGCATTATCATGCTCTCAACATATCCACATCCATCACATATTATTTTCATGTTCCACATTATAACATTAAGCAAGAATTCCACATGTCTTCTAGCATATTATCAACATATCAACAGATAAATGTTTGCTACCATCTCCACAATTAAAATATCATGCAATCATGGCATCATGTATCAAATTAAGATAATAATGTAAATTGCAAGTAGAAGGAATAACAAGTTAAACGATAGCAACCACCGCTACATTTACTTGCCTCAAGATGAAGCGTAAAATCAAGAGCGCTTAGGGCAAGACCAGTTGTCCAAAAGACAACTCTCAGCACACAGCCACAGCATACAAACATGACTAAAATAAATAAAGACATCGCTAGAACCCCGAACCCGCACAAACTCCTCTCCGCTCAACAATTCAGCAAATTACCCTCTGCAGCAGCGCTGCTTAACAATTTCGTATCTTTAAAAATAATGATCCAAATACAACAAATGATACATATCTGGATTCCTTACTTAAAAGCCTACATTTTTTATGTAGAACACATAATTTTATTTCAATCATAGCTAGGGTTAATTTAGTGCCTAAAACAGAGGAGGAACTCTGTTCTGGCAGATTGGACAGCAGTGTTCAATTGCGTCCCAGCAACACTACAGGTGTCCAACATTCTGAAATTTCTACAGAAGCTATATTACCAGATTCTCTACAACTTTATCTATTACGACCATGAGCATAAAAATTATTTACTACCTTAAATTCTCAGATTACCGTCAGTCTGTACCAATCTGCTCGTCTGACGAACAGCAGTATTCCCGACCCCGTAACTCCCATATACCACGGTCAAAAGTCCAAAAGAATTACAGGAGACACATCTGGAAGTCCTCTACAACTTTCCTTTTGGGAGAGTCTACAACGTGCTACGCGAATCAATCTACAGGCTGACAGCAGCTAATCTCTAATCGGGCAATTAATCTATTAACTACCTTCAAAATTTGTGCCAAGAATCCTAATTATTCTAAAAAACAGAGGGTTTGGGATGGGAAAAATTACCTAGATGAAGAATTACCCCACTTTTCTCCTCCTCTTCTTCTCCTTCCTTCTCCTTCCTTCTCTTCCCTTTCCTCTTCTTCCTTCTTTTTCCTCCTTCGCATCAATGGACAGCAGCCATGTGGCGAGGGGAGGCGCAAGAGGAGGGGTGGTGGCTGTGGGGTGGAAAGAGGGAGGGGCCAAGGAGGGTTTATAAAGGGGTTGCTAGGGTTTGGGAGGGGTGCGGCCCCATTTGGGTGGGCTGCCCAAAGCGGTGGCCCACCCCTTCGAACAGCCCAAAACATCCAAATTAATTGTTTTGATTTATTTAATTAATTTTACAATGTTCTACAATTCATATTTTTCCCTTCCCGCGATTTACCGAAAAACCGGCGGTTCCGCGATTGTTTTAAAAACTTACGCCGTAACGACGTTCGGGATATTACAATGTCAAAAATGTCGTTGACCGAAGCAATTGCACACCTGAGGGTGTTCGACGAAAGCCAGAAGGGGCGACAACAAGGCAAGGAGGAAGGCGAGCAACTGCTGCTTTCTCGTGCCTAGTGGGACGTGCTGGATACAAAAGAGAAGAAGAGCAACGAGAACCACAATAGCCATGTCAAGAGAGGTAGTGGACACAGTGGCAGCCGAGGGCGTGGCCGTGGGCAAGGAAGATGGTGCGGTTCTGAAACCGATAAGAAGCCATACCGAAAATTTGATAATATGAAAATTGAGTGCTACAATTGCTCAAATTTTGGGCACTTTGCATCCAAGTGTGGAAAGCCCAAGAAGGGGAGAGCACATGTAGCCGAGAAGTCTGATGACCCCACAGAAGAAGTGTCTCTAGTAGAAGACAAGATTCAACTCCATCTCGGGATGAACGCAGAAGAGAATGGAGTCTAGCACCTGGATTCAGGAGCTAGTAATCATATGAGTGGGAATAAAAACCAGTTTACAAAACTAGACACCTCAGTTCGAAGATCAGTAAATTTTGGCAATGGGTTTCCCGTGAGGATTGAAGGTCGGGGTTCAGTTCTGATCAAAGGACGCACTGGTGAACACAGGGTTTTAACTGAAGTCTATTACATCCCAGCATTGATGAGCAATGTGATAAGCCTAGGGCAACTGGAGGAGCGAGGGTGCAAGGTTGTAATTGAAGAAGGGTATCTGGACATCTTTGATTAACAGAACAATTGTTGATTCATGTCAAAAGAGGTCGAAACAGGTTGTATGTGCTCAACCTTGATCTTTCTCATTTGGTGTGTCTACTGGCTCGTCTAGGAGATGAGGACTGTAGATGGCACACACGTTTGGACATTTAAACTTTCAGGCACTTCAAAAGTTAGCCCGAGAAGGATTAGTGGTAGGACTTCCAATGGTGAATCACGTGGAGCAGGTCGGTGATGGGTGTCTTGTTGGAAAACAAAAACGACTCCTTTCCCACAAACATCAAGCATCAGGGCTGCTCAAGTGTTGGAACCAGTTCATAGAGATATTTGTGGACCAATTACACCTCCAACACCAGCTGGAAACAAGTTTTTTCTCCTGATTATTGATGACCATAGCAGGTACATGTGGATCACACTACTAAGAACCAAGGATGAAGCATTTAGAGCTTTCAAAAAGTTTAAGGCTACTGCTGAGAATGAGGTGGATATGAAACTAAAGGTGATCCGCGCTGATCAGGGAGGTGAGTTCAATTCGGATGAGTTCAATCTCTATTGTGAAATGCACGACATCAGAAAGTTCCTGGCAACACCCTACTCCCTCAGCAAAACGAGATTGTGGAGCGTCGAAATCAAACCGTGGTGGCTATGGCGCGAAGCATGTTGAAAAGTATGAGTACACGAGATTTTGGAGAAGCCTGTTTATCGGAACCATTCACCCATAAAAGCGTAAAGAAGAACCCGTTGAGGCTTGGTGCACGAAAGCTTCATCAGTGTTTGATCCTCATGTGAAAAAGGTAGGAGGACACAAGAGCAAGCTAGCAAATCGGAGTTCACAGATGGTGTTTATCGGATATGAATTGGTTCAAAAGCTTAGCGAGTGTTTGATCCAGTTTCTGGAAGAGTAATCATTACACGAGATGCAGTGTTTGAAGAAGAAAGAGCTTGGGACTGGGACACCACAATGCAAACCAAGGAAGGTTCATCTAGAGAAGTCTTTCATGTGTTCGATGACCTTCATTCAAAGGAAACTACGAGTGAGTCTAAACAGGTAACTACCAGCCCAACAATTTTAGAATTGCCAAATGCAGACGAATATCTGGTTGAGATATCAACTCCAGACACACCCAGAGAGAGTCCAAGAAATGAAAGTAATCTGGATTCAGCTAGAAGAGCTCCGCTACGGATGCGTACATTGCAGGAGTTGTATGAGGTCACTTGATGAGGACATCACTTCTTTGGATATACACAACACTCCTCCACTTGATATTCAAGGACCAATCACTAGAGCTCGCGCCCGACAATTGAATTTACATGTGAGCTCGTTCCTAAGTACTTCTTTTTGTTCATTTGAGAATCGATTACTACCTAATGATTTAATTATGATTAGGAACCATGGAGAGGATCAAGAAGTACTTGGAGAAGGACTACGAGGCGCACGAGTCCAGCAAGGGTGGTCTAATCATGTTGGATGTCCAACTCAAGCCCACTTCGAATCCAATTCGGAGTCCAGGACCAGGCCGCACTAAAACGGACGCCCAGATCGCATCCAGACTCCGTTTTGGACGTTCCACATATGTATGGAAATCTGAGAAGATAAGCTTTCCAATGGCTCTGGTCTCATATCAAAGTTCCTTCTGAGTCAACGGGAATCATCGAAACAAGTGAACGTCCAGAATCTGTCAGGGTGCTGCGACACCGTCTTTTGGGCCGTTCGGCTTTGTATCGTGTTGGAGTCCATTAAGGACGCATCCAGGGGTTTTGCACGCCCCTTACTCCTTTATATACAGCCGCCACCCCCACCATTAGGGTTGGGTTTTGCTTAGATTAATTCTGTCTTTGAACAGTTTCGCCGTCATCGGTTTGTGAAACCCCAATTTTCGAAAAGCTTCATCAATATATCTGCAATTTGGTTGTGTTCTTCCTTGTTCTTGCTTGTGTTCTTCGATTCGCAGCGAGGATTAGCCTTCTTGGCAAGGTCAACGGGCAGCGCACGGTTGATAACCCGAGGAGACGTGGTGCTGCGATTGCGGGGTTTGGAACGTGTCGTTCGGAAGCCGGATCGATTTGTGTCGCGCCTCCACCAAATCGAACATACCCAGAACCTGTTGGAAGATCGGGACCCCGTTCCCATCATCACTGAACCTATGCAACTGGAGTACTTCGACCTATGTTTCTTAAGTGCTGAGGAACCAGAGAGTTTTCAGGAGGCCAACAAAGAAGAGAGCTGGAGATGTGCTATGCAAGAGGAGATGAATTGTATTCAAAACAACCAGACATGGAATCTTGTAGTTCTTCATGCAGATCATCAAGCTATTGGCCTCAAATGGGTTTTGAAAGTAAAGAAAGACTCACAAGTTAACGTGGTGAAACACAAAGCACAGTTAGTGGCCAAATGATATGTGCAGCAGCAAGGAGTAGATTTTGAAGAAGTGTTTGCACCGGTTGCAAGAATGGAGACGGTGAGATTACTCATCGCTATCTTAAACAGAGATTTTGAGGAGGAAGTATATGTAAGCCAACCACCAGGGTTTGTTGAGAAAGGCAAGGAGCATAAGTCTTGAGATTGCATAAAGCTTGTACGGCCTAAAACAAGCACCAAGAGCTTGGAATTCAAAAATAGAGAAAACTTTAGTACACTTTGGTTTTGAGAGGAGTCCTGTGGAGCGTGGAGTATACAAAAGGAAGAAAGATGGGGATTTGCTTATGGTTGGTGTTTATGTGGATGATCTAGTCATTATAGGAAGCAGTGAGACCGAAATAGGTGTTTTCAAGAAACAGATGCATGAAGCTTTCAAAATGAGTGATTTGGGCTACTTGAGTTACTACCTTGGTATTGAAGTCCATCAAAAGCAAGGAAAGATCACACTTAGCCAAGAAGCATATGCAAAGAGGTTGCTTCAAAGTTGTGGCATGGAAGATTGCAATCCAACTCAAGCACCAATGGAAGCAAGACTCAACTTAAGTAAGAAGAGTACAACACCACCAGTGGATAAAACTATGTATAGAAGCATAGTGGGGAGCTTTAGGTATCTTACCAACACCAAACCTAACTTGGTATTCTCTGTTGAGATGGTTTGTTGATTCATGGAATCGCCTACAATTGAAAAATATTCCTTTGGCTGCCGGTCGAACGGAGAAGGGAGATCAATCGCAGCGCAGCGATTGGATCCGGAGGAAGGGAAGAGGAAGGAAAAAGGGGAAAAGGAGAAGAGAAGGAGTTCGTGGGGCGTTCATCGTGTTCTACAGCGTTTCGTCAAGGGTAATCCCTGTTTCCACCAATTAGATGAATATTTTAGTTGTGGCAACAATGTCGGTATTCTGGACTGCTAGGACAGATTGTGTTAGACGGTTGTTTTGGGGTTGTTTCGTGGGAATTCAGATTTGGACTTCTCCTAGAGAGTTGTAGAGGACGTCGCTATCTTTCCGTGAAGTGCTAGAACGCATCATTCGGACCATGTAGAAGAAGTTATGATTTTTCTGGTAGGACTATTCTGCAGATCGAGAGATTTCTATCAGGTTTTGGTAGATTCGTTTGGGAGATTAGAAAATGGGAGAATCAGGGGATCTCCGTATTATGAAAATTGTAGATAATTGTCTTGGCTTTCTAGGAAGGTCACAAAATCATGATTCTGACACTCGGGGTGAAAGTTATTGCAATTTATTGCGCTGTCCAGAGAACCCGACGTGAAAATCGATGTCTTCGAAAATTGGATGGTGCGGGTAGAATATGGCCGATTCAGAGAGGCTCACCAACTAGGTTTAGTTAGATAATTTAATTATCTTTCCAGAGAGTCTAGCAACACCCTATTCGGACTCCTATATTTGCTTGTGATATAGAGATGGCAAGGGGTGGAGGCCGTGGTCGTGGCCGGCATGGTGCCGGACGAGGCCAGGTTGTGCCCCCGTCTGATGTGCAGAACTCTGTAGTCGGGGAGGCCAGTTCTGTGGGATCCAAGGAAGAGGTTGCTTCGGCGGTTCAGGGGAACCAAACTCCTCCAACTGCACCTAGGGCTATACCTGTGGCTATTCAGCGACGGTACCGGCGATGGGTGCTATGGGACTGGACCAGTGGAACGCTTTGAGATTGGACACCTTCGATGGTTTGGGCACACCAGTTGATGCTGCTAACTGGTTGCGGCACATAGAGAGGCATTTAGGTTTGCGACATCGCACAATATGTGGCCTTCAGAAGGGCATCTTGGGAAGGAGTCTGTTGGGCCAACAACTTGGGAAGAATTTGACATCAGAGGAGGTTTTGCCCTGCCTCATTTGTGGAAAGAATAGAAGTGTCATTGAACAGTTACAAGCAGGGCAAGATGCCAGTGATAGAGTATGAAGTGGGTTTCAATAAGTTAATCCGTTTTGTTCCATTTGTGGCTACCAATGAGGTGGAGAAAGCCAAGAGGTTTCGCAGAGGGCTCGCCAAGTGTTGGGGCCTTGGAGCTCTGTGACTTGGCTCCTTGGTGGAGCAAGCTAGGGGCATGTCAGCTTGGGGAAGGATTGCAGTCAGGGAGTGCCGGTCGGAGGAAGAGTTTTGGAGGAGGTAGGGGTCATCGCTAAAGCCGGTTCCCAAGAGGTTCAAGGGCCCAAAAATTCATTCAAGTCCAGGTTCACCAAGGCATGCATCATCTACCTTCGATCTTCATGTTCCTATGATGGAGTAGGGAATGAAATGCTTCAAGTGTGGGGATGGTCAGCGTGTTTCAGAGTGTTCTTTGTTTGGAGCTTGTCACCTTTGTGGTTAGGAGAGCCACAAGGCATTGGTGTGGCATCATTAAATGGGAACTAGTTCAAGTGTCATTGGGTGGTGCGATGCTACACTCGACCTTGCGTGCCGCCTCGACCTCATTACCCTACTCCCGGAGGGATGCCACCAGGGGCCACCTTCTCCCTGGCAATGTTTCTATGCGCCTTAAGCACCTCTGATAGAGTATGAAGTCGGGTCATCTCAATGTGGTGGCAGTGCGCTTTTAGTGGATTCAATGGAGGCTTTTGTTTTATTTGACGTACCTTTTCCCGCATCTTTATAGTTCCAAAGATGAGTTTGTAGTTTATAGCTACCATTCGCTGGGGATTCTTTCCAGTTCCAGGTGGAACTATAGATGGGGAGGATTTCGCCCGTTTGATGGAACCATGCTATCATATCATGTTTTTGGAAGACAAGAACTCTACAAGCGCCGTCGGGCCAAGAAATAGTTTTTCGGTAGTGCCCTCCTTTTCACCTAGTGTCTTAGGTGGTAGAGCACAAAGAGTGGTTTCTTTTATCTCTAGTGGAAAAGCCAAATTCCTCTTTGATTGCGAGAGTATTCGATGGTTCGGGAATTCTTGGATGTATTTCCAACGAGTTGCCGGGATGCCACCACCGCGTCCGATGGAGTTGAATTGATTTAGTGCCGAGCGACCGATTTCTATGACCCCGCACTGCTTTGGCTCGACCTTTTCGGGAAGAACTAAAGAAGCTGTAACACCCCAGCCTAACATAGGCCTGAAATGCTACTAACTATCCATAATATATCAACAACTAATATAAAATTACCTAAAAATTTCGGCATAACCTCCTTTGTTTATTAACAAAATAACAGTTCGACAAGCAAGAATAGCACAAGTTCTAAATGATGAACGGAAGATAATATCAAATGGTACTAAGTCTTTTTACATTTAATCGATGAAATATAAACAACCAATTAAGCTAACAAGCCAACAAGAATATCATGATCATCTTTATTTCTTATTGAAGGAATAGTGCACGCAGCATCGTAACTAATCCTTTTGATCCCATGTATGCCATTCTCACATTGGTACCTAAAACAAATAAACAAATAGCAAGAGTGAGCCCAACGACTCAATAAGTATATCAACATCCTAAACAATGATCATTATCTGACAAGTTAAGCAATTAACATAGAACATCATGCTATGCAATATGATCAAAAGCTCCTCTTTCTCATCTCTTCGCATTTTACCGTGTCTGCGGTGTGCATCGCACACCCATGCACTGCACTCCAGTGAGGGACCACCCACACTCCAAGTGTGGGGACCTCGATCTTGATCACCACATGACCAAGACTTCAACAATTCTCAATATGATGCATATATGTGAATGTATCAACAAGATAACATGCATTCACCATACTACGCATCAACAAATCTCATAAATACCATAATGTAAACAGAACATAAATAGCATTCTCAATTCATCACTTACTTAAACTCACAATTTAAACAATCATGATTCATCCATCATCCAAACAATTCAAGAAATCCATAAACATACAGATTTTCACATCATAAATATACTTGCCTCAACCATGAGAAAATGAAGAACGCGAGAAGGCACAACC
This sequence comes from Bonia amplexicaulis, assembly GCA_036346245.1. NCBI lineage: Eukaryota > Viridiplantae > Streptophyta > Magnoliopsida > Poales > Poaceae > Bonia > Bonia amplexicaulis. The sequence goes on from CM070766.1 coordinate 6,945,514, forward strand.
CCGAATCCGCTCTCCTCCTGAATATTTAATTAATAATTACTAACATAACAGTAACGGGTTTCTAGATACAAAATATCAGCAACCCCAATTTTCCCAACAATTTATCTCAATTAAAATCCCCAACTCCCCTCGGCCAAATCTGCCCAACCACAGACAGCCGACTTCAAAAATCCATAACTTCCAGTACGTAAATCCAAATTAAGCGTTCTCATACTTTCTCGAAAGATAATTAAATTATCTAAATAAACCTAGTTGGGAAGCCTCTCTGATTCTGCTATTTTCTACCCGATCCAATCCCTTTTCTAAAACATCAATAGCCACGACGACATCTCTGGACAGCGCACTAAAACAGCCATAACTTTTGCCAGATCATCGGAATCCGGACTTATTGACCTTTATGGAAAGATAAGAAAATTATCTAAAACTTTCCTAACATGAAGAATTTCTGATCCGCCCGATTTCCCATCGCCCAAAGCGATCTACCGAAAACTGTACAGAACTTCCCCGATCTGCCGAACAGCCACACTAGAAAAATCATAACTTTCGCTACATAAATCGGAATAATGTGTTCTAGCACTCCCTGGAAATATAATTAAGTCATCGCAAAATTGCTAGAAGAGGTCCAGACCTGAATCCTGACGGATCTAACCCAAAACCACCGATTAACCCAAAGCATCACGGCGGTCCGAAAACCGGCGAAATCTAACTCGATTAAAACTCATCTAGAGGACTAACAGGGTTACCCTTGACGATCGCGATGAACTCGACGAAGAACACGATGCACTCGCCGCAATCTCCTCCGCGAACTCCTCTTCTCCTTCCTTTGGATCCACGCGAGCTGGGACAATGACGACGCCGGTACACCGGAACGAGGAGACGCCGGCTGCGATGGCGCGGTACTCCCGGCGACGACTCGGCGACCGGGAACGACGGCACTCATGGCGAAGGACGGCGACCACCACGGCAAGCGCGACAAGCGGCGGCGGCACGCAGCAGAGGCGCTGGCCGGCGGCTTGCTGCGGCCAAGGCAAGGCGGTCTTGGCGGCAAAGCAGCAGGGCTGGGGCGGCTACTGGGTGGAGGCGGGGGTGGGAGTCGCAGGGTGGGGTGGCTAGGTTTAAAGGGTGGCCTCCTCCCCTTGGGCCAAAGAATCCCACTGGCCAAAGCCCAGCCCGTGTTGCCTTAATCTTCGAAAACCCCGTAAACAAAAATTATTTTAATCTTTCTCTCGCCTCTAATATATAAATAAATAAACAATAAAAATCGTTCCGGGGTATTACAGAAGCAGTTGGATGATCTAAGAGCGAAGGACCTTATTCAACCCAGTGTATCTCCGTGGAGAGCTCTGGTGCTATTTACCAAGAAGAAAGATGGAAGTTGGCGCATGTGCATTGATTATCGTGCTCTCAACCAGTTGACCATCAAGAATAAGTACCCTTTACCCCGTATTGAAGATTTATTTGATCAGTTGACAAGGTATTCTCAAAGATTGATCTCCAGTCGGGATACAATCAGATTCCTGTCTCGAGAGGAGGATATTGAGAAAACGGCATTCTCCACAAGGTATGGGCATTTTGAATTTAAAGTTATGTCTTTTGGACTAATGAACGCCCTTGCTGCTTTCATGGAGACAATGAACATGATGTTGCATGAGTATCTGGATGACTTTGTAGTCGTATTTATTGATGATATTTTGATTTACTCAAAGACTGAAGCAGATCATGGGCAGCATCTAAGGCTTGTATTAGAGATACTAAGGGAGCATAAGTTCTTTGCTAAGTTTAAAAAATATGAGTTCTGGGTGTCTCAGGTGGGGTTCTTGGGTCATATCATTAGTGAGTGATAAGGGAATATCAGTTGATCCAAGTTAGGTTTTTACAGTGGTAGAATGGGGAAGACCGACCAATGTCAAGGAGGTGAGGAGCTTCCTCGGGTTGGCAAGTTATTATCGGCGATTTGTACAAGATTTCTCCATCATTGCCAAGCCTTTATCAAGGCTCACTCAGAAGGATGTGAGGTTTCAATGGGATGATGATTGTGAGCGCAGTTTTCAAATTTTAAAAGAAAGGTTGGTGACCGCTCATGTTCTCACCATTCCGAAACCAGGGAAGCGTTTCACGGTTTCCTCCGATGCTTCACGAGTTGGATTGTGATGTGTTCTAATGCAGGATGGTAAGGTTATATCTTATGCATCGAGGCAACTGAAGAAGCATGAGCAGAATTATCCAACCCATGATCTAGAGTTGGCCACCGTTGTGTTTGCGTTGAAACTTTGGAGGCACTACCTGTATGGCGAGACTTGTGGTGTGTTCACCGATCACAAGAGTCTAAAGTATATTTTTACCCAGAAGGATCTGAATTTGAGGCAATGCAGGTGGTTGGAGCTGATTAAGGATTACGATCTCACAATTCAGTACCATCCTGGCAAGGCCAATGTGGTGGCCGATGCTCTTAGTCGCAAGGCGACGCCTGCTACTCTGGATTGTCTTATTGCTGATTTTGACCGTATGGGGATATCTTTTTGTTAGCGGGCACGGCACGGGTGGAGACACAGTTAATCTTAGAGTCAACCATTCCAGAGCGTGTGCGGGAAGCACAACAGCATGATCAGTTACTGCAAAGGTTCAGGAGGCGTATGGAGATGGGCAAATAAGGAGATTTCAGTTTAGATGAGTCTGGTGCTTTGCGTTTTAGGGGACGCCTCTGCGTGCCACAGAAAGCAGAGGTTAAGGACGATATTTTGAGAGAAGCACATCGCACCCCATATACTGTGCATCCAGGAGAGACAAAGATGTATCGTGATTTGAAGCAGAGTTTCTGGTGGAAAAGAATGAAAGTGGATATAGCTAATTATGTGGCCTCTTGTGGTATTTGTCAGCAAGTAAAGGCAGAACATAAAAGACCAGCAGGGTTGTTGCAGCCATTAGAGGTCCCTTAATGGCCTTGGAATGATATTTCTATGGATTTTGTGGTTGCGTTGCCTCGGTCACCGCGAGGCAAGGATGCGGTTTAGGTGATAGTGGATCGATTCAGCAAGTCAGCGCACTTCATTCCCATCCGCACAACTAACTCAGCAAGCGATTTGGCTCCTATTTATGTGCGGGAGGTTGTGGGACTTCATGGAGTGCCAAAGACTATAATTTCTGACGGAGATGCCAAGTTTGTCTCCAAGTTCGGGAGAGTTTACAGAATGCATTGGGCACCCAACTCCGCCTTATTACGGCATTTCATCCATAGACAGATGGACAGTCGGAGCGTGCCATTCAGACCCTAGAGGACATGCTGAGGTCCTGTGTGTTATCTTGGAAGGGTAGATGGGAGGATCAGCTGCCTTTAGCGGAGTTTGCCTATAATAACAGCTACCATTCAAGTATCAAAGCTACACCATTTGAAGTATTGTACGGCCGAAAATGCAGGTCGCCCCTTTGCTGGGAAGCGGTGGGTGAGAATGCAGTTTTGGGTCCGGATTGGGTCCAGAGGACAGTTGAGAGAGTGGCCTTGGTGAGGCAGAATCTGTTGATCGCCCAGAGCAGGTAGAAAAGTTATGCTGATGTGAGAAAAAGGGATCTGGAATTTGAAGTGGGGGATCAGGTGCTCCTGAGAGTATCTCCCAGCAAGGGTGTGGTGAGATTCGGTACCAAAGGGAAGCTTAGCCCGAGATACGTTGGGCCTTTCACGATCATAGCTCGAATCGGGAAGTTGGCATACCGTTTGGATCTTCCCGAGTCTATGTGCGGGGTGCATAACGTGTTTCACGTGTCTATGTGAAGGAAGTATCTGCGAGATCCGGGGCTTCATATTACTCTACAACCATTAATACTTGAACAAGACATGTCCTTTGAGTCCAAGCCAGTACGAATTCTGGAAAGATCAGAGAAGGTATTGAGGAATAAAACTATAAAGTATGTCAAGGTGCTCTGGTCGCAGCAGACCGAGAGGGAGGCTACTTGCGAATTGAAGTCTTGCGTGCGTGAACAATAGCCAGAATTATTCACAATAGGTGCATATTTTATGATTAAGTTTAATTGTACTTAATCCTTGGTGTGTGCACGGTTAGAATTCGGGGTCAAATTGTTAGAATTCGGGGTCAAATTCGGGGTAGAATGTAATATCCCGGATGTGATTTGACAAATAATCAATTAATTGGAGGAAGGGACCTTTTAGAAAAGAATTAAAATATAATTTTAGAGGGGGTTTTCTGAATTTTCCTGGAACTGGGCTCGGACCAAGGCCGGGAGGAAAACCGCCAAAGAGGGGGCGCCACCCTCAACCCTAGCCGCCCCTTCCTCCTCCCATTGCGCCGCCCCGCCTCCTTGCGCCGCCTCCTGCCCCTCCCTCCAGCAGCTCCTCCCCCTTCCCTTCCCCCATTGAAGCCCTTCTACCAGTGGAAAAAATCTTCCTTTGTCTGCCGGTCGAACGGAGAAGGGAGATCAATCGTAGCGCGGCGATTGGATCCGGAGGAAGGGAAGAGGAAGGAAAAAGGGGAAAACGAGAAGAGAAGGAGTTCGTGGGTGTTCATCGTGTTCTACAGCGTTTCGTCAAGGGTAATCACTGTTTTCCCCCAATTAGATGAATATTTTAGTTGTGGTAGCAATGTTGGTATTCTAGACTGCTAGAACAGATTGTGTTAGACGACTGTTTTGGGGTAGTTTCGTAGGAATTCAGATCTGGACTTCTCCTATAGAGTTGTAGAGGACGTCATTATCTTTCCGTGAAGCGCTAGAATGCATCATTCAGACCATTGTAGCAGAAGTTATAATTTTTCTAGTAGGACTGTTCTGCAGATCGGGAGATTTCTGTCAGATTTTGGTAGATTGGTTTGACCGATTAGAACACGGGCGAATCAGGGGATCTCCATATTATGAAAGTTGTAGATAATTGTCTTATATTTCCAGAAAGGTCAAGAAATCATGATTCCGACACTCGGGGTGAAGGTTATGGCAATTTTAGTGAACATTGATGTCTTAGAAAATTGGATGGTGCGGGTAGAAGATGGCAGATTCAGGGAGGCTCACCAACTAGGTTTAGTTAGATAATTTAGTTAGCTTTCCAGAGAGTCTAAGAACACCCTGTTCTATCTCTTGTACCAATAGATATGAATTTTTGAAGTTGACTGTCCATAGAGAGGCAGGATGATCTGTAGGATTTGGGGGATTTGGAACCATTTAAACGTTTTTGTTAGTTTGTAAGTGTTTTGATTTAGTCTAAGGTTTGTTACTGTTATCTTAGCAAATATTATAATTATTATTCAGGTGGAGGACGGATCCCAGGGGTAGCACCTTCTGCACGTCCCTCGTTTTCTCGCGGTTAAGGCAAGCATAATGATGGTTTAAATTGATAGTGTGGAATGTTGATGTTTCATCAAAATTATGAGTATATGTGTTCGTGGTTATGGGAAATGTGAATTGGTGATGTTTATGGTTGATTGCAAATGATAGTGTTTATGAGTAATTTTGGTGCATAGATATTGTGGATGTAAGTTTTATTTAATTGAGACATTCGCGCATATGCGTCATGTTGATTTATTGAAGATTTGGTCACGAGATGACCAAGCGCCAAGGTCCCCGTCATGTTGATGATGGGCTAAAGGTCCCCATACTTGTGGAGTATGGGCAATTGGTCCCTGTACCAGATGGTACAGGCATGGGTGTGCATCGACGGATGCACACTTTGCATTACTGGTAAAATGCAAAAAGAAAGAGATAAAGAGATTTTTGATCATCCTGCATATCATGGCTTATTATGTGATTGATGGATGAATGTGTGAATTGATGTTCATGAATGATCTTGTTACTATCTATTATATTTGCTGAGTCGTTGGACTCACTATTGTTGTTGTTATTTTTTAGGTACCGTTATGAGATCGGCATGCATGGGGAAAGGGAAGGAATAAACTTGTTGCACTTGCACGTGACACCCATATTGGAAATAAAGAAAGAAACAATTAAATATTAGATGTATGGACTATCTAAGTACCGTTTGATTATTACCCTTGGATTTTAATTGTAATAAGAGTTTAGAATATTTATGATGCTTATGTTCTTTCTCTAGGTATTATATGCATGAATGTTTTAGTAAACTTTAATCTATTTGCTTAGCATTGAACTTATTACTTGAGGATTGTCTATTATTATTATTGAAATTGCTTGTGAAATCTCTGATTTAGATAGATAAACAAAGGAGACTCTGCCGAAATTTTGTATAACGTAATTAGTTGTCTTGGTTTTACTTCTAGTTAAGTAGCATTCCAGGTCATTGTTTGGCCGGAGTGTTACAATGATTCCACTTCAACAAAAAGAAGAGCATACCCAAGTTCAATAGCATTACGTCCGCTATCCTGATCGTGATTTTCCTACCCTCGAGGCGGAAAGTAAAGGCTATTCTCCTTTGGAAGGTTGTGGGCAAGGAGGTATTTTGTCGGGCCTAGAAACGACACATCTGGATCCTCTTATAAATCACACTAGTCCAGGATCAGCTAGTGCACACAGTAGTAACAAAGATACACATCATTCACAATGACAAATATTATTAACTAAATCGAGACGGGCCTTATGGCCAAGGTTTACATCCATAGTCCATAGGCCAAATAGAAATAGCAGTGGAAGAAAAAACGACATGAAGAAGCTCATCCAATCTGCCCATAGGCAAATGACTATGAGATGTGTCCTACTCATCTTGATTCTCACCGAAGTCGAAGTATTCTTCCTCTCAGCAACAGTATTTAAGTAAGGGTGAGCACAAAAATATACTCTACAAGTTACACGGAAAATGCAATATTTACACAATGTTAACAAGTGAAGGATATTAACGCAGTGTTAACAAGTGAATGATATTAACGCAATTTTAACAAGTGAAGGCATAATTGGGTTGTTTGAGTGTAAAGCCAAGTTTAAACAAATGCAGTAAGTAGATGTAAATCGCTGAATTTAATACAATAATTAAAAATAATTAAATTAAATTAATACCATTAGTGTAGGTGCAATCTAACACTAACCTAACCACTTATGTATCCCACCATCTTTTCCCAAATGATTCATCACCTTTCATTTTAACCAGTTTTTGAAAAACAAAGTTTAATCCATGAAAACTTTACTCGGCATGCCCTTGACCATCGGCAAGGCTATCTAGGATAGTTTATACAGTCTACAGAGACTATACAACTTTTTTCACAAAAGATAATCAACTTGTGCTATCGGGCATAACACGCTTATGGAGGCGTGTGACTAAGCGATTATCACAAGGCCTTTGCAATACAAAATCCTTAACCTTGTCGCGCCCCACTAAGATTTCACCACAACATAGATTCCACTAAGTTGGGGCCCTCTCTTGTGCCGTGTGAGACTTTCCATGGCCTACGCCAAGTCCACATTGAACCTATAGTGAAACCAAGTTAGGACCTGCAAATTAGTTAGTCAGATCTGTCCCATACCAGACTTGTGTTAGTACGATGTGGCTTTGTAAAAATAGCTCATAGACCGATCCTTAATTGATTTAGGTAGACTTTCCACATACCCCTTGTGCCACCGAGCACTCACCACCTAACTATTTTCCTAGGTCTAAACCATGTTTTATATTTTACATCTAAACATTTCATACACCTTCTTGACTCACCAAAGCCAATAATACCATTTAATAATCATAATTTTATGTGAAAGGTTATCCCAAACCTAGGATTATTTCTAAGCATATTAAGCTTTGCTACAAAAAGTTTTGAGCCAATACTAATTTCCTAACCAGAATTTTATTCTAAGGTGACAAGATATTGAGGTGATCAACGTCAAAGGTGGTCATAACAAGTAGGTATTAACTATGCCTTTAAAACTGGATTTAAAATATATTGAGTAAACATAACCATACAGAATAATTTGAAATAATATAATTTTATTTACAAACTAGGATTAACTTGATCAAGGTGTGTAACTTGCCTTGCTCAGTGTACTGTTGGCAAGAGTCGTCGTCGATGTTGCACTCTTCCGAAACGTCATAGTTTACACGTGCAAAATGACCAAAATAAACTCAAATAAAATTCAAATAAAATCCAAAAATTACAAAACAGGCATTGAGAGGTATTTATGAATTTATATAAATTTAGAAACTTGAATCACTCGATTCAGAGTTCGAACGACAAAGAACGAGCGATCGAAAGATCGAAAGGAAAGGAATTTGCTGGAAATTCACAAACGAGGGAATATTCATTAGCATCTTCTTTTTGCTGGAATTTTCGAATTTTGGAGAGTATTGCAGGTGACGCCCACTCGTCATTGACTCAAAGTAACCACTAGAAGAGCTAACAGAGAGGCATCATTGAAGAACAAAGCAGTGGCGTAGGTGCATGGGCGGCGGCCACGTGCCAGTGAGGGCGGCTAGCGGAGGCCGAAACACCCAAAATAGAACCCAAGGGTGCCGACGAAGGGATGGCCGGAGGCGGCACTAACCGACGTGGCCTACGGCGGCGCTGGTGAGCTACGGTGCTTGACATGGGAAATAAGTCACGGGCAGGGAATGTGGAGAAGTAAGGTGAATATGGGCATGGCCTCAACCCAAGGAACGCAATGGTGTGATCAATTTGGTCGGATGATGGATGGATTAGGCTAGCCACGATGACGTTCGTGGAAACCCTAAGAGGTGCTCGATGCAGCACTCCTTGGTGATGCAAATAGGGAACCGATGTATAGAATATGTAGAGTAGATGATGGTGGTGGTGAAGTAGCAAAGAATTAAATTTTGGCTCATTGGAGGCGATGAACCGATGTCGGAGGATGTAGTAGATTGGTTATGGGAAAATTTTGATTCCCATCAAACGGCTGCACAAACATCAATTTAACTTCATATAAGGGTGCAAGATACTCGGGAACATGAAGTGACATGAAAGGAATTCAGAGAAAATCATCGAAGTGCTCAGAACGTGAGTTGGAGCGATGAACAATTTTGGAAATGGAGGGCTCTTAGTGACGGCAGTGTCCTTTGGTTTGAGGAGGCTTGGCAAAGATTGGAAAGGGTTGAGATGGGTCACATGGTTGTATATAAGGGCTCATAAGAGATAGAAATGGACTCGAATTCATAGGATTTGCTTTTGAGTTAGTTTGGGTACACAGGAGATAAAAGGCAAATGGATGAATAGATCAAGATGAAACTGGAAGGAATTGTTCGTTGTGTGATTTGTAGCATCTTTTGTTTTGGTATGACGTCAAGATAAGGCTTGGTTAAAGAGTTGGCTTGAGAGAGAAATAGGTTGATTGCCGTCTGTTATGCTCAGCCTACTGCTGGTCCATTCGGGAAGATGAATAGTAGCCGTGGATGAACAGTGCCATGTGAACAGTTACCTAAGAGGAGAGGGAAAGAAAGGAAAAGGAGAAAGAAAAGAAAATATGGGCCAACAAAATGGGTTCGACCCAGAAAAATAGAACAAATATTTTCTATAGATTCGGATTAGTGGAGATTGAAATTTGAATTTTTGAAATTTGAAATTGAATTTGGTTCAATGTGACATTGGAATTTTGATATTTCCTCCTAGGATTACACATAAAATCCAAATAAAAGCTAAATGCTTTAAATTAATAATTTTGGAATTAATTGATACATGAAACAAAATTAATCTTTAATTATTTATTTTACTCATAAATTAGTTTTAATTCAGGAAAAGAGAAAAGCCTCCCTAAAAGCAGAAAAACAGGGAAAATAAATTCGGAACTCATGAAAACCAAATAACACTTATTTTTAATTTTTCTCTAATTAAATAATTTTTTTATTATTTTTGAAATAAAACCTAGGATGTTACAAATTCGAAACCCCTGACACCGTGGTTCGTAGCCACGTGGTCTAATCCTCTAAGCTATAGGCCCACCCTGTTTTCACTGGATTTCTTCCGTGGTACGCCCAAAAGGAACTTTCCTCTCCTTGACTTTTCATTTTGGTTTAAGAGGATGGGAAAACACATTTCTTTCTACAAGAACAATGTGTTCCGAGGTGTAAAGTAGGAGAGAGGGGATATGATGATTAAGGTTTTGAATAAGACATCCTTTGCATTTTGGATTTCGATATTTTGGTATTTTGATCGAATTACATTGAAGAAGATTCAAGATTGCCTAATCTACTATCAACAAATCTAATCATTCGCCGATTGACTTAACGTGCGCCCACTGTAGAAGCCCTATATATGATGCATAGCGAAAGGCTGGGATTTCATCTTCTCTACTTCAGTGCACTTCCTCCTCCGCAATTTCGGCTTGAGGTTCTAGCTTATTTTTTACTATTCATAAATTTCGTTTTTTGACTTTTTGGTTTTTTGAGCTTTTTTGCTGGTTCTTTTTTCCTGTATTTGTTTGCATTGTCTGTGATGGGCTAACCTGTTTTTTCATTTTAAATTTTTTAAATTTAGTTACGCCAAATAAACCACCATCAGCTATAGTGTAATTTTAGTCAGCTACAGTGCAATTTTAGCCATAAGCCAACTTATTTCAGCCCAACATAGTGGCACCGAGCGGTGAGGGGTTAGGATTGCCCAGGTTAGGATGAGGGCTCACCAAGACCCTGAGTATATAGGGAGGAAGGGGCGAGGACGGCTCGGTGGTGGTAGCGGTGCAATGACACTGCAGTGGCACCATAGGCCGTAGGTTTGGAGGATGGCGGTGTAGGCATTAGGGTGGGGAGTGTAGGTGGTGTGACGAGGCAGTGAGGTGCCATCGGCTGCAGCCTGCAGGAGGAAGTAGTGGGAGTGCGCTGGGCTGTGAAGGTGCTGGTGGCAATGCTGGAAGCCACGACGGGAGGTGGGCTAGCGGCGGGGGCCACGGTCATGGGGAGCCAAAGGTGGAGAAGATGGACGGCATGGGTGGCATTAGACCAGAGGTGGAGAAGGAGGGGGTCGCTCCGAAGGACAAAACCGCGCACTCAGTGGCGTCCTATTTGTGCAAATAGCACCAATGCACCACTGCATGCTGCATTTGGCATGCATTAGGATTTGAGAACCAACAATGCAATAATGAATATAGTTAAAGATCACATTTAAAGGCAAGATTAATATATACATAACCAAGCAATCATAGGGATGTTAGGACACTACCTAAGCATATATCTGTCTTAACATAATTAAACATGACAAACTAAGCATGCACCCCTGAAATTTCCCCCCTCATAAAACAAGTTCCACGCTCGTACGGACAAAAGCGACACGCACTTTGTTATTAATCTTTCAACCCTAAAGCGAGTTAGCTTTTCCATTTCTATATTTAGGGTACGAATCTGATTCATTTGTATCATTTGTCCCCCATATCTTTCGGCACAAGCTACACATGAGATACATTCCCCCTTAGGAACCTATAAGCCAATCGAAAGGAAACATTGCAGCACGTCAATTAAGCAGCGAAAAATATTACAAAGATTTGCATTGGGTATGATCTAGCAAGGACCATGCTACAAGGACATATAAGCATTGGAAATTGCTGAGCATCTGGGAACAAAATTTCAGGGATTTGGCACTGTGTTGCTTTCGATTTTCAAAGAGAATTATTTTGGCTTTGGATTACTAGTTTGGGTAAGGGTATGTATTCCTATGACTACATATACGGTGAGCGTATCGAACCATTTTTCTTTATGGATATGACTTTAATCCACTTTTTACCGAGTGAAATCAGCATGCGTCGTCTGCATGTTATAATAAGCATAGGAGATTAGGTAAGACTGATGAGGTGGCATCATTAGCCTATCATCTTTGATTCCTTTCTGGTAATTGTTCTGGTTCCAGTAGTTATTTTAAATAAGTGCAGTATGGGGTTTCTAGTTTGTAACTTCTTACTTTTGTCTTTTTCCAACGATATGGTCTTTTTGGACTTTTTGCTTTTTTTTTTGCTCTTATTCTTTTTCATTGTCCGTGATGATATAACTTATTTTTATTTTTATTTTTAAAATTTAATTATGCTGAAAAAACTACCAACCTGTACAATGCATTTTCAGTCACTACAATGCAAAATAAACCATAAGCCATACCTTTTAAGCCCAAATGAGCTCTTGTATCTTGTGCAATTTCAGTCCTAAGCCAGCTTATTTCAGCCCAACCAAGCGGCACCGTTACTACATGGAAAAGAAGGATGTTCAAGGAAAAGAGTCTAGGAAGAAATATGCACCATTTTGGCAAAAAAAAGTAGTCAGCTAATTTTTTTCTATAACTAATTGAAACTTATGGCCTCCAATAGTTAGTTTTGCCTATAATATCCATTGCTTGGTTTTACCACAACGGATCGTCCCACACATACTTTTCTAGTTAAGATCTATAGCTGATGGAGATTGAGAATGATACATATGGGCTTAATTTAGATTCCCTATATATCTTACAATTTAATTATTGATGCAGGGCTTTGTCCGATCTTTACGATGTAGGATTGAAGATAACTAGATCCGTGCAACCTGATGAATGATACAATCAATCACCGTCTCTATTACAGCAACATGTGGCACTCAATTCATCCAACCACATATTTCAATTCCTTTTGTCTACTCGCTCACGTGGAGTAAACAACATATCCTTGTAATCACCAAGACAATCACAAAAATGACTGAGACAAGAACACTCAGATAATCTCAGACAATAAGAACTTCGTATTTCTGAAAATTTTCATATCTTGATTGCAAGGAGGTGCTGCTCTCGTATCTGTAGCATTCTAAATCGGCCGTTACAGTGCGCACAGAAAGGCACCTCCACAGTTTTCGGTGCTACAGTACACATTCCCAATACAGTGTTTGTCTATGCTACAGTACCATCACTACCTGCTGTCGAAGGGAAAATACATTTTAGATTTGTCTTGCTTGTGAGAAAAGAAAATAATTTGCATATGCTCTCCTGAATTTTCTGTAGATATCTTCTTGAACTCCGTAGACCACTTTGTTCCCTCTCAGCTTTTAAGTTTCAAACGTGAGTAGACATAATATATATATATATATATATATATATATATATATATATATATATATATATATATATATATATATATATATATATATAGGAAGCCTATTTTCTACACCGGTGTAATTACACCCTATATCCTATCTCGTAATGTAGGGAGTATCTAGCGTAACGTAGGGTATGTACGTGTAGTATACAAATATTTAAGACCATCTAGGTGGTATGAACAATTTTTCAGAAGTGGTATGTACATTTTTCGACATACTCCTTTTATGCGGGCGTATATAAGGGTATTTACAAAATACGCTAAAACTATGAACTCCTTTACAAGTTTTTCGTGGTTCACATTGGAGTATCTTATAATTAGTATACAAATGTACCTAAAGTGATAAAGGAGTATTTCAAGTTTATTTTGGTGGTATATTAGAGATGGGTGTAATTACACCCGGTGTAAAAGGTATTTTTCCTATATATATATATATATATATATATATATATCTACATCATTCCCTCGCATCAAATTAGCACATATAATATCTACATCATCCCCCTCATGTCGAGAAATGTCGTCCTCGACTTTTGTAAGCCTATATACAAGTTAGTGATGGACAACACTATATCAAATTATTCTAATATGGGTGAGAAAATTTTTAGTGTCTTCCATGCTTCAACTATACTACTCTGATTATTCAAGCATGGCTCAAAAATGGCTTATCTAAACAATGTAAATTCAATTCAGCAAGCTTGTCACAGGTAATATATATTCGATAAACATGAAACTTCTTATTCACACCATAATCTCTAATCAAATTAAATCTATAATTATAGGTGTAAGAACTAACTAGTGATTTTAGACATGAAATTTCTGAAACTTTCTCAATCACACTAGATAACTCTACAAGATCATTGAACATGATATAGCACAAAGAATCATTCGGGGTTATTATAGTAAGAACTTTGACGAGGATATAGTAATCCTCCAATTATTACGTCATTATATTCTCCAAATATACCCTTTATTGATAAGGGAGAGATTTCACAGGGTAGTTGTAAGTCCTTCTACGACTACTCCTTAGTCGTAAGTCCTTCTACCACTTTATAGTCGTAAGTCCTTCTACCACTTTATAGTCGTAAGTCCTTCTATGACCTTTCATAGTCGTAAGTTCTTCTATAACCACATAGTCGTGAATCGTCCTGCGACCACCTTATGGTTTTGGACCTTAATGTGGCTAGTTTGTCTCCAACTGGTTTGTCTATGATGACCTGCTACATTGTGGGTTTGTCTAACAAGGTGGTTAGAATGTGCGCTTATTCCTAATAACCGCACACGATCTCTCTCTGACAACAACCGCTACACAACGAATGCGCCAACATATCTCTCTAACAATAACTCCCGCCAGACAATTATCTCCCAAACCATTGAGATGGTTTTTGGCGTAGGATTACATTCGTCACTTCATCAACTATATAAAGGTTAACGCCGGAGGGAAAGGGATCGAATTGAAGCACATCGGATCAGGAGATAGTTCTAGGCATTTCGCATTATTCTCAATTGTAATCAATTTCTTTGAGCAATAGCCACACAGGATGTAGGGTTATTATTCTTTTAGGAGAAGGCCTAAAACTGTATAAAAATTATTGTGTCTCTACTCTGCATATTCATAGCCTGAGTCTTCTAGTGTTTTGCCGAATCCAAATAAATCATACGTAAGATCGATATTAAAACATCAACAAACTTCTTTATAAATAATCATTTCCACATAATGTTAATTAAGCATACTAAATTTAGAATTTGAAATTTCCAATTGAGCATGAGAATTCTCACAATTACTCACGATTTCTTGATGAACTACCAATTTAGCACCATTATTGTTACCTTGAACATCCTCCTCAGTTGATGTTGGTGATGTAGATAGTGTGGCTTCATCTTCAAGAGGTGTGATTTGTTTAGCATTCAGCTCCTCGATCTTCTTCATTAATTTGCACAATGAGAGAAACAACACTAAAAGTAGAGAGTAAATCGTTAGTACAAAAAATAACCTCACTTTTCCTAATATCTATTTCTTTCTTTTATATTTGTATATATCTCTCACTCTCAACTTGGATGCTCTCAACCTCACATATGGTAGATTCACACAACTCACTACTTTTATTACTCTCACTAAATTTGACTATGTGGTTCTCCTCATCACATGAGTTTTGATGCATCTTGTTTTTCAAAGACCACGGGCCAGCAATGGTGCATTCACCATCAACCATGACCTCATCATGTGTAACATCCCAAATTTGGTAGTCTTAGAAAATGGGAAGAAATTTAAAACATGTGTTGCCTTCCAGTGTTTTCGAAGTTTTGGCATTCATTTGAGATTCTTGATTTGGTTTCACCAAACAATTCAAATAATGAAAATAAAATATGAGATCAAGAGCCAAAATATTTGGAAACTATTTTATGCAAAAGTTGAAAATTTAATTTCAAATCGAAAAATAATTTTAAATCAAATTAAATAAGATCAAAAGCAAGGCAATATTAAAATTTGCATCCAAACAATTTGAGCCAAGAGTTCAAATTGAATTCAAGTATCAAATTCAAAATTTGAGAATGGAATTTCAAATCAAGAATTAAGATTTTCGATGGCATTCTTTTTCTCCTCTTTTCTGTCGCTTGCCACGGCCCCACTTCCCTTTTCTTTCTTTCTCATCCTCTTGCACTCTCTGCCACTAGCCCCATACCCTCCCTCTCAAAAGTGACCAAAAGTGATATTTTACTACCAATTATTACAATGAATGAAACTAAAGTTTTCATGACCAAAAATGATATATCGATAGGTGAAGTGAAGAGCTAATAAGTGCAAATATCCACGTGCTACTTCCCTCCCATGTATGGCACCTTCAATGCTCACCTAAAACAACAAATAAAGTAAGTGTGAATCCACGATACAGCAAGTACACAAAAAAAATAATTGCATCAACAACATAATCAATTTATCATTTACTCGATTTTCCACCATTCACTTTACTCATCATTATTTCTCTTAGTGCAATGCAATGCAATGCCCATGCTCATGTCTCCTTTGTAGTTTATACCGGTATAGTGAAGGGTACACCCATCGAGGTGCCTACCGATGTAGGTCTTTCTCTCCATCCCATAGAGGTGCCTATCTATGTAGGTCTTACTCAAGAGCATGCTGGAATAGACACATAACTATTGACTTTCTCACCACCATAGCTCCTAACGCGCATGTCATGTTATGAATAATCAACAGTTTATTGCATGTCACAATTATCGTCAATTTAATACCATAATGAATAGAATATGAACAAATACCACATGGCACAAACAAAACAGCAATTATCAGCTATCAACCATCATTTTACTATGCACTTGCCTCTTTCTTAATTGCGATGATCAGAAAGATTTGAAGGTGACAACACACCCAAAGCTACTCCTCTTACAGGAAATATTCACTCTCAAAACTAGCCATAACAGAACAAGATATCAATCAATCGACAACGCTTCTACACGCTTCCCAAATGCACCCTTTTCTCCCTTTACCGACAACAGTCCCGCTTGTTGTCTCAGTATTCAAAATATCATAACTCTAAATTATCTCATCATAAAATAGCAAATCATATTAGTTTTGGAATCTACACAAAATTCTCTACATTTTCTTAGTTGGCCAAAGTTTCATACTAAATCATGTAAATCCCAGTTTTCAACTCAGAAAACAGATCTGTCATCTTCTGGACAACAACACTTAACAATTTAATATCTTTTAATCTACCTGATCAAATATATTAAACAAGGACATTATTAGATTCTACAAGAAATTCCTTCACTTTCTACTTATTCATAAAATTTAATTCTAGCATTAATTTAGTTAATTTAATATTTTCCCCAAGATCGCATCCAATGAAGAACCCTGCTGGGATAGCGACCTCACAAAATTCATATCTTCTAATCTACTTATCTAAAAATTATGTTCTTAGACTTTATAGAAACCTTAGAAAATTACCTCAAAAGTTTGTGTTGACCAAATTCCTAGATTAGTTCATTTACTATTTTTAATCTACTAACTACTACTCGTTGCCAAAACACGCCAAAATGACCAGACAACAGAATTAAATTAGTTAATTTAATATTTTCCCATGACTGCTTCCAGCAGGAACCGGGTACCAGACATCAACCTCTCAAAATTCATATTGTTTGATCTACTCATCTAAAAATTGCGTTATTAGATATCCTGAAACCTTAAGAAATTATCTACAATATTCATGATGAAAAAATTCCCATATTTGATCATTTACTATTTTTATTCTATTAATTACTACAGACTATCAAAACATAACAAATTCTACTGGACAATAGAACTATAAAAATCATATCTCACAATCTATGCATCGTACTGACATGAATAAAAATTCTACCAAAAGCTAACGATACCCTCTATAACTTTCTAGTAGATGTAATTTCTATATTATGACCATAGAATATCCGTGAAAATAATACAACAATAGTATCGTTGATCAAACCGAACTACTGTCCGAATTTTTCCCGAACGAACGCGTTCGTCATCTCTCTAATCTGAAATCTATCCTAAAAAACAGAGAGAAATCGAACAATTACCAACACCCAAAAGCTTACTGTTCAAGTCTGATTGAATCACACTACTACAAAAGAGGCTAAACTAGACGTTTACATCATAGACGGTTCCTAAGAACCGTCTGTACTGCAAGTATCACAGACGGTTTTCACAGACGATTTTTAATACAAACCGTCTGTGATAACTTCATTATCACAGACGGTTTTTAATACAAACTGTTTGTTAAGTATCACAGACGGTTCTAGATAAGAACCGTCTGTGATAATTGCAGATATCACTGATGGTTTTTATTAAGAACCGTCTGTGATACTTCACAGATGGTTTGCATTAAAAATCGTCTGTGATAATAAAGTTATCACAGACGGTTCGTATTAAAAACCGTCAGTGATATGTTTCCTGCCTTGCAATCCCCCAAAATTTCATAATTTCCCGCTTGAGTCCGAGTAGGATTCAGTTTTGACACACTTTCAATAAAACGGGCATAACTTTTGCATACGGTGTCCATTTTTGACGTTCTTTTACTCGTTGAAAAGCTAACGACGATCCCGATCCAAAAAATGACCAGCTCATGCTGGTCGCCCTCTAAGACCCGAAAAATCGGCCATCTTTGGACCTAAACCTGCGTCGCAAGTTTTTTGTTTCTGTTTTTACCCTTTTTCTTGGTCTTCCCTTCGGAATTTAAAATTTGCTTCAACTGAAAAAGTTGTAGATCCCATCGAAACCTTTCAAATGAGTATACATATGCCATATAAAACTTTGCTATTTTATCTTTACAGACTAGTTGCTTATATTGCATCGGTATATAAAATTTAGTGTTCTAATTCACATACGGTTGGTATATAGAATCGTCTTTGATATGCATTCATCACAAACGGTTCTAGCTACCAACCGTCTGTGATAGAGAGTATCACAAACGGTTTTTATTAAAAACCGTCTGTGATAATCTGACTGCTAGGCCCATCGATGCTCCTTAACCCAATCCTAGCCAAAAGAAATCCACCAACCCTTACCTCACGGATCGTAGCTCCACCTCTCCGTCCCCGTGCCAAAAATTTTCGCACTCCTGCCTCTTCCTCCCCTATAAATAATAACCAAAACCCAACCTCCTTGTTGTTCTCCTTGCTGTCCTCCTCCTTGCTGTCCTCCTCCTCCTTGTTGTTCTCCTCCTCCATAGCCCGCATGAAGCAGACGACACACAAGTCTACGGGAGGCAATACACCGCAGAAGCAACTAGCTCATGCCAACCGTGCAGACGCTCAATCAATGCCGACGATGATGGGCGTCAAAGACATCCAGCTCGTGCGTTGCATCAAGTGTGAGAAGACATAGACGATCTTTGCCTTTTCTCCATTCTTGTTGTGTTAGCTAGATGGGTAATCTGCTCGTTGTTTTGGCATATTGAATGGTAGGCTCTAATCTTAATAAAAATGGAATGTGTAATGTGTTTCTTACTGTGTTTCTTACTGTATTTGCTTGTTTACAGATAGCATACTTAATATTTATTGAGGCTAGCTGAAAAAAGGGGAAAAATAGGTATAGAATGAACTATCACGGATGATGTTGTGATATAAATCATCTGTGAAGCATTATCACAAACGGTTCAAACCAAAAACCGTCTGTGACACTAGTATTACAGATGGTTCTATCTACCAACCGTCTATGATAAAAAAATATCACAGATGGTTAGTAACTAGAACCGTCTGTGATATGTGAATATCTGGTAACTAGAATCGTCTATGATATGTTAATATCAAAGATAATTGGTAATTAGAATTGTCTGTGATGTGTTAATACAAGCTTGGATTCTCGCTTCTAGTCTTCCCTGCTCACGCACGCATGCAACCATGCCATCAATCGGCTTTTCTAGTCGGCAGGTGTCTTCTCACCCAAACCCCGCGTGTGGCCGCTGGAGGACACGCTGGCTCTCGAGCGTCTGGGCGATGTAGGCGTTGGCAAACAGCGGACAAACACACGTAGGCTGCCACGTGGCTGGATACGGTGGCCAACTGTAGGCGGACATGGAGCACAGATCATGCAAGCATGCGCCCAGGGGCGGAGTCACATCCCAGGCAGGATAGACTTCAGCTCGGAGTGTGAAAAAAATCTAGTTTACAGCTTAGGTAAATTCAGTCCAGTCTGGGTAACATTTTCATGGTCCAGCCCAGATAGTCTAGATCATTCCACCACTAAGCCCGGGGCATAACTAAATCCAAGCTCCACCACTACAACCGGCGATGCCTGGCGCAGGGCAGGCGGCTAACGGCGCTAGGAAAATTGAAGTGACTGGGGAAAACGAAAGTGGCTAGTGTAACATTTTCAACGGCGTTCGAGGATTTGATAAATAAAAATAATAAATTAATGAAAATTATAGAAGTAATTTTTAGAGTTATCGGAAGAGATGTAAATTCTGAATTTTTGAGGGATTTGCATCTTGGGTGTAACATCCCAAATTTTGAGTTTTAAAAATTTAAATTCAAATTAATTATTTTAAAGCAATTGGCTTTTATTTGAATTTTTCTGTGTTTTTTTGGATTTTATTTCAAAATCTAAAATACGAAAATGTATTTGAAATATTTTATGAAAGCTAAAAAGAGTTCATTTTATTTTTCCCAACCTTCCCAGAATTTTTAATTAATTTTTGAGAATTTTTGGAATTAAAAATCAATTTTAAAAGATAAAAGGAATTTTATAAAATTATTAAAAAGCAAATCCGAAATTAAAAATATTTTTATTAAGTCTAAAATATCTCCAGGAATATTCTATGAATTTTCTGAAATTTTTAGATATTATTTATTATTTTTCTAAGCAATTATATTGTTTCTAGTATTTTCTGAAAATTAAATCCGAATTAACCTCGGGTCACCACGTGTCGCGCCCGGATTGAATCCATCTCTCTCCTCGATCTAATCTAGGCCCTCCATCACAACTTACACCTTCACTTAAATCCAACGGCCGCGATATATTCACTTGCGACGTGTCGCTCATCCGACTGCCCGAACCCCTTCACCCTCCATCTCTCTTTTTCTCTCACCGATGGGTGGGCCCCACCCGTCATATGTTTCTTCAACCTCTTTTCTTCCTCCTCCTCTCTCTCTCTCTCTCTCTCCATTAGAGCCGAAATTGAAGCTCTTAATTGCGGCTGTTTCTTTCGCTTAAACTCCCGATTGAAAGCCCCTAATCAACTTCACTAATTGCCGACCGTTTCCCCCTCTATTACTCCCCTAATTGCGGCCGCATTCTCCCCGCTTTTCTCTCCGTGCCGGCCTCTCCCTCCTCCCTCGCCTATAAAAGCCCCTCCCGACCCTCCTTGGCATCCCTCACTCTCCTCCACATTTTCCCCACTTAGGACGAGTCTCCGTGCCTCCCTCGCCGCCGCCTGCTCGCCACCGCCGCCATTCCCATCTCTCTGCTGGCCCTCCTCCGCCACCTCCCGAGCCGCCCCGAAAAATCAACTCCCGCCGCCTCTTCCTCCGCCGCCTTCTCGCCGGGCGACGCCGTCTTGGCCGCCTCTCGCCGCCCGCTTGCGCCGCCCGCCGGCCACCTCGGTGCCGCCCGCGTGGCCGCCGCGTGTCTCCGTGTGTGGCCGTCGTGGCGCCCGTGTGGCGCCATGTCACACAAGATGCCACCTCGGCCACGGCCGCGTCGCGTGGACTCGGTCCACGGTGGACCGGGCCCATATGTCCGAAAATT
Source organism: Bonia amplexicaulis (assembly GCA_036346245.1). NCBI lineage: Eukaryota > Viridiplantae > Streptophyta > Magnoliopsida > Poales > Poaceae > Bonia > Bonia amplexicaulis. The sequence goes on from CM070766.1 coordinate 6,966,698, forward strand.
GAAAATTCAAAATCTTGCTGACATCAGCACTGCGTCATAAATCCCTTTTAGTTTAGAAAAATATTTCACCCGAAATTAAATTACTTGCTGACGTCCTAATTATGAATCTTCAATACAAAAATAAATCAGAAAATCTTTCTTTTCTTTTTCTTTCAATTAAAACTTCCCGAGGCCATAACTTTCTCATTTGAACTCCGAATTGACCCGTTCAAATTTCTAAATTTTTCTAAACTCATGAACTACCTAAATGTACACTATTTTTCAATTTTTGAATTTTATTATTTGAATTTATGTGTGTTTATTTGCTTTGTTGCTTTGTCTTTTTCGCGCGTAGAATCCGACGTCGCCGAAGATTTTGTTGACCCTCAGCAAGAAAGTCAAGACATTGCACACGAAGGAGAGGAGAGAAGGACGAAGAAAGGTGAGTTTTACTAGAGTTTCAGAGGTCTTATTTGAGGTCTCCAAGGGTGATGATCCCTTTCTTTTTTTGTTTATTCTTAGCAATTTCTGTTTGGTAGTAGTTCGGTTGTTAGATTGGTTTGGAAAGTCTGTAGTTTTGGGTCCTTAGGTGCAAAAACTGATAACTTTGCTGCTTGGCCCATAGGGGCAACCAGCCACCCCTATTTCTCTTTTCCAAACCCTAGCCGCCCTTTCTCCCCCTTTCACCTCCCAACCGTCCTCTCTCTCCCCATTCCCTTGCGCCTCCTCCACCTTCCCTTGAACCTCCCTTCCCACCTGCAGTCCTATAGCCCTGCTCCCTACACCATTCTTCCTTTTTGCAGCCAAAGGAAAGAGGAGGGAAAAGGAAAAGAGTGAGAAGGACGAAGGAGAGGAGAGAAGGAGGAAGAAAGGGGAGTTTTACTGGAGTTTCAGAGGTCTTATTTGAGGTCTCCAAGGGTGATGATCCCTTTCTTTTTTGTTTATTCTTGGCAATTTCTGTTTGGTAGTAGTTCGGTTGTTAGATCGGGTTTGGAAAGTCTGTAGTTTTGGGTCCTTACGTGCGGCTTGGCCCATAGGGGCAGCCAGCCACCCCTATTTCTCTTTCCCAAACCCTAGCCGCCCTCTCTCCCCCTTTCACCTTCCAACCGTCCTCTCTCTCCCGTTTCCTTGCGCCTCCTTCACCTTCCCCTTGAACCACCCTTCCCACCTGCAGTCCTCTAGCCCTACTCCCTACACCATTCTTCCTCTTTGCAGCCAAAGGAAAGAGGAGGGAGAAGGAAAAGAGTGAGAAGGACGAAGGAGAGGAGAGAAGGAGGAAGAAAGGGGAGTTTTACTGGAGTTTCAGAGGTCTTATTTGAGGTCTCCAAGGGTGATGATCCCTTTCTTTTTTGTTTATTCTTAGCAATTTCTGTTTGGTAGTAGTTCGGTTGTTAGATCGGTTTTGGAAAGTCTGTAGTTTTGGATCCTTAGGTGCGAAATCTGATAACTTTGCTGCTTGGCCCATAGGGGCAGCCAGCCACCCCTATTTCTCTTTCCCAAACCCTAGCCGCCCTCTCTCCCCTTTCACCTCCCAACCGTCCTCTCTCTCCCCTTTCCCTTGCGCCTCCTCCACCTTCCCCTTGAACCTCCCTTCCCACCTGCAGTCCTGTAGCCCTGCTCCCTGCACCATTCTTCCTCTTTGTAGCCGAAGGAAAGAGGAGGGAAAAGGAAAAGAGTGAGAAGGACGAAGGTGAGGAGAGAAGGAGGAAGAAAGGGGAGTTTTACTGGAGTTTCAGAGGTCTTATTTGAGGTCTCCAAGGGTGATGATCCCTTTCTTTTTTGTTTATTCTTAGCAATTTCTGTTTGGTAGTAGCTCGGTTGTTAGATTGGTTTTGGGAAGTCTGTAGTTTTGGGTCCTTAGGTGCGAAATCTGATAATTTTGTCTTCTAGAGAATTGTCGAGGACTTCCGTAGCTTCTTTATAATATTCCCTCATGTCCATCCTATCAATAGTTTGGGAGTTATGAATTTTACAATGCTGCTATTCGTTCTGTCTGTCTGGTTTCGGCAGTCGGTATTAAATAACATATTCAAAATAGAAGATGAACTAATCTAAAAATTTTATCATCATAAACATTATAGGTAGTTTCTTAAGGTTTCCAAATAATCTAATAACATGAATTTTTATGGGTGGTTTAGAAGTTACAAATTTTTTAGGACTGTTGTCCGACGTTAGTTGGCTGCTGGACTAGTCGTGGGAAATTGGTGAATTGGTTAACTAAATACTAGAACTAAAAATTGGTGATAACTAGAAAGTGATAGGAAATTGGTTATAGATTTCAAAAATGTCACCATTTACTATATTTGTCTTTGTAGATTAAAATATATAAAATTAACAACTCTGCTATCCGGAGGATGACAGTTGTATATTCCGAGCTAAAATTGGGGATTTAGATAAATTAGTCTAAGAATTGTTCCAACTAAGAAAATATGGGGAATTTCGTGTGGATTCCAAAGCTGATATGGTTTGCTATTTCATGGTGTGGGAATTGAATGTTGTGATGATTTTAGTACTGGGACAATAAGAGTGTTGTCCGATAAAAGGAGAAAAAAGTTGTGGTTTTCGGGGAGCATGTAGGAGTGTTTCCAATTAATTGTGTTTTGACATGTTTTGGCTTGTTTTGAGACTGAGTATTTCCTATAGGAGTAGTTTTGGGTGTATTATCATCTCCCAACATTTGCTGCCGCCGTAATTAGGAGATAGGTAAGCATAATGTAGAATGGTATTTGAGCGCTTAAAAATTGTGGTTGAATGATTACTTCCCTGCCATAATCCTATAATAATGTTTGCTTTATATTGCTCTTATGCTGGTGATATGATGATAAAGATGAAAATTGGAGGTATAATGAAAGTTTATTGGTAATGAGGAAAGATAATATTCATTGCATTGTATGTTGATCTTTCGTGATGAATCATGTGACGCATGGGAGTGGAACGATGTCCCCATGTGTAAGATATATGCAATGAGGTCTCCATATGAAAAGAATGGGCAATTGGTCCCCACACTAGTAAGTGTGGGCAAGAGTGAAAACCGACAGGTGTTACACTCTGCTATATCAGTATAGGCAAAGAAGAGATAAGACATGTGCATGAGCATTTGCATTGCATTGTATTCATGAGAAAAGAATGATACAATGAGACATGTGAATAGTGGATGTTGATATTGGGACTGCGGATATTTGTGTTGAGATTAAATGGATATGAATTGTTAATTCGTTCATGTCTTGCTTATTATTCTACGTTGTACTTGCTAGTCATGGATTCACCCTGTTTATTTGTTGTTTTTTAGGTGAGCGTTGACAACGACATGTATGAAAAGGGCGTAGCACATGAATAGCTACACTTCATAGCCTTACACTTCACCTAGTAATGTTTCACCTTTGGTCGCGAACATTTAGTTTGATTCACTGTAATAATTGGTTAATTAGTGAATTTTCTTAACTTCTTGTAGCCATAATGTTGCTTGTTGATGCGTTGCTTTGTGTAGACTTATTAATAATGTTCTTAGTAATGGTTGAGTTCATTGTAACTTAAATTTATGGCCTATTAGGTTGCTGGAATTTGTATTTAATATTGATGAGAAATGTCGTTTTTATATCTAGGCGTTATTGTTACTTGTTTATTGGTTTATTTTGGTAGCATTGGTGGTAGTAGGTGACATCTTGGGGTTATGTTAAGCCGGGGTGTTACAGCTAAGGCGTTGGGTTCCTCTCTCCCCCACAAACGTTTTAACACAGCAAGAGATAGATTCCATCCTTAACTACCCCACGTATGACTTGTTCTCGAAATAGACTTTCTCTAAAATTCCACAACATCCTGTTTTCCTGTAATTCTTTTCCCCAAGTCCTTGAGAACCACTTTCGTGGTATTACAATTCTAGTTTGTTCGTTGAAGGCTGCATGCATTGGATGAAAGTAGAGCATGGATTTATACACTTTTGTAGCTCTTCTCACCACCTAGCTAATCATTACTTGATCATAAATAATTTAGTCTATCCATATAATGACTAGATGTTTCATGGTTTTCCTTAGTTCCTTATAGCTCATAACGTTTCTTCTTAATAGTTTCTTGATTTAGATTATCAAATTATTTCATCTTAGCAATTATTTGATTCCTCTTAATCTCATTTTAATGTTTACCATGTTGCTGAATTTATGTCTATTGTCATGTTGAATGTCTATTGTCAAAGTCTAGATGATGTTGATGCTTGATTGTTTGTTAAAATTTGTTGTGGACATATTGGGGACGTTGTTACACTAGGAGATGGCAACAAGCGGCAACTGGTGTAGATGTGGCTGTAGCGAAAGTTAGCGCTAGCGACAATACTGGATGACGAGCTACAGTCGAACGGTGACAATAAGCCGTAGAGAAAGGCCGTGCGGTTGTAGCGGTTCGTTTGGAAGGAGGAGCTACTCAATAGGGAAGTCTCTTCTGAATTGGTTATAATATTAGAATCAGAGTTAGTTTAGAGTTATTAGAATGAGAATCAGCTTAGAGATATAGAGTTTGTAACCGAGTATGCCTTCTAGATTCGGATAGATAAGATATAACTAGAGTCTTGTAAGTCCATTATATATATGAGGCTTCGGATGTTATGAAGCAAGCAATAAAGATAAATTACTTACCTGACGACCTCAGAGCCTCAGCCCTCGGTGGAAATCCTAGTTCCAAGTCTAAGGGTGAGTTCACCCTTCTCACTATCCAATGCGTTCATATCCCAGCTCTCGGTAAGAGTTCCTTCCTCCCCTTTCTATCCACCGTAAGTCCACCCTAAAGCTGAGCCATATCAGTTTGGTATCAAAGCCCTCTGCTACCACATCTTCCACAGAGGAACCAAAATCAATTGAGGACATCAGGAAGATGATTGCTATCATAATGAAGGACATCAATGAGATCAAGCAGCAGCAAGGGAAGCGTGGTGATGCTTTTCACCGGCTACAACAAGGAGGACAAGACGCTGCGTCAAGCGTCTTGGACCTAGGAGCTAGAAGCCAAATTATAGATGGTTCGGCTGGAAGATGGGACAAGAAATAAGAAGAAAGAAAAGGGACTCCGCTATATCACAAGCTTGATTTCTGACATATGGAGGAGACGAGGACCTGCTACAATGGTTGAATAGATGCAAGCAATTTTTCCGCGGACAACGCACTTTGCAAGAACAAAAGGTGTGGTTAGCGGCATACCATTTAACCGACGTGGCGCAACAATGGTATTATCAATTGGAGCGCGATGAGGGCATCTTGTCATGGACTCGATTCATAGTTTTGTCAATATGCGCTTCAGGCCACCGATCTGGAGTAACTCCTTAGGAGAGCTTGCACGATTGCGACGAAGCGAAATGGTGGAAGAGTATCTGTAGAAATTTTTGGCACTATTGTGCCACATAGAGCCACTGCCTTCTTCACAATAGATTCAATTGTTCACTGTTGGTCTTTTCAAGCCCTTGAGCATAGACATGGAGCTGCAGAACCCGAGCAACTTGTAGACAACAATGAGTCTAGCTCGAGCCTACAAGTAAGAACTCTTTGAGGAGGTGACAGAGACCAGAGCACCATGATGGGCAGTAGCAACTCTGGTGGCCAGCAGTCTAGGAGCATCCATGGGCATTGCCAAACCCAATCCTACCCAAAATCTAGTAGCGACAGCACCTAGACCGGCTCTAGCATCAGCAACTGGCCCGCTGAACCCATCACTAATTGCGATAACACCACCAACACATTGGAAGCAACTTTTCCATGCCAGAGATGGTTGAACGACGTGCCAATGGTCTTTGTTTCAACTATCCTGAGAAGTTCGAGCCAAATAACCGCTGCACCATGAAGGGAATTTATTTTCTGGAGCTCGAGGATGAAGACAAGGTCATGGCTAGTGAGTCAGCAATTGAAATTTCTCTGCATGCGCCACCGGGTGCGGCTAGATGAACCATGCAACTGCATGTGCTAATTGCTGGGGAAGTACTTCGGGCTCTCCTGGATACCGGGTCAACACATACTTCATTGATGAGTAGGCAGCGCGGGACCTGGCTTTGCTTCTCTCACCACGACATGGCATGCAGGTGGCCGTGGCCAACGACGATCAGGTGGCTTATGCCAGAGTATGCCTGCAAGTGCCATTAACTATTGACCAGGAGTAATTCGCGGTGGGCTGCTTTGCCATCCCATTAGGAGGATTTGATCTTATCCTCAGCATTCAATGGCTTTAGACATTATGACCCATTGTGTGGGACTTCAAGTTGCTCACAATGTCCTTCTGGCGCTTCGACCATTTGGTCACTTGGCCAGGCATCAGCACCTCCCCAGCAACTCCTCGTGTTCCCCACTTGGCTGGGTAGGATGTATTAGCTGAACTACTGCAGGAGTTTGCGTTCTCCAAGCACTTTGAATGAGATTTTGCAACACTTCTTATAGTGTTTTGTTTTAGTTTTCTTTGATGATATTTTGATTTTTAGGTCATCCTGGTCGGAGCATTTCCAGCTTGTTTGCGCTGTCTTCCAGGTCCTTCGTGCCCACAATTCGGCCCTCAAGTGATCTAAATGTTTTTTTGGGGAAACATCGGGGCATATCTGGGGCATATTATCTCTAGTAAAGGTGTATCCATGGACCCTACAATGGTGTCTGCCATCCTTGACTGGCCAATTCCAATGTCTGTTTGAGCATTGCGTGGCTTCCTTGGTTTGACAATATATTATCGCAAATTCATTAAGGATTATGGCGCGGTGGCTTCTCCTCTTACTAAGTTGCTGAAAAAGGAATCTTTTGTGTGGTATGAGGACACCACCTAGGCATTCCACTCACTCAAGTAGATTATGATGTTCGCACCAATGTTGCTTCTTTCGGACTTCTACAAGCCATTTGTGGTGGATTGCGATGCTTTTGGTGTGGTGTTTGGTGCTATTCTTCATCAAGGTGAACGTCCAATTGCTTATTCCAACCATGCCGTAGCTCCTCTTGGTTTGATCAATTGCGGAAAGAGTTGGCATCTTCGGTGAAGCACGTATCCCTGTGTGACTGGGTATTAGCTAGACAGGATGATCTGGCTTGGCAATGTTCAGATAGTATGCTCTTATATAAGGGTCGCATCATCATCCTGGCCAATTCTTCACTCCTGCCATAGATCTTGGCCGACATGCACAGTTTAGGGCATGAAGGGGTGTAGAAGACTATTCATCGCTATCGTGTACATTTTCATGTAATAGGGTTGCCACGAATTGTGCGTGGATTTGTTCAAAGTTCCTCGATGCGTCAACGTAATAAAACAGAGCATCTACATCCGGCCGGATTACTTCAGCCTTTAGAGAAAAGAGGGCAGCTTTGCGCAGAGACATGACAAAAGCCGGCAGCTTTGCGCAGTGACATAACAAAAGAGGTCAGCTTTGCCCAGAGACATGACAAAAGCGTGCAGCTTTGCACAGTGACATGACAAAAGAGGTCAGCTTTTCCCAGAGACATGACACCATAGGTCAGCTTTGCGCAGTGACATGACCAAAGATGACAACTTTACATAGAGACATGACAAAAGCCGGCAGTTTTGTGCAGTGCCATGGCAAAAGAGGTTATCTTTGCCCAGAGACATGACAAAAGTTGACAGCTTTGCGCAGCGACATGACAAAAGAGGACAGCTTTGCGCAGTGACATGATAAAAGAGGATAGCTTTGCCCAGAGACATGACAAAAGAGGACAGCTTTGCGCTAAAACATGACAAAAGATGGTAGCTTTGCCAGGTGACATGACAAAAGAGGGCAGCTTCGTGCAGTCACCAAAAATAAATCACATGCATACCCTTTGGCTTATAAAATGTGGTGGAATGCATCTGTGAGAGAATACTACATAATCTAACATTATATCATACCTTCCTTCTCCACGTCGGGATGGACAAGAGGGACAACCCACTATGGGATAAATTGATGAAGCAATGGGAGGAGACCCGCAAGATAGCAAGGTCTGCTGCGGCTCGTGAGGAACAAGCAAAGGCTGCTGTGGTCAAGGCCAAACAAGCGGAGCGTGCCACGAGGTCACACCCCCTAACGACGCCCGTAGTAGCATGTCCATACTAAATGTTCCAACTAAATGTTCGCCACAACACCCCCCGAGGGCGAGACGCCGCCTCTCTGCTGGTGCAGAGGCTCATGCAAATTCTTCAAGTCTACGCAGCGCCTCAGCCTGGGCATGTGTTATTGGGGTTGTGCGAACTACTTCTCTGATTATCCTGACCACCGTTTCGACACGATCAGCTATCGGCAGCCGGTAAGGACTTATTACAATGTGTTCCCCCACTATTTCTAACTAATTGTAGTAATAACACACTCTCTCGTCTGCCCACAGTCCCCGGAGCCGCTATGTGCCTACCGCAAATGGATCGACCTAAAGATCCAGCAAGTTGTACATAACTCGCTTTGTCTTATGTAATTCTCTCCTAGAATGGTTTGTTTTGAAAAAGAGTGATTTTAGAAGTGGGTTCCTTGTTATGGAGGAGTGCGTAATTCTTTACTTGAGGTATGGAAAAGTCAAAGTATGTGTTGCATTCATATGCACACATAGGTAGTGGGGTCTAGGGTTGTGTTGTGCTCTTCAAACTATCTACTTAGAGTTGGAGTGTATAGGTGACCCAAGTATTTCTTCGTGGGTATGAGTTTGAATGTTAGAGTTTGCAGGTTGAGTTGTGAGGCGGAGAATTTAGAGTCGTATTCTATTAAGAGGAGTAGAATGTAATAGTTTGAAAATACGTGAAATGAGTATGTGTGAAAATTTAGAGCAATTGGTTCCTAGAATGGGTCATGCGAGGAGTTGGAGTTGGAATAGAATCCCGTGCCGAGATAAAAGGGGGTCCTGAGGGAGAGGAGTACCCAAAACCCTACTTTTCTTTTTCTCTCCCTGCCACCACTCAAAATCATTCACGCGTATCAAAATCCATCAAGTCGCCAGCATCGCCTTCTGCCATCGCTTTCTGTCCATTGAGGCACACTCTAGCCAAATGCATCTTGCCATCACTCGCAGCCAAGCTTTTCCCGCGCGCAAAGACCCTCGCTCCAGCGTCCTTCGCGCTTTGGCGCCAACGCCCTTCCATCGCCACACCAGCAAGCCAACTCTGTGTAGTTGCTTGCACGCCAGGCGCGCCTCACACCAGTGCCATTCATGTGTAGTGTGTGCACAATGCCATGCGCTGCCGCACCAGCCAGCAGCCAACGCGCCTGGTCAACACGCCGCTTGGAGGTCGCTCGCACATGCGTGAAGGCGCAGTTCGCCTGCGTGAGTGCTTGCAGTTACACGCATGCATGGATCAGCTTGTTATCTAGTCACTGCATGGGCATGCAGTGGTTGCATCCAAGGCCTAACACTGCTGCATGACTTGGAGAGAGAAGGGGTAAAAGTAGAGGAGCGAAAGAAAAAAAACAAGAGCGAGAAGAGGAGAAAAGGTGAGGGATCGCAGTTTTGGTATTGGTCACTTGGGTAACGATCTGAAGTTTCCACTATATTTTGTTAATTTAGTTAGAGATTATATTGAAAATGTGGGCAATATTTTAATTCTAAATTTTACTAGGAGACAAATACAATAAACTAGTGATGCAATACTGACTACTAACAGCAGGCTACTCATTATACTTCAGAATATACTCAAATATATTAACAAAGTTGTACGTGCACGCGAACGACTTACTAGTTAGCCTGATGAAGAACAGGAAGCCGCGCAGGCTTGACGCAGTGCAGGAGCCCCATGCATGTACTCTCTGCGTCAATGGTTCGGAGATAGCCGCTCTCCCTTCTTCCGTGCACGCGGGAAGAAAGGTGTCGTGGCCCCAGATTTTACTATCTCGAATCCTCGTGATTTAATGCACTATTCCCTGGATCGAGAGATAGTGCTCACGCTACGAAAATGAATATCAAATCCATACCATGCGGAAGCATAAATAAAATAGTAAACTTACTCATGAGCCGATTAGGCCGAAATCAATAAATTGCAGCAGCGGAAGAACGAAGCACACAGGTGGGACCTTCAGGACATGCCCACAGGCAGCCAACTGGAGGTTCGCGACCTAGCCCTTGACGTCTTCACCTTCTTTGCCTTCAAGACCCAAGTATTGCTGATGCGTAGTGATCTGATTCCTGATTCTGGATTTTGTTATGAGAGCGAGTGTGAGCACACTAACCACCGTGCTCCGCAAGCCAATACACAGAATGCAAATATATAGTATGCATGGCTTATCAAAGGAAAGGCTCGGGTTGTTTTATTTGCCAGAAAACGCTTTTGGTAGCATTGTTATTATTAAACCATAGTGTTATTACTGCTACCTAAGACTTCCCACGGCGATTGCCAATTTGACTCACTCCCCCAAATGCCATAATTGACTTAATTCCCCAAAGACACAATTTTCTTACTAAATGTCGTCTAAGACTCCAAACAATGAGTGGCATCATTTAGCTAATCCACCGATCAAACCCTTTATATATATACACTCATTTTGAATCCACCAATGTCTTCACGTATTCCGAATTCATACTAGTCCAATCTTGTAATCAATATTCTCCAACTCCCTACTTCTGAATTCCAATGATTCCCTAATAGGATTACTTTTTAATCCACCGACATCATTCATATCAGAACTTTCTAACAAATCAATCCTTTCTGCTAATGATCCAAAACCATAAATTGCTCTTTTCATAATCACCCTTATTTTCATTATTTATCTCTAACTAATTCATCAATACCTCTGCACCAAGAATATCATTAATCTAGTTTATGCTTCAATTATCATATCTCCAAATTTCCTCAAATTCAAATCATCTATCTAGATCAATTCCTGTTAATCCCATTAAATCCAACAATTTCCGTTACACTATTCTAATTCTCCAAAATCATTAATCCAGATTATACTCCGGTAATTATTATTCCTCCGATGTACCCAAAAATTCAATTCATCCTTCCAGTATTTTAATCAAATCCTATCAATCACATTATTACTAACATCTCTCAAGAATTTATATTAGTGTCGTAATTCAACAATTTCTTTTGCACACTCTAATCTTCCAAAAATCATTTAAATCATCTTTCTAACACATCCATTCATATAGACTCCACCGATTTATTTCTCCTAAACCTATCTCTAATATTCTCTTTTTATAATCGGCATGAATCCACCAATCATCGTTATGTATTTACCACAACAGTCATCCACTCTTCCTACGACTCTATTTATCTTCCTATCACTTTACTTTGTAAAAGCAGAAGCTTTATCATCGTTTAGCTTTTGAAATATAATACATAGAAAACCTCCTGAGACTTAGCAGTTTGAACAAACCGTAATATATATGAGAATGCAATAACAGTAGCGATTCAGATTCCATCCACCATTACATGACATCTGCACCATATGCTTAATCCTTCAGCGTTATAGCCGCTTAACTTATCACTGGGGCGACACACAGACAACACAAACTAGGGTCTTGCATCGCCTTCACTTTTCCATTCCCACCCACAAATCATTTTGAAATGTAACTATATCGGTTAAGTTTCCATGTCCGCCCATGACCGTGGGCACGGCTATTCGAATAGTTTTGACTCTGCAGAGTTTGTACACTTTCACCACAAGAGACAATCAACTCTTTGCCCCACACGATTCCTTCGTCATGTGGTTGAGCGACCATCACAAAGGATCGCTCAAGGTATCTAGTTCCTTTGTCATCTCACCCTATGGGCTTATTGTAATACCGGAATGATTTTTATTAATTAGTTATTTAATTAAAGAGAGGCGTGAAAGAAAGGGTAAAATAAACTGCTTAGGGGGTTTTCAAAAGTTAAGGCAACTGGGCTGGGCTTGCCTGTGGGAATGTTGGCCCAAGTGGGAAGGAGGCCACCCTTAACCCTAGCCTCCCATCCCTGGCCTCCATCCCCGCCGTGGCGGCCGCGCCTCCCTGGCAGCCGGCCTCCTCGCCCGTCCCTCGCCGTGGCGCTGCCTCCCGCCGTGGCGGCCGCGCCTCGCCAGTGGCAGCAGCGCCTCCACCATAGCAGCCGCCGGTCACCGCCTTCCCGCCGCAGCCCGGTGTCGCCTCCGCCGTGGTGCCGCTGCCCTCCGGTGCCGTGTCGTCGCCGCCGTCGCCGTCGCCGCCTCCGTCGACGTCGTCTCCTCCCCCGGTGCGCCGTCGCCGACGTTCGTCGCTGTACCGCGTGGATCCGGAGGAAAGAGAGGAGGAGATCGTGGGCGTGTTCGTCGCCGTGTTCGTCGTGTTCGTCGACGTGTTCGTCGTCGTGTCGTCAAGGGTAATCCCTGGTAGTCTCTAGATTGGTTTTTAATCGAGTTAGATTCGTCGGTTTTTTTGGGCTGCTGGGACAGTAGTTGTTTCTCAGCGGTTTTGATCTAGTTTCGTCGGGATTCAGGTCTGGACCCCTTCTAGAAAGTTGTAGAGGGTTTGATTATCTTTCCAGGGAGTACAAGAACACATTATTGGATCTGTGTAGCAAAAGTTATGAATTTTCTAGTGCGACTGTTCTGCAGATCGGGGTAGTTCTGGACAGAGTTTAGTAGATCGGTTTGTGCGACGGAAATAGTGGCGATTCAGGAGTCCTTCAAATTGGGAAAGTTGTAGATAAGTTTCTTAGCTTTCAATAGAGGTAAAGAAGTCCGGATTCGAGTTTCTGGGTGAAAGTTATGACTGTTTTAGTGCGCTGTCCAGAGAGTCCGACGTGAATATTGATGCTTTAGAAAAGGGTTTGGATCGGCTAGTTAATGGCAGAATCAGAGAGTCTCCCCAACTAAGTTTTTGTAGATAATTTAATTATCTTTCCAGAGAGTCCAAGAACGCTTAATTGGAGTTACGTACTGAAAGTTATGATTTTTGGAAGTCGGCTGTCTGTGGTTGGGCAGATTTGGCCGAGGGGAGTTGGGGATTTAATTGAGATAAATTATTGGGTTAATTGGGGTTGCTGATATTTTGTATCTAGAAACCCGTTACTGTTATGTTGGTAATTATTAATTAAATATTCAGGAGGAGAGCGGATTCCGGGGGTTGTGCCTTCTACGCGTTCTTCATTTTCTCGCGGTTGAGGCAAGTATATTTGTGATGTGAAAATCTGTGTGTTTATGGATTTGTTGAATTGTTTGGATGATGGTTGAATCATGACTGTTTAAATTGTGAGTATGAGTAAGTGATGAATTGAGAATGCTATTTATGTTCTGTTTACATTATGGCATTTATGAGATTGGTTGATGCGTAGTATGGTGAATGCTCGTTATCTTTGATACATTCACATATATGCATCATATTGAGAATTGTTGAAGTCTTGATCATGCGGTGATCAAGCATCGAGGTCCCCACACTTGCGGAGAGTGGGCATTGGTCCCTGTGCCCGAGGGCAGGCATGGGTGTGCATTGACGGATGCACACCCGCGTCACGGTAAAATGCGAAGAGATGAGAAAGAGGAGCTTTTGATCATAATGCATAGCATGAAATTCATATGTAATATGTTTAACTTGAGAGTTAATGTTCATGCTTGCATTTGTTACAGTTATACTTGCTGAGTCATTGGACTCACTCTTGCTGTTGTTTTGTTGTTGTTGTTTGTTTATTTTAGGTACCTTCACGAGGTCAGCATGCATGGGAATAAAGAGGGATTAGTATTGTTGCACTTGCACGAAATATTCACCATGGAGAAGATAGAGAACTCTAATTATTATTTGTTGATTAGTTCAAGTGGTATTTGATTATGACCTTCGATTAAGATGTAATAATGGATTAGAACTTCTTTATATTGCTTAGTGCTTTACTTAAGTTTTATAGATGTTTCGCTTAGTAGCCAAATTACTTTGCTTGCGGTTATTCATACCTTTTGATAATATTGTTAGAACTTCATTTTATCAATAAACAAAGGAGGCTCATTAAATTTTATAGAATGCCTTAGCATAGTTTTATTATGTTGTTAGTTTGGTAGCATTTTAGGCCATTGTTTGGTGGGTGTTACTGATTGGTATCAGAGCGGGCTTTAGGTCCGTGGTAATTAAATTATTAAATTGACACACTGGTGCACGTAGGATGGGATGGGTCAAGCATTGCATTTATGCTTTTGACATGTTGTATTGATGATTTACATTATGAGATAATCTTGTATGATTATGATTTGCTCCTATGATTTGTATGAGTGGGAATAGTCAATGAGATGATGTAGATGTTGTGATGTGCTACCTTGGCATTGCAGTTTACCTTTGGGTGTAGTATAAGGATTAGCAATGTAGTTACCTCGTGTAACTTAATTGTAGGTATTATGGTGAGTTTCTTAGAAAAGTTATTAATATCCTCAAGTTGATTCCAGCTAATTCTTGGCTGATTGCAGTTAATGAATTTCTTTTGAGATTGTGGTTCTTGCAGTTGAGGGTATGCAATTGGTCTCTACTGCTCCTTGAAACGCTTATGGTTTCTTTCCTGACTCTTGAGATACTTTGCTACCTGTGCTTATTGTTGATTTGTAAGGTTAGTTCCTTCGTGGGAGTTTGTCCTGTTGCGAATCATGGCTCATTGGTTCGCTTGGTGTTTTATTTTTTTAGTGCAAATTTTGAAGTTGCAAAACTCAGTGTTATGTGAAAGTTTTGGATCTATGTATTCCTTTATCTCGAGCGTTGAAGTTATTGTTCCTCTTTTTTTTGAAAGAGAGTGTTAAAATCCATTATGATTGTTTTGCTATGCTTAAGTGGAAGGTGGTAATCATATAAACTAATTCATAAGGTTTGAATTATTAAGTTGATATGATAGCGTAGTGTATAATTAATTTCTTTTACTAGTATCCTTGGAAGTGTAGTGGTTTAATTTGATATTGCCTTGTAATAGTTTTGAGAAGAACTACGATTAAGAAGTTGTCTATTCATGACAAGAACTCATAGAGTTATTGAGGAGTGTGCAAAAAGAATTAGAATGATTATTATGATTATTGAATTATCTTTGTCTTTAGTAATTAATCCGACCGTTTGGAATAATTAAGTAAGGAGGTGTTAGAATATTACCTTGGTAATATTGACCCTTAACATGTCTTTTATTTAGATGCTTTATGAGCATGCACAATTGCTGGTTTCATCTATCTTTTACAATGCTAAATTGTTGAAATACGTATAAAGGAATAGATGAAGGTTGATGCATTGACTTGTAGAAACTTGTCTTACGAGCTGGTATCATTGAAGTTTAAAGTCATTTCCATTCTAATTTCTGAATGTAAGGTAGGATACAAAATCTATGCTCATGAATGTCTTATAATTGTAAATTGGAGTTAGGATCATGAATGTTGTTGTGACCAAATAATAATCAATTATTGCCAATAGTGAATAGAGTACATTCAATTTGTGCTAAGTTAGAGTTGAGCATCAATAAAGAATGGAATATATGAAATCTAGTAAGAAATTTGTACTAGCATGATTTGTGAGATTATCTTGCTCTAGTACCATCTTGTTTAAGAGCTTTGTTCTATTGTGTGGCTTATGCACAAGGTTTCCTAGACCAAGTAGTTGCAATCCTACTCAAGTATTAGAGCATGATGAAGTAATTTCTTATGTTTCTTTTGGAAAAGTTTAGGAAAGGATTTGAGGGTGTGATGATGCTTGTTTAGAATATATTATTCGATATTAGTATGATAGTCGACATGTGGTGTGATGATAATGTTGAATGTTCAATTAATACAAAAAGATTTGATAACTTCGTGATGCTATTTAAATCAAAAGTTTTGATAGTTGCATCGCGATCTTTTGATCTCATGACTTATGTGGTAGTTGAAATTGTTTTAAAGCAAAGTGTCGTGTTGAGAGGCTTTATTAGTTCTTAAAGAATTAATGTGTTGTGGTCTTGAATTATTTTTGTTGGAATTGTTAAGGTGATATCGAAATCGAAGAAAGTTTTTCTCTTTGTTAAAATAAAGATTGCGGAAAGATTGTTTGAAGTTGGAGTCAAAGTTGTGTAACTTTTAGAGGTGTGTTTGACTTCTTATTTTTCACCGCATAAGAGTTTCTTGAGTTTAAAATAGCAATGTTGTGTTTTATCGGTTGATATTGGTATTTCACTCCTTGAAGGGCATGAGCCTTCAATTGTGATTTTATATTGTGATTTCCAAGATTATCGCTATTGCCCTTGGTCCGGTGTTTATTGCGGATGATAACACTTTCCCATGTGCCGAATTTTTTTTTTGTCTCTTCTAAGAAAGGGGTAACCGATTTGGGTTGCAAGCCTTTTAGGATATGTATGGCAACTGGTTGGTGTGGTTTTGTGATTGGTTTGGGTGAGATTGTGGGTATCAAGATGCTTGAGATTTTTGGAGTGATAAATTGATTCTGTCGAATAATTCTCGGTGAGGATTTGATTTAAAGAAGATGTTGTCCTTGGGGCTAACTAGTTATATTGTTGCAACTAGAAGAACCTAGTTGTGGTTCATGAGTGTTACGTTCATTTTGTTGGAACGTTAGAATCATTGAAAGTGTGGGAATCTTGATCAATTTTATTGGAGCATCATGATTGGGTACTTTGCAAGGATTAGTAGGATGATTATGATGGTGTAGTTAATGAGTTTATAATTGTGAAGAAGCCCAACCGCTATGGGAATTATTGGGATAGTAAGGATTGTTGAATATGTTTCATATGGTTGTTAATGATTGAGCATGGTTGATTGTGGAGATGTTAGTCACTGAATTTAAGAGTCTTTGTATTAATTATATGGAAGTACATATATAGGAGTCCTGGAGACGGAACTTTTGGGTTTGGTGTTCCATACTAGGACCTTGGAGGCTAATAATGTTGCGTGAGAATAGTGAAAGGTGGATTCGAATATTATGATGTTCCTTGATAGAATCCTTTGGATGTAGTAAATGAGTGTGTGAGCCGAGGATTTCATGTTGATTATCCTTAAGATATGTGGTGAAGTGATTGTAGGAGAAAATAACGATGAGGTGCATTGAAAATTATTTATTAAAGTAACCTTGTTGGTAGAAGAGTTGGCTAGAGTATGTTATTGTGAGGGCAGTAGAGTCTCTCTACAAAAGTGTGGTAGATGCACTCGGTTTGAGCATAGAGTTGATGTTGCCAATTTAAGAGAAATGAGTCAGTGTGGTGTGTGCTGATTTGGAATCTTGTGGATCAAAAGGAAGTTTATTCCTAGCAAATATATATACAAATTCTCGAGTAGTAAAATGCTCATTGATTCTTGTTTGAGCTATGTGATGATAGCAAAAGTCTTTTGTGGTTTGGAGTTGACTTTATGTTGGCGTGTGTTGTCTATTTGAAAATGTCCTAATTGGAATGTGGAGACGTTCTCGTGTTGAATCCTCATTTACATTCTTTTGATTTGACCCTTTAGGTGGGGAGTTGGTGATGTGTGGTTGCGATGAGAATTCTTTATTTTCATTTGAACTTTGTCTGTGAAAGGGTTGGTTTACCTTGAGCAATTGTTGCGTCGAGGTTAAAGGAGGTGCTCCTTGTTAAGGTAAAAGATCGATTGATAGTTGGAGTAAGAGTTACATGTGTTGTGCAAAGTTGATACCAAAGGGAATGGTCACCCAAGGTATATTCAATTGCTTCATTAGTTCGAAGTTTTGGGGTTCGTGTAACACTAGGACCACCTTGGGTCCTAGTGTGGGGTACAGTAACTTTATACGACCCAATATCGAGGGAGAACTGAAAGACCTAGAGTGCAAGCAGGTGAAAAGTTATGCGATGTGAGGAGCAAGGATCGGGAGGGCATACCATTTGGACCTTCTAGAACCTATGCGCGAGGTGCAAGCATTGAGAAATAAAATTTTAAAAGTATGTCAACGTGCTTTGGTCGCAGCAAATAGAGAGAGAGAGGCAACTTGGGAATTGGAGTCACGCATGTGTGAGAATTACTCACAACATGTGCGCGTTAATATGATCAAGTTTACAGGTGATAAAGCCTTAGTGTAAGCACGGGAAGAATTCGGGGACGAATTCTGTTTAAGGGGGGTAGAATGTAATACCCCGGAATGATTTTTATTAATTAGTTATTTAATTAAAGAGAGGGGCGTAGAAAGAAAGGGTAAAATAAACTGTTTAGGGGGGGTTTTCTGAAAAGTTAAGGCAACCTGGGCCTGGGCTTCGGCCCAGGTGGGAATTGTTGGCCCAAGTGGGGAAGGGAGGCCACCCCTTAACCCTAGCCTCCCCATCCCCTGCGCCTCCACATCCCCTGCCGTGGCGGCCGCGCCTCGCCGTGGCGGCCAGCGCCTCGCTGTCTCGCCGTGGCGGCTGCACCTCCCTGCCGTGGCGGCCGCGCCTCGCCGTGGCGCAGCGCCTCGCCATAGCGGCCGCGGTCACCGCCTTCCGCGCCGCAGCCGGTGTCGCCTCCGCCGTGGTGCCGCTGCCCTCCGGTGCCGTGTCGTCGCCGCCGCCGCTGCCGTCGCCGCCTCCGTCGGCGTCGTCTCTCCCCGGTCTTGCCCGTCGCCGGCGTTCGTCCGCTGTCTGCGTGGATCCGGAGGAAAGAGAGGAGGAGATCGCGGGCGTGTTCGTCGCCGTGTTCGTCGTGTTCGTCGACGTGTTCGTCGTCGTGTCGTCAAGGGTAATCCCTGGTAGTCTCTAGATTGGTTTTAATCGAGTTAGATTCGCCGGTTTTTGGGCTCTTTGGGACGATGAGTTGTTTCTCGGCGGTTTTGATCTAGTTTCGTCGGATTCGGTCTGGACCCTTCTAGAAAGTTGTAGAGGGTTTGATTATCTTTCCGGGAGTACAAGAACACATTATTGGATCTGTAGCAAAAGTTATGAATTTTCTAGCGACTGCTCGCAGATCGGGTAGTTACGACGAGTTTAGTAGATCGGTTTGTGCGACGGAAATAGTGGCGATTCGAGAGTCCTTCAAATTGGGAAAGTTGTAGATAAGTTTCTTAGCTTTCAATAGAGGTATAGAATGCCTTAGCATAGTTTTATTATGTTGTTAGTTTGGTAGCATTTTAGGCCATTGTTTGGCTGGGGTGTTACACTTATCCCACGTGAGGTGGGTCTCATACGTTGCGCGGGATGTTTTCCACAGTTACTAACGCAGCCGGGCTCCACTTCCCGCAACGCTTAGAACAAATGAAAAACTTCACCCTCCCTTGGTGTCCCTTTAGGCCTCCCTTGCCCTTGCTTATCCACTTCACTCCACTACCAGTGAGATGAGTCCAGAGTTCGATACAACTACTTAGCCAAGTTGTACTTTACGAGACTTGTGGTTGCCTTGTTTTACGTGGGAGATCATGACAAGATTCGGTCCTTAGTGGTATCAGGGCGATTCTACCACAATCCACTTTGTGCCTCCACCGCACCATTCACACACACCATCGAACCATTCGCCAGATATTCAAGCAAGTAGGGTTTTGGGAACATAAAATAATCGTATCGAACATATACCAGTCATTTCCACCATGACTGCCCAACCAAATTTTCTCATGATTAAAAGTGATGCTTGGGTGTTTTCACGCCCATGAATATCTATGCAACACTCACGCATCGTAATAAATTACTGGACTTATTTTGAAAGGTTACTATCATAATTTCGCTAGGGCGACAAGGATCATATATTCAAATATTCAACAAGGGGGTGTAATATTAATCAAGGCAAACAATGGGCACATAACTAGAATCTTGAATTAAGCATGTATTTGTACATAAAATAACAGCATGCAATTTGATAATTTAAACAAAAGTAATTTGCAGAAAATGTAGGTTCAACATGATCAAAGTATTGACTCGCCTTGCGCGGTTTTACCGCGGTCTTGAGCTCACACAATGCTTTCTCTTGAGCCTCCGATCTTTATCTTCACTTCGCTCTTGATCATGCTCGATCCATTAAATCTTCAGTACGCCGATTTCTAGTTACGCGTAACAACTGAATCCAAATAAATGCAAATAACTCAAAAGATCCGAATAAATCCAAATAAACTCGATTTTATTCTTATTATGAGTTAATAGGTGTCTTGAGGCAAGGTCGGTAATAGAATACGACGACTCGGCTTTTTTTTATTAATAACCTCTTTTTATTATTTTTGCATTTATTTAGGAAGTTCCATGAGCTAGGTTAGACCTATGAATCAGTACGCAAGTTTTAGCGGAGCATCATTTTGTCGAGTACTAATATTTAGGGCATATGCTATATACACGATGTATACAATTTTTAGCTTACCGAATTAATCCTAGCGTCCAGGTCTATAGCATTTTATGGCGCGATATTTTATGTATTCTTAGTTATTACTAGGCTTAGTTTAATTTGAGTTAGGATCTATTTATACGGGTCCTAGCTTGCTATATTCAATCCTGCCTAACATTATTATTTAATAAATTTAATGTTAAGATTTAATTAATGGCACCATTTTTGTCTACACCTTGGTTGGCATTAGGCTTAGCTTTATTTTTGGTTTATTTACCTAGGCAAAGTTTTTCATACATGGTCATCTTGCTATTTTGATTAAGCTCACTATCAAAATTTATTTAATGATAGCAGGTTAAATGGTAATGCATATATTCTAATTATAATTATGGTTAATCTTTAATTTGAAACTTTTGCTTGTATAGTTAAACATATTATTCCATTTATTTCCTTTTAATTCTATCCGAAATATCTTTTAAGTTACATTTGAATACTTAACTAAAGCCATCTTTTATTAGTGACTTTAATTAACAGCTAACCTTTACTTAAATCTTCAAGTCATGATAATTAATCCAATATGAAACCTTAATAATCCTAGTAGGATTTTATTAGCCTTGGCCGATAAGCATAACCATCTTTCACTAATGCCTTAATTAATAACTAGTCTTTTAATTCATCTAAGCAAACCACATTAATTTTTCCTACATGATAACTAATCCAAATTTAAATATTACATAATCTCACTTACTTCCTAATAAAATTTATTAGCTTCTCAAGATTATACTCTAATTTTCCTTGATTTTATGAATTAAAATGAGTCACCAAAATTGATTTGAAAATAGGAAAAGGAGAATGCAATTGGTGGGTTCGAACTGATGACCTGAGGGCTGAGATCGCTAAGGGCGCCGAGCTAGCCAAGTGGTCAAGCAGTATTACCTGATGGGATGAGGCGAAGGGATGTAGTTGAGCTGGGCATGCGGGCTAAAACAGAGGAAGCTCGGGGCAGTCTGGTAGGTGGCGCCGCCCGGGAGGCGGCCGGGGAGCCAAGGCGGCGGCCAAAATAGCTACCCGGGAGGAGGAAGCCCTGGGGTGGAGGTTCGGCCGGAGGTCTTGTGGAGGGCGGCGAGAGCACGGCGGCTAGATGGCTTCCGTGGAGGGCTCGCCGGAGGGGAGGTGAGCAGGAGGTGGTGGCTGGCGTCGCTTCAGGGTGTTGAGGTTGAGCTCTGGGCGCAAGGAATTGAAGTGGAGCGCCGCATGGGTGGAACGGTGCTAGCGGTGGCGGCGGTGGCCGGGTTTGGGAAAAAAGGGGAAAAGGTGGGGAAAGAGGAAATGGCACGGGCAAGGGGAAACCGTGGCTTTGTAGCCGCAGCGAGGCGGGAGGCGGTTGGCGGAGGACCGGTCGGTAGGCCGGGCCGGTCTTTGCCCGCCGCGGGCTCAGCAGGTGTGTGGGCGGGGCTCGGGATGCGACACAGCGGGCGGCGCAGCAGTGAGGTGACCCGCTGTGGGGGAGGCGAGCGGAGAAAAAGGGAGGAGGCGACACAGCGAGCTCGACCATGGAAGGGAGGAGAGAGAGAGAGGGAGGAGCAGCAAGGGTGGGGAGAAGAAATGGGAGGAGGAGGAGAAGGCGGGGCCGGTGGGGGGAGAGAAGAGAGAGAGAGAGAAGAGAGAGGGCGAGGTGGCCCACCACAGAGGAAAAGGAGGAAGAGAGAGAAGAGGAGTGGGTCCCACCGGAAGGAAAGAAGAATGGAAGAAAAGGAAAAGAAGGCTCATGCAAAATTTTGAATTTGGTTTCTAACTTAAATTTTTAGTGGCATTAGGAATTCTTGATTTTGCGCTTTACATGACATTCCAAATTTTAAATTTTAGTTAAGTTTTTGTGTTCAATTTTCGGATTTTAATTATTTGCCCTTGGATTTTGATTTTAATATTACTTTGCTCTAATTAAATTCTGGATATCCAATCTTGGGTTTGTATGCCACAAAACTCAACAAGGTTTCAAATAAATATTCAGAAGAAAATTTGAATGCCAGCAAAATGCAAGAAAATTTTTGAAAATTTCCTATTTTTGAATATCCAAAATTTTGGGATGTTACAAATCTACCCCCCTTAAATGAATCTCGACCCCGAGATTAGGTGAAAGAAAGGAGGTGAGATTATATGGACTTGCAATGGGTTTACGGGTGTTGCTCGACGATAGTTCTTTTAGCTTCATGAGAGGTGAATATCTGCACAATTGGGATTAGCACTTGGAGAAGTCTAAAGGGGAGAGAGAAACCTTGTCCTCTTGGGTAGGTCGTAGACTTTCAAATACTTGTTCTTCGACATTGTTGTCTTTACTTAAATGCGTCGAATGGAGTAGTTGCATTGTTTGGTGGACATACGGTTGTAGAGTTTTACACCGATAGGTGAGTAGCAATGGTGCATGTCTTAGGGGTAGAGGGCCTTAGGAATGCAGAGGTGACGATGGGTATTTTTATAGGGTGGTCTTTCACTTTTGCTAGGGTCTTGCCCTTACTCTAGGGTTTTGACGAGCTGATGATTTTAGCTAAGGGTACATCTCGTAATCCTTGCCTCTGAAGATTCTTGGCTTTATGGATCTCGTGTTACGTTTGATTTGGCCAAACACAAACTGTTGCATCTCCGTGGTAGGCATACATCATATCAATACTCCCAAAAGTGATTACACGTCATAGTAGCCTTCAACATTTGGTCTACTCTTGCTACCCCCTTAAAATAAATAATTCTGATATTAGTTATTCTTCCTACCTTGAACTGATAAGTCCTTTGGCGACTTGGAGACTTGTCCGTTGTATCTCAGTTGTCTTGGTCAGCAATAGGCTCATGGAGCAGTCCTTGGGGCAGTGGTCTTGTCCTTCGCAGAGAAAACATGTGATCTTGCTTGTTGGGCATGCTCCCGGCGGGTGGTCTCCTTCGCAGTTGGGGCAGCTAGCTGTACATTGACTTTTCTCATGTCCCTTTTCCCCACAACGCCTACATGCTACTAGATTGATGAGGCAGTCATTGGGGTAATGATGTTTCTTGCAGTATAAGCAATAGGAGACTGGGCAATTGTAGCAAATATGTCCGGTTTGCCCACAAGTGAAACAGCTCCTTGTCCAATTTGTCGTAGTGGAGGCGGTGTTGTGCGATATGTCCTTCTTTGCCACACTCACGCATATATTATTCATTGTAGCTTCTGGTCTAGTGACAAAACTTTTGCAACTTGTTCTTCTTCGTCAGAGTTGAGGCTGATGGTGATGGCATCTATTATTCGTTTGTCTTTCCTCTTCATGGGGCAGACCTTCGCATAATGTCCCTGGTCGCCACATCTGAAACACTTGCCTTTCTTCTTCTGAGCACCTCGCTTCTGCGAGACTCTTGTTATTTTCATGATGATGGCCTTTCTTTGACTTTTCTCGTAGAATGAATTCTTGTGATGGTGGTACACATAGTTGGGGCTATCGCGAGCATCAACTATTATTCTTCCTCCTTACTCTGACGTGGCGGTGGTCACGCTTCTATCCATTGGGCACGATAGGATTTTCGAGAAAAGGTGAGAGGAACGACATGAGGCGAGTGTCACATCGTGAGATAAGATACTCTAAACCCATTAAAATTCCAAGAGAGTATACCCCAGAAGCTGGGGTGATACCGAACCACACAAATTTTTGAAAGCAAGCTTTTCCTGTGGATCGAAATAGGGCGCTTGAGGGCAAGGAGGCGGCATGCAGGCCAAGGTGAAATCTTGCGACAATACAACGTCTATTCGGGAGCACACATAAGGGGCACAGGGTTCATCGGCATAGTTTGTTTGAAATGGAACCACTTTATCTTCATGGCGATCTTCAACGTTCCTAACCTTAAATTTTTGAAGTAAAGTGCGAGATGAGGATCAAAATTTTCTTCCCAAATCAATAGAAAGAAGAGGAAAGTATTTGGAGGTGGTTGGCTTGATATCATTTCTTATTCCAGCATTAGCATTATTAATATTATCATTTTAATGAAACTTTGTGGCGAAAATGAAGATTTTTCTTTTAACTAGGGGTGATAAAACCAAGCAGGAAATAGGTTTTACCAACATAACTCGTTCAAGGTAACACCCAAGGTTAACCCTTAGGATCTATTTTTGAAAAACAAGGTCCTTGTTGGGGAAAGCTTTCAAGAAATAACTTTGTTTTGAACTATTTAAGAAACCGAGGTAAAGTTTTAAATAAGTTTTGGTAAGTAGTTGAACTTATGAAAATTTCCTCGGAAGATCGAGTTTGTCAAAATGAGTTTGAAAAGGGGTTTCGTAAACAATTTGATAATCAGTCCTCAAGGATAAACAATTTTTTGAAATAAAGCTTTAAATTCAAACATCATGACTATTGGCCCAAAATAGGTTTTCAAAGAGAATTTACCAGAGGAGCACTAGATTTTCATCCTTTTGAGTTCAAGGTAAGAGAGCATGAGAAGTAGAAGTGGCTAAGGCAGCATATGGATAAGAGGGATTCATCTAAGAGAGATAAGAACGAGCAATATAACTTGTATTCTCGGAGATAGTGTTTTTAAAGAAATATGTCTAGTCATGGAACTAACGGCCAGGCTAACTAGGTCACGACCTGCAGTCGATATGCTCTGATACCATCCTGTCGGGGCCCCAGTTTTACTATCCGGAATCCTCGTGATTTAATGCACTATTCCTGGATCGAGAGATAGTGCTCACGATTCGTAAAATGAATATCAAATCCATACCATGCGGAAGCATAAATAAAAATAGTAAACTTACTCATGAGCCGATTAGGCGAAATCAATAAATTGCAGCAGCGGAAGAGCGAAGCACAGGTGGGACCTTGAGGACATGCCCACAGCGACCAGCGGAGGTTCGCGACCTAGCCCTTGCGTCTTCACCTTCTTTGCCTTCAAGACCCAAGTATTGCTGATGTGTAGTGATCTGATTCCTGATTCTGGATTTTGTTATGAGAGCGAGTGTGAGCACACTAACCACCGTGCTCATGAGCCAATACAGTAATGCAAATATATAGTATGCATGGCTTATCAAAGGAAAGGCTCGGGTTGTTTTATTTGCGAAACGCTTTTGGTAGCATTGTTATTATTAAACCATAGTGTTATTATGCTACCTAAGACTTCCCACACGATTGCCAATTTGACTCACTCCCCAAATGCCATAATTGACTTAATTCCCCAAAGACACAATTTTCTTACTAAATGTCGTCTAAGACTCCAAACAATGAATGGCATCATTTAGCTAATCCACCGATCAAACCCTTTATATATATACACTCATTTTGAATCCACCAATGTCTTCACGTATTCAATTCATACTAGTCCAATCTTGTAATCAATATTCTCCAACTCCTACTTCAATTCCAATGATTCCCTAATAGGATTACTTTTTAATCCACCGACATCATTCATATCGAACTTTCTAACAAATCAATCCTTTACGCTAATGATCTAAAACCATAAATTGCTCTTTTCATAATCACCCTTATTTTCATTATTTATCTCTAACTAATTCATCAATACCCTGCACCAAGAATATCATTAATCTAGTTTATGCTTCAATTATCATATCTCCAAATTTCCTCAAATTCAAATCATCTATCTAGATCAATTCCTGTTAATCCCATTAAATCCAACAATTTCCGTTACACTATTCTAATTCTCCAAAATCATTAATCCAGTTATACTACGGTAATTATTATTCCTCGATGTACCCAAAATTCAATTCATCCTTCGATATTTTAATCAAATCCTATCAATCACATTATTACTAACATCTCTCAAGAATTTATATTAGTGTCGTAATCCAACAATTTCTTTTGCACACTCTAATCTTCCAAAATCATTTAAATCATCTTTCTAACCCATCCATTCATATAGACTCCACCGATTTATTTCTCCTAAACCCATCTCTAATATTCTCTTTTTATAATCGGCATGAATCCACCAATCATCGTTATGTATTTACCACAACAGTCATCCACTCTTCCTACGACTCTATTTATCTTCCTATCACTTTACTTTGTAAAAGCGAAGCTTTATCATCGTTTAGCTTTTGAAATATAATACATAGAAAACCTCCACGAGACTTAGCGGTTTGAACAAACCGTAATATATATGAGAATGCAATAACGATGGCGATTGATTCCATCCACCATTACATGACATCTGCACCATATGCTTAATCCTTGACGTTATAGCCGCTTAACTTATCATTTGGGCGACACCGGGACAACACAAACCGGGTCTTGCAACCCTTCACTTTTCCATTCCCACCCACAAATCATTTTGAAGCAGAACTATATCTCGTTAAGTTTCCCATGTCCGCCATGACCGTGGGCACGACTATTCGAATAGTTTTGACTCTGCGAGTTTGTACACCTTTGCTACGTAAGAGGCTATCTTGGGCGGGTACATCACGAGGCGGTTTCTGGCAACCGCTGCGTGATATTTTCATAAACGGTTATTAACATGAACCGTCGTGATAATTGAGACATCACAGACGGTTTTATTAATAACCGCAGGAACTTCCTGACGGTTCTTATCGAACCGTCTATACCATCGAGATAACACGACGGGTCTGTTAAGAACCGTGCAGCGAAAGTTCCTGAGCGGTTATTAACGACGTGCCGTCGCGAAAATCGAATAACCTGAGGCGGTTCTGTTAAGAACCGTGCGTGATAATCCATGTCACTTATAATTTGTGTGTAATAGTGACATGTCACCAATAATTAGGCGTATACACGGATTTCGATCTCACCGTCTATTCATCCCACATCGAATGGTGGCACCGTTCCTCCACGGCGGGCCCTTATTAATAACTCCCATCAACCTTTCCACCGGTACTAGTCACGCGTGAGTTCATCCACTCGACATCACATCTCGGCGGTGAGTCGGCATCGTGGAGGAACATGCAAATCTGAGTCCACGGTTAGTAACACAAACACGTAATAGATCGATCGATCAATGTGTTGTTGAGTTTTGTGCTTGCCTCAGTATTTGCATGTTCTCGACGATGCCGACTCTTCTCGAGATGTGATGTCCTCCCGACAATCCTTCTTTTCCCGCAAAATTCAAGGCAATTTTATTACAAAGTTCAAAAAAGACACATTTCAGATTCTTGGTGGCGGCCGAGCGACATACTGAACAACCCGGTGACCGACTATCCATCGCTTCTTCCACTTCTTTTCTTGTGGGAGAAGTGGGAAAAGCAGATGGATAGTCGGTCACCCAAGAGTCTGTATGTCGGCTATCTCACCAAGAACTGAAATGTCTTTGAGGCTCGAGCAGCAGGGGAGCCGAGATCGCGGCCGATAGCCGGTGGTTCACTCGGTGTTGCTTAATTACTCTATAAGGGTAATAATCCCTTTGAGATATCTCGATGGGCGGGGTTGAACTATCACGAGGCGGTTGTTACTTATGAACCGTCTCGTGATACTAAGTATCCTGAGCGGTATGTGTTAATAACCGTGCAGCGATAGTATCATCCTGAGCGGTTCGTGTTAATAACCGTGCGTGATAATGTGAACTATCACGCAGACGGTTATTTATGTGAACCGTCTATGATAGGCAACAATCACCGACGGTTATTAAGTTGAACCGTCGTGATATTGCTTGTATCACAAGCGGTTCATATTAATAACCGTCACGACGGTTATGTCTGAACCGTCTGTGATATGTCATTTTCTGAGACCGTTTGTGGTTGGAACCGTGCGTGATATTACGCTTAGTATTAATTGCTTGGCGTACTTGCTTGAAGGATGTCGACACGTGCATCTTCATTCTTGTTGCATCGATTGGAGCAAGGCGGCGACTTTAGGGAGTTGAGGCGAAAAATATCACCGTCTTCTTAGTGATCGATCGGAGGTTAGTATACTTAATTACTTAACATTCTTAGTGATCGATCGAGATTAGTACTCAATTGCTTAACATTCTTAGTGATCGATCGAGAGGTTAGTAGTAGGGTAATAATCATTTTGACACCCATTTGTCACTTGTGTAGCGTAGATGGACCGAAGTGGATGTATGTTGAGAACCGTGTGAGTGAAGAGTACATTCTTGGCGTGTACGCTTTTAGAAGGGTGGCCGAGTGGATATGTTGAAGAAGGGATGAAATATATGTATTGCCCATGTATTGATTGTGATAATCTCAAGATGTTTAGCAACTCAACAGATTGAAGCTCACTTGATTCAAGGGTTTGAAAAGGGTACAAATGTTGGACCGATCACGGTGAAGAGAAGAGTACACAAGAAGGTAGTTATGACATAGTCGAGGGAGACAACGATATGCCGGTTGTGGATTTCTTTCGATCATGAGGAAAGGTCGCGGGATGACAATACGGATCATGAGGATAGGTCGCGGGATGACAATCGGATCATGAGGATAGGTCGCGGGATGACAATCTGGATCGGATGTTACGTGATGCGAAGGGAACTATAGTGAGAGAGTTTGGTAAATTCGAGGGCTTGATGGAGGACTCGGAGAAACCTTTGTTCCCGGGCTGCAAGCCGCAATACGAGGTTGTCATCGGTTCTAGAACTGCTAAAATTGAAGGCAAGCAATGGTTGGTCCGACAAGAGTTTCACGGCATTATTAGGTCTCCTAGTGGACATGCTTCCAACGGAAATGTGTTGCCGAGAACCACCTACCAAGCCAAGAAGATTCTTTGTCCATTAGGAATGGAAGTAGAAAGAATACATGCATGTCGGAATGATTGTATCTGTCATAGTAAAGAGTATGGTGGCTTACATGTTTGTCCGGTGTGCAAAGCATCCCGATACAAGCGTAAAAATGACTACGATGATGGGAAGGGCATCGAGGTGAAGCAAGGACCTCTGCTAAGGTCATGTGGTATCTTCTGTAATCCCCGTTTGAGCGTTTATTTGCAAACCGCAAGGATGCAAGATTGATGCGTTAACCTATGAGCGGCGTAAGAAAGACGGAATGATAAGACATGTTGCTGATTACGCGGTGGAGGAACATCGATAGGATGTTTGTAGATTTCGGTGTGGGCAGAAATATAAGGTTTGGGTTGAGTACGGATGGAATGAATCCTTTTGGTAACATGAGCGGTGACATAGCACCGGCCCGTGACTCGTGCATGTACAACCTTCCTCCTTGGTCATGTATGAGCGGAAATATATTTTGATGTCACTACTTATCCAAGGGCGAAGCAACACAGCAACGATATTGATGTGTTCCTAGCCCCATTGGTGGAAGATCGCATCTTGTGGAATGAAGGGTACATGTATGGGATGCGGACAAGCGAGAGAACTTCACTCTACACGCCATGTTGTTACGCACCATTAATGATTTTCCGCCTTGGTAACCTGTCGGGGTTGAGTATAAAAGGAGCCAAAGCGTGTCCGCCTTGCTTAGATTATACCGAGAGTGTGTGGTTGAACAACTCATGGCGTATACATGCGTCACCGTAGGTTCCTTCAAAAGTATCACCCATACCGCAAGAGGAAGAAACAATTTGACGGAAAAAAGAGGATGACTCGATACCAAGACCTTTTAGCGGAAAGAGGTGTTTGATATGGTCAAGGATATAAATGTTGTGTTTGGCAAGGGCGTAAATTGAGGAAGAACATGTGGAAAAAGAGGTCAATATTTTGGGACTTGCCTTATTGGGAGCACTTAGAAGTTCGCAATTGCATCGATGTCATGCACGAGAAGAATGTATGTGACAGTTTGATTGGTCTCTTCTTGAACATTCTGATAAAACAAAGGATGGTGTTAGCATAGGCGTGACTTGGTCGCTATGAACATCGGGACCGAGTTAGCACCGATAGAGACCGATAAAGGCGGACGTACCTTCCCCGACATGTTACACTGTCTAAGTCCGAGAGAACTGAATTGTGCAGTCCTTAAATGGTGTGAAAGTTCCATCCGGTCACTCCACAAGCATGAAGAAACTTGTTTCCATGGAACATTTGAAATTAATTGGCATGAAGTCTCACGATTGTCATGTGCTAATGACTCAAATGCTACTGTTGCAATTAGAAGTATTTTGCGAACAAGGTTCGAGTGACAATCATAAGGCTATGTTATTTCTTCAACGCAATTGCTCGAGAAGGTCATTGATCCGGATGGACTAGATGCTCGCAAACCGAGGTGGTGACAACTCTATGTCATCTAGAGATGTATTTCCCTCCATCATTTTTGATATCATGGTCCATCTCATTGTCCACCTTGTGAAAGAGATAAAAATATGTGGCCCGTATTTCTCGTCATATGTACCCTTCGAGAGGTACATGGGAATTCGAAGTCCTATGTACGCAATCGATCTCGTGGGAGGGTAGCATCATCGAAGGTTATACAACGAAGAGGTCATTGAATTACGCATCGGCTACATGGCTCGGTAGAGCCGATAGGTGTACCTCTATCTCGTCACGAGGGAGGTTAGGCGGTATAGGGACTATCGGGAGGAAAGCAATAACTCCGGATCAAAATACGTATGCTCAAGCCCATTTCATGGTTTTACAACACATGGTGAAGTGACCCCATATATTGAAGAGCACAAGGACATGCTACGTCGAGAGAATGCGAGGCCGGTCGAAGTTTGGATCACGAGACAACACAACCGTCAGTTCAACGAATGGTTGAAGGCGCAATTGACTAGGAGGTCGTCAAATGAAACAATACAATGGTTGGCAAAAGGGCCAAAATTTACAATTGTGACATGGCAAGGATCGACATTAATGGCTACACATTTTATACAACAGATCAAGATAGAAAGAGCACGGTCTGAGAACTCGGTGTCCGCATAGATGCCTATGATTCGCACGGCGATCTGCAGCCCAAGCTCGTACTACGGGCTTGTAGAGGAGATTTGGGAGCTTGACTACGTAATTTTCAAAATTCCTCTATTTCGGTGTCGTTGGGTCCAACTCCCACGGGTGTAAGGTTGACAAGTGCAGGCGTCACTACCGTGGACCTCGAATGTGTAGGATACAAAGACGAACCATTCGTACTCGCGAGGCAAGTTGTTCAAGTATTTTATGTAACCGACCCGGCAAATAAGAAGCGCCATGTAGTTCTTCAGGGAAAAAGAAGGATTGTCGGGGTTGAGAATGTTGTGGATGAGGAAGAGTACAATCAATTTGATGATTTGCCTCCATTCGGAGGCGGCATCGAGCTCGATGAAGAACAAGGCGATGAAGCAAGCTATATGCGTGTCGATCATCGTGAAGGGCTTTATTTAAAATGATATAGCCAAAGTGTAATAAATGATATAGGTTATGCTTGTGTTTTCATAAATGTATGTATGTTCCATTGTAATTGTAAAATGACTAAGGAACTATGAAATAGTTATATTTATGGTTATGCTTGCGTTTTCATAAATGTATCTATGTTCCATATTGTAATTGTGAAATGACATAGGAACCTAGCTAGCTGCGGTATTTATAGTGAACTATCACAGGCGGTTTATAAAAGAAACCGTGCAGTGATAACTATCCTGACGGTTCTATATATATAACCGTGCATGATATACATATCACGAGCGGTTCTATATAGAACCGTGCGGCGATATGTATATCGCGAAACGATTATATATAGAACCGTCTGTGATAATCATATCATGCGAGCGGTTATATTGATAGAACCGTGCGTGATAGATCATCTATAAATACCGCAACTAGGTCTCGCGAGTCCGCTCATCTGCCGCATCTCTTGTCTCCACTCTGCTGGCGCCCCTGCTAGCTAGGTTTTGCTCCTCCCACCGCGGTCCCTCCTCCGGACGCCGCCCGCTCCGCCGGTCCCTCCCACCACCGGTCCCTCCCGACGCGCGGTCCCTCCAGGCGCCGCTCCGCCGCGGTCCCTCTCGACGCCGCCGGTCCCTCCCGCGAGCCGGTCCCTCCCGACTCCGCTACCTCCAGCGCCGCGGTCCCTCCCGACTCCGCTACCTCCAGGCGCCGCCTCCTCCCGACTCGGTCCCTCCACATGCTTCACATGTTAGCTTTATGATATATATATGCTTCACATGTATTTTATGTTATATGCTTCACATGTATTTTATGTTATATGCTTCACATGTATTTTATGTTATATGCTTCACATGTATTTTATGTTATATGCTTCACATGTATTTTATGTTATATGCTTCACATGTTAGCTTTATGATATATGCTTCACATGTATTTTATGTAGCATATAATATATCTTGCACTTATTAGTACAAGGTCTATT
The DNA here is from genome assembly GCA_036346245.1 of Bonia amplexicaulis. Taxonomy (NCBI): domain Eukaryota; kingdom Viridiplantae; phylum Streptophyta; class Magnoliopsida; order Poales; family Poaceae; genus Bonia; species Bonia amplexicaulis. The sequence continues at coordinate 6,998,965 of CM070766.1, forward strand.
TGGAAGGCCCATAGCTCACTGCAATTAGTTTTTTCTTAGAAGAGAGATGGCGTCCACACAGTCTTCGTCGTCGTCATCTGGGTCTCACGCTCCCAAGACTGCGAAATCTAAGCGTGGCCGAGGAGTATCGAAATGGCCACAGGCCGAATGACCATCACGGTGGTCTCTCGGATGGGGTCCCTCTGGAACCGTCGAAGCGGCGTCATCATTTCGGACTACTGCGGTATAATTGGAAGGCAACGGGTCCCCATCACCATAGCAAGTGGAAAGATTTGACAAAGGATCACAAAAATCAGCTATGGGAGGAACTTACAAATTCGTTCGAGTTCCCAAGCGAAGCACGAGGACTCGTGCAGCAGCGCGCCTCGCGATGGGAAAAGCATGGAAGAATTTTAAGAGCACTCTTGTGACAAAGTACGTGGCCGAGGATGTCACGCCCTTCACGAAGTATCCTTTCGTGTCGCCGGAAACATGGGAGGCCTTTGTGCAGATGAAGACGACGACCGAATTTGAACAACAAAGTGCGGCGCACAAGGACCTTCAGTCAAAAAACACGCACCCTCACGGACTCGGCGCTGCTGAGTGCAGCGGGTAAAATCCGCAATGGAGGATGCGGGATGAGGTCGCAATCCGATCGGAGGCCTCTCCGCCATTTGCGGGATCGCAAACGGCGCTTCGGCCGGTTAAGCGCGGTCATCAACCACATCTTGGTGTCTCTTTCAAAACCCCGAGATGAGGAAGTGTCCCAACGCCTGGTAAAATATGTTCAACAGCATAGTTGTTAACACCTCTTCAACTTCATGGGTTGAAAAATAACATGATTAATTGCCTCTTGCAGCAATCATTGACTACCGAATCTTCTTGTGGCTCCTTTGAAGAATATAGGGAGATAGATTTACTATCACAGGCCTTGGGAAACAAGGAGCACCAGTCGCTTTACGAGGCATGGGGTTTATGTACCTTGGAGGCACGGTTTCCAGTTACTCAAGAGACATATAGGAGTAGGAAGAGATCCAAGGCGTCTGCAATGAACAAATAAAGCAGAGCTTCATGCTCAACTTGAGGAACAACTATCGCCTCACTTCAAGAGCGAGGCGGCCTCACTTGAGGAGAGATAGATTCGTTGCGGGAAGAAGCGAGACAAGTCCGCAACCAATCGCAACCCACTCCTAATCTTTGCGGTACCCGGTCCCACTCAACGTCGCGCAAAGAGGCTGGCGTCCACACCAATTTCTGAACATAGCGACGACCGCTTCGTATTGATGACATTCGGTAATGTACCTCTTTAGAATGGTACATAGATCTCTCTACAGTAGGCATATGGCGATCTCTTGTATCGTTATGTAGGAGCCCATGCCTTGCGACCTCAAAGTCGAGCTTGTTGGCTCTATTCCGTTAATGTTGGGAGAGGCATGGTGTATCCATTCTGCGCTGGGACGGTGCCGCACGTGTACAAGTAGACACCGGTTTCATAAAGGTCCGGTGGACACGATTAATGATATTTTAATTCCGTCCCTCTTGAGAAGCCCCCAAGCGAAGAGATTAAGACATTAGGGATGCCGTCCACACATTCATTCGATGGCCTAAGAGGACATCGTCCTCGACATGTCCGTGCCACAATCTTCACATCCAGTGGCCCAAGAGGGACGTCGCCTGGACACGGCACATCGGCTCGGTGGCTCCACCTCCACCTCAAATCCAAGAAAGTCATTGCATCGGCTCCGCCGAGGCGCCACCGAGAACATATCACAAGCGAGGCTCCAAGGCCTCCAAGGCTCATCTTGAAGAAAATTAAGCCGCGTCCGTGCCATGGGCGTTTACTCTAGGAGTGTCGTTGGTGCCCGACTCACAATTCGCCACTTGGTATGATTTGCAATAGATTGCATGCACGGTACATGGAGAAGTCAACATGAAGCCAAACCGGCAGAGTGCATTCACTCTGAAATATAACGAGACACATTTCCTCCACGACCCGGGCTACATCGTCGTGACATTCGAAGATTTATTCTTACTATTCAATCTCGACGAACTCGACGCCTCACTTCTACGATCTTTGGACAACGTAAGTGTCTTGTACAATGAAGTTCTACATTCACGTTATCGAGATAAATGTCATTACTCTTTCTTTATGTATAGATACATGATCCAACAAGTCCGCAATCGCGACGACGGTGGGTTTCCTCGACCCTCGGTTGGTCTCCGAGCAATCTATCAACACGGATGCATCCTTCGTGCAAGGTTACATAACGAGGGGATTGATTGCTCACACCGACAAGGAGTACATCATGGTACCCTTCAACCAAGGGTAAGTGCTTCACTAGTTGCCACACATATGTTTCATTTGTACTTTACATGCAGCATGAACTTAGGATTAATCACTGTGGCGACACACATAACTAGGCATCCTTGGATTTTGCTTGTGATTGTACCAAAGTGGAGCAAGGTAATATACCTTGATTCCCTCCTTAGAGCAACCACGACTTGATCGTGTGCAAGAAGTATATAACGAGTAAACTCATTTCCTCCATACATAACTCTATTGTAATATTTCTTTTGTTTGCCACGGCCGAGGCTAAGTTTTTGAATCACGTGAGGCGTTTGCGATTATGTTGCCCAAGGAGGAACACACGACAAAAATCGGTGACACACTACGACACAACACGCGATTTCCGGTACCCGCTACAACACAACAATCCTATATCATACTTTGTTATAATGCCTCTAGAATTGACAATACCGATGTATGTAATTCTATTTTTGCAGATGCCACCAAGCAGCTACGAGAGGCAGCGTATGTGGATTCTCGTTTGCCGCCATATGAAGGAAATCATGGGTACTAAGATCAATGATCCGGAGGTTTGTCGAGTCCTTCCAATAATTATTATTTTCTGATTATATATATGTATTTATGTTACACACACATGCTAATTAATGACTTAAAATTGCTCCTAGCGACGGTGGTGAACTTCGACGAAAGTGCATACGATCTTGACAATCTAAATCGATATTCGTGGAACCATCTCCCAATTCTTGCTAGCAGAGGTCATAAATAAGAATGGAGAGTTCCACGCGCAATGGTGATAATTAGATGTTGAAACATTGGATTCAACTGTACAATCAAACAATTCTCCTTCAATTGAATTCATTTGTCAGATGTTGTGTAACGATTTTCATTCTATATATATATATATGTATGTGATCTGCGGCCGTTTGTTACATTCATCGTGTATCGAATTTTGTTGTAATTTACTATGAGTTGCAATTAACTTATATCATCATTTATCATAATCGCACGCTTCGCTTCGGAGGGCATGGCTAGCATATCCCGAGGCTAGCCAAAAGCGACAAATAAAATGGATGATGCATATGGTATCACAGGCGGTTCGTTGTTACAAACCGTGCGTGGTGTGAATGATATCACGACGGCCTTTACGGCCGATGCAGCGATATACAAATATCACGAGGCGGTTAGTAACACAAACCGTCGTGATATTGTGTATATCACGAACGGTCTTGATTATTAACCGTGCGTGATGAGCGAGTATCCGCACGGTTGTTTAAACAAAAACCGTGCAGCGATAGTCTATACATGAGCGGTCTTGACTACTAACCGTGCGTGATAGTGAGGTATCACATACGGTTGTTTATAAAAACCGTGCGTGATACGCACTATCACGACGGTTAGTAGTCAAGACCGTCAGATATATGTTATCGCGAGCGGCTCGAGAACCGCTGCGTGATAACCACCAACTATCATCGACACCTAAACACCGGCGGTTCGAAACCGTGCGTGATGACGATTCCGAACCGTACGTGATAGGGCTGTCATAGCGATGACACTTTCACCACAAGAGACAATCAACTCTTTGCCCCACACGATTCCTTCGTCATGTGGTTGAGCGAGACCATCACGATGGATCGTTCAAGGTATCTAGTTCCTTTGTCATCTCACCCTATGGGCTTATCCCACGTGCGGTGGGTCCCATACGTTCGCGGGATGTTTTCCACGATTACTAACGCAGCGGGCTCCACTTCCATAGCGCTTAGAAACGGTGAAAACTTCACCCTCTCCTTGGTGTCCCTTTAGGCCTCCCTTGCCCTTGCTTATCCACTTCACTCCACTACCGTGAGATGAGTCCGGAGTTTCGATACAACTACTTAGCCAAGTTGTACTTACTGGACTTGTGGTTGCCTTGTTTCGTGGGAGATCATGACAAGATTCGGTCCTTAGTGGTATCTGGCGATTCTACCACAATCCACTTTGCCTCCACCGCACCATTCACACACACACCATCGAACCATTCGCCCAGATATTCAAGCAAGTAGGGTTTTGGGAACATAAAATAATCGTATCGAACATATACCAGTCATTTCCACCATGACTGCCCAACCAAATTTTCTCATGATTAAAAGTGATGCTTGGGTGTTTTCACGCCCATGAATATCTATGCAACACTACATGCAGCGTAATAAATTACGGACTTATTTTGAAGGTTACTATCATAATTTCGCTAGGCGACAAGGATCATATATTCAAATATTCAACAAGGGGTGTAATATTAATCAAGGCAAACAATGGGCACATAACTAGAATCTTGAATTAAGCATGTATTTGTACATAAAATAACAGACATGCAATTTGATAATTTAAACAAAAGTAATTTGCGAAAAATGTAGGTTCAACATGATCAAAGTATTGACTCGCCTTGCAGCGGTTTTACCATGGTCTTGAGCTCACACAATGCTTTCTCTTGAGCCTCCGATCTTTATCTTCACTTCGCTCTTGATCATGCTCGATCCATTAAATCTTGATCTGCCGATTTCTAGTTACGCGTAACAATGAATCCAATAAATGCAAATAACTCAAAAGATCCGAATAAATCCAAATAAACTCGATTTTATTCTTATTATGAGTTAATAGGTGTCTTGAGGCAAGGTCGGTAATAGAATACGACGACTCGGCTTTTTTTTATTAATAACCTCTTTTTATTATTTTTGCATTTATTTAGGAAGTTCCATGAGCTAGGTTAGACCTATGAATCAGTACGCAAGTTTTAGCGGAGCATCATTTTGTCGAGTACTAATATTTAGGGCATATGCTATATACGATGTATACAATTTTTAGCTTACCGAATTAATCCTAGCGTCGAGGTCTATAGCATTTTATGGCGCGATATTTTATGTATTCTTAGTTATTACTAGGCTTAGTTTAATTTGAGTTAGGATCTATTTATACGGGTCCTAGCTTGCTATATTCAATCTGCCTAACATTATTATTTAATAAATTTAATGTTAAGATTTAATTAATGGCACCATTTTTGTCTACACCTTGGTTGGCATTAGGCTTAGCTTTATTTTTGGTTTATTTACCTAGGCAAAGTTTTTCATACATGGTCATCTTGCTATTTTGATTAAGCTCACTATCAAAATTTATTTAATGATAGCAGGTTAAATGGTAATGCATATATTCTAATTATAATTATGGTTAATCTTTAATTTGAAACTTTTGCTTGTATAGTTAAACATATTATTCCATTTATTTCCCTTTTTAATTCTATCTGAAATATCTTTTTAAGTTACATTTGAATACTTAACTAAAGCCATCTTTTATTAGTGACTTTAATTAACAGCTAACCTTTACTTAAATCTTCAAGTCATGATAATTAATCCAATATGAAACCTTAATAATCCTAGTAGGATTTTATTAGCCTTGGCCGATAAGCATAACCATCTTTTACTAATGCCTTAATTAATAACTAGTCTTTTAATTCATCTAAGCAAACCACATTAATTTTTCCTACATGATAACTAATCCAAATTTAAATATTACATAATCTCACTTACTTCCTAATAAAAATTTATTAGCTTCTCAAGATTATACTCTAATTTTCCTTGATTTTTATGAATTAAAATGAGTCACCAAAAATTGATTTGAAAATAGGAAAAGGAGGTGCTACGGTGGGTTCGAATCGATGACACGAGGGTGAGATCGCTAAGGCGCGAGCTAGCCAAGTGGTCAGCAGTATTACGATGGGATGAGGCGAAGGGATGTAGTTGAGCCGGGCATGCGGGGCTAAAAGCAGAGAAGCTCGGGGCTGTCTGGCGGTGGCGTCGCCGTGAGGAGCGGCCGGGAGCCAAGCGGCGGCCAAAATAGCTACCTGGGAGGAGGAAGCCCACAGGGGTGGAGGTTCCGCCGGAGGTCTTTGTGGGGCGGCGGCGAGCAGGCGGCGGCTAGATGGCTTCCGTGGAGGGCTCATGGGAGGAGGTGGCGGGAGGTGGTGGTGGCGTCGCTTGGGTGTTGAGGTTGAGCTCGGGCGCAAGGAATTGAAGTGGAGCGCCGCATGGGTGGAGCAGTGCTAGCAATGGCGGCGGTGGCGGGTTTGGGAAAAAAGGGGTGAAAAGGTGGGGAAAGAGGAAATGGCACGGGCAGGGGAAGCCGTGGCTTTTGTAGCCGCAGTGGGCGGGAGGCACGGTTGGCGGAGGACCGGTCGGTGGGCGGAGGACCGGTCGGTGGTGAGCCGCCGGTCTTGCAGGCCGGGCTCGGCCAGCGGTGTGCGGCGCGGGGCTCGGGGATGCGACACAGCGGGCGAGAAGCAGTGAGGTGACCCGGCTGCTGGGGAGGCGCAGGCGGAGAAAAAGGGAGGAGGCGGGCGCGAGCTCGGCCGCGGAAGGGAGGGAGAAGGAGAGGGAGGAGCAGCAGGGTGGGGAGAAGAAATGGGAGGAGGAGGAGAAGGCGGGGCCCAGGAGAGAAAAGAGAGAGAGAGAAGAAGAGGGGCGCGGGCCCACCCGAGAGGGGAAAAGGAGGAAGAGAGAGAGAGGAGTGGGTCCCACAGGAAGGAAAGAAGAATGGAAGAAAAGGAAAAAGAAGGCTCATGCAAAATTTTTGAATTTGGATTTCTAACTTAAATTTTAGTGGCATTAGGAATTCTTGATTTTGCGTTTACATGACATTCCAAATTTTAAATTTTAGTTAAGTTTTGTGTTCAATTTTCGGATTTTAATTATTTGCCCTTGATTTTGATTTTAATATTACTTTGCTCTAATTAAATTCTGGATATCCAATCTTAGGTTTGTATGCCACAAAACTCAACAAGGTTTCAAATAAATATTCAGAAGAAAATTTGAATGCCAGCAAAATGCAAGAAATTTTTTGAAAATTTCCTATTTTTGAATATCCAAAATTTTGGGATGTTACAAAAGGTCGACGTGGTTCAGACGGCACAGTACTCAAGCACAGAATCATAGAGGAAGGAGATGGAGGCAGTGAGTTTCTCACACATACTCTGGACGTCTCCAGTCATATAAATAGACAGACTGATAACTGACATAATTAAAGCAGCCATTTACCCACTGGTAACTGATACATTCACCAGTCATTTATCCACTGGTAACTGTCTGTCATCAAAACCCAATAAAGCCTCAAATTCAAACGTTTGAATCGCATTCAAACAGAGAGAGAGAGAGTGGTGCAGAGTTCAGCAAAAATAGAGAACGTCTTGGTCTGCCAAATAGCGCGCCACGTCACGTCACAAGTCACGCGATTTTCACGCGAAAATACGCGTATACGCGCGCGTGTGTGTGACTAGATAGAACCCTTCACATACCATCTCTATCCATATTCAAGGAGTGGTGAGGACTCCACCTTATAAATTGGTCTTCCTCACCTTTCCTTAGTAATATGGTACTAAACCATGCATGCTTTCGAATTAAGGAAATAGGTCATAATTAAATGGGCCAATTTCTAACAGATTAAAGTTCAGATTAGAGAGAGAGGTAGTATGTGTTTGTTAGAGGGATTGAATAGTAGATCGGTTTGATCAGCGGTTGTATTGTATTATGAATTCGGATAATGTATGTGCATGATTTCAGAATTTATCTACTAGATAGTTATAGAGGTTTTTGATAGCTTTATGTAGAATTTTTATTCTTGTCGACCAAATGAGTAGATTGTGAGATATGAATTTTATAAGCCTGCTTTCTGGTAAATTTGTCGTATTTTGGTAGCATGTATAATCTGTAGATTAAAAATAGTAAATGAACTAATTTGGATATTTGGTACACATGAAAATTGTAGGTAATCTCTTAAGGATTCTAGAAAGGCCAAAAACACAACTTATACATAAGTAGAATATAAGTTATGAATTTTGGGAGGCTGCAGTCCAGTATCGGGTTGCAGCTGAACGCAGTCATGGGAAAATATTAATTAACTAATTTAATGGCATAATTAGATTTTAGGAATAAATAGAAAGTAGTAGATAATTTCCTGTAGTTTCTGAAAATGTCATAGTTTATTAGGTTTGCATGTGTAGATTAATAGATATTAATTAAATAATTATGTTGTCCAAAAGATGACGTATCTGTCTTCTGGTTTAAAAATAGGGTTTAGATTATTTAATCAGAGAATGACATGTAGGGTTTGGTTGGGAGGTTTTTGGATTTAGTTCAAATTTGAACTAGATCCTAAAACTTTCAATGAAATACCCTTAATCCAAACACCCCCTTAATGGCAAGGAAGCGATCGTAGGGTAACGGAGATGGCACGGGATGATTCACTTTGAGCGTGAATGTGGTGCTTGTCGATGGCAAATAAGGAATTTGAGCGTGCATTTGTCAGTGATTTGGAAGGAATTTTCTCGTCATATAATGTGTAATAAAACTAATCTATATCATTATATAAATTTGGGGGAGGGATATGTAGTTTAACTAATATTTATTATTTGCAGGCGTCAAATTAATTAAATTTACGTATAACACAAATAAGATAATGAAGAGCATAAAGAAAACATAATTAATGTTTATAAATATCAAGGGAATTGTCATATAATAGCATAGCAGAACTATCGTAGTTATGAAAATAGCAGTTATAGTGGTTTTAGCTGTGTTCGCAGAATTTTGTGCAACCGCATAGCGTTTTATGTCGAAAAAGCTATAGTAGGCTAAAACACTGTTTTCTAATATATATTTTAGACACTTTCTCTGTTACTTAATTCTGTTTATACTTTCTTTTACTTGTTTCTTCCATGTGTCAGTTCAACCTTAGCTCGTAATTTGTATCGCTAAATAGAGTTCAAAATGTGACCAATGAGAACATATTTTTCATAAAAATAGGGATCTAAGACGTGAAGTTAAGAAAGTGGATTTTGAAGGACCATATGAGAAGTTCTAGGATACTGTTGTGATGAATCATTGCAAGTTTTATGGAGTGGTAAAATGGTTTTACAAAGATTGCATTTTATTTTGGCTGTCTTCTAGAAGAGTTAGGAAAATCAGAAGTACCGCAAGTATAAATACGGTAGTTCCGTTTGGCAAAAGTACTGCAAGTATAAGTGCGAAGTACCGCTTGGCAGAAGTACTGGGTTGAGTTGTGAAATGTTTTTTCCAGAGAGGTCTAGGTGAGATTTTCAACGTGCGGAAGTACCGTTTTCGGAGACAGTAGCTCCGCATTACAGAAGTACCGCATGTTAGGCATGGTACTTCCGATCTTCCTAGAAAAATAGGGGTTTGGGAAATTGAGTCATGGATTAAGTTGGGTTGACTTGGGTCATTGGATTAAGGGTGTATGATGCATGTCTTGGCTAATGTAGGTCAAGTTGTAAAGAACTTGTGTCTAGAAACGATTTCTTTGTCTTTGGATATGCAGAGTCACTTGGAGTAAAGAGATAGAGATAATCCATGGGAATACATCACCATCCATCTAGACACTTTGATAACAAGATTCATAAGAAAACTCGGTTTTCCTTGACTTTAGCTTGTTTGGTGCATCTATTGATCCGAGAGTTTTTGGCTGGGATTCTTCGGTGTTCTAGCTTGATGTGATATATGGGAACATCTAGAGCCATCTTGGTTATCTTCTACCCGTGAGCAAGTTGTATTCAGTTTGGGGTTTTGGCTCGATTTTGGTACAACCTTACAACAAACAGAAAAAGGTCACAATTTTGACTATTATTTTCATTATTGTTTATTGGAATAAGTTCTTGATACCCTAGAGAAGATCCCTGCAAAATTTTATATCATTGGATCTATGAATCAAAAGTTCTCATGATTTTGTTTTTGAAACCGTGCTGAAAATAATATTCACCTTGATTTTACTATAGTAGCGCAAGTATTGTGATTACTGTAGCGGTAGTACCATCGTATTGTAGCAAGCGGTAGTACCACGATTACAATGGCGGTAGGTCTGATTTTGCTGATTTTTCTTGAGTTTTTAGTGTCTCGAATTGCTTGTTTTTGTAGTGACCTTCCATCCTAATCTTCATAACTCTGTAACTATTGAAGTGAATGATTTGTGAATACTTGGGGAGAATTAGAAGGCACCATTCACCCCCTTTGTTGCCATATTCTGTCTTTCAATTGGTATCAGAGCCTGGTTACCTCTTTTCATAGATTTTAACCAGTCTTTAGATCTATGGCAGTAGGCAAGTATTCCACCAAGCCGCCTCTCTTTGATGGGGTCGACTATCCCTTTTGGAAGAACATGATGTAGTCATATTCAGGCTAAAGGCTATCATGATCTAGAGAAAGGTTAAGACTCAGATCATTATTCCTACCGATAAGCACACACAACGATAAATACGCTAGATGTAGAGGCAAATGCTAAGGCAAGGAACATCATCATCCAAGGTCTTAGCCGGAGTGAGTTCGATCGCATCTCTCATCTCATATCGGCATACAATGCCTGGATGACCCTCGATGCATACCATGAGGGCACCACCCAGATCAAAACTATCCAACAGGACTAGTACAAGCGAGAATACAACAAATTCGAGATGCTTACTAGTGAATCCTTAGATGAGTGCTTTGGCAGATTTCTCAAGATTTTGAGCAATCTCTGAGCTGTTAGTCTCACATACTCAGACTCGGATAATGCTCGCCAGAAGCATTTTGCCTTGGACATTAGTGTTTGGGAGATGAAAGTGACCACCATCAAAGACATGACTGATTTGTTGACCTTGACTCTTGACGCATTGTACTCACACCTCAAGACTCCTAAGATCGATATCGTCTCTCATAAGACGAAGTCACAGTCAATGGTTTTGGTCACCGATCCCACTTCTATATCTAGAGCATCGTCTGATGGTGCTTCGGGCATCTCTTTGGCTGCTTTGAGCAATATGAGCGATGACCAGTTTGAGTAGTTTCTAGAGAGTGACCTAACCCTCTTAGCCAGAAAATTCTCATATGCATACAAGAGGGTTGGAGAGAGGAAGAGAGGAGGTCTGGTGATTTGCTTCGAGGATGATGGCCCCAACCATATTCGAGCGAACTGCCCCAAGCTAGAGAAGGGCAAGAACAACTACAGCGGTGTGAGCAACAATGACTACATCAACAAGAACCACAACAAGAAACCCCCAGCTTGTGATCAAGGCAAGGAGAAGAAGTACCGCAACATTGGCAAGGCCAAGAAGCTCTTCCACCACATCCTCATCGCCTTCGATAACTTTGACTTCAGCGACACGGAGGGCTAGAGCGACGATGATGGTGAGGATGATCCACACAAGGACACTAAGGACGACGATGACTTCACTGGGATGTGCTTCATAGTTGATGAGAACGGCATCAGCGATGACGTTCTCTACGACTCCAATGAGGTATGCCCTTCCTACGACCAGCTTAATGATGCTTTCTCAAATTAGGAAGTTTTATGCTAGGTCTAGGATAAAGTGTGGTGAGTTAGAGAAGGAGGTAGAGAGCTTGTCACGGAAACTTACTTCACTTAGATTTGCTTCCTCCTGTGATGATTGTGATGTATGTGCTTCCTCGCTTGGTGATATGGAGAAACTAAATACCTGGCATAATGGTATGATTTCTGACTTAGATTTGATTAAGGTGGAGAATGTTTGTCTGCTAGCTGAGTCAAAGTTGTCTACGATTGCTCCTTTACATTTTGATTCTGTTGAGACTACACTCTGCACCTCATGTGAGGATAAGGACAAATCTTTTAGAGGATTATATACCATGCTTCTTGATCTGCCTGAAACCTATGATAGTTTTAACAACTTGAAGATTAATTTAATAAAGGCAGATTATAAGATTGCTGAAATACGTGCTTCTTTGCTTGAGCCTATTGTTTCTTGTTCCAACTATCCTAAATTGACTGCTGAACTTGAATCTGTTTCTAAGCAATTTCAAGACATGTGTGATAAAAATAAGAAAATGACTCAATATGTTTCTAAGGCCCCTGTTAGCCCACCATGAAATAATTGTGAAAAACTAAAATCTGAATTGATTTGCATTGGATGAAAAATATATGAAGTTAACTAAGGATCTACTAGAAGCCCACACCTGATTGCTTGTTCTGTGCTGAGGTTGAGGAGAAGATGGGGATATGCAAGAAACTTTTAAGAAGAGCTATGAGGCCCAAATGGCTAGGATTATTCTGCCCTATGTGTGTCTTGCGAAGCCCTCAAAGTTGAAGCAACTGTGCATAAGGAGAGATATGAATGTGCTATTCGGTCTTCTTCTGGTTCTTCATCCTCTCCCTCTGGTCTCTCATTCTCTTCTTCACCTTGTGCTTCATGTGCTTCTCTTTTTTGGAGTGTGAGTACCTCATGAACACTCTTGAAAAATTTGTAGAAGGCAAGAAAAGACTTAATCTTATTCTAGACAAATCCAAGATTTGCAAGTTTAATCAGGTTCTAGATATCATTTCTTAGAGGATGTGAGGAAACATCCACCTGCAGTAGTTAGAGTTGTAGCTGGAGGCATGATTCAGGTTGCACCCAAGGCTAAAAAGATAGAATTTAAGTATGCGGGCTTTTCTATGAGATTTACTGCAAGATTGTGCCACCTGTTGCTTCGACCACTCAGAAGGCGAAGCATCATTCTGTTGCTTTGACCTCTCAAAGGTAAAGTACCATTGTACCTTCTGTCAGAAGGATAGACATGTGGTTGAGTTCTGCTTCAAGCGCACCAAGATCGCGTGAAGAGACTGTGTTTGCACTCTTAGGAGTATTCAGAGTCAGCCCCAGACTCGGAGTGCTCCTAAGACCAACATGAGGTCGAGAGTCATAGGTAGCTCTCCTAACTTGCAGGGTTTTAGGCAGTATAGAGGACTTGGTTTTCAGGCTCCTCCTTTTGGTCCTCGAGCTATTTCTAGTCATGGTTTCCACCATCCTGAAGATAGACCTTGCTTTTCTCATTGAGGTAGCTCTTTGCGATGCGATCAACATACTGTTGTAGGTCAGACCCGCTCTTTAATAGCGGTCAGAGGCTTGAGGTCTGCTCCTAGACCTTCTGATCCTGCTAGAGGTGATTCTTTTGTTTCTATGACCGCATCTTCTATTCGTCGTGTGACTCAGTACTGGGTTCCTAGATCTACTCTTATTTACCCAGTCTTGAGCCACCGATGTTGTCTTCTCACTGACTTAGTTTCACAAGGCTAGGAAGGGAGATGTGTGGCTTGTGGACTCCGGCTATTCTTGCCACATGACCGGAGACTCTCGTTGGTTCTCTTTCCTAGTCTGAGCTCCAGGTGATGGGACAATCACCTTTGGAGATGATTCGCCAGGTCGAGTTATCACTAAAGATAATGTGCATATTAATGATTCCTTTATTCTTAAGGATGTTGCCTAAGTGAGTAAACTACGTTATAATTTGCTATCTATTTCTCAACTTACCAATGACAATTTTGAGGTAAGCTTTAAGAAAAATGCTTGCAAAATCCTTGATTCTTTAGGAATCTAGTTTGCGGATTTCTAGGTTTGGGAGGATCTTTCGTGCTAATTTTATCGAGTCTTCTAGTGATTTTCTCCGGTGCTTAGTAGCATTTGAGTCCCATGATCTCGCTTTCTGGCATAGGATATTTGGTTACATTGGCTTTGGTCATTTGACCTGAATAAGCGGTCACGTCCTCGTTCATGGTCTGCCTAAGCTTAAGATGGTCAAAGATTTAGTTTGTGCTCCTTGCCAGCATGAAAAGATTGTTGCTGCTTCTCATCCCCTAGTCACTATGTGGCCATGACCGATGCACTAGGATAACTTCTTCATATGGACACTGTTGGTCCAACAAGAGTGTAGTCGGCCGGTGGGAAGTTGTATGTTCTTATTGTGGTTGATAACTTCTCGACGTTATCTTAGATGTTTATCTTAGCCTCGAAGGATGAGATCTTTAGCCATTTTCATGGTCTATTCGGTAGGTTGTCCGTTGAACTTCCTGGTGCCTTACGAGCGATCCACAATGATAATGGCACAGAGTTCAAGAACTCCTGCTTTGAGAGTTTCTATGATGAGACATGTAGAGCATCAGTTCTCATCTCCACACGTCTCTCAGCAAAATGGCGTATTGGAGACGAAGAATTGTACCTTGGTTGAGATGGCCAGGACGATACTAGATGAGTATGCTACACCTAGGAAGTTTTGGTCTGAGGCTATAGACACTATGTGCCATGTTTCAAATAGAGTTTTTCTGAGGGAACACTTGCATCACACTTCTTATGAGTTGAGGTATGGGCAAAAGCCTAGTAATTCTCATTTTTGTGTTTTCTATTGCAAGTGTTTCATTATGAAGTCTGGGAACCTAAACAAGTTTGAGTCCCGCTCTTTGGACGGTATCTTTCTAGGTTACTCGATTTCTTCGCGGTGTTATAGGGTCTAGTGCTGCGAGATTAGTAGGATTATAGAGACCTGTGAGGTGACTTTCGATGAGGTCAGTCCTGGTACTAGGCCGGACATCTCAGTCCAGTTGTGCACTCTAAGACTATCTTTGTAGATGATGAGGAAGATGAAGGTTCTTTACCTGATGCAGTCATTCCTTCCCCTGAGGTGCCTACTTCTACCACTGCGCCTTAGGGACATCAGCCCTTACCTTCTAATTTTTTTGAAGCTTGTGGCTCTGCTCCTACCTGCTCTACACATGAGGTAGAGGTCACTTCTTCTCATCCAGGACCTCCCTGTCACATTCAGCGTCATCATCCTCCAGAGCAAATCATAGGATATCTTCTTGAGCATGTCATATGCTCAAAGTCTGGCTTATCTAACTTCTGTCTACATTCTGCATTTATCGTCTCTTTCGAGCCTAAGGATATCTCATACGCACTTTCTGATGAGTCTTGGGTCAATGCCATGCATGATGAGTTAGAGAATTTCAAAATGAACAAGTTCTGGTCACTTGTTGAGCCCCCTTAGAGCCTACTCTAATGCAGACTTTGCTACCTGTAGGATAGATTGAGAGAGCACCTGTGGCACTTGCCAATTCATTAGCAGTTCTCTTATTTCTTGTTCTTCTAGGAAGAAGTCCAGTGTTGCACAGTTCGCCGTAGAGGCAAAGTATGTTGCAGCCACTAGTTGCTATAGTCAGGTGCTTTGGATGGTTTCGACCTTGCGAGACTTTGGGTTAGTCATAGATAGTGTTTATCTCTTCTATGATAACACTTCTATCATTAACATTGCCAAGAACCTATTGCAGCACTCCAGGACTAAACACATAGATATTATATATCATTTTCTTAGAGACCATGTGGAGAAGGGTGACATAGTGCTTCAGTTTGTGTAGAGTGACCACCAGTTGGCTGACATTTTCACCAAACCTTTAGATAGCTCGAGGTTCATGACCTTCTGGGAGAGCTTGGGTGATTTGTCCTTATGGCTTAATCTGAGGGGAGCATCATGTACTTTCAGTATTATATTGTTCATATGCTTCTTTTTCATTCTGTTGCACTTTATTTATTGGGTGCGTTTGGGTTAGTCTTTCTTGCATAGACTCAAGTGGTTCTCATTCTCAGTTGTTCAGACTTATTCCTCTCATCTTGTAATCCTAGGACGCTGCTTATTAGTTGCTTCTCTTCTCACTAAGTTGAGTTCACTCACTTTTTTTAGGTTTAGCAAGGGTTGGGCCTCCTTGGGTAGACAGGGAATGTGTTTACTCCCTTCTATTTTAGATGACCAGATGATAGTCCTAGAATCATTTGGGGTAGATGAGCGAGTCTAAGCCATAGTGATTCTTCTATCTTGTCTATGCTTTAAGGATTGTCATTTCTTCCTTTTGTCCAAACTTCTTTTCTCTTGCTTATTGCTTTGGTTCATGGGGAGTTTTATTTGAGATTCTCTGGAGCTTAATGATGACATAACTCAACTTGAACCTAAATTATTTCCAAAATTGATTCATTTGCTAAGGGGGAGCTGGAATCTCTTTTTGTTGTATCATATTTAAATTCAGCAATATGCATTGTAATATAAATACATGGAGTCCTGATTATTATCCTTGTGTGACATGATAAAACTAATTTCTATCTTGCCATGACTTATGCTAGATTACTAAATTTATCATGACCTTTTAAGTGTAGCTTAGCTCTTGTTAAAACTTGAACTAAATCATATCTTGTTTCCTATTATGATTCATGCCATGTCAAATAGTTAAGTTGAGTCTTGAACTTAGTTGAGCTTTAGATTGAAACATGAGTTAGTATTATCTTTTGTTCTTGAACTAAGTCAAGATAATGCAAAATGATATCTTTTGTGCCAAAAACTGATCTCACCAATCCTTTCTCAAGAGACGGCTTGCCATTGCACTAGGCTTGAACTCATGGGGAGTTTTGGATGACCAAGATCACTTTCTTAAGCTTCTTGCTTGGAATGGTTACATAAGACTTGAGATCTAACACATGGCTAAAGAAACTAAATTTTACGAAAAATGGTTGAAGCTCAGCTAAAACCAAAAATGAATTCAAAATTTTCCTAATGTGCTAAATTTGCTCAATTACAAGTGATATCAAGTGCATGAACAAAATATCTCAATTTTTAACTTGTAGCACTCTAAAATGACTCAATTATAGATTATTGGCTCCATTTACTCTGTTGACATGACTTGGCTCATTTATGAATAAATTGACATGTTTTGGCATGATCTAGATAGCACTTCCACTTTTTATGGTTTGGTGTAAACTTGAAAAGTCGCTTTAGATAATCTTGATGGCTCCTAATGCTTAAAATGAATAAACTGCAGTCACTTCACTTCATTCATACTCTATCTTATTCCATACATCTTGATAATTCCATTGTCAAAGGGGGAGAAACATAGGTAAAAATGCACAACTAGAGCATGATTTGGTGCTTTTGTGCAAAATCTCGATTTTTGGAGTTTTATTGTGTTGCTTTGATTTTCATCACCTCTCACCATGACTAAGGTCAAATCGAGCAATTGCTCTTTCAAATGAATCTAGAGTGAGATTTCCCGACACATTTGGGTGGATATGAAGTTTTTGTGCAAAACTGTCATTTTTAGGAACTTCTATCAATTTCTGTTTCAAATGGTCATCTTCAGTTCTTCACAATCTTCATTTGACCATTTGGAGCCCTCTTTGCGAAATTCCTCTTTCTCTTTCTAAAACCACCTACAATTTGTATTTTTAAAGAATTGCCGATGGGTTCATCAAGGGAGAGATTGAAAGATCATGCAAGAAGGTCTAGAATACCGTTGTGATGAACCATTGTAAGTTTTGTGTAGTGGTGAAATGGTTTTCTAAATATTGCATTTGATTTGGGCTATCTTCGGAACTATTAGGAAAATCGAAAGTACCGCAGGTATAAGTGCAGTAGTTCCATTTGGCAGAAGTACAGTAGGTGTAAGTGCGGAAGTATCGCTTGGCAGAAGTATTGGGTTGAGTTGTGGTATGTTTTTCGAGAGGTCTCGGTGAGGTTTTCAGTGTGCCGAAGTACCATTTTGGGAGGTGGAAGTTACGCATTACAAAAGTACCTGCGTGTTAGGCACGGGACTTCTGATCTTCCCAGAAAAATAGGGGTTTGGGAAATTGAGTCATGGATTAAGTTGGGTTGACCTGGTGTAACATCTCAAAAATTGGATATTAAAAAATATGGAGTTTTAAAACATTTTCTTGCATTTTTCTGGTATTCAAATTTATTCTGAATATTTATTTAAAATTTTTTGAGTTTCATGCTATGCAAATTAATAACCCAAGAATAATTACAAGTGCAAATGTTGATCATGTAAATAATAAAAATAGAATATGACATTATAGATCATGAATTCAAAATACCAAAATATTGAAATCAAATTCAAGTCAATAAAATAAAACCAAAAGAAATATTGGAATATATCTTTAAATGGATAAACTTTTTGTTGTTTAGTCATGTGCTAGACCTCAAGCCTTATCGACCACTTCAAGCAATGAGCTTAAGAAGATGATCTTGGTCATCCAAATCTCTCCCGAGTTCATGCCTTGTGCAATGGCAAGCCGTCTCATGAGAAGGAATTGGTGAGATCGGCTTTTTTCGACAAAAGAGATCTTTTACTTTTAATAGATTGCACTAACTTATGTGTCATCAAGAAACTAATATAGCTCAATCTATTGCTCAACAAAGATTCAAGACTCAACTCAGCCTATTTGACATGGCATGAACCATAAAAGATAACACAAAGGCGACTAGTCTCAAATATGAACATGACATGAATTAGGTCAAATTTAGCATTTTAATTAACCTATCATGGCAAAGACTTGACTACTGCGTATAAAGTCATGATCAAATTAGCAATGGAGCACAAATCATGGCAAGATGTAATATAATGAAAACATGTCATGAGTGGATAATAATCAAGGCTCCATTAAGTTATATTACAAAACAAATGAAGAAAATCCAGCTCCCTTAACTTGAGATGCAACTTTTAGTTCAAGTTGAGTTATATCAATATTAAGATCTAGAAGTTCCCAAATGAACTCCCCCTGAACCAAAGCAATAAAAGAAGGAGTCGGCAAATAAATCAAGAAAGGCGGTCCTTAAAGCATAGATAAGATAGAGAATACTAATGACTCGGACTAACTCTTATCTACCCCATATGACTCGGGACAACGGTATAAAGGTAAACACACACTAGAGAGCAAACGCACTGCCTGTCTGCCCAAGGGTGGCCCAACCCTCGCTAGAACCTAGAAGAAGTGAGTGAGCTCAACCTAGTGAGATAAAGCACGACTATCCCGAAAGCACAAGATAAGAGCAAGAAGTCTAAGCACTCGACAAAGAGACACACTCTAACCTATGCTAGAAGGACTAAGCCCAATGCACCGAAAATGCGATATACAACAAAGGATACTGAAGCATAAAGAATATGATAAAGCGATAAAGTCCAAAATCTCCCTCACAACAACATCCGTAAGGACAAACCACCCCAAGCTCTCCCATGAGCCGAAACCCTCGAGCCGTCAGAGGCTTGGTGAAGATATCGACCAACGGTGGTCACCTCTCACAAGCGAAGCACGATGTCACCCTTCTCTACATGGTCTCGAAGAAAATGATATTCGATATCAATATGCTTGGTCCGAGAATCTTGACCGGTTCTTGGCAATGCTAATTGCTGACGATGTTATCGCAAAAAAGCGGAACACGGTCGATAGCTAACCCAAAATCCGCGAGTCGAGACCATCCAAAGCACCTAGCTCGACAATGGGCTGCAAAGCAATGTACTCGGCCTCTGCAGTGGACCTGGTAACCGTGGGCCGCTTCCTCGAAGACCGGAAACGCGAGAAGTGCCAATGAACCGCGGTGCCGAAGTGCTCTTCCTATCTATCTCTGATACGGCAAAGTGCACGTCCGAATAGGCTCTAAGGGATAGCGGGATGAGGAAGAGTACCGTGATACCATAGTCAATGGTAGCTCGAAGGTGCCGAAGATGCGCTTGCTTTGGCGGTGAGACACGCGAGGAGAAGCTCAAACGAGCACATAGACACACGGAGAAGTGTATGTCCGGTCTCGAGGGCGTGATGGTACAAGAGGGAGCCAATCATACTTGAACTCCTTTTGATCGACCGGCTCATCGTCCTCATCTGGGTCAAGTCCGGTTGTAAAGCCATCGGAGTTGACACCGCACCATCACTCATGTCAAAGCGTCTCGGAGGTCTCGAGTGTACTTGCCCCGATGCAAGAAAGTACCCTCCCGAGTCTCGCTTGATCGGAAGCCAAGGAAGAAAATCAACTCACCCATCATGCTCATCTCAAACTCGGTGCTCATGACGTCCGAGAACTGTGAAACTAGAGCATGAGAAGAGCCGCCAAGATAATGTCATCGACATAAATTTGGACGAGCGAAGATCATTGCCAAGGCGGCGAGTGAACAAGGTCTTGTCAACTTTACCCATCTCGAAATCATGTCTCAATAGATAGGACTTAAGCCTTTCATACCAAGCTCTAGGGGCTGCTGGACTTGATCAATATGGAGTTTATAAAGCCTTTTCTTGCATTTTTCGGTATTCAAATTTATTCAGAATATTTATTTGAATTTTTTTGAGTTTCATGCTATGCAAATTAACAACCCAAGAATAATTCCAAGTGCAAATGTTGATCATGTAAATAATAAAAATAGAATATGACATTATAGATCATGAATTCAAAATACCAAAATATTGAAATCAAATTCAAGTCAATAAAATAAAACCAAAAGAAATATTGGAATATATCTTTAAATGGATAAACCAGAAATCCCTCCTTTTAATTCAATTAGCATGCAAAACCCAAGAATTGAATACTCAAAAATTTATTCAACATAAATTCAAACAAAAATTAAAAATCCAAAATTCAAAATAATGCTTAAGCCTTTCTTTTGCCTTTTTCTTCCCTATCACTTTTTCCTCTCACTTCCATGTGGGCCCTACTTCTACTTTTCTCTCTCTTTCTCCCTTTTTCCCCTCCCTACCACTGGGCCCAGCCTCCTCGCCTTTTCTCCTGCGCGGCCCGTCCTCCTTCTCTTCTCTCGCCTCACGCGCTCGCTCAGCATCTCCTTTCTTTTCTCTCCCCGTTCCTTCTTCGCTCCTCGCCTCCCCGTGGCAGCCATGCGCCGCACCGCCTACTTCCACCCTTTGCGCCACTACTCATCCATCATCATCGCGCCTGCCCCATTGCCGTCACATGTCACCGCTCCCACTGTTCACACGTCATGCCTCTACGCTGCACGCCACCGTCGCCCACAGTCTCGCCAGTGCGTCGCCGACGCCCACGGTTTCTCCCGCCACCATCCACGATTCCCCTCCACCGCTATAAGTAGCCCAAGCTCCTCCCATTGAGCCCTCGCGCCACCCCTTCCTTCCCTATTTCTTCTCCCATCTCCGCCTGCAACGGCCGACCCGCCTCCTCGCTGTTCCCGGCCGCTCCGGCGAAGCCCCGCCACCCCGACCGTGTCACGACGTGTCCCCACTACCCATGTACTTCTCCTCCGAGTTAATTGGTCTGCGGTGCCCCGGCTCACCGCACGGCCAATCTTCCTCACCTCCAACCAAAGTGCCTCCGCCACCGCCACTTCTTCCTCGGAGCACCACATGCCGATTCCTCGCATTGGGAGCACCTCCTCGGCACCCTCGAGCTCCCCCAACCGTCGCTCGGACCTCCCCTCGCCTGGCTCCTCCCACCGTGTGAGCCAACACGTGGCGCCCCTGGTCTCCGTCGCTGGCCAGCCTCGGACCCCTTCGGTTCGACCAACAACATGGTAAGCATCCACCTACTCATCTCCCGCTCATGCTCACCCTATTTCCTTTCTCCTCCCCTCCGAGCTACCGCCCGCCCGCCTTGCCGTCACTCCGACCAGTGCGCCGCCTCCCGAAGCCCTCTCACCTTCCCCACAACCCATTTTAGTGGTTGTCACCCCCTCCCGAACCACCACCTGCCGCCGGTGAGCTCAGCGCCGAGCGCGGCCTCTTTCTCTGTTTTGGCCTCAGTTGCACCTAAGCTCTTCTAATTTGTCGCCTCTTTTTGTCATCCCAGGGCTTCCACCCATTTGGCTAGCTAAGCGTGTGTAAAACTTCTAGCCCTCAGGTCCCGAGTTCAATCCCGTCACACCTTTTTCCCCACAATTTTTATTCTATTTTTGTCATCCATTTTAATTAAGAAAAATTAAGGGAAATTAGGAAATAATCTAGGGAAGCTAATAAATTTTATTAGTATGTAAATAAGATTGTTTAAGATTTAATATCAGGTTAGTTATCATATATGAGTAATTAAGGTGGTTTGAATAATTATTTAAAAGACTAATTACTAATTAAAGGCACTAATAAAATATGGTTTTTGTTAATTGTCTAAATTTAATAAAGATCCCAATTAAAAAGACACCCAAGTTAAAGTTAAGGGAAATAAATTTGATATTATGTTTAACCATAAAAGCAAGGCATTAAATTAAAGATTACCCTTAATAATAAGTAAAACATGTTCCCTAACATTTAACATTCCACCATTAAATAAATCTCAGTGGTAGATTTAATTAAATAGCAATATTGAGATATGACCATGTATAACAAGCTAGGACCCGTATAAATGGATCCTAATTCAAATTAAAGTATGCCTAGTAATAACTAGGGGTATATAAAATATCGCACCACAAAATGCTATTAACCTGGACTCTAAGATTAATTCGGTAAGCTAAAAATTGTATACATCGCATATATAGCATTTGCCCTGAATATTAGCGCTCGACAAAATAATGCTCAGCTGAACTCATACACCGATTCGTAGGTCTAATCTGACTCATGGAACTTCCTTGATAAATATAAAATAATAATAAAAGAAATTATTAAACTAAAGGCTGAGTCATGATAATCTGCCATCAGCTATACCTAGCCATCTCTGAGTTCTAAGCGGGATATTCCTTTATCATGAACCTTCCTTAACATCCATCTCAGCAAAATTCCCTTAGACATTTATCGCGTCACTTCAACCCCTCTGACTCCATCAATACTCCGTGCCCAATCAACCCAACACCAAATCACCCGTTTAATCATAATAAAAAAATTAATCAAGTTCAATTAGATTTATTTGGATCTTTTGAGTTACTTGCCTTTATTTGGATTCGGTTGTTTAGTGCGTAATTAGAAATTGGAGTCCTAAAGATTCATTGGATCAAGCGAGGCCAAGATCGAGGTGAAGATAAGGTCTAGAAACTCAAAACCATCGCATGAGAAAGCTTTTGAGTGAGCTCAAGACAGCGGTAAACCGCGCAAGGCGAGTCAATACTTTGATCATGTTGAACCTACATTTTCTGCAAATTACTTTTATTTCACCTATCAAATTGCATGCTATTATTTCATATGCAAATATATGTTTTGTTTTAAGATTCTAGTTATATGCCATTATTCGACTTGTTAGTATTATACCTCCTTTGGAACATTTGAATATCTGAGCTTTGTCACCCTAGCAAAGTATAATGGTAACCTTTCAAAAATAAGTCCTTAATTATACGCCATGTTTAGCACTGCTTAGATATTCAGGGGCACCAAAATATCCCAAGCATCACTTTTAATCATGAGAAACTGATTTGGGAAGTCATGGTGGAAATGACTGGTATATTTTGACTTGATTATTTTATGCTCCCAAAAACCCCAACTTGCTTAAATATCTGGGCGGATGGTATGTGGCTGGTGTGGTGCAGTGGAAGCATGGTGTGTGGATTGTGGTAGAACCACCCAGATACTACTAAGGACTGAATCTTATCATGACCTCCTGTGTAAAACAGTACAACCACAAGTCTGTAAATTGCATCTTGACTAAGGAATCGTGTGGAGAAACAAGTGGATTGTCTCTTGTGGTGAAAGTGTACAAACTCTGCAGAGTCAAAACTATTCGAATAGCTGAGCCCACGGTCAAGGGCGGACATGGGAACTTAACCAGATATAGTTCTATTTCAAAAACTTTGTGGGTGGAATTGGAAGAGTGGAGGGTAATGAAAAGCCCTGATTTGTGTTGCCCTAGGTGTCATCCCAGTGATAAGGTAAGCGGTTATAACGCTGAAATGTTAGCATATGGTGCAGAGGCCATGTAACGGTCGATAGAATCTGGATCGATATTACTATTGTATTTTTTCACACATTATATTTTAGTTCAAACTGTTAGGTCTCAAGAAATTTCTATGAATCATATTTCAAAAGCAATTTATGGCAAATAAAATAACCCATATCTTTCCTTGATAAGCCATGCATATTATCTATTTGCATCTTGTGTATTGACTCGTGGAGCACGATGGTTTATGCTCATGCTCGCTCACTCAATTAATCTAGAATCGGGAGTCAGATTGCTACGCTTTAGCAATACACCTAGGACGTGATGGTGAAGAAGATGAGGATGTCAAGAACTAGGTCGCGAACCCCCAGTTGGCTGCATGTGGGCACATCCTAAGGGTCCCACCTGTGTGGTTCATTTTCGCTGTTGCATTTTATTGATTTCGCCTAATTGGCCCATGAGTAAGTCTACTATTATATTTATGCTTCCGCATGATATGTATTTTGATGTTCAGTATTATATCTATGAGCACTGTCTACTGATCCAGGGAATAGTGTGGTGGAATCATAGAGAATTCCGGATTGTAAAATCTAGGTCCAACACCTAGGTCATTGGATTTAAGGTGCATGATGCATGTCCTAGCTAATGTAGGTCAAGTTGTGAAAAACTTGTGCCTAAAATGATTTCTTTGTCTTTGGATGTGCATGGTCACTTGGAGTCAACCATGGTCAATGGTAAGGATCGGGGCTATGCTCATGGAGGAGTTGAGACCTAGAATGATCGAGGATGCTAGGTGAGACGATGAGCTCAAGCATGGCACGGAAGGAGAGGAAATGTTGAAGGCGAGTTCAAATGGCGGGATGACACTATGTGGCTTGCACAGGCCATGTGAGCCGTGGTTCGGTGGAACCGAGACGGAAGAGACTTGGCGCGCGTGGCAAACTAGTGGTGCACCTACACGTAGCAAGCATAGCGATTGCTTGCAGTGGTTGATGATGACCGGGTCAAAGAAGGATATTTTGATAGTTTGACCAAAATATCAGAAACCATCTTGGATCAAAACCGCAGCAAATGGGCGATGTGTTGGAGAGTAGTTTAGGTCAGCTGGTTGGATCAAGGCTACTGGATTTAGTGGATGCACACTTATGTGCTTTGAAAAACGTGCATAAGTGAACTTGTGAAAGTAAAACTCGTGTATGTGGGGTTAATGGGTTTCCCCGATTATAATAGTGAATAAGATCTATTAAGAGGTGTAGGCGGCTGGTTGCCCAACTATAAAAGGGGTTGGAATGAAGACATGTTGGTTAGCCATCTACCCATCTCATATGCTCTCATCTCTAGGGTAAGGGTTTGAGAGTGAGTGCCTTGTGTGCGCTCTTTGTTCTCCAAGGTAGAGTGGTTGTAAAACCTACCTTCTCAGTAAGCAATACATCAATCGTTTTGCATCTCTTGTGGCTCTTGTTTTTTATTAATGTGCTTGGCTTTTGGTTGGTTTTGATCTCTCCTCTTTATCTCTTGTGATCTTGCTGTGCTAAGAATATGTAAGAGATAGAGATGATCCTTAGGAATACATCTCCACCCATCTAGGATATTTGATAGCAAGATTTACAAGAAAACTCGGTTTTTTTGGACTTCGGCCTCTTTGGTGCATCTCTTAATCCGAGAGTTTTTGGCTGGGATTCTTCTTTGTTCTAGCTTGCTGTGATATATGGAAATACATCTAGTGCCATCTTGTCCATCTTCTACTCACGAGCAAGTTGTATTCACCTTTTGGGTTTTGCTCGTTTTTGGTGCAAATTTCTAACAAACTAAAAAGGTCACAACTTTGACTATGATTTTTATGATTGTTTATTGGAGTATATTCTTAATACCCTAGAGAAGGTCACTGCAAAATTTCATATCATTTTAATCTACGGATCAAAAGTTCTCACGATTTTCATTTTTTGAAACCATGCTGAAAACACTATTCACCCTGATTTTACTGTAGCATCGAAAGTAACGTGATTACTATAGCGGTAGTACCATTTTTACTGTAGCAAGCGGTAGTACCGCAATTACAACGGCGGTAGTTCCAATTTTGTTGATTTTGTTTTGGGGTTTTAGTGTCTCGAATTGCTAGTTTTTGTAGTGACCTTCTATCCTAATCTTCATACCTCTGTAGCTATTAAAGTGAAGGCTTTATGAATACTTTGGGCAAATTATAAGGCACCATTTATCCCCTCTATTACCATATTCGATCTTTCATATGTTTTTCAAAGAACAAAAGTGAAGAGAATTGGTAAGGGTCATTGTATAAATTTAAGAAATGTCTCTCTAAAAAAAAGATAAATTCAAGAAATGGAGAATCAGTGTGAACTTCTTTTAATAAAACTAGATAAAAATGAACTACATACTAGCATTGAAAATTATCCACAAATCAAAGTGATTTTTTTTGGAGGAGCAACAAGCGTTATTAACTTATATTTCTAACTAAGGGTGCAAAGATGACACCTTTTTTATTTTGGATTATTGAATCATAAACTGATGGTTCCAACCAATAGATAAAAATAACTATACCCACCTTACCATAGGCCCGACTCCCTACAAGTATCTCTGTGTGTGTATAGTGGTAACTAATATTTAACGAGCAAGTGTAAACATCGATTCTTTCGACAATAAGGAAATGAAATAAATATTGTTTAAGAAGAAAATTAAAATATTTTAATACTGCTAAAATATATATTTACAAAATTTAAATACTAGCATAAGAAAAAATATTACAGTCAAATGTCAAATATATATTTCAGATATTTAAAATGAAATAAAAATTATATGGCAACATAAAATAATTTTGAAATGTACTAAAACTGGTTTGGGCTTTTATTCTAGAATATTTTTCAAATACATATCATTTTTCTGGCAATTTCACATTTCTGAACATATTTTATATTTTCAAATATTTCTTTATTTAAATATTAATAATATTTTTAATTCTATGTTATTTTTGAAATATTTCTTGCTATATCAGCACCAAATCATTGCAGAATTAAATCGACGACATATCAAGTCTCACTGATCGTGAGAGACAATGCACATGGGGTAAAACTTTAAAAGCACATATATGGTATGTTGAAATGCTTTCTGTAAATATGGAGTTTTTTATACACGTGTCAAACTATCTGGGTTTCATTTTTTTTGGAATTTTCTTGTCCTCAATGGGACAATGGTGCACTTAACTATTTCAAACCATATTAAGCTTTAAAAGGACATATATCATATATGGTATACATGCATGGGTGTCTGAATTTTTTTTAAACGATGGGTGCCTGAAGCTTAATACTATATTAAGCTCTACTACAATTTATTCCAGGCTTACTTAATTATTTTAATCTCTTTCTACTTAGTGGTAGAGCAAGGAATTCGGAGTTGGATCGATGAGCATTCAACCCCCACATACCTAGGCCTTTATGTTGGGATACACTAGCTAGTACCTATAGCAATAGGTAAGGTTTTTCTTGTTGCACTATTCTGACCCCAATATATACTGCATCGTCACAGCAAAATCGAAGTGACAAATTTATGAATTAAAATACTGGGGTAAACTTGCACGAAATCTTCATGATTAGAACCCAACCGGTTGAGCAAGTTGGCACCAATTGGGTATTCCATACTTCCTAGTTTTTGACTTCTAGTTTTTAAAAGCTGGAAGCTATTTTAAACACAATGACTTTTAATGTGATTTTTTCTTTTCCTTTGTACTGTCCGTAGAGATATAATAATTTTTTTATATTTTTTTCTTTTTTTTTTATTTTCCTCTAATTGAATGCCTTAGCCAAAAGCTAACATCCGCTATAGTGCCTATTTCAGATAATAGTTGTAGCCATAGACCATCAGCAAAATCAATTTGAACGGCCCTAGCAATCGTGCGGACGAAGATACAGTAGTCACTGCTTAATTATTTACTCGCAGATATCTCCTTAAGATATGCGTATGGCATTTGGTGATTGCTGCTCATAAAACAACACAAGTAGGAACGTGGAAGAAGGGCTGCCGAGAATATCAAGAGGTCTCTTTCACCGGAAGAGCTTTTCTTAAGGCTTCTGATTTTTCCAATTTGTTCTCTTCTTTTCAAATTTAGGTTCTGATTTGGTATGACCACACTGCACCGAATGTGAATATCTCCAGGCTCTTTAATTATGACTTACAAACTGAGGATATACATGATCAAAACTTTCAGATAATTGCGTCACCCATCTAAGGGTTCGCGCATGCATCGAACGTATAAGGAAAAAAAAAGAAACGACGTGTATTTATGACTGGAGTAGCCAAGGCTGTCATCAACCTCCAGCCGTCCATGTGGAGTAAGGGAGCCCCATAGACCAAAATGCCAACCACCGATGTGAAATGTGAAGGGCATACCAAAGCTGCCAAAAGAAACCACTTCATGTTGTACGGCGGGGTTGGTTCTGGCGAGCAACGCCTCCCTCCATGTCTGGCGTTCAGCAGCAAGCACTCTACGAAGGTTTCAAGGGCAAGTGTTTCTTAATCCTCAACAATTCCGGTACTTTGCAGTTTGCACTCATCGGAGAAGATCCAAAGTTATACACTGCTACATGTTGTAATTTTGTTTTTCTCAGGGTATTTTTCTGCAAGATTTGGGAACTTAATTGTACTCAACTTTTGCAATATCCATGATCAACTTAGATAGTAAGGCCAGTTAGGTTGGCCTTCAAAAGAAAAAAAAAGATATTGCACCCACTTGGATCAGCAAAGGTGTGCCCACATGACAGAACCAATGAACTAAAAGATATTTGAAGAATCCAAGCATTTAAAATTTTGTAAAATATATATAATTTTACAATGCATAAAAATAAATGAAGCAGTTTTAAAAATATTTGTTGGATATTTTATAAATGTTGCTAGGTATCTTTTAAATATAAATTTTACAAAAAATTATTAAATTTAGTTTTCTGAAAATTTTGAGAAAAGCAGTAAAAAAACTCCAGACACAAAAAATGTAGAGTTCTTGGGAAATTAAATATATATAGGCTATCAAAAACTTACATATTAGTAAATTTATAGAATCTTTCCCATCACTGCTACTTAATTAATTTATAGTGACCGTAAACACTATGTATTATCAAGTGGCAGAGAAGATAAAAGACCTGGGCGAAGGACTTCATGACCTTAATAAATGGCGCGGAGGTTGTTTTCTGTAGGCTAGCTGTGCTTCAAAAAATGGTGTTGTCATGTAGGGTTTTGTTTTGGAAAAATAGTTTAGTCCCGATCGGTGTTTTGTAATCTGGACTGTTCTGATGAGACATTTGGCCAATATATGCAGGCAAGGGCCTGAGTGCCTGACCAGTAGCCCTGTAGATGGCACTTCAGTTTGCACAAGTCGGCGCACATATCCATGCCAAGATGCAATGTACAGAGATCTGCAAGCCGTTCTTGTCATGTGGTATGCTCAAAACAAAGCATGCCTGCCTGTTGATTGCTTGCATGTTACTCGTCACTTTCAGTTAGCAGTGGTCCATGCATCACAAATTAAGCTCGCCAGCTCGATCTCATGATCTCTTATATCTCCATCACAGGTAGCTTGTTTTTCCTACCCTTCCTTTTGGCCGCCTTTCATGAATCTTTCTGGAGTAAGCATCTCACGCAATAACCTGCCTAATGTTTCACATCCATGCATGTGTGATTTGTGCTCGACGACGTACGTGCATGTCCCCTCTTCCACAAGCGCATAACGCATATGCTACTTAATTTCAGTCGGTTATAAAGCAGCGGACGTCGAAATTAATGTTTGATTCATAGGTGGTCCTAAATTCCTAATTAAACATTTACTTTGTAATTTCCAAGATCTCCAATTTATCTCAAGGATATGGTATATTGTATGCAGTATTTTATCCAAGAGCTTTTGACTTTACGCGTCGGCAATCACTGTTGTTACACACTCGTAATCTCATTCCCATACTAAAGAAGATTTTCTCTTAGCTTATGAAGGAAGGTACGTAGACAGATGATTCTGGCCCTCCTCCCAGTCAAAAGTTTAACTCTTTGTGCTGTCACTTACATTTGACATTATTCGATGCAAGTCTCCGTATCCTAATTGCATATATGTTGTGCTGCTTTGGTAATTGGTGGTAACTTCTTTTGTCTAATAGAGAGAGAGCAAGTATTCCTATCTTTTCGGCTACTGTTTATGGCTTATAGCTGTGACTGATGCTTATAGTCTTAGCATAAGTGTTTGTACGAACAAACCGAATGTCGATTAGAACCATTTTAAAAACCTGTTCTGATAAATTATTTTAAAAAGTAAAAAAACTGTTCTATTTATTTGTTCAGAAAAACCGTAAACCTTAAGCTGGAAAAAGGGGGCATAGTAATACTATGGGAGGCTTTGCTCCTTTTTGACTCTTCCAAGCATGATGAGAGTACTAGTAGTGGTGGAAAGAAATCGATGCGGCTCCTCCGACTTTATTTTGCAAAGCATGCAGCGCACGGATATGATTCCTGCAGACGCCTTTGCCCTTTACGGCGTCTGCGTGCGATCGATCGATCACTACGTACGTAGTTCTACTTGATATATACTCCACTCACGTAACTAGCTAGCTTGGCAGATGATCAGAGGATACATACATATAAAGTGCGTGTTTGGGTCCAGTTCTACACGCGCACTTTGCATCAATCATGCGGCTGTTGTGGACCCTAATAAGCTATCTATGCACATCTCTATCCTGCACGTACTGTATATCGCTCTCTATCCTCATCTTTATAGGCAGGCAGAGAAGACATGCAATTAAATCCGTACTCATATGGAAACTCTCGAGATCTTTTCCGGAGATCACGTTATGTGTCTCTATCATGTGTTTCAGATATGCGGAAAAGAAGGGCTCTCTAATTAAATTCAAAGTTCTGGATATTGTTCATGTGCTACTTAGAATTTAGTTTCTTTGCATATCTAGTTACTACTAGTATCTGTTTAGCTCCCGAGTGCCAAAAACACTCGGGAGAGGCCCTAAAATCCAACTTCTATCTGACAGGTGGACCACCCTCTCACCTCTCCGTGACATTGTAAAATATCCTGTGTACGTGACGAGTATTCCCAAGATATAATGTTATATCGTTATGGCCACCACAAATCCCGTTTGGCGTCTAAACTTCCCTAGTGCATCTCGACCACGATTGATATCTTTTCCAGCATGCCGAGTGCTTCTCGTTGCACTCGATGAAATTGCCAAGTGTTGGACGGTACACTCGGTGAAATTCTATCACTACTATAGGAAAGGTCATCACAGACGGTTTTGCGAATCGCTCATTTATGCGATTCCATCGATTTTCAACCGTGCAGGGTTTTAGTTAAAACCGTATATAGGATAATCACGATTGTTAAGTAAAACCGTCGTGATAGATAATCAAGGTAAAACCGCTCGATATCGATAATCACGGTTGTTAAGTAAAATCGTCTGTGATATATGATACTTGGGTGCTTCCCCGATTCTGCAGGTAGAGTATATGGAGATGTACAAAGCAAGGAGAAAAGGTCAAAGATACATAACTCTTTCGTTAGACCCAGGTTGCAAGTACTATTGCCAAGATTTGAAAGTATTTGTTGAATTAGTCTGCGTGATTCAGAAGGAAAAACGTGGCGTCTGAACATATATATATAGTCTGCTCAATTACAGTTGAGTTCATGTTTTGGCAAATTCTTCATAAGATTTAGTGTATTCAAGTTTTTTTAAGGATAAGAAAACTAAAATTATTTACCACATCAAAATGTTGAAATTTTCAGGAATTAAAGGTACAAATTTGAAATTTAATTGATTTATTTATTTCCAAGATTATGCATATAAATATTATCTTCAAATATTATATATATGAAATACAATGTACAAAGAGAATATAAAAACCGTAGGTAAAATATATAACCAAAATTGGAATATATAATTTCATATAAATAGGTTTAGACCAAAAATAGGTTATGTTTTAAATTGTCATTTTTGATACAATGTCAATCGATTTGCTTAGCTTTAGCCATAATACAAATTATTAATTACTTGTCAATCGATTTGCTTCACTCTAATATTCTTTTTTTACCATTTCTGAATTATACATTATGAGCAGATATTCACCAAGTTGAATCTTGACTCTTAAGTATTTTTAATTCCAATGTTACTATATATAAGGGTGAAACTAATATATTTATTTTTAAAAGATTTTTTAATTTAGATAAGCCCCTATGCCCGTTGTGTAATATAACTAGTTTTCACTTAAATACTAATTTGAATGTCATGTTAAATAGCACAATAAATTTGAATATTGTACTATTAATTACACTGAAATATGATTCTATATTTTACCATGTTTGTTTTTTAGATCTAATTAACATTAAAAATTAAACATAAAAATAACATTGTAGTAAAATTCAAACTGACAACACTTTGTCATATCATAAAAAATCAAATTTAAAATATATTTACTTACTTCCAGAGTTATCTAAACCGGTTTTGAATTTTTACCGAGGGGACCTGGTAGCACCAATGTTCGGAAAATTTCAATAGTTTTTGGGCCAAAAATTTCAAATACAAATCAACCGAATCAGTCTAAATCGGTGGAAATTGGAGAAACATCGGCCTATTTTCCTAACCTTGGTTACTTGTGCAAAAGTGTCAGTATTTGTATTTCTTCTATTGATTCAAGGATGATCGAGAAGCTGGTACGGTACCACCCCCTTATTTCTCTGTCTCACACAATGAAGTGGTAACAATGCGTGCATATCCTATTTGAGAAAACAAAATTGCAGACATTTTTCACAAAATTTAAAGCAAAATTGCAGACATTTTTCACAAATTTTCCAAAGTGTTGATTTACTTCTTTTATATTTCTTCAGCTTTAATTTTATTAAAAACAACTCAGATCTACTCAAAGACAAGGATAATGGTTCAGGACTAATTGTCAATACGCTCATCGATGCAGCCATGCTTGCATGGTGCCTCACAGCCTCAGAAAGGAGAATAATGCTCTCGGCACATGTAGAACAGTACTCTATCCCAGCCTGATAGGATGATTATTCTCACCATACTGGTCTTTTTTTTTCTCCTTTTAATAAAAAGTAGAGAACAGAAGTAGCATCCTTATAAACACACGCAGTGCATGCTATGGATTACAGAAGTGTACAGTATTGCCTCAGATTATCTTGTCGGAGCATGAGATATGGAGGTTCCTAAACAACCTAGATACTTGTTATACCGTACAAGACATTGATCATATAAAGATCCGCAACAGTACTGGCACGAGGTGAGCGTACATGTCCCTAGTGTGGCATGGCAACACAAAGATAACAATCGTCTAGCCATCTGTCTCTTCTCCTTTTCTTCTTATTCCTTTTGAAAAAACCTATCTACTGTGCACTTTCAACTGCATAATATTAATTTGTAGCCATTTCATATCCAAAAATAAAGCAGGCCTACTAACTAAACCTTACTAGATCACTGAGAGTTTGTGATAGTGATAATTAAGAACCACAGATGGGATATTTATATTTTGCAAGTCCTAGAAAAAGAGGCTAGGATAGGTAAGTGTGCAATAAGTAAAAAAATTTCGTCAACTTGCTTTGAAGCTAACTTTCTTCAGCTGGTTTATTTCATCTGAACAATAAACTGATAACTGGATTGTTTATACCGACGTTGTATATGTTGACGGAACATTATATTCCTCTAAAACAAATATTATTCTATATGTTTCCATTATTTATATGTAGGATTTGAACTAAAAATTAATAAACAATGTACTTTTGTACCATCTATATAATATAATTAACTGTTGGAATTCAAGGAACCTCTTTGAAAACTCCCTCATTAATTCGTAAAAAAATAAAACTACATCTCATTAATGGAGATAAAAGGAAAAGGATCGACACAAATTCTTTTGGTTGGACTAGATTATAGT
Organism: Bonia amplexicaulis; assembly: GCA_036346245.1. Lineage (NCBI taxonomy): Eukaryota > Viridiplantae > Streptophyta > Magnoliopsida > Poales > Poaceae > Bonia > Bonia amplexicaulis. The sequence continues at coordinate 7,032,598 of CM070766.1, forward strand.
GGTGTACATTAATCAAATATATTGTGGATGTTATATGTGTATAAATACATGTAAATTTCAATCATATTTACAAGAGTTACGTAACAGATACAAATTGTATTTGAAATAAACATATGTATCATAGATATATATAGACTCATCCAAATAATAAAAAACTCTCAGGTAAACTTCTTTTACATGCTATAATAGGTTTAGACTGTGCAGTTTCATATGAATTGCATCGACTGCAAATTTGATTAATTAAGTGATTAAAAATGCTCATATATGCTCCTGTACGCGTGAACTGCACATTCCAGAACAAATAAATGAGTAATTTGAGGGACTACTTTGAACCAGTTCGTTACTAATAATTGTATGCATTTTCTTAATTCGGGGAGCGTAGGAAGAACTACTTTAGTTAGTTAAGCTGAACATCAAGGTAACAGAGAAAGTAAGCTGTATCAGTTAATACGTTACTTGCTTTGGCTTATAGTAATATATCCATCAAACAAACCTCTCAACTAAATGACAGTTGGCCCCTTAAACTAACGTAAATGCATCTCACATCTCCAAGAAAAGCCTTGTACTTGATATAAACTATGTACAGTTGGTAGCTAGCTAGGAGTAGGACCAGTACAACTACATATACATGTATGCACATTTAGCAATCTGTGGTCGGCATGCAATTTGCTAGTGTCGCCGAACCACGCTTTTGCCTCTCGAGAGACGCTTCCAAAGTTTGTTTAATTGGCGCATGCACACTTCCATGTTATGAGATCATTTGAGCTGAACTCACGTTTAGAGCAGATCCTAAAGCGCGTGCACTTGCAGTGCATGCATGCCCAACACACGAAGGACCACCCTGCAGCTAATTACTATCTAGATATAGGATACATCTCCACAAATCAGTGCTTCTTCTTACCTAGCTAGCACACTTAAGAGAAAAAGAGAGAGACAGAGAGAGAGTAGGGTGAGCATCCCTTGATTAATGGCTTTTGCGACTTTCGATATGCAGATTTACCAATTTAATATGTATGATTAGCGATAATCATTTGGGAATATATTGGAGGGAATGATTCTAGAAAGGCCCATACGTCGAAAACCTAGCTATCTAGCCATGTAGGCATGCATTTTAACCTACATAACCAGCCTCTTGGTGAGCTTAATTGTATAATTTGATGATAGATGATAGGTAGAATAACAAATTAAGGCACAATTGCTTTTCAAAAAGGCTGGGCCATGGGAAAGGAGAGAAGAGTATGGAGAATATAAACTGAAGTGTCGATCAATCAATGAAAGCTTGGGGAGAAACAATGCAATGTATGCAGCTAGGTAGCGTCCTCTCAATTGTATGGCGTTATACTCTCTCTCTCTCCCTCTCTCATTATATTGAAATACAATTGAAGGACAAGGACCTAAAGTATCTTCCCTTTGCAGTGCCCTAGCTAGGCTTAACAACACCCCTAACCTGCTAATCTGTCTAAATAAACGGTCCAGTTGATGTTTATGTTCTTGCAGTACATACGCCATTGATCAGTGCAAAAAATTTAAAGCATCGTCTAGATACAGTGTATCACGCGCTCCTAGTTCCAAATGTACTAGATTACATTAATTAAGAGATTAGTTTTACCATATCTATAGCTATTATGCCTGTTCCTTGAAGGGAAGAGGCGTCTAAGATGATAACTTAAATACAACTGAGTCCCTTTCGTATATATGCAAATGCCATCACTCATATTGCAGAATCCACGCGCAAATAGCTTGCTTGTCTAGTTAATCCATTGCCCAAAGTTGACTAACATTTTTCATGGCATACGGACACAGGTCATTCATATATATTCTTGATTCTATATTATTAACAAATACTGCCACATGGATAACTATTAGGCAATCCACATTAGCAAGATGCTTTGTTAGGCCGAGAGCACAAAGCAACCGTAAGGTACTGTCAATTAAGGTAAATTCGAATTATTTACCCAAGAATGATAGGTTTGATCTAATGATTGCATTTCTAGTTGTAGGAAGCTTATACCATACTGGTCATCTACTCTTCATTTGGTGTTCAGCCTAACAGCATAAGTTAATTCTAGAAGAGCATATTGTTAATACACAGGGACTAAAAAAAGAACTACATAAACAGTAGTATCTATATATGCCATGGACAGCACATGCTTTACAAAGACAAAAAAACCCTGGTTAACGTAAGAGCAATCTGATGACCACACAGTTAAATGCATGCATTTTTTCCTCAACAAGTCGAATATTTCGATTACAATAATAATAACTTTATCAAGTTATTATGTACTATGTACTTCTTCCGTTATCTTTCGGGTCATGGAATCCGAGTAATCTCGTGTGGGAAAAAAAATAACCTTCTCAAGTTAGACAGCACCAATGTAGCATGTAGTACTGAAGTATTAACTAAACCGTTGCATGCTCTGACCAATGCTTGCTTAGCTAGAAGAAATTAAGCACACGTTGTATTCTAGTTGTAGATTGTAGAGAATTACCGAGAAGAAAGTAAGGTCAACTAATCTAGTAAGATACCTTATTAGCTGGATTGCGTCGACACGGTTACTTTTTTCGGATCTTTTCTTGTCACAAGTCGGGGTGGGAAAAAGTAATGGATAATCTATTTTATTTGATATGCGTATTCGAGAAAACGCGAATATGGTAAGCAAAATCTGTATTCAAAAATATTTGTATTCGACAATATTCATATCCATATTTGAGAATATTCATATTCAAGAACATTCATATTCGTATTCGAGACTATTCGATCCGTTACATAAATTTATTCTACCGAGATTGTAACAGAAGTTATAGAAGGATATTCGACCGAACTAAGTATATATTCTATTCGAATTCGTATTCATTAAGACATTCGATTCGTATTCGTATTCATTAAGACATTCGATTCGTATTCATATTTGAGAATATTCATATTCGATTCATTTTAAAAAATATGGATTCGTATTCGTATTTGAGACTATTCGATTGTATCTGATCCATTTTCATCCATAGTCACGAGACACGTGCATATATATAGGTTCTAGAAGATGCATGTAAGGGATATGTGCTTGACCAAATAGCACATTCATATCATCGGTCGTCATGGAACAATATTTGACGGAAAAACAGTACCCCTAGAGGGCTTCTACATGGCAAGAACATCTTTCTACGTAGGAGAGTTATGCCTTTCAATACTAGAAGGCACATGTCTGGATTAGTGAGACAGAATAGACGTTAAACATTCTGTACGTCCTCTCAACTGTTATTCTTGCATCCTTGGTTGTGTTCATTGACATGCTCATCGTCTCTGCTACACCGTTCTGCTAGCTTTCTGCACTGCCACTTTACTTGGAGTGCCAAATCCAATGCTGTGACCCCATTATTCGAAAAATGTGCGAGAAAAAAGATAATGACATGCTGTGAATTGGAGTCACGTCTCTGATATCACGACGAATTAAACTAAGCTAGAGTGCGAAAAGGAATGCTACCTCCTAACGTGGCATACTTGTCCCAGGCAAGAACACTCTCAGCCTAGCTGATCAGTTCAGTGAACTCATGCGCCGTCGTGCTTGATGGGACCTAGGTCAAAAGTGAGCTATCTTTTCTGCCTTATTATTCATTTTATGTATCAAATGGGTCCAGATTTAGAGAATACGTGACACGGCAGCCTCAAGATTTTATTCACCAAAGGAAGAGAGCAAACGGTCTATGCGCCCGCACTAACCCTAAAGCATGGAGGAGGAGCTTCATAACCTCTTTCCACAACCACCTAAATACATTCTTATATGTCCTAAAGCATATTCCAAAACCCCTGGAGAAATAGGGTGACACTTCAGTTTGTTCTCTAGCCAGCGATCAGGATGTCTAGATCATTCAGCATTTCTCTATAAATAGCCCCCCTTCACCTCAACATCTCATCAAGCCCTCGTAGTAAGCCACATTTGAGCTCTCTTATCCTATCCTAGCTCAACAAGCTCTAGTGTTCCTTTCTCCGCAATCATTTGATGTTCAATATGTCCAGGGACCCATTGGTCGTCGGGCATGTTGTGGGGATATTGTGGACCCCTTCATCACGACCGCGTCGCTGAGGGTCTTCTACAACAACAAGGAGATGACAAACGGCTCTGAACTCAAGCCATCTCAAGTGTTCAACGAGCCAAGGGTTCATATCGGTGGGCGTGACATGAGGACTCTCTACACGCTTGTAAGTGTGTGATCATATTTTTTTTGTTTTGTTTGAGAACTAGCTTCATCTTGCTTCAAATGATCAGTTGTGGTTTGGTTTTCTCGCTTCATTTAAATTGAATTTGGAGTGGTCCTTGTGGAGCTTGGCTTGGCTGTATATATTAGTTGACCCAGCCCAGCATATCTCCTAAAGGATCTTCTATATCGATATCAGATAGAAAGCAAAGAATATATTTTGCTGTTGACTTATCAAGCCTTTAGGTGTCTCTACTCTGTATTAGCGCTTAAGACTAACTGACCTTATTATTTGATAAGGTGCAATGTTTGGATCATATATTCCGGAAAAAGCCTTGTCTTATGGCTATTTTTTTTCTCTAACGTTAACCCCATAAAAATTTCGATGTGGCTGTAGCCATGTATGCCGTCATGCTCCATTTTTTCTAACGTTAATTAACCCCATAAAATTTTGATGTGCTTGTAGTCATGGTTTGTATATTATCTACTCGTACAAGAAGTACGCTTAATAAGGATGTAATATGTTCATTCCTTACTCAAATGTGTCTATCCTTCTATCTTGTTGCTAGGTGATGGTGGACCCTGATGCACCAAGCCCCAGCGATCCTACTGAAAGAGAGAACCTTCATTGGTAAGCTCTATGTAGCTTTCCTCCATGCTGCTGAGTGGTTAAGCACAGGCCCTTTCCACTGTACATGTTCACTTTATATGCATGCCCTGTGTGGTATGCTGCTCCTGTCGTTTATTAGAGGAGTATAATATCATCACCTTGACATAGTACTGATTAGGTAGTTCTCACTGTCGCATGCATGTATAGGTTGGTGACAGACATTCCGGAGACTACTGATGCCAGCTTTGGTAAGTGATTTGACTCTCTCTAAAATGTCGTGTGGCTTCTGTCTTGTGTTCAAGTTAATTATTATTTTCATTTTTTGCGCCGGCAAATTAAGCCAAAGTGTCTTTCAGGGTTTCTTTGCCACTCAAATAAATAATATGTAACTAACAGTAGCGTGAAAAAGAGAACATGATGCTAATTGGACCTTAAGCTTCAAAGAAACATGGTATTTATGTTACATTTGCTCTAGGTCTGGAAGAAGGAAAGGTTCTTATTGGCAGTAATGTTAAAAGGGTTTTGTAGTACTGAAACTTCTTCATACATCCAAAATATATCTTGAATGTACATTAGACCTTCAGCTCCACGCATATCGCGAATAAAAACAACATCTGGTCAATGAAAAATAGCCTATTTTTTGCATATTGTGTCACATGAAAATTATGAAACTCCAGATTCATGCGTGAATATGTAAATAAAGCAACACTGAATTGTACTTCCATGACTAAATATGTTCATATTGTATGCACCAGGAACTGAAATAGTCCCCTATGAGAGCCCAAGTCCAACTGCAGGAATCCATCGCTTTGTGTTCATTCTGTTCAGGCAGGTAGGCAGGCAGACCACCTATACACCAGGGTGGAGAGCAAACTTCAACACGAGGGACTTCGCAGCGATCTACAGTCTCGGCTCGCCTGTCGCTGCGGTCTACTTCAACTGCCAACGAGAGAATGGCTGTGGTGGTAGAAGGTACATTAGGTAATATAGTTGGGCGTTACGTTCCCTCCTCTATATATATATATATATATATATATATATATATATATAGTTGTCAAGTGTGCTTGCCTCTCTCAAGGCATAATAGCAATTGGGAGATAATTTTCCTGGAGATAAGTATTCCTAAAGGAAAATATATATGCTTGGGTGTCTCTGTTTGTGTCTGTTGTGTGGGCATTGCATGCTAGCACAACTATAATTAGTTCACTGAAAAAATGTAGCCCTGATGTAATGGTGTCCTTGTTTGCCCTAGCTCTCATTCCCAAGAAGTTGGGCTAGGCACAAATATTCCAATTATTGGAAAATTACTTGGTTTGAGAAAAGGGGAAAATACCATTGTGATGCAAGTTGTGATGTTGAAAGACTACAACAGATTCACTCTACGTACCTATGTCGTTAGATAGATTAATAAAAAACCTACGATGCCCTTTTCTCTCGTAGCATTACTGGCAAAAGTGAACGGCATGACTTCAGATATGTTCAGATAATCTCTCAGTGTATACAGTATATCATTACGAAAAAAGTAAGCATGTAAGCTTCGGTCTCAGCTAGTGGGGACTAATTGTGTACGTATATAGGATACATCAGAAAACTGGGGATACTTTAGAGATATTTAATATTAAATGATCCTAACGAACAATCCTTTAATTTTTGTAATCACTCGTGATCTGTAATATCCCAAATTCTATAAAGTTCAAAAATAAGTAAAACTTAAAAATTTTGCCTCTATCTTATTTTCCTTGGCCTTTGGTTGGAGTTTCCTTGAAAAAAAATAATTTGTAAACACTAATTTTGGAAAGGAATGTACAATTGATGAAATTCAAATTGTAATAGAATTTGAGTATGAAAAGATGATCCATAAAGTGGCATAGGAGAATTTATAGTAAAAACCATTTCAAAAACTCAAAAATAAGTTCATGGTGCTGGAAATAAAAATCGGAACATTTTTTAACATGTTTCTAAAATTCACCAAATCAAAATATGCCTTTTAATAAAACAGTGACATTGAAAGAATTTTTGAGAAAAATTTAAAGAAGAAAAAATCTTGAAAAATTACACAAGACTATGAACTGTATTAGAAGCCTTCACGAAAATTTTCAAATTTGTTGGCACTAGTTTGCTAGGTTTAAAAAAATTCCTCAAAGCAATCAGCCGAATCGAATACACCTTCTTCTCAGTCTCTTTCCCACATTCCACTCCACAAGGCGTATTTTCAAAAATGCGCCACCTCTCTGTCCACTTAACTCCCATTGCTGATGAGTGGGACTGGACCCCACCAATCAGGACTCCTTTCCCTCTCTCACTGGCACGCTAGGCCTGCGCATCAGAAGCTGTTGTCCAACTCGCGCCTGCACCAACAAGCACCATCATGGGCGCGCCTCTGGCATGCCCATGACATCACCTACCCTTTTCCCTCCCCCTCTTGCTACGCCTTGAGCCCAGGACCCACGTCGTAGGCCTCGCGTGCCACCTTGCCACCCCTAGCTCGCCCTAGCCCCGTGCACACCGTTTGCCGAACGTAGCATTATGACGCGCCGCTTCTAACTGAATCACCGGTGCACACGACCTCTACGACTAGCCCAATCCTGTCTCATCGCCATAGTGCCATTATCACGCTTGCAACCTTCCCCTTGTCTCCTTCCCTTTGTCCGCACGACGAAGCAAACCATGTGCTTGCGATCCTCGCCATTGGCAGCAAGAAGATGCTCTTTCTCCTCCCCTCCCCTATTTAAGCTCCCCACCACAACATTTATTCTTAGCTTGTCTCCTCATTCTCTTGCGTGCATTCTCCAAGCTTCTAGCTCCTTCAATCACCAAGAACTAGAACGTCATTCTCAATGCCGACGAGCATGCCAATGCATTCTAGTCTCCAGTGAGACCCTCTAACCATGTCATGACATGTCTTGAACCCTCCTAATGCCTCGTGCTCACCCAATTTCTTTGAAATGCAGTGTAGCACTAGGTTGATGTCGTCTTCCTCGCCTCCAGCCAAAAACGTCGCCGCTAGCCATTCTCCCTCTGCAGTGAGCCTTAGCTCAATTCCTTTCATCTCTACTACTGCATGCTTGTATGCAAGCTGACGCACACCTTCTTGCAACATTTCCATCAACAAAACTCACCGGTGTTGTGCACCACCTCTCTACTACCACTGCTTATCACTGACAAGACATCTCCGACCACCTTAGGACCATCCAAACCCTTGGTAAACACCCTATCAACCCATTGAAGCTCATGCGTAGGTCAATTTGGCCAGTGGTAGTAGTTTACCTAGCCGATGCCATGACCAACCATTATGCCGCCGTAGGGAACCTTGCTGCCACTGCTCTAGTGACCATATAGGTCCACGAGCCTGAGCCTGTAGCTTCACTGTTACCTCCTAAAGCCAATTCCACACTCAAATGAGACTTGTAGCCATGCCTTCGACCATGCCATGGTTCACCTGAGCCCCACCACCGCCTTTCACCATCTCATCGTCACCTCTGACCACCTTTCCAGCCACTACCACTTCCTAGAGCTTCGCCATGAGCCCATCTTTCCATTCTGCCCATGTCAAGGCCACGTCGCCGCCTCCCTCGCTGTCGGTGAGCTCGCTAAAGGCCGCCATTGCTCACTGCCTTCGCTCACTTTGTGTCTCTCTCTCTAATAGTGGACCCCACATGTAAGAATGTTAATTAGCGCTAATGGCCGGTTTAAACATAATAAGTCTATGACATGTGGGTGTAGCCAGAATTAGTTAAGAAATTTTAATTGAACTAAAATTTAAAATATGTGTCACTTACATATGGGACCCACTTGGAAATTTAATAAATAATATATGATTTATAACATGTGGGACTGACATGCATGCCCCACATGTAAGAAATTTTAGAAAATAAATAAAATGAGAAAAGTTGTTTTTTAGTTCTGTGAAAGTTCACTTTCTCTATTGAAAAGCATATTTCTAGAAAATACGCCTACAATGTCATCACTTCTATTCTATTTTAGGATTTATAAACCAAATAAAATTCAAATGGCCATAAATTTCGCATATGAACTAAGTGATTTTTATCTCTAAATTTTTATAAAATCATGCTCTTTCAGAATATATAAAAAATATTTGAAGTTAGTCTCTGTTTGAATTTATTTGGTTGAAGTTAGTCTCTGTTTGAATTTATTTGGCTCTTATTTTTGCTTATTTGGTTTTACCTATTAGATACCGTCATGCCAGAAATCTATGAGAGCACTTTTGAGCAATTCTTTGAGCAACCAGAGCAAGGCAAAAACTCCCTTTGACCATGTTGATCCTACTATTTTAATTATTATATATTATTTGAAAAACTATTATAGATGCGTGTATATTTCATTAAAGTCGCTATATTCATGGGTAACTGTAGTTATATCCGCTTGTATGCGTTGCTCCTCCTTGTGACATTGATATTCTTACTATTGTAGCCTTTAAGTATGATTTAGACATTAGCTAATATCAATTTGGGTATGATACATGCACATATAATGTTTAGATGCTTAGCCATGCACTATTTTTCACTAAGTTTGAATATTCAAAAAAACATGCACGTAGATACGAGAGAATTTGAAATGTTAGACTAGAGAAAGATCTGTTAGTTTGGTATAAAAATAAAATGAAAAACCTAGTTTTAGACACTAGCGAGTTATATGATAAACTGAAAAATGTCAGAGGGTATCTCGTATGTAGATAGGGCGAGATTCTGGCCTAGATGAATTAAGACCGAACTCAAATGCCGCACATCTAAGTCTAACCATACAATCACATGTGTTATATGGGCACTGTGTTTAGCTGACTAAATTATTTAGGACTAGGCATGCATTTTGGTAGGCCAGAGCAGTGAGGCCATTTCAAGAAGGTTTGCTCATAGGGGCTCCCTTCATCAAGATTACAACGATGAATGCTCACTTAGATGATAGACACGCCTAAGTGAGGGCTTGTCATTCATCAAACTAGTGTAAGGTTAGAACTAGATCATGTAAAGGCTTTATGATAATCACTTCATCGCACGCCTAAGTGTGTAGTTGTTGACAATTAATTTGATTATCTCATATGGGTAAAGCAGTACATCTCAAGAGTGTAAACCATTTAATAGCTATGCTCGTGGTCATGAGCATGCTTTGGTGTAGCCACAATGGGTCTCGCTTTTATTTTTGACAAAACGGTTTTGTTGGAAATGATGGGATCGTGTGATGTGATGTATGTACCATGTCTATGCAGAGTTTTGATCACTGTTCGTAGCCAAGGAGGACTGTGACTTACTCTTATTAAAGTTATATAATTGTTATTTTATTACATGTCAAATGCTCTTTAAATTTATGTTACAAATTATTACTTATCGATATTGCAAATACAAACATGCTTCATACTAAAAATAACTTGAATAGTGATATATATATATATATATATATATATATATATATATATATATATATATATATATATATATATATATATATATATTGCGATAAACTACAAGTTTTGCTGAGTACACAATATACTCAACCTTGTTTAAATTGTTGTTCAAAGAATGAGAAAGAAAGCATGCTCGACGATGCTTTTTTTGCCCCCGGTACTGGAGAGTACGATGATGGGTTACTCTATGGCCTAATCCTTGTTTGTTGCCTATGAGGTATGGGTGGCATATCGCTAGACGCTTTTGGTTTATTTATTTGTCTTCTGTTGCGATCTCACTCTTGATACTTATATTTATTTGGTCGGTCAGCCCTTATGTTGTAAACTTAATATGCATCGCTTATGTACTTTACCCTTTTGTTGTAAATTAAATGTATGCGATGTGCATAGATGCGATTTCAATGTGTGGTTGTGTGTACTAGTCATTGATCATTCATATGACTAGTATGGTACACACACAAAGATTTTAGGTATTCAACACACGGTCCCCCACCCCACCCCACACCCACACACACATAGATATATATAGGATGCTGAAATGGGCCACCATAGTGTTTGGGAACCAAGCTTTCTTGCCTTCGGATTGTTTTTAGATGCGTACAAGTGCAATGGTATATAATATATCATGTAAACCCGTTAACATTCATTAATTCGAAAAGACATCGATATGGAAAGGAATTCAATCATGGATGAAAATTCTCAATCATAGATCTTGGGCACCATGGTGTCTGGGCACCAAGTCTCTCTGTCTTTAGATTGCTTTTAGATGCGTGCTAGTGTGATTGAAACTTTCCATCTGTGATTGATTTAGCATGCATGATATATTATATACCATTGCACTAGCACGCATCTAAAAGTAATTCAAAGGCAGTGAGGCTTGGTACCCAGACACCATGGTGTCCCATTTCAGCATCCTATACAGGGGCGGAGCCACACCCCGGGCAGGGTAGGCTTCAGCCCAGGGTGTGAAAAAATATTTAGTGTACATCCCGAGTAAATTTAGTTTAGTTTGGGTAACATTTTCATGGTCCAGCCTAGCTAGTCTAGATCATTCCACCACTAAGCACGGGACGTAATCAAATCCCAGCTCTGCCACTGGTCCTATATATATATATATATATATATATAATATATACAAATGTACCTAAAGTATAAAGGAGTATATTTGTTTAGGTGGTATATATAACTATATATATATATATATATATATATATATATATATATATATATATATATATATATATGAATGAATGGGCACCATGATTTCAAATGCATCAATTTCATCTATATTCGGATATATTTTTTGAAAATATCAGTTTTAGGGTATATACTCATCTATAAGAATTCAAACGAAACATATAAGTTTGAAAAAATATACTCAAATTCGAAGTTTTGAACGAATTTAAATCACATACTTTGTTGATTTATATATAATTAACATATACCTACAATCAAACTATCATAAAAAAAAGCAACTATAATTCGAAATTTAGTTCAAACTTGCTTGAACTAATTAGTAAACTAGTTAAACTTGGCATCCACGAAATTTTAAAACTTTTCGCACACGATACATACATATTTTAGACTATGGTTCCCGAGCACCAAAGAGCACTAGTTATTTTTACTATATATATATATATATATATATATCTTTATATATATATATATATATATATATATATATATATATATATATATATATATATGAAGCCTCTTTTCTACTCCCGGGTGTAATTACACCCTATGTCGTATCTCACAACGTAGGGAGTATCTCGCGTAACGGAGGGTATGTATGTGTAGTATACGAGTATTTAAGACTATATAGGTGGTATGAACAATTTTTCAATGGTGGTATGCATATTTTTCGACATACTCCTTTCTATGTGCATATATGAAGGTATTTATAAAATACGCTAAAAACTATGAACTCCCTTGCAATTTTTTCATGTGTTTCACATTGGAGTATCTTATAATTAGTATATGAGTATACCTAAAGTGATAAAGGAGTATTTCAAATTTGTTTAAATGGTATATTAGAGGTGGGTGTAATTACACCTGAGAGTAAAAGATATTTTTTACTATATATATATATATATATATATATATATATATATATATATATATATATATATATATATTATGGGTTAATTATGGGCTTATGGGTGGTTATGAGTGAACCTAGTGACCTAGGACAAATGGGATAGATCGGTTAGCTGAACCATTCTCATAATTAGGGCATTAATTGAGGAAAAAAACTGAACCACCTTACTAGCCGCTGTGAATCTCCAGTTTTCTATCAAACCGCGGACCATACCTTTCCTCTTCGAACAGCTGGAATAAGTGTATTTATACATATTTCTTTGGGAATATGCACCAAACATCAATTTTGAAAAAAAAAACACAAATTGATTGTACAATAACAAAAAACAACTATTTTCTTTTGTAATTGGCGGAAAGCGGTCCAGAAAACCAGAACTGGCCCAAATTGATGTGGATTTATTCTAGCGTAATCCAAATTATACTTGGTTGTGATTTGCTAAAAGTTTATTTGTTAATTTACGCATGACGTACAACTGCAAAGCGAAAAGTTATACTATAAATTTTATATAACTGTATACTGGTGGGTTAAATTGAGTGGCCATAATCACATAATAGACTGTACAAACTGACAAGATGCCCATTATGTTTTGAAATAAGGATATCCCTCAGCTCCAGTATACCGAAACTTGCTCTTATCCTATCCCACCAGCGTATATATATACACTTTCAAGACACATTCTGTTAATCTGAGAATAATTGCTGACCTAGACACAGTGACTCCACATAATCCACTTTCTCGGGGAGATAAAAATAATATTAGGCTTATTTTGGCTCGTCTCGTCTTCCAGGCTTCTGGCCTGGCCGTTCTGAGCCCAGCTTGAGCCTTGAAAGCTCATCATCCATGAACTTTTGGTCGGAGCAACAAAACTTTGCACAAACAAAGTGGTTACCAGCTTACCATGATGAGGAACATGGCATTTTCAATTAATTTAAGTCTGAATATATCTCTGTCAAGGTGAAGGTATGTCCTCAAAAGCTAAAACTACATAAAAATTACACTAGATCGATTACCATGATGGGATATTCTGGACCTGATCGAGGTCTACAAGACATGCAGGAGCAGCGCTGTCTGTTCTGATTTTGGTTACAGTCTTCTGAAACTTCAGAACTTGAAGAACATTAGCTCTATCTGTTACACCGTTGCAAACAGAAACTACAAAGTACATACGTACCGCAAAACAGTATTCGAGTTTGCGCAAAGCCATCATTAGATTTATACCTTGAGATCGGCGGTGTTAGAGTATAATATATTTGGTCGTGTTCACACCGACTGTTCGGTTCGGTCTCGTGTTCACACCGACTGTTCGGTTCGGCCTTGTGTTCACACCAACCTCGACCGGCTATATATATGTAACCCATGTACCTTAAACTTAAGAAAAAATCAATTGCGTCATTACCCAAAACTCTATACGCTTTCATGGTATCAGACGTCTAGGTTTATATCCTAACCCTAGTGCCGCTTGCTTCCGATCGCGCCCCGGGAGATCTATCTCCGGGCAGCCACTCATTTAGGCGGCAGATCCTATTGATCCAGCCGCCATTATCGCCATCGCCACCACGATCGGGCGCCCACCGACTTCTTCCATCGTCGTCCCGCCTCGCGCGTACTCGGTCTGATCAGCCGATTGTACGCGATCCACCCAGCTCCCGTGACGTCCATTGTCAAGTACTATGCGCATCTTCTTCGAGCAACAAGGCTGTTGTTGTGTCGCCTCCTCGGGCCACAGCACCGCTGCACGTGTGTCCCCTCGCCGTTGCATCTACATCGCCGCCCCCTGTGCATCGACGACTGTGCTGCGCAACCTCTTGTGCGCCATCCGCTCGCACCTGGTCTTCGTCATGCTGATTGGGACCTCATCGCCGACATCGAGCGCTACCGCCGCCGCCGTACATTTTGTGTCGATCGCTCGCCTTGCGGCGGAAGGCCCGCCCGAACCGCCGCCGGGTTGGGCGTCCGCTCCCGCATCGCTTTCTTCGTCCGCACAACCACGCTGGTTGGGGCTCTCTCCCTGTACGTCCGATCGGCAACACCGTGCGTGCTGTCCCCGACGCGTTCTTTGGTCTCGGCAAACCTAGCACATGCCTCGTCTCTGGCGGCTTGACTACATCGACTTCGGCTCGACCCTACCGTTCCCGTCCCGTCTGCCTCGATTGCATCGCCATTTTTCTGGTCTACATCCTCGACGGCCCTAACTACGTCGACCTCGGCATCGCCCCCTTCCACGACGACTGCCTCGACGCGTCTCCGTCATCACCATGGCGCCTCTTTTACGCCCGCGGCTTCATGAGCGACCGCCTCGACATCGGTAACCTGACCACGACCACGTCGACCACGGCCATCTCCAAAGACGGCATCCTCGACCACGTCTACTCTACCCTAGCGCTCGTCTACCTCGACATCGGCGCAAAGGGCTACCGCCTTGCTTGAGCTACTCGTCGGTTCCTGCTCCAGTCACAGCATACGCGCCGCATCGACGGTTATGACTACGGGGGGATGTTGGCTCTTCGGCTTCTTCTCCAGTCTCACCGTCTGCAACGCTCCCGTTGCGACTGCGGGGGGATGTTAGAGTATAATGTATTTGGTCGTGTTCACACCGACTGTTCGGTTCGGTCTCGTGTTCACACCGACTGTTCGGTTCGGCCTTGTGTTCACACCAACCTCGATCGGCTATATATATGTAACCCATGTACCTTAAATTTAAGAAAAAATCAATTACGTCATTACCCAAAACTCTATAAGCTTTAAGGCGGAACTAACCTTGTTTGAGACAGCCAGAAAGCAGCTTATGACTAGCAATATCGCACATGTGACGTGAAGTAGCACGTGTAACACCCCGGTTTAATAAGAGTCCGGAATGTCACTTCTACAAGTTTCAGTATAAATTTAAATCATCTTTATTAGCACTACCAGCAACATTTTCCTTAATTTGTTCTCCACAAAGAACTATCCAACATTAGAAACGACCAAAATGCCAAGAGCAAGAATAAACATTTCACAAATATAAATTTAGGGCCTCACGCCCACAACGCTCGGATCCGCGTACCCAGAACGCTCGTAACAATGCCCTTTTGTACAAATAATATATTTTTATTTAAAATAACAGATATATATCTGCGGCAATTTTTTAACAGAAATGGCTCCAATCGTCCGACCGTTGGGTGATTAGAGCCTATCACCCAATGGATGGGCGACTCGCCCTGTGGCTGGGCGACCATTGGGCGACTGGAGCTACAGGGCAACTGCATGTGGAGTCGCCCACCCATAGGGCGACTGCAAATTGCCACCCGTAAATTTGTAGATTTTGTAAATTTTTTACATTATAACTGGAAGATAATTTGCTGGATTTGTAATAAATGTTTATGGTCGTTGTATGTTGTTGGAGTGTTAAAAAATTTGTGAAACTTTTTTAAAAAAGATTGAACTTAGAACGATCGGTAAGTACGATGGTAAGTGATATTGTGATGGTACCGGGAATTTGTACACGGAGGAAAACTGGTATGTTAATATTGTTGAATAACTTGCTATGTGAATAATTGAATGCGAAAAGACGAGGAAATAAGTTTGTCTGAATTTAAATAGACTTCATAATACAGTTGGGATTAATATGTCGTATACTTTTTGATTACATGCATAACATATAGCATTTTGTGCGACTAACCCATCCAACTGCTCGTACGACCTACTGTGTGGACCGGGGCTATTTTCCCTTCCATGCCAGCTCGACATTGAACTCCTCGGACCTCTTTTGCCTTAGTCACTATTTCTCTCTTTTTCCCACGCTCCCTCTCGCGAGTCTCCCGCTCCCTACGCGTGCACGCCTCAAAATGAGCTTTCGTCTCGTGTTGATACGCAAGGTTTGCTCATTGTTGCGACGCTCCTCCTCCGGATCTTGGAAGACCTTGCGACATTCCACTCCTCGAAGTCGAGGGCCCACTGTTCCTCTGGGTGGATCTCAAGATTGATCCGTTTGCAGTAGCCACGTAGGGGTTTTGGGGACTATGAATACAGGGGAGAAGTTGTTAGTATGTACTCTGAAGGAGAAAAGGTAGGGGAAAACAGTGCATCTGGTCCTTATCGGCTGTCGATAGGTTGCGGTGTCTAGACGACGGTCGGGTAGTCACTAGAGTAGTTTGCGCAACCCCGGTAACGCATACCTAGGCTGAGAAGGTGCTTAGACTTGAAGAACTTGCACGAGTCCCGACACCAACAAAGCGGGGGCATCTCCCCCTCTGGTGGGCGTTGCGGTGAACACTTGGTAGGAATGTTGGGATGGGATTGTTGCTACGGGGCGCGTCATTGCGGAGAGCTGACCTCGTAGCACGCTGGGCTTGTTCTGCCCGGACCACAGCAGCCCTTACTTTCTCATCGCGGGCGGCAGCTGACTGTGCTAGGCTGCAGGTCTCCTCCTATTGTTTCATCATCTTGTCCCATTGCTTTTTCTGCCTTTTGTCAATCCCGGTGTGGTAAAGCAAGCGCCGGCGCAATGTGGGGTTTGCTTGTGCAATGTTTTTTGAGAAATCTCTTCGACCTCCTTTTATAGGGCCCCTTGTTGCCTTGTTAGTACATGAAGGTGCATGTGTGGTCCCATCACTACGCAAAGCTACCAAGTGTGGAAAGCTGGTAAAACTGGGCTGTGAGGTCTTGCCGCTGCGAAAGCTAGCCTGTGCAGTCTTATCGATACTCAAAGCTGGCGTGTGTAGTCTTGTTGCTCAGGAAAGCTGGCCCGTGTGGTCTTGTCACTGAGCAAAGTTGGCGTGTGTGGTCTTCTTAGTGTGTAAAGCTGGCATGTGTAGTCTTGTTGTTGCGGAAAGCTGGCGTTTGTAGTCTTGTCACTGCGAAAAGCTGGCCCATGTGGTCTTGTCGCTGTGCGAAGCTGGCACGTGCGGTCTTCTTAGTGTGTAAAGCTAGTATGTGTAGTCTTGTCACTACGGAAAGCTGGCGTGTGTAGTCTTATCGCTTTTCAAAGCTGGCATGTGCAGTCTTGAAGCTGGCCTGTGTAGTCTTATCGCTGCAGAAAGATGGCCCGTGTGGTCTTGTCGCTGAGCGAAGCTGGTGCGTGCGATCTTCTTAGTGCGTAAAGCTGGCGTGTGTAGTCTTATCGCTACCAAAAGCTGGCTTGTGTAGTCTTGTCGCTGCTCAAAGCCGACGTGTGTAGTCTTATCGATGCGGAAAGCTGGCCCATGTGGTCCTGTCACTGCGCAAAGCTGCCCGTGTGGTGTTGTTGCTGGGCAAAGCTACCATTGTGTTATGAATGGTGCCGTGACACCGCAATTACGCTATAAAATGAATGGACGAGTCATTGCTGGTTGGAACAACTATCTTCTCTGTCGTAGAGTAAGCCACCATGACAGACGTCGAGGGGCCAGTCAAACATGGGTCACCAAAGGTGGACCTTCCGCTCAAATGAAAGGAGGACTTCGGCGCTACATACCGCTTGTTGGCAAATAGGCACGCTCAGCCAGTCAGCCAGTGTGGCCAAAATGCAAACACATGTAGGACGCGGCGGTGCAGGTGGCAGAAGGTCATTCGGATGGCGGTTGACGTTTCTTTCGATACCCATACTTCGGGGTACAAGTTGGCACTTGTCTATTTTATTGTACTACTAATAGAGTTTTAATGTTAACGTTCCTTTGTAGCAGATAGATAAATGTGACTTCTTGTGATGGGTTGATCCTCCCCATGAATGGTATGTTGCGAGGTATGTGGATACGTTGTGGTAGCGAATCGCTGATTGGAGGCATGGGGAAAGTCTTGAAGAGCAAAACGATGATCTCCGTCAGTAGATGGAGCGCGAGAGAGGCAACGAGGAGGTTATCAACATAGGGAGTTCGTATGACCCAACATGCTACTACGTGAACCCTAGTTGTATATGTGCTTGCCACTGCAACGACGACCAGCCACATCCGAGGCGGCTCCCTCAGCAACACTCCATGTGGGTGCCACGAGGCTCCTTCCAACTATAGGCAATGATGTGTATGGTTGTACCGTTGTACTCTAGCCTATTGTTCGAAATAATTTTCAATGTTGTTAAGCATGTAATCGAATGGTTCGTACGTTGCTGCGGTTGCCATCAATGCAGTTCAATATTCGCATGGTGCGGGCGTCGACAAGGTAAGAAGAAGTAGAAGTAAGCTCATCACATTATTGTCAACATCACTACGTAAACAATAAATGTAAACAGTATATGAGCAAAAATTGTACAGTCAGCACTATCGTTCCCCAACAGCATCCCCAGCCCCCCTCTGTCGCCACCCTAGCCTGCTTCGTCTCCGCGTCCTCGTCCGCTGCAATGCGTGACGACACCCTGACCAAGAGACCGTCGCCCCGACCCCTGAGCTGGTGGAGAGGACTGCACCACCGCCTATGTGGCCACCGATGCACCGGGGAGAGCACTCCCGGAGAGAACCTCTGGTGGTGTGGCCCGAGGCACGGAGCCCGATGCCTGCCCGGGCTAGTCTGAAAAGTACTGGTCTGGGTTGTTCGGGCCCAGGGAGACCCCCCATCCGTCCTCGGGAAAGATGTAACACCCCAGGACCCACATTACCCTGTGATGCCACTAAAACCACTCCACAACTAGCCAAATTACAAGACAAAATAATCTGGCAACAATTCATAAACAAGATAGGATAAGTGGAAGCATAATCAATCAAGCGAAATAGGATAGTGATAATTAATTTAATAATTTAAATCATCCTCCAACAATCTAACCAAAGAATAGTTCACAAGTTTAACACTAATAAATTAAAGTAAACTTTGACGAGATAGCTAGGCAAAAGACTAGAATCACTTTGTCTTTATTACATCATAAATCTATGATCCAAGTGCATTATTGTGGTGCCGCTCTACCCTTCCCATGCATGCTCAATGATCACTTGTAAGGGGGAAACAAGGGTGAGAAAAAAATCTCATCAAGCAAACTATTTAACAAGCTAATTAAACTACAACGGTTTAATCATCAACATTTTATTTTCCACAATGACCACGTTTATATCCTCAACCTCAAGTCACCACCAACAACGGCAAAACAATAGCAAAATAAATCTTATTTGACTACTTTAAAACCTCAACCACTACCACCAACAAAGACAATAAAACATATGTATGATTTACTTCACTACTATATTATTTCTCATATCCACAACTGCTATCAACAATTACTACAAGAGAAAAGAATCTCATGCCACAAACACAACCCGTACCATACCACAAGGGACGAATCTCATTCCACGACCACATCCACATTCCACATACCACAAGTAGCTCACATGAGCCAATTCCACATTATAACTATGAAGTTGTATATTCCACATTACAACTATGAAGTTGTATTTCCTGCAAAATAACTTCACCACAATACATTGCATAGGTATGCAAATGATCTTTCCACAATGCAATGCATATGAATGTGTATGCTCCACAGCACCCTTACCCAACAAGGTAAGAGTGTGCATCGTATTACGGTAATATACGATGTTGTACCGGTACGGTCGCGGCTAGGTGCGGCGACATTCACATATGCACCACATATTTATTTTCATATTCCGCATTAGCACACTAAACAAATTTACACATGATTACGAGCAATTTATCCAAACATATCAATTGATCAATAATTGCTACCATCACAACCACAAGTATTCACTAAGAATACTACCACTTAGACTACAATATACTCGTAAAGTTTTCTACACCACAACTATATCGATTCATCAAGAACAATTCCGCAAAATCCTCTCCGCTCAACGATTCAACAATCTTTCCACTGCAGCGCTGCTTAATATTTTTGTATCTTTAAAATTTTAATCCATTTACAGCAAATGATATATTTCTAGATTTCTCACTTAAATACCTTCATTTTTTATGTAGATCATATATTTTTATTTTGATCATAGCTAGATGTAACTTAATTCACAAAACAAAGAAAGTTCTCTGTTTTGGCAATCTGGACAGTAAGATTCAAATGCGTCCCAACTACAGTACAAGCATGTAAAAAATATGATTTTCATACAGAAGCTAGATTACTGAATTCTCTACAATGTTGTCAATTACGACCAAAATCATAAAATCATCTACTACCCCTAAATCACACTTGAACAACAATATATCTCAATCTACATCCCTGACAGACAGCGTTGTTCCCGACTCTGCTACGCCCAGATCCCACGGCCAACCATTCTGAAAACAATACATGAGATGGGTCTCGAAGTCCTCTACATTTTTCCTTTTGGGAAGATCCGTAGGAAAAATGGTTTCATGGGTCTAAACCGCACAAATAGACGCGCTGCGCAAATTGATCTACAAGCAGACAGCAGGTAATTTCTAATCGGGCAATCAATCTATTAATTCTCTTTAAATTCCGTGACAAGAACCCTAATTACTCTATAAAACAGAGGGTTTGGGATTAGTAAAAATTACCTGGAGGATCCCTTGAGATCATCCTCTTCTTCCCTCCTCTTCTTCTCCTCCTTCCCTTCTTCTTCCTTCTCTTCCCTTTCTTCTCTTCCCTTTCTTTTTCTCCTTGGCACCAATGGCAGCAGCTTGTGGGGAGAGTGGGAGGTGCAAATCTGAGAGGGGAGAAAGGGGTGGTGGCCAAGGAGGAAAGGGGTGGCGGCCAAGGGGAGAGGGGAAAGGGGCTAGGTTAAGGGAGGTGCGGCCACCCCTTGGGCCCTCAGCCCAAGATGGTCGGCCCACTCTCCAGGCAGCCCACCTAAAGGTTTTTTATTTAATTATTAAATTATTTTATTCATTTTACACTATTCCACAATTTTTATTTTCTCCTTCCCGCAATTTACCGAAAAAACAGCGACTCCGCGATTAATTTAAAGTCGACGCCGAAACGACGTTCAGGGTATTACAGAAGACAAGACCTGCAATACAAATATCGTTAGATCGTAAGATAAAGCACCGGGATAAACCGAGAAGAGACGAAGCGTACCCTCAATTGGCGCAATCGTATCTCGAGGGGGGATGGATGGCGCGGAGTACGCCCCCTGCATGGGGAAGCCAGAGATGTATGGATGACGCGCAAATATCTTCCCTAGTGGTGTACGAAGTCGTCCCCAGGCTGACCCCCAGCCTCGTCCGGGTGAGGTGGTGTAGGACGTGGCAAAGTAGAACCTCCGGAGTGGTGTCATGCCGATCGGGACTGTGCCGGTGGACGAACCCTCTGTGCATTGGGCGTGGGCGTGGAGACCACCGGTAGCCTTGTTCAGGACAATAGGGCTACCACACGGCTACCCCATGCCTCCACACGATGCTAAGCGCTCAACAACTCCTCGTGTGTCACATCCGCACCACTAGCGAGCCTATCCACCATAGTCTGAGACTCCCTTCAAATCTCAGCACCAACGTCAGCCTGAAGAAAACAACATGAAATGGTCAATCATCTCAGCGACATTGCCATCAAGGAATATTAAAAATTACATGTAATGTACCATGATGTGAGCGTCACGTGCGAGGTGCGTGTGGTACATGTCTATCGATGCGGCGACGTGTGCGATGGAATGGTCAACGACATGTATGTGTGTGTCGAGGTCGGTACCACAGTACTCCATGTAGTCCCTGCTGTCATATGGGCCGGTCCTCCTCCACGTGCTCATCAAGTGCGCCCTCCCACTGCACAGTCCACCCTCCATCTTTACCGTCCAGTTCGTGCCTCGTTTCACTCTCTTTCTAGAGTGCCTGCTTATAGGACCATTTCGTTAGTACTTGCCAAAGTACGAGGAGATTTATGATAGGCGGTCACTCATGCGTGCACGCTGTAACATCACAGCTGTTTAATTCAATTTTTTTGAGTAAAAAAATTAAAAAATTAAAATTAAATTAATTTGGTTTAAAATAAAAGTAAGAGTTTTGTTTGTGTGAAATTTGAATTTTGTTTTTCCCAGATTTTCTGCTTTTAGAAAGCTGGAATTGAAAAGTAATTTAAATTAAAAACTTAAAAATATTATTATATAAAAAGATATTTTGATTTTTGTAAAAATCCTATGTTAAATTAATTATTTGGACTAATTTGGTTTTTATTTGGATTTTCTGAGTTTCCTGGAGTTTAAAATCTATTTTGAAATTAAAAAGTATTTTTAGTATGAAAATATAATACCAAAACATCTCTAGGAAGTTCTTTGAATTTTCTGGAATATTTGGAAGTAATTTCATATTTTCCGAGCTATATTTAATTTTCTTGGCTTTTCTAAGAATTAAAAAGAAAAATAAAATACCTCTCTCCCTCCGGCCGACACGTGGGTGGTCTAGATGCTCCCACGTCGCCGCCATCCAGCCGTCGCCCCCATCCCACCTTCCTCCCCTCCCCGCTTGCCACGTGTGCGGCTCGGATCCACCGTGCGCACCGCCTGTCCCATCTCACCAGTTTGCCTCTTAGCCGACGGCTTGAATTTAATCCTTCACCGTCCGATTTAATCTCATGCGTCCTTCTTCACCTAACCCCCTTCGCTCTCCATCCGACGGTCCCGATTTTCTCCTTGCGCCGCATCGCTCATCCGACCATCCGCTCTTTCCTCTCTCGCTGATAAACCCGGTCCCACCTGTTAGAGTAATAAATCCTTTTTTCTGTTGAAAAATAATTCATCCGAAAAATCAAAATCCTTGCTGACGTCGCCCTGACGTCATAAATTCCTTTTCCACAGAAAAATAATTTCTCTGAAAATCATTTCCCTTGATAATCTGATTTTTCAGTTCAAAAATAATTCCAAAAATCAGTTTATTCTTTTCTTTAGTTTCAAACTTCCGGGAGCCCGTATTTCTTCATTTTAACTCGGATTAAGCCCATTAAAAAATCTACATTATTATAAAATTTTAATCTATCCATTTCTATCCTCTTTTCAAATTTTTGGAATTTTTGAATTTATTTGGATTAAATTAAAATGTTAGAAAGTAAAAATATTTTAAATGGTTAAAATAAACTTCAATTAAATCCAAAATTATTATATTTGATCTTTTCATTTTGCAAAATGTTCTTGAATTTTTTCGAATTTAAAAAAAATATTATTTTTTATTTTCTCTCCTCTCACTCTTCGTCTTCTTCCAGCGAAACCGTTTTCGTGAAATAAAGTGCATTCACTTCCTCTCATCAAGTGCTTTCCATTCCCAACCATTTCTCTCCTCATTCATATGCATTTACACGAAAATGAACCGCCATATTGAATTGACATGGTCGTTTGATCTCCCTCTCCCATCCACCTACGCCCCTATAAAAGGGAGCACCGGGTGCCCCTTCTCATCCTCATCCATCCCGAAATTCTTAAGTCCTCTCTCCCTCCCTCTTCTCCACAATCGTCGTTTTTCCCGAGGTCGATTCGTCGTCTCTATTGAGTTTTAGCCTGCCGTAATTTTTCTTAGACTTGTCTCGCCGCGTTCTACGCCGTGCTCTCTTCCTTTTCCCTGAAAAGGCTCCATAAATTTTTGCCTCCGACACCTCGCCGTGGCCGCCAATGGCATCTTGTGTCCCCATCTATCCGGTGGTGTTTTCCCCAATCCGTTCGCGTCATATCGTGCCAAACCATCCAAGATAGCTACCTTTCAAGTGGTTTTAGATTCGTTTCATCGATCATCAAGATATCAAGTTTTTCCTTTTTCTCTACCGTCATCGCTCAAACGTCGATTGTATCGTCTCCATTGAATTTTCAGCTTAGACAATAATTTTCTTAGCTTCACCATGTCGTGTTCTACCCTGTGCTCACCCTACATCTGCACATTATATACCCGACTATCTCTTTCCAACCTGTCGATGTTGCTGCCACGCCATCACTGCCGTTTTCCCTCACCATCAGTGATTGCCGCCGTTCCTCGACGCCGTACCCACGTCACCAACTTCGCCTCGTCGCCGGGGTTCCATTTTGACCCCGTCACGTCGCCACATCACCAACGTCACTTCTACATCATTTTCTTATTTTAAATTTAATGCATTTGCTATGTTACTTAAAATGATAATTTCTGTTGTAAGAATAATAGTTAAACCGATAATTGTTATGCCCTCATTTGATCTTGACAACCATATACCTTTGTAACCTTAGGATTTCGCTTTGTCTCAATAATGAGATTATTATAAATCTTTGATAAATGTTAGAACGGTGGTCAAATGCTTAGTCATGCTATATAACTTTGGTAACCTTGGAATGGAAAATTATATTTTATTAAACTAGTCTTTGTATCCGAAGATTAGTGGCGATTGGTGTTGCCACTGTTCTGTTTTTAAACTAAAATAAAATGGTGAAAGATGTTTTAGACTTGGGTGGACGGTGAGATTGGATTGGTGCGGATTTAGCACGAGAACTTGTAAAGTGTATGTTCGGACCGACGCTTGTGTTTGTCCAGACTGAGCACTACCGTACAACCACAAGTCTATATGGGTATGACCTAGCTGACTAACTTACGATAGTTTAGTTTAGGTACCACCAGTGAAAAGTGGGTGCCAGGGTGTACTGGTTACTCACAGTGAGGAACAGGGTTTACTGTACTCATACGACGCAAGAGGGGATTCTGACTGGGTGGGTTAACCCTTCACGGTGAAACCTCAGCGGGTGGTGTCTAGCTAGACTAGAGTAAGGTAAAGGCTTTGTGATAAATTATCTGGGTCTCATGCCTAAGGAAGCATGTTAGCTATTAAGATAACTTGTCTCTTGTGGGTAAAGTTGTACAACCTCTGCAGAGTGTAAAACTATTCGAATAGCCGTGTCCACAGTCAAGGACGGGCAAGGAATGCATTCACATGGTAGACATTTGATTTTGATTTTAAAGTAAAAGTTTTGAGAACCCGAGAGTGGATGGAACTCTCGGAGTTGTGTCCTGGCGGATGGAGCCAGTGTGGGTGGATGGAATCCGTGGTTTGGAACCTTGGCGGTTGGAGCCAGTTAACTTCTGTTGGTGGTTAGAACCTTCACTAGAAAATTATTGATAGTTTCTGTTAAAACAAATACTTTATTAAATTAATACCTTCGAAAATATTTAATGCTATTTGAAATAAAATATTGCTTTGTGCAAAAGAACCATATAACCTTCCTTTGTTAAGCCTTGCATCTACTGCATTTTCCCAAGACTTGCAGAGTACTTTATGTACTTACATGCTACACTTGAAACAAAATCTCAAAGGAATATGAAGCTCAAGAAGGAGATTACGACTACGACGCGTATGGATTCGACGAAGGCTTTCCGGAGTACTAGGTTGTGCTTCCCCAGTCAATTGCCTATAGCGTATTGATGGGTCTCCGCTGGATTTATCTTTTGTTTCCGCTGTGTTTTGTGTGTGTGTGAGGTCTTGAAACCTCAGTTGTAATAAAGAGGCCTTTTGGTCTGTACTCTCTATTATTGTAATAAAGCGTGGTTGGCTATGTATTCATCACTGTTTGACTGTGTGCACCAGCTTTGATCTAGGACTAGTGCTGTAATATACATAGGGTCTGGTTTCGGAAATCCGGGGTCCCGACACATGCTCTGGGCAGCGGTGGTCCGACTGGTACCGAACCGCCAGATGTAGGCCAAACTGCCGCATCACATGCTGCGGTGCATAGTCCTTTATAAAGATGTCATACACGAGCTTCCGTGTGTCGCCCGAAGCCCGATCGCGCCAAGAAGCGTGGGCAAGACATCGAGCGCGCCTCTGAGTGCCATAGGTGAGTACGACTCCCAGCACACGTCGTCAGCTGTGAGGTGGTCGAACTACTCCATAAAGGGCAGATACACCCGTGTGACCTGGATGTGCGTGAATTGAACCTGCAAGGAACAACAGCTGTTATGTACGACCACCGTTAATATGAAGGAAATAGCTAATTATCATTGTACTTACCCATCAATTTGAAGGAAATAGCTAATTATCATAGTACTTACCCATCGCCAACACCAGAGAGAACCCATCATCGGCTAGTCAACGTCTCCCCCAGGGGCTCTTCCCCGTACGGACTCATGTCCTCTAGTATGGGTCATCCGAGGCTGAAGTGCTCGAAGGACCATTGCTGCAATAGCAGCGGATAGCTCGTGAGGACCGAGTTCACCTTGGTCCTTGATCACGCATCAAACAAGCCTCGATAGGTCGCGGCAAGTGCGATCGATCCACAGCTGACCTGGGGAGCCTCGTCATCGGCGATCGCCCTAGCATGAGCGATGAGACGCGCATCGACAATGTTTCCATGGCTAGTGGTGAAGATCACCCAACCAAACAGCTGCAGCAAGTATGCCTCCATGTGGCGCAAGACCTGCTGCTCATCTACATCTGGATCCACCTGCTCCACCTGAATGCAACCAAGAAGTTATTAGTACGTAATAGCGAAAATGAGAGCTTACAGGACCAATTATAAAGAGCACGTCCCGGAACTGTGAGAGCCACATCAGCAACGGTCCGTGTGTTTGACCCGCCGGGAAGACGTAGTAGTCATCTGTGGCACCCGGCAGAAGGACCCCCTCGAATCTAGCGAGCAGGTCCACGCGCCACCCAACTAGGGTCTCCGGTAGGAAGGCAGCAGCTCCCGCGATTGGAAGGCCAAGCAGCAGGGACACATATTGTAGAGTAGGCATCACCTCCTCGAATGGGAGGTGGAAAGTGTGCGTCTCTGACCACCAACGGTCCACCAAAGACGTCAGCAGAGAACGGTCTAGTGGGAAGCATTGTGATCGCTCCACACCATCGTCCCTGCCCGCAGGCAAGGCTGGTCCATCCTCGTCGGTGGCCTACACCATCCGGGTGAGAGGGAGTAGCCTAGAGTCCCGCAGCCTGCGAAGCAAGTAAAGGTCAGCACGGAACCTACTTACGGCGACAGTACAACGCTGGCAGAGTGCACACTTGACTATCCAGCGGGGGTCTAGTCTCCAGGCCACTTGAGGTGTGCGTGTCCGGACCACTCCCAACTCAGCTGGCTCCTCTATGCTCCCTGCAGATGGGACACGACGGGAAGCTTGATGCAGCTGGTCAATGTGCTCGTCCAACAGTCCGTAAGGCCAATCCGACCCACGAAGATCACGAGCCATAACTGCAAAATGAATTCAAATTAGCATTTATACAGAACCAAAAACATCGTATGTAAAGTAACAGTAAATAAAACTTGTAAGTAAATAAACAGAGCAATAGTAGGCTACCAGCACAACACCAACTACATTACTGAAAAGGGGTATGTAACATAGAAATTACACAAATGGTACATGAAATATACGATACATTTAGTATGACATTCCGCAGGTCAAAAATGCCTACTAACAAAATACAGTTTACAATGAAAATTTATTTCTAGCTATGTGCCCCTCCTGACTACATCACCCGCAGCATGCACCCGATGCTCCAACTTGCACTTCGTCCATATCATTTCTAATACGCTAGCTCTATCGCCGACCCTTCCCACCCTTCAGCATGTTAACATCTGGAATCTAGGTCCTCCCTGCAATGTCCAAGGTGGCGAAGTTCCCCACAAACCTGAACCCCTTGAGCTCCCCACACCACGCATGCACTACCCTCTCCTTGAAGAAGTACTCTGACATGAAGTTCAAAGGATCCATGCCCATGGTCCCGCATGCAGCGAGGATATGAGAGCATGGTTTGTGTAACAGCTTCAGCTTGTTGCACGTGCAACTAGGTTCATTTGCATGATCTCCAAGGCATACCTCGTGGGTAATAAGGGAACGAGCTGTCCTAAATCTGGCTCTATCACAGAGTACCACGTTGAAACGATGCTCCCTATTTTTCATGATGTGCACTATGTACAATTAGCCCTTTTGCGCCTTTGTCTTCATGTATGCCATAATTTTCAATGAGTACAATGCTCGGGATTGGCCGCATGAAGTGCGGCATTCACGTGCCTCTCCCTGAAGTAGCCGATTGTGCTGTGAAGAACACCTTCGATGATAGCAACAAGGGGCTGAGAATGAAGGCCCCTGAGAACTCAATGGTACACCTCTGCAAGGTTAGTCATCATTATGTTGTACTTTGTGCCGTCGTGTCGTGCAACAGTGACCACTTCTCCAATGGTTCTCCCTCGATCCACTGCGAGAAGCACTTGATGTTCTGTGAGCTTCTCCTTCTCGGACCAGCTGATTTAGTCTCATCGAGCGCTAGCAAGCATTTCGGGTTTGCCGTCCCAAGCATGACCAGCCCCTTGCTCCTCTCGTCAACGTGCTTCCTGTTGTGTTCATCCAACAACGCCCACAAAGCATCAAATTTTCTCCACTGATTCTACATAGCCAGCCTCTTCAATAGATTCATCAATGGTTGTTTTGGGAACTACTTGAAAAAGTTTGCCCCTAAGTGACAAATGCACCATCTATTCCTCCTTCTCCTCTCCCTCTCCTTTTCTCTCCTCCCTCGCCTCTCTTCTCCTCTCCTCCCTCTCCTTTTCTCTTCTCTCTTTTCTTCCCTCTCCTCTCCTCGGTCGGCTGCTCTTCCTTGGCTTCTCTTCTTTCTTTTCTTTCTATTGAGGGCAGCGGCGGCCGAGCGGCCTCCCTTTTTAACCCCCTAATCGCCTGGCCATTGGGCGATTGGACTCTAGTCGCCCAACCGTCGGGCGACAACAGTTGCAATCGTGTTCAATATGATCAAAGAACACGACTTGCCTTGGCTTTTCTCAGTTACCAATTCTTGGTCTTCAGATTCTGGTTCTGCTTCTTCGAAGACGTGATCTAACAAGAGAGAAAACAAATGAGGCACAAAATAAATTCAAATAAAATCCGAATAAACTCCAAAAACTATAAAAACTAGAACCAAAATATTGAGCTCAAGCATGACCGGCCCCTCGAGCGCTAGCAAGCATTCCGGTTGTGTCGCCCCAAGCATGACTGGCCCCTTGCTCCTCTTGTCGACGTCCTTCCTACTGTGCTCATCCAACAACTCCCACAAAGCATCAAATTTTCTCCGCTGGTTCTACATAGCCAGCCTCATCAATAGATTCATCAATGGTTGTTTTGGGAACTGCTTGAAAAAGGTTGCCCCTAAGTGACAAATGCACCATCTGTTCCTCATATCCGGCTAAGAAATGGGCTCCTTGGGGTCTTCCTAAAATTTTCCGATAGCTTTACAATCCCGGTGTGGCGATCATGGATTACGCACACACCAGGATGAGTGCCAACAACTCCAACCCAGATATGTCTGAGGAACCACAACCAACTTTCATAATTCTGACTTTCCACGAATGCAATGGCCAGCGGCAATATTTGGTTGTTGCCGTCAACACCTATGGCCGTCAGGATCTAAAAAGTCTGCTACATTGAAAGGGCCTATAGCTTGATGGCATCCTGCAGCGATGTCTTATTAGCGAACATTGAATGTAACCGAACCTCTGTCTGATGATACTCCCATGATGATTCATGCTCATCATGTGCAGAAACACCCTCAATATCAAACCAGTTCCATTCCTACGAGACGGGAGCTTCATCCTCATTCGAACTGCCCTTGTCGTCCTCCTGTACAGCTTTCTCTTCAGCCCATGCCGTTTGGTCATCGTACTCCATCTGCTGCACTATGTACTCAATATGCTCCCTTCATCGGCTTATCATGTTGCCTTGCCATGGTGTGACCATTGTACCTCTCCTCCATGTACCACATCAGCCTCGTCATGAGCATCTTCCTATTTTTGCCAACATGCGGGCCACCCGAGCTACTCGCACCTCTCGGAGCACCTTGCATAGCTTCTAATGGGCATGGTTGCACAAGCAGTACACACTCGTATCCATGGCGTTGGTACCCTTGCACAAACCCCTTTCATGCAACAGTGCATAGCAATGTTCTCAACTCCCATCTGATGTCCGTGGGAGACCGGCTCCAAAGCCCTTGTACGACGAAGCTACACACGCTCGGGGTCCAACGAAAATCCCCGGGTAAGTCAATGCATCACATCTGAGATTCGAGCATTCTCGTCATCCGGGTGTACTAGAGTGGCTTGCGAAAAACCTCTCAAATCCACACCATTCGAACCTTCATGAATGGTTCCAGCACTGTAATGCACTCTCAATGTAGTGGGTATCGGCATTGCTCATGTCTGCCTACATATATGTTTTAATTTTGCAACATGTCAAATCGCATCGCACACTATGAAAGTACTGACGAACTGCAATTCACATTTCACCGATCGTTTGCCTGTCTTAACCAACTACACTATCCTCGTAGTATGAACTTCCTATCGGCACCCCGCGCACCAACACCGCACTTTTCTTGCTACTCAAGTTGTCCCCTACATGAAACAATTCCTAATGGTTTCAACAATTTACATGCCATATCAATTTAAATGCCTATATACCAGTTATAATAGTACACATGTTTTTCCAATGTACTAACGACATTACATTCATTCGTATTCAATCATAAATATTACGTATTATTATTTTTTACATACCAAATTATGAAATTGTAATGTAAATATTTACTAAATTTTGTAATACGTACAAATTTCTACAGACGATTAATTTGTATGTAGCGGTGACTGATTTTTCTACAACTACAATTTTGTTTGCATACCAATTTGCTGACGATGCTAATTTTGTAAAACTATGTTCGCTAAATTATACGCAACTATATGCTTGTACGCCTGCTAATTTCCTAAAACTACGTCAACTAAATTTTCTATATCAAAAATTAAACTATTTCTTTGTACATCTACATTTTTCTACTAAAAGTAACAGTTATATATAATATTGCAAATACAAAAAAAATACCTACAACTGCTTCTTCCTCTCCTCTCCGCTTATACGGCTGCTAATTTTCTAAAACTACATTAACTAAATTTTCTGTACCAAAAATTGAACTATTTCTATCTACATATACAATTTTCTACTAACAGTAACAGTAAATAATATATGTACTGAATATACAACAGTGCAAATAAAAAATTACCTAGATTTGTTTCTTCCTCTCTTCTCCTCCTCTCCCTCTCCTTTTCTCTCCTCTCTTCTCCTCTCCTCCCTCTCCTTTTCTCTTCTCTCTTTTCTTCCCTCTCCTCTCCTCGGCCAGCTGCTCTTCTTTGGCTTCTCTTATTTCTTTCTTTTCTTTCTGTTGAGAGCGGCGGCGGCCGAGCGGACTCCCTTTTTAACCCCCTCCCCCCCAATAGCCTGGCCATTGGACGATTGGACTCTAGTCGCCCAACCGTTGGTCGACAACAGTTGCAATCGCCTAACGGTCGGGCGACTACAATAATTCACCCAACGGCCGGTGGATTGTGTTGGTGATATGCCCTAGAGGCAACATGGAGATGTTGAATATATCACATACTATGTTTATGATACATTGCTTTGTTCCTTGAAATAGACATTATAGAAACACATTCATGTCAGGGCGGTAGAATATGTTCTACGCTAACTTGTTTTGTAGGAATGATGTGAATGGTATGGCATAGATGCATATGTGATGCATGTGTTTTTGGCGACTTTGTGTCGTATTAATCACACCGGGTTGAGGTCGTTCTTTAATTGTATAACGACTGCGTGTCGACTTGTGATGCTTGAGCTCCTCATGTAATTCATTTGCTACCTATTAGTTGTAATAGTTTAGTTCTTTGCTATGGAGGCTTCAAGCATGATGACAAAGAGGACAAGAAGTGTGGCGAAGAATATCACCGTGGAACCATGGCGATGGCGACCACTACGATACAAAATGACATACCATTCACAGTATAATGTGATTATATGCATGTGATGTTTATTTCTTGTCATACTATTCTTTCATGCCATACCAACTAAGGTTAGTTTTTCATGATAGAATAGCTTCTCTCAAGAAAAATTAAGAATTTGTTTTGATGCCCTTCCAATTCTTTGCGCCTATAAGAATCATGATCATTGTTTGGTAGGTCCGCAAAGCGAGTACCATCAACTATCTTGATCTAATAGGGTGGATGTCGGACATCCACATGCATAGTATTGGTTTACTTAACAAGGTTATCAAAACAGTTTTGGACCTTGGGGCATAGGTTGGGGCCGGGACATATTGATGTCACCCAACAAGCAAAAGTCACATAGGGATGTGATTAGCAAGGTGTTGCTTACCCATGTCACTAGCCTTCTAGCCGTGATGCCAAAGCTCACTAGGAACTAATGAAATGAGGATCTTGACCCACTATGTAACTTAGAGGAGTTTTGTTGCAAAACACATAGTGGGAGTCTTTTGTTAAATAGTTTAATAAAGATGAACATAAACATAGTGCTAAACTTTGCGTATTCTTTGTTGTAGATCATGTCAACTAATGCCGCATCCAGTTCTTTTAATTTGCGATCTATTCTTGAGAAAGAAAACTCAATGGAACGAACTTTTGAATTGGTATCGCAACTTGAGAATTGTTCTCAAGCAAGAGCGCAAGGAGTATGTCCTGAGTCTCCTTATCCCGATAACTTGCCCGATAATGCTACCGTGGCTGCACGGAAAGCTTATGAGAAGCAAACGAATGATTACCTTGATGTGAGCTGTCTCATGCTTGCCACAATGTCCTCTCGAGCTTGAAGCAATATGAGAACACAGATGCCTACAATATCATTGTGGGGTTGCGTGGTATGTTTGAGAACCAAGCAAGGGTGAGAGGTTCAACACTTCAAAGTCCTTGTTTGCGTGCAGACTTCTTGAGAAGGGAATCCGTCGACCCTCATGTGATTAAGATGATTGGCTACATTGAGAGTCGGAAAAGCTTGGTTTCCCCTTAGCCAAGAGTTGGCTCTTGATGTGATTCTTCATCGCCCCCTCGAGCTTTGAGCCATTCATTCGAACTATCACATGAACAACATGGACAAGACCTTGGCTGAGTTGCATGGGATGCTAAAATCAGCCGAGGAAAGCATTAAGAAAAGCAGCCATCATGTGATGATGATGCAGAAAGGCAAGGGCAAGCCCTATATAAAGAAAGGCGCGGTCAAAAGAAAGTTAGCTCCCGATGAGATCGCGAGCAGTTCTAAGGCCAAGCAAGTCAAGAAGGGCCACTGCTCTGATGCGATTGCTACTATCAGTAAGCAATCGGGACATTGGAAAAGGAACGCCCAAAGTACTTGGAGGATCTTGAGAAAAGAAGGAAGTACGACTTCCGCCGGTATAAATGTTATAGAAATCAATCTTGCTACTTCATCTATCGATTCTTGGGTATTTGATACGGATCGGTTGATCACATTTGCAAATCGTTGCAGGGGCTAAGAAGAAGTAGAAGTTTGAGGAGGAGCGAAGTGGATCTTGCGTTGGCAATGGAGCAAAAGTTGTCGGTGGTGTTGGCACCATGCCATTGTCTTTACCTTCGGGATTAGTTTTGGAATTGAATAATTGTTATTGTGTTCCATCTCTTTCCAAGAACATTATTTCTGCTTCATGTTTACAAGCAGAAGGTTATGACTTTAGATCTGTGAACAATGGTTGTTCTCTTTATTTCAAAGATATGTTCTATTGTCATACTCCATTGGTGAATGGGTTATATGTTCTTACTCTTGAAGAGTCATCGGTCTATAACATTAATACAAAGAGGCAACGATCGAATGATTTGAATCCCACGTTTATTTGGCACTGTCGCTTAGGTCACATAAATGAGAAACGCATGGAGAAGCTCCATAGAGATGGTATTCTGCACTCATTTGATTTTGAATCATTTGAGACATGCGAATCTTGTTTACTTAGCAAGATGACAAAAGCACCTTTCACCGGTCAAGGTGAACGGGCAAGTGACTTATTGGCACTCGTACATTCTGATGTATGTGGACCAATGAGCTCAACAGCCAGAGGTGGTTTTCAGTACTTCATAACTTTTACTGATGACTTTAGTAGATATGGATATATCTACCTGATGAAGCATAAGTCTGAATCCTTTGAAAAGTTCAAAGAATTCCAAAATGAAGTGCAAAATCATTTAGGCAAGACAATCAAGTTTCTACGATCTGATCGTGAGGCGAGTATTTGAGCCATGAGTTTGGTAATCATCTCAAGGATTGTGGAATTGTTCCACAATTGACTCCGCCCTGAACACCTCAATGGAATGGGGTATCTGAACGAGAAATCGCACCTTATTAGATATGGTGCGCTCCATGATGAGCCAAGTGATCTTCCGTTGTCTTTTGGGGTGCGCTCTTGAAACAACCGCTTTCACACTAAATGAGTTCCATCAAAATCAGTAGAAAAGACACCATATGAGATGTGGACAGGACAACGTCCTAGCTTGTCTTTTCTTAAGATTTGGGGATGTGAGACTTATGTAAAACGTTTACAATCTGATAAGCTCACCCTACTCGATAAATGCTTCTTTATCGGGTATCCTAAGAAAACGAAGGATATTACTTCTATAATCAAGAAGAATGCAAAGTGTTTGTCGCCTGGCATGGTGTCTTCTTAGAAAGAGTTTCTCTCAAGAAGGGATAGTGGGAGCATGGTGCAACTTGAAGAAATTCGAGAAACACCGAAACGTTTCAGCTCCTACGAACCACAACAGGATGAACAAACTGTTGAAGAACCTGTTGGACACACCGGCACCACGTGGGTCGAGAGGTCAAGTCGTGCACCGAGAGGTACATGTTCTTGACTACTCAACAACGGGACATATTGTTGTTAGACAACGATGAACCTAAGACCTATGAAGAAGCGATCGTGGGACCGACTAGAAATGGCTTGAAGCCATGAGATCCGAAATTGAATCCATGCACGATAATCAAGTTTGGAACTTGGTTGATCCACCTGATGGTGTTAAAACCATTGAGTGCAAATGGGTTTTCAAGAAAAAGATAGACATAGATGGAAATGTTCACATCTATAAAGCGTGATTGGTGGCCAAAGGTTTCAAACAAATTCAAGGTGTTGATTATGATGAAACTTTTTCGCCGTCGCAATGCTAAAGTCTATTCGGATCATTCTAGTGATTGCCGCTTATTTCGACTATGAAATATGGCAAATGGATGTCAAAACAGCTTTCCTTAATGGAAATCTGAGTGAGGATGTGTACATGACACAGCCCACAGGTTTTGTCGATCCGCAATCAACTAGAAAGATATGCAAGCTGCAAAGATCCATTTATGGATTAAAGCATGCATCTCGAGTTGGAACATTCGTTTTGATGAAGTAATCAAAGGGTTTGGTTTCATCAAGAATGAAGAAGAGCCTTGTGTTTACAAAAAGGCTAGTGGGAGCGCACTCGTGTTTCTGGTCTTATATGTGGATGACATATTATTGATCGGAAATGACATTCCTATGCTCGAATCTGTTAAGTCTTCATTGAAAAATAGTTTCTCTATGAAAGACTTAGGAGAGGCGATATATATCTCGGGCATCAAGATCTATAGAGATAGATCAAAAGGTGATTGGATTAAGCCAAGATACGTACATTGACAAGGTGTTGAAAAGGTTCAACATGCGAGATTCCAAGAAAGGCTTCCTACCTATGTCACATGGTATAAATCTTAGCAAGAATCAGTGTCCTAGTACACCTGATGAGCGGGATAAAATGAATGTGATTCCATATGCTTCAGCTATTGGATCCATTATGTATGCCATGCTTTGTACACGTCCAGATGTCTCGTATGCTTTAAGTGCTACAAGTAGATACCAGTCAGATCCAGGTGAAAGTCACTGGATTACCGTAAAGAACATCTTGAAGTACTTGAGAAGAACTAAAGATGTGTTCCTCGTCTATGGGGGTGAGGAAGAGCTCGTTGTAAATGGTTACACCGATGCTAGCTTCCAAACTGACAAAGATGATTTTAGATCGCAATCTGGATTTGTGTTCTGCCTAAATGGCGGTGCGGTGAGCTGGAAGAGTTCCAAGCAAGAGACGGTTGCTGATTCTACAACAGAAGCCGAGTACATAGCGGCTTCTGAAGCTGCTAAAGAGGCTGTTTGGATCAAGAAATTTGTTTCGAGCTTGGTGTGATGGCTAGTGCCTCCACCCAATGGACCTCTCTTGTGACAACAATGGAGCCATTGCGCAAGCCAAGGAGCCTAGATCGCACTGTAAGTCCAAGCACATTCTACGATTTCATCTCATCCGCGAGATTGTGGAGAGAGGCGATGTTAAGATATGCAAAGTACACACGGATTTGAACATTGCGGATCCGTTGACAAAGCCGCTTCCCGCAGCCAAAGCATGAGGCTCACACTAGGGCAATGGGTATTAGATACCTACATGGTTGACTCTAGTGCAAGTGGGAGACTGTTGGTGATATGCCCTAGAGGCAACATGGAGATGTTGAATATATCACATACTATGTTTATGATACATTGCTTTGTTCCTTGAAATAGACATTATCATTATTGATCAATGAGTATGTGACTTATTCATGAGACTCTTAATGCCAAAATGTTGCTATTTCTAAATGATCCCGATTATATTTCATATGAGGAACAAATATGATTCAAAGATCAACATATGTATTGATTGATGATCATGTCTCATGGATCATGGTATGGAGATACCAAATCAATAATATGGACATGTGTTAGTGAACATATGTTGGATAGACCCGCCATGAGACACTGCAGAGATTCCATGTGTCATCAGTTGGTCTCAAGTAGTGTTTATATGGAATCCTTAGACTTGAGATCATCATGGTTCCCAAAGATGCGTAGTAGCTACTTTGGGACTACTAAACACTACTCCGTGGCGGGTAGTCATAAAAGTAGTCTTTGGGTTTGCCATGAAACATATAGTGGGATGTGAATGATCAAGATAGAATTTGCCCTCCTTATGGGAGAGATATCTCGGCCCCTCGATGTAATAGATTATGAAAGTGCATGGCCATGCCAAGGTGATTGAGGAGTTAATCACGAGTTTATAATCCATCACGGAATCGAGAGAGTGATTGAGCTATTAAGAGGATGACACAGGTCTCGCCTTGAGCTTAATCTATATCGTGAGGCAAAGGATTAGTACATGAGAACATTACGAGTTCACCGATATGATCTTTACGTATACTTTGGGGTTAATATGTCTTAGTAGAGGCCGCTATTAACACGGTGACCGGAAAGGTGTTTCGGTCGCGACCAAGTATACGTGAACCTGCTGTCGCACACTTAACGGGTTGGAACACTAATTGAATGTGATTCGGATATGGGCTCAATTCGGATAGAGATCCGGATAGACTCCTATTGGGCCTCGGTCCACGAGGCCCAAGTGAGGAGGTCTATATATATGGAGGCGAGGGCCGAGGAAACGATCCGATAATCCCGAGCTAAACCCCGCCGCCACCTCCCGAGCCAAACCCTAGTCGCTCATGAGTCTTTGGTACACTCGCGATCGGCGTTCCATCCCGGACGTGTGGATACCGGTGGAGGCGCTGCTCGTTGCGGCGTTGATCGGCATCAACAACCTCTGATTGGATCCGCTCGTGGTGTGGTTGATCGCGTGGAGGAGACGATCGGTTCGGGACGATCGACTACTTCCACTACTACCTCGACGCGTGGTTGGATCGGCTTCTCCAACTCTTCTTCATTGCGCTGCCTAGTGCTAACGATCCATGATCCTCCTTAAGCATGATGTTCTTGTGTGCGCGAGAAAAGTTTTGTTTTCGCTATCGTAGCCTTCGCAATCCATTAGATTGCATGTGTCGCTCGCCATTGGGCGATAGGCTCCAGTCGCCCAACCGTTGGGCAACTAGAGCCTATTTCTGTAAAAAATGTTGACACGAAATATTTCTGTTATTTTGAATAAAAATAGATTATTCATACAATAGGCTATCTTGAAGCACTATCTTGAACAAATGACTGGCAATGACTAATATTTTAAAGATCACCAAAATAGCCTATGTACTTCAACTTGTTTATAAGCACTTGGACTAACTATGTTCCACACATCTACCATTAGACTCAAGAGGTTTCATTAACTAAGTTCCAAACAAATGAGCTAAATCACTAAGATATAATTGAAATAACTAGAAGTGATAATTTAAAATATAACTATTGCACACGATGTTAATGTGCTACTTGCATCCCATGCATGTTGTCATCAATGATCACCTAAAACAACAAATAAATCAAAGGTAAATCCAAGATTCAGCAGGTACATAATAAAGCAATAAACATTGACAAAACCATAGCATAATTATAGTCATGTCATCTCCCACATATCTTGTTAACAACTTTTCTTTCTTTTTTTAAATTTAATGCAATGCACGTGCATAAGTCTCATCATCTCATTAGCTTATACTAGTAAAGTGGAGTGCAACACCGGTCAGTGTCCACTCAAGCCTACCCTATTTCATGCGGGGACCTCAAGCCCATCCTCTTTTCTTTGTGGAGAACATATTAGGGAAAATGTTGCTAAAAGTGCTAGTAAAAAGGTTTAAATTTATAGTGAAAGTTGCAGAGGTGACATTCTGGACTCTTGTTGAGCTAGGGTGTGAAAGCACTAGCAGTATTCCATCGGAACACCTTGGCCTCGCACATGTTACCGTCTTCTAAGGGACCATTGGCTAGGCTATGACTCCCTGTTTATACGTCATTGTGGGTAGAGGTCATAACAGATTGTATACAGGCGGATGATGAATTTAAGGTGTGTACAGGTTCTAGATACATATTCACCGCGGCATGCTGATCCGCGATTACTAGCGATTTCAACTTCATGTTCCCGAGTTGCAGAGAACAATCCGAACTGAGGCAATCTTTCCGGATTCGCTCCGCCTTACAGCCTTGCTTCCCATTGTCATTGCCATTGTAGCACGTGTGTGGCCCAGCCCATAAGGGCCATGCGGACTTGACGTCATCCCCACCTTCCTCCAGTATCTCACTGGCAGTCCCTCGTGAGTGCGGCACGCACCTTTTTCTTTGTTTCGGAGCGGGGCGCGTACTATTACCACTACGTACCACACCACTGGGGGTTGTGCATGTACTATTGCCATTATGAGTGGGTTTGATAAGATTTTGCTATAGTAACTAACTTTTAAATTGTGTGTTTTTAAGGTGATGTCTACAGATAAATTATAGTACAAACTATACCGAGTTCAGCTATATTGGCCAAATTCGTATGCAACTATTTTCCTCTGTGTACTGCCCTTAGCGAATAGTCTAGAATGCAAAAATTTTAGCCGAAAACCATAAGCCACAGCCCAAAAGAACCAACTCTATGTACCACACCACTGGGGGCTGGTCACATATGCTAAACTACATTTTCGGATACGTACAAATACAAAGACAGGATGAATATGACTAATCGAATATGAGTAGGATACGAATATGACTCGAATCACAAAAATCCGCTTAAATTATATGCCTAATGTTAATGATATGCCCTAGAGGCAATCACGGAGATGATTATATCACTTCTATATTTATGATCTTTTAAATAATATGTTGTTTTGTTCCTTGAATAAATGTCTTTCATATTAATTAACAAGTATGTGACTTATTCGTGGAACATTTTATTTATGTTTTGATGTTATTCTAAATTATCCCTGATCTTATATTATTATGTGGGACAATTATGATTTACAGATCAACACATATATTGATTGATGATTATGTTTCATGAATTATGGACATGGGATATCAAATTAATAATATGGATACATGTTAGAGAACATGATGTTGGATTGACCCACCATAAGACACTACGAGAATTATTATTTTCTTAAGTGTCATCAGTTGGTCTCATATATAGTGTATATAGGATCCTTAGACCTGAGATTGCCATTGTTTTCTACATGCGTAACAGTTTACTTAGGGGTTGCCAAATACTACTCCGTGACTAGGTGGTCATAAAATTATCTTTTGAGTTTACTATAAAATATACGGAGGAATATGAGCGATCAAGATGGAATTTGCCCCTCCTATATAACAGGGGAGATATCTTTAGACCCCTCGATGTGGTTGGATTAAGGAAGTGTATGGTCATACCGAATATGATTGAGGAGTCAATCATGACTGAGTAATTTACTACAGGTTCAAGTGAAGGATCAAGCTATTATAGGATGGCACACTTCTCGTCTTGAGTTCGATCTTGTATCATGAGGCAAAGGGATCAGTACATAAACACTATATAAGTTCACTCGATATGATCTTCATGTATGTTTGGGAGTTGTTATGTCCTGCTAGGAACTACTACTGACTTATGGACTGGAAAGAAGTTTTCGCCCATGGCCAAATAAACATGAACCTAAATGGTCACACACTTAATAGGATGGAATGATTAGGGTCTGGATGATAGTCTCCGAGTGAGATACGATCTCTACTCATATTGGATAAAGATCCAGCCTGAGGCTTTTCGAGTTGGATACAATATCTGATCGTATTGGATAAGGATCTGATTGAAAGCTATATAAAGAGAGGTGCGAGAGTTGAGGGAGGCATCCCAAAACACACCCATCAAAACACTAGCTGCTACCTCTCATAACCCCTGCCGTGTGTGCTGGTGCTACCATGCCGACACACGGTGTTCCATCCCTGAACGTGTAGACCTTGGTACAGGCACTGCTGTGACTGCGGCGCTGATTGAGGCGATCGTGAAGAGGAGACGGTCGGCAAATGAGATCAACTACTTCCACTACACCGATGCGCTCTTTGTTGAATCAGCTGCTTCAATTCTACTTCTGCTGCACTGCGTGGCTAGTGGTAACGATCTATAATCTATTACTCGCATGGCTTCGTAATTTATGCAGTAGAAAATTTTAATCTGTGCTAGTGTAGCCTATCCATATCCCAACACATAACAACAATGAAAACTAGGAATTTGTTTATTTAATCAACATGCATGATCATCAAATCATTGTATTTTTAGCGATCAAACAATTAATATAGATCATCCATAAAGGCATTGCAATTTCAAATCATCACCAATATGTATAGTTCATCAAACAATTTAAGATGTTGAAGGATCTTGACCCTCCATTATGTGTTAATTATGTGTTTGGTGATTAATAACAACTAGATTTATGAGACTAATATTTTCCATGAATTGATCAAATTGGTTAGGTTCCATGAAAATGAAGGCTTTAGATGATGTCTCATGTTGATGATCTCCAAATCATGATCCCAATATGAAGGGAGCTCATCATGTGTTGATGAGCAAGACAAAGGCTCGGACTTGAACAGAAGATGATCATCATTAAGTGAAAGTTTCAAGTAGATACGCAAAATAAATATATTACTAGTATAACTTAAGAATGTGTTCCTAATCTTTTACCGGTCTCGGTGTTTGGTTGAAAAATTGAATTGCTAGTAAAGATTACCATACTATTAAGAGGGATATTATCTAGTACCTTGAGTCTTATCATGTATTGATAGATCAATCCTGTATGTTTTAGCTCTCCTATGTATGATGCTATTATTTGTCAATGTGTTTTATAAAATAGTTTAGGCATATGTATATATCCTTATAGCATGTTGCTATAGTATGCAAATGGTTGAAGTCCATATACCTACTACTTGTGGCATGATTTGAAGTTTGCAAAAGTATTTTGTAAATTATTGAAGTTCATGTATTTTTTCTTAGCATGGTCTAAGATTACTTATTGTTATTTTCATGGGCTTAGACCATGGTGGTGACTCTTTAGAGTTATTACACTTTCTACATTGATCTAATATGTTTGAGATCATGCAAACATGTGAGTTGTTTAGCCATCTGAATAAGCTTTTTGTAGGGTCTAAGATCACTCAATTTCGATATCGAGTCAAAAGTTATAACCGTTTTTCAAAGTATCATTTGTGTTAAAAAGTAGGGCTAGCCTGACTGCAGTCTGACCTAGCCTAGGGAGAACGGTAGAGGAAGGATAATACATCAACAATTTTTTTGTTCGGTCTTTTCCTCCTCCACCCTCGAAATGATAGGTGGGAATTCTTGCTCTGTGGGGCATAGGCCCTTATCGTATTGGTTTCTGTTTAAAAAAGCCTAAAGCTAATATGAACATCTAGCTTCTCGAAGCGGCTTCTCTACTTTTCTCACTACCACCTCACTCCAGGGATAAGACAAGGGGTCACGGGTACATCATGCACCCCACTCCTCTCGCTTCGTCATGCGCACGCATCTCTCTCTCACACTTTTTCCACCGCTCATCTACTCCTTCTAAAAGCCACTTTTTTCAGCTATTACTATACATTTTTCAAATTAAAGACATAAACCACAGCTAAAAATCATCATCAAAAACTAATACGAACGCTCCCATATTTCCCTGGAGAATTGGATGTGGCCATCAAATCCACTAGGGGACTTACTCCAAGTGAGTTTGGTCAGAAGTACCCAAACAAAGTCTAATTGGGCCCTGTACCTCGACAACCCATGGGAAATTCTTTTATGAGGGGATGGTCATGAATAGAGTCTATTTCTGTTACCTTGTCTTCCCTAGCCGAGATGCGTGGTTTCTGGGCGTATTTATGGGCCTTCGTCCATGAGTGATCACGCCAGTCCATCTCCCTAAGGCCTAAAGGCCAACTGCAACTCTCCAAGAGTCCAACCCCTAACCCTTGGTGTGGTGGTGCTGGTGCTGCGTGCGGCCGAGCGGGCGCGTAGGCGCCGCGCCCCGGTGGCTGGGCCGAGGCGATTGGGCCACAGCCACCGAATGAGGGCAGCAATGTCTAGTAAACTGATTTGGTACTTGCTAAAAATTGATTTGAATTTGGCAATTCGCAGTTTGTTCTTGGATTCAGAATTTACGTTTCTAGGAACTTAGAAGTTATGGGCTGTTTTTTGGTTTTTGGCTTTTGATTTCTCCGAAAGTTAAAATATATGGGATGATTTCTTAAAGCAGACTCTTGAAATGGTTTTTCGGACCAAAAACTATATGCCTCGTCCACGTCAGTGTCTCCGTCCTCTGCTACATCTCACAAAAATAGACAAAACCATTAACCACAACCAAAAAAACAAAAGCATCTAACTAATGTTCGAATGTTTACCACGACAGCAATTCTCTAGGAAGTTAGTTGACATTATAATGGTGGAATTAGTAACGGGCCAAATTAATACACTTACACCATAGTACATCTACTATTATGCAAAAAAAATAGTATAATTTGACGCTTATTTATAGAGTTTTATTTACGGCCACACTAAGGCAGTAAAAAAAGCTTGAAGCTCACGAGCTATTCGAGTTTGACTCGTTCTAGGCCTAATTCGAGCTCGTCTTGAGCTTTAAACGAGTCGAACTCGATCTTGATCTCGAGTTCACGAGCTTCATTGGGCCGAGTTCGAATATTTCACAAGCCTCGATTTGAGCTTAAATAGTGATACATTTTAACTCTTACTGAGCTTATCCAAACCAAATATGAGCTCGAACTTTCTTGTTATTGAAAATTAGTGTACGTTTGAATTATTTTGATTATTATCGAGCTTACTCGATCCAAGCTTGAACCCGAACTTTTCTTATTGTTGAAAATTAGTGCATAATAAATTATTTTAATTGTTATCGAGGTTCAACGAGCCGAGCTTGAGCCTACTTGAGCTTAGGCTGAGCCGAGCTCGAGCCCAGATCCAGGTTCAGACCCTGTCGAGATCCGAATATGCAAATCCATACTCTCCTGTATATTCTGCACCAGTCTAGAATCACGCTGGTGCACATAGTATAAACAAAGATGAAATATCGACCATATCACGATTCACTAAGAAAAGACTCAAATATTATTAATTATCATAGTTACGACCTTATAGCCAAACTTACAGATAATAGCCTGAATGGCTAAAGAAACTTGTAGTGGAAAACAGAAATAAAGAGTAGTAGCCATTCGATATACTCACAAGCAATCGACTAGGGAGCGAAGTCCTAATCCGCAAAGTCGTCGAAGTATCCTCCTTCTGGTACCTCCTTCCTCAACTGAACAAATATGGATATAGCCGTGAGTACAAAGAGTACTCAACAAGTCGTTTGTAACAAAGATACAATATAGTATGCAAGGCTTATCAAAGCGAGGGTGAAAGGTTAATTTGTGTAAAGCAATAATTTAAAGTAAACACAATAAATAGATTGAAAAGCGAGATTGAAAATGATTAATAAATAAATAATCAAAGGAATGGAAAGAATCACAAGTGAACTGACTATTCACTCCAATGAACCACCCGTGAACTACTATTCACGTAATGAACCATCAGTGAATCAACCATTTACTTCCCAACTTAACCCATTCAGATTTTTAGTCTGTAGCAGTGCCTCTACCCCTCATGTAAAATCACCGAGCATTGTCCATAACTAGGGACACGGCTATTCAAATAGTTTGACACTCTGCAGAGATTGTACAACTTTACCTACAAGATATGATAATCTCATATTGCTACGCGATTAACACACTTTCTTTGGTATGCGACAGAGAAATCATGACAATGCCTTTACAATGTTCAATCCCAACCCAATTATGCCCGCTAGGGTTTCGCCTCACACCCCCTC
Source organism: Bonia amplexicaulis (assembly GCA_036346245.1). Lineage (NCBI taxonomy): Eukaryota > Viridiplantae > Streptophyta > Magnoliopsida > Poales > Poaceae > Bonia > Bonia amplexicaulis. Next base: position 7,077,145 of record CM070766.1, read on the forward strand.
CCCCTTGCACCTCATGGAAATCAGCAACCATGTTCATCACAATGGCGGAATCGAAATTTAAATATCACAAATTAGTCAGCTAGGTCTATTTCATACTAGACATGTGGTTGTACAGTAAGACTCAGATCAATGGCGTACAAAGTTAAGTCCTTAAACATTACCCAGGCAAAACATCTACATCCCATTGTGTGAATTGCACCCCCTTTACTGCATGATCATTTGCCTAGGTGAAAACCAATTTTGTATAACCCACACCAATGACACCTCCCATGTCATGGTACTCAAATTTTATAATTGTGATTACAACCACGATTCAACATCTCATTAAGTCAAAATTAATTATTTAATCACATGTGATGATAAACCCAACGTTACTATAAGCATGGCTAAGCATAATAATCGTACAACCCAAGTGACAACTAGTATGGCATCACTAGATACCATCCTATGATGACAATGTAATCATGGCAACCAAATTATCAAGGAAGGATTAATCAATTTGGACAATAACTACGAATACAAAGGTTTATAATAAAATAGCGAAGCATGATAATTTAAACAAAATAATACATAGTAGAATTGAAATATGGATTCAATATGATCAAAGAACACGACTTGCCTTGGCCTTGCTTAGTTACCAATTCTTGGTCTTCAGATTCTGGTTATGCTTCTTCGAAGACGTGATCTAACAAGAGAGAAAACGAATGAGGCACAAAATAAATTCAAATAAAATCCAAATAAACTCCAAAAACTATAAAAACCAGAACCAAAATATTGAGCTCTATTTTATATGAATTTAGAAAAAATAATCGGGTCAATCAGAGCTAGGACGGAGAAAAATGGGCTCTCGAAAAATCTAATCTAAAGGAAAAGGCTGAAAATTGGAAAAGCTATTGTGTTGTGAACCTGGTGCATGGAAAGGCTGCTTTACGGTGGACTCGGTGTATGGAATAGTGCACGTGTGACTGGACGTGCTAACGTGGCGGTTAGGGCTGACGTGGCTGACACATGGCGTGACATCTCGGATCTAGGGCTGAGGTGGCATCCGACGTGGCTGCTGCCTCGACTAGCTGGCTCACGAGTTCACAGAATAGTGTATCTAACATGTGGAACCCACACATCCGTGGCTCGGCTCACGGTGGATTCGGTCCGTGGAGAAGGCGAATCGTTGGTCAGGCGCGGGTGCGGGGTGACGCGGTCGGTGCGTGAACTGAGGCGGTGCACAGCGCACGTCGAGCGAGGCGACCGAGTGGCGGTGGGGTTTGGCGGCGGCGACTAAGACAGCGACGCGAGACGGCAAGGTGGGATGGGTTGACGGCTCACTAGTGAAGACGACGGCGGAGGTCGATGATTAGGCATGGTGGCTCGGGCTCAACGGCGACAAAAATGACGGCCAAGGCAAACTCCGATGAGGACAGCGACGCACGACGAGCTCGGTTCAGGGTGCGGAACACAAGAGGGCCGCGACCTATTTATACCCGGCCTCGAGGAATCCACGGCGGGCACGGACGCCGAGTCCGGGGTGGAGACACGTGAACGCCGAGGTGGACCTGTCTCGCGCATAGCAGTGAGAGTCCACGAAGAAGACCATGAACAGTGACTGGGTCGGTGGATTGGTGACGCATGGCAAAAGTCGAGATATAGCGGTCGGTAGTGGATGGCATAGATGAACACTACCGGGCGCACGGATGGCTGAGATGGGGCAGGAAGGGGATCGGACGGCTGGGGTCTAATGGCCAAGAGAATTTGATTTTGTAGGATTTCTAATTTTCAAAATTCAACTAAATTCTTTTGAGCTCTAGAAAATAGCAAATAACTCCAGAAAAATTCAAGAAAATTCTAGAAAAAATTCTCAAGACTCAAGGTATCTAAATAAAATACTTTTAGCAAATGTTAATGTTTTATTTAGTCATGTTAAATGCTTTTGATTCTGAAAATTTCAATTTAAGCTTGAATTAAATCTAAAAATCCAAATGGTGACTTTTATTTTAAAAGCTTCAAAAAGGCTCTGAAAATCAGAATGTTATGGACCCTAACTTGAGCTCGTTTATAACCCAGGCCACGCCACTTATTCATCTCGTCTTGCCTCAATTTTTATCTTAGTTTTTATCCCTATATACTTTTTGTGTGCCAAGTGCCAAACTAGCTAGAAATGTCTAACAAATGTAACTTTGTTGTGCACGCTTCATTAGTAAGGCACATCTCTTGTGTGCTAGCTGCGTTTTTCAATGTTTGCATGCATATTGTAATTCTTGATTCACTTTAGTATTCTACTAGTGTGATTACAGCTTTACCTGTGTGTGCTTGCTTTACCATTGGATATTAATAGTGATCCACACTGCTATACCTAAGAAATAAGTAATAATTTTGTAATACATAAAATAGTAGAGTATTACTAAATGAGCAATATACTATAGATTATACAAAAAAATAATTATAACGCTTAAGGCTAAATACCTATATTTTAGATAGATGTACCTGTCTACATGTATATCATTACTGTTATAAAAAACGAGTTGGTGGTTGTACGTCTATTCTCCTCCAACCGCTCTATTTACTCAACTTCTCACCATTCTTCATTTTCCAACCGATCAAAGCAACTCTCTTCTATAGCATAATTCTCTATACATTTAATAAGTTTCGTTGTAACGCACAGATACGTAACTAGTAAGTATATAACGAGCTATAGCAGAAGCGGGGCCGTCGTTGTCTAAGGTAGTGGGGATAAAATCTCCCTATACCCGTCCCTTAGTAAACGAAAGCCTCACGATTGCTGGGGAACAAAGCTCCATTGCCATCCCTCGACAGGACCCTGGTAGCTACATAGGAATACGGGGTGGGACCATGGGAGAATGGCCGTTGCCATCCCTAGTGGCGAGGGAGCCAGGCCAAGGCGTGGGATTTGGGGATTTTTGGTTACACCAATAGAAACGAAAAATGGGTGAAAGTTTGAAAGAAAGATGAGGTAAAAATAAAATTTCGCCGTGATTGGATTGGTTACCGACGCTCATGCAAGGTCCAGGAAACTACAAAAACTGCCCCACCATTGCCGGGGAACGGCGCAACATTGCCATCTCTAGACAGAACTGGTAGCCAAGGTTTCAAATCCCGCTACCAGAGTAAATCCTGCTGGAGGGCCGGTACTGGTTACTGGTCGGTAACTAGAAAAACTGGCCGGTAACCGGAAAAACCGTCGAATTTCACACGTCAAAATCTGAATTTGAAATCGGTAACCAAAAACCGGCCGCTAACTGTCTAAAAAACCGCTAAAACCCGGTTTTTCAAATTTCAAATTGAAATTCCTAACATATTCATGGCAAAAAAATATGAAGTCAAGCACGAGAGATGCATAGATCTTCTTAATACATTCTATTAGTGTTAAATAATATAAATATCATTAGGAAAACTAATTTTTACATTCAAAGTTTAAACTTGAATTAAATAAAAAAACTAGTGATTTTTTTTCTCCTAATCGACACCGGTAATACCGGCGATTATCGGCGATAACCGGCCGATTACCGCGGGTATTTGGAGCCTTGCTGGTAGCTAGCTGGGATGGGACCATGAAACAATGCCTGTTGCTATCCCTAATGGCGAGGAAGCCAGGCCAAGTGTGGAATTTGGGGATTTTTTGTTACATCAATAGCAGGTTGCTCGATGGGAGAGGGGGAATCGCACGTTGTGTTTCTTTTTGGCTTTTCAAACTATTTTTAGTTTCATCATCTTTTAGTAATCACTATTTATTAGACTAATAAACTGTAATACAAAAGAACACCCTGGTTCTCTAGGTTTTCTACTTGCCTACTCTTGTTGGAAATAAAAAATAGGTAAAATTTTGAAAGAAAAGTAAGGTAAAAATGAAATTTCGCCTAGATTGGACTGGTTACCGGCGCTCATTCAAGGTCTAGGAAACTCTAAAGGCGGGATTCAAAACCCTGCATAACACTACCATTACCATAAATGTAATCTTGTGCTTGCCAGAGGTGAAATGTGGTTCAGGATGGGCACCAAGAAACAGATACCCAAGATAAGAGTACGCAATTCTTTTTCTAAGTCAACCCAGTTTGGAAGATGCTTAGCATGATTATGGTTCCCAGCGCTGATATGGTACCCAGAAAGGAACAACCACAGAAACCAAACAGTAAATCCTCAAGAGCAAACTGTACAGTGAAATAACATATCATATGTATTATGTATAAATACCACCAAGTGTGCTAGCAGGTGATTCGCTTTCACTACTCAATTTAACATCTCAGATTGTTCCGAACATATTTATTTCCCTATAAATCATGACATGGTTCAGGTAATCTGACTCTGATGCGGTGCTGCCATCCCACTATTTCTTGTCATCGCCTCCAAACTCCGTAGAATTCCCATTCCAGAAAACATTTCTATCATCAGATGGACCTTGATCATCGTTCCTCAAAGTGTGAATATTACCACCGAATTGTCTAGGCCGCCTTCTCAAGGTGCTTCCAGAGCTATCGCTAGCTGCTTGTTGGCTCCCGTTACCGGAAAAAGGTAGGCGTTCAGAAGCTGTTTCCATTCCATGACGATTCCAGGGACCAGAGCTCGGTCCTGTATCACAGAAATGTAAACATAATTGCAACACTAAGAAATGTAAGGACAGATAAATATAAGAAAAAAGGGATACTATAGTCTAGAGTTGCACTCAGACCAAAAAGACCAAGGGAACACCAGCAGAAGAGATTAACTGGACTAGAAGGAAATAAGAAAAACATACTGTACTGCTGCAAGCCTTCATTTGCCAGTTGCTCATGATTTGAAGAAGTGGGGTTTCCTCTTAAGTAGGACAATGGATTCGCGTATGACAGGGCTGTTCTGAGATAACCAAAATATCCCCAAACACCTGGATTGTCTGCATCTATATTGCGGTCCACATCATTGGACGATGATGATGATTGGTGCCCAGCCACTTTAACAGCTTGACGATGTGGAACAACAATAAGAGCCTGGCGGGTTTCAATACCCAGCTCACACAGCGTGGATTCCATATCTAAACAAGAATTTGACGATCAGTTTGATGCCAACAATTCAACAGTATAGTCCAAAGATAAAGAGCCATTGAGTAACCAACGCAGGAAATATTCTGATTAGAAATGATCATGATGCAAAATCAGAATAGAGAAGAAAAAAAAGGTCGCCATGCTTGTAATCCAATTTCAACACAACTGAAACACAACGTGACCATACCTGAAACACCATACTCAAATTGACCTACAATCCAAGACAAAGTGTAAAAGTAGTATAGTCAAATTATAGAGGGAGTATCTGATAGTAAAAATCTATTTTACAAGGTAATTTATCATAATCTGCAATTATTCTTAAATATTACTCCCTCCATTCATTTTTATAAGGCATATTAGATTTTCAAATTTATTTGCAGATATAAGGCGTGCATGCAAATTGAATGCTAGTTTCTCTCGTTTGCCCTTATTTATTTCATTTTCTCTGCCAAGCATTTATACATGACCATCCACACAACCATCATTTGTCATCATTCCAAAGAACTTAATGCACGGGCGCGCAAGTCATTCTCTTATGGATGCCTCAAATTTAGAACTCTCATAAACTTTGTGCATGGTCAAAACATGTCTAATTAAAGGGAGAAATAATTTACCAAATAAACGATAACTGTCCATTAAAAAAGTATGGTGATTCACGTGCTACCATTTGCACATTGATTACATGATCAGCATAGTATTTAATTTCGTTTAATTTACGGTTCTTAACCAAGCAGATTTTACTTCCATCTGCCCCTATGTAAATTCCACTTCACCCTTATACAGAACACACCTAAGAAAAGAACATTCGATTGATATCATTCCATCTTAAAATTGTTAGAGTATTTATAGTATTCCTAGAGTTATAGGGTTTACTCTTGTGCTGTGTGCATGTACTCTTATGGCCCGTTCTTTTCGGCTTTTCAATCAACTTTTGGCTTCGGCTACTATCTGCCAGTACTATTCATCAAACCTACCAACCGCAGCCCAAAAAATCGGACCTATATATTGCTCATTGGGCTATTGTAATACAACTAACTATACACATTTGCATTCCTCCTCTCCATCTAACATGGTATCAGAGCACTAGGTTTTCTCATAGCTTCCATCCTTGTGCTGCCAACGCCGCTGCCCCAAGAGGAGCAATCTACACTACTTGGGGTAGCCACATCCCAGCAGCTTCTTTATTGTCCTGCCAAGCAACCTCCTTTAGCTTTCCCCGTAGCAAATCGAGCTTCATCATCATCGGATCTGGCCCCTCGAGCTCGCCTTGGTTGCCGCTGATCATCTTCTTCACGTCTCCGACCTCGATCCACGCCGAATCCGGGTACCACGCCACTAGGGTCTGTGGCTCAACATTGTCTTCCCTGGCGAGCCTCTTCATCGTCGCCGTCGTCTCCGAGCTCCTCCATTGGATCCAGGTCTAGGGTGCTACCGACTACTTATTCAGTTGCCAGCGGCCTCGTCGTCATCTCCTCGAGCTCGACCCCGCCGTCTACCGTCCAAGCTACACCCAGCCTAGATCTAGTTGCGCCCCTTTCCAAGCCAACACCGCGTTGTTGCCCAAGGCTACCGTGCCGACCTTCTCCTGGCCGTATCTGCTCCTCATCGCCGCCGATCCCTAGGCGGCCGCGTCGCCGCCCTAGCTCTCTCTCTCTCTCTGGGTGCCACCACCGTGTCGGATCTCTTCTTCCCCGTGCTGCTATCACCGCTACATCTCCTGCCCCGCTACTGCAGATCTGTCGAAGGTGGCCACTACCCTTGGGGGCTGTCATCCTCAAGCCATCGCCTCTGGTCGCCGTCGTTGCCCTAGGACACCACCGCACCGTCGCCCAGTGGGCCGCAACTACAACGTCGGGCCTCTCCTACCAGATCTGGTGCCGCTTCCATGGTTGGCTCGTTCACAAACCAGCACATCTTCATCTTCGACGTGGTCGGTCTGGATCTGCTTGCCCCTGCAATATCGCTCTTAGGGGTCACCACCGACGGTCGTCCTCAGGCTTCCCTGACCAACTCACTCCTTGGCTGTTGCCATGCACCTCCAATCAAACCTTACACCAGCTGCTACTGCAATGAGCATTCCAGCATCCACCACCTGCTTCAAGCCACCCGCAACCAGTCCTACTAGAGCACCGTCACCGCCCTCCTCCTTTCTGGAGTGTCTCCACTCCCTTCTAGCTAGTGTGCTTGCTGTAGGGAGCTTTGCCTCCTTCGGCCGCTTCACCAAGCTCTTCTTCAACCCATCTCTCTTGAAGAGGCCATTGCTATTTGGGCAGAGGTTCTTGGTGGGTTGGTCCAGACTCTTCGTGGGTTGTTGGTCATGTGCTTCTACATGGAGATGTTGGGCCGAGGATTATTTTGTTAATGCTGCTAGTATTCTTATTGCTATTGAGTCTTTTATTTTTGAGTCTTCCGTTGCATCCATCCAAGTTTGTAGCACCTATCTGTGAGTTTGTCCATGTCATGCAAGTCTTCATATTCCTAGTTAGTCAGCCGATTGTTTTTCTAGCCACAATCCATTCTCTTGGATTAAGTATCGCCCTCTCCTTCCTTTTCACATGGCAACAACCGGCGCTCCTCTCTAAGCCGCTGCAGATCGTAGATGTCATTATGATGATGCCGCCTTGAGAAGGCCGCGCGCTTCCCTTTTGTGCCACCACCGTCTTGTGCTTTGATCTGCGCCGTCATGCTTCTATCTATCCTCATCGGCTTGATTTGACAGTCCGTGGTCGACTCTGCTTCCTTTGGTCTTTGCCTTTGCAGCCCCTGCACTTTTTGAGCTATAGTTTGTTGCACACTTGCACTACCCTGAAGGGAAAAAGACCGCTTGATAGTTGACGGATATTTTGCAAGAGCTGAACGGTACAATGACATCTTCAAGACTAGAACTTTGGATTTTCCCTATTTTAGTTTCAACCTTTTCAAATGCAATACTATTGCATACACCTTGCATTTAAGAGGGGAGTGTTATGAGTATTTGTGGTATTTCCTAATGTTCTAGGTTTACTCTTGTGTTGTATCCATGTACTCTATATATTACCCATTGGGTTATTGCAATACAACTAACTATTCACATTTGCATTCCTCCTCTCCATCTAACAAAAATGCCATTCACTAGTAAACTTCCTACAGCTCAAATGTCTCAGGTAGTTTTAAGAAATTAGTATTACCATGTTCACAATAAAGGGGCAATTCCTCCTGACAAAAACCAAAACTTTACTATTATTACTTACAAAGAAGTGCAAAGATTGAGCATACTGAAAAAATAAGCTGTACTGTCTCAATGTATAAACTGAAATAAGGTGGGCTGCGCCTTGCCATAAATGAAGAAAATCACACTCATTCCATTATTCCAGAATCTAGATGCACTCTAGTAGTTCCATAGAACAAAAGGATTATTTCCAGAACCCTGCTACTCTAGGATACTGCGTAGAATTCTTAGTAGGTTTGTGCTACAACTTGGAAAAACCAAGATGTATCAGTAATTCCTGTATTCAATTAACCAAAATTACCATAAGGAATTAAACAAACAGAATGAAACATGTGCATAGCTTCTTAATACTGCATAAAAACATATGATGTAGCCATTATTCTAGAAAGGATTTTGCCCTCTCTCTATAAGGATTATCTATACCACCACTCCATCTGCAAGGTCATAAGTCCTCTCTTCACTGAGGCATGTGGTTCAATCCAACTTTTCCCATCAACCGACAGGAGCAATGATTATCCACTTAAGCATACAACAGACTGAATATAAATATAGATATCTCATTTTTCAGGGTTCCACCTTCAGCTTTAGGGTGGAGCTACTAATGCCTCTATGTTCCAAACCAATTTCAGTTTTTTGTCCCACCGGAGTAGAAAGCCCACTGTGTGCAACATGCAATGCAAGAGATCTCACAAACCATGGTTAGAATTCTTAGTAGGTTTGTGCTACAACTTGGAAAAACCAAGATGTATCAGTAATTCCTGTATTCAATTAACCAAAATTACCATAAGGAATTAAACAAACAGAATGAAACATGTGCATAGCTTCTTAATACTGCATAAAAACATATGATGTAGCCATTATTCTAGAAAGGATTTTGCCCTCTCTCTATAAGGATTACATATTGCGGGGGAACTTCTATACCACCACTCCATCTGCAAGGTCATAAGTCCTCTCTTCACTGAGGCATGTGGTTCAATCCAAATTTTCCCTTCAACCGACAGGAGCAATGATTATCCACTTAAGCATACAACAGCTGAATATAAATCTAGATATCTCATTTTTCAGGGTTCCATCTTCAGCTTTAGGGTGGAGCTAACTAATGCCTCTATGTTCCAAACCAATTTCAGTTTTTTGTCCCACCGGAGTAGAAAGCCCACTTTGTGCAACATGCAATGCAAGAGATCTCACAAACCATGGTTAGAATTCTTAGTAGGTTTGTGCTACAACTTGGAAAAACCAAGATGTATCAGTAATTCCTGTATTCAATTAACCAAAATTACCATAAGGAATTAAACAAACAGAATGAAACATGTGCATAGCTTCTTAATACTGCATAAAAACATATGATGTAGCCATTATTCTAGAAAGGATTTTGCCCTCTCTCTATAAGGATTACATATTGCGGGGGAACTTCTATACCACCACTCCATCTGCAAGGTCATAAGTCCTCTCTTCACTGAGGCATGTGGTTCAATCCAAATTTTCCCTTCAACCGACAGGAGCAATGATTATCCACTTAAGCATACAACAGCTGAATATAAATCTAGATATCTCATTTTTCAGGGTTCCACCTTCAGCTTTAGGGTGGAGCTACTAATGCCTCTATGTTCCAAACCAATTTCAGTTTTTTGTCCCACCGGAGTAGAAAGCCCACTTTGTGCAACATGCAATGCAAGAGATCTCACAAACCATGGTTATTAAGCCAGTGCAGCGAGGCGCGGCGACTCACCACCTTCACACAACAATATTGCTTATGGCGCGCGGCGTGGTGACGCCATACACACAAGTAGCCACAACAATATAGAACTTCCGGAGGGCCCAAACAGAAGAAATATAAAAAGAGGACTTTATTGCAATTTCAAAAGATGAGGGCTAAATTGCAAAATGTCAAAAACCCCTCATAACCGACGTCCAGCCGCCGCCCGCTCGGCATTCCTTCACCCCCTGCTTCTCTCCCTCTCTCCTTTCCGAATCTCCTCCACCTCCAGCGTGACGAGGTCAAGCTAGCTCACCGACGACCGTTCTCTCTTCCCGCCGCCACTCTCCACCGCCCCAAGCGGTGAGCATGCGAGAAGGCGAGTTCAAGGTTATTAAGGCCTGCTTGTTTTGGATTCTAGGCCACTAGCTACTTAGTAGCCAAAAGCTCCCAAACAAAGTCCAGTTTTAGGCTAGCTTCGAGAATCAAAATCTGAAGTCTGAATTGTACTAGAATCAAGAAGCGCAATAGCCGAGCTTCCCAGATTCTACTAACTAATTACCACTAAAATTTGAAACAAATTACCCGCAAATGCCATCGAATAAAAACCCCGCCCCACTCGCCTCGCATTCCCCCACCCCGCCTCCATCGCATTTCCCAGACCCGCTCGTCCTCCCGACGGACGTCCTCCCGACCCCCGCCTGCGTCCTCCCGACCCCCTGTTCTTCCCGCTGCCTCCCTCGCCTCGTTCCTCGCCGCCCACCCCCCCTCCTCCTCACCGCCGCCCTCCCCGCCTGTTCCTCCCACCGCCCACCCCGCCCCCTCCTCCCCGCCGCCTCCCGGATCCCCCGCCGCCGCCTCCTCCCTCCCGCCCACCCCCGCCCTCCCTCCTCCGCCCTCCCGGATCCGCCCCATCGCCTCCCGCCGCCTCCAACGGAATCGCTCCCATCTCCTCACCGAGCGGCCGCGCAGCGTGAAGGTCACGGCTCCCTCTCCCATCCTTTGGCCACGGCGGCGAGGGAGACTCCGCGCCGCCTCGTTCTTCCTCCTCCACGCCGCGACTCGCACGCCCAAATCCATCTAGAGTTTGTGTTGGCGGCGCGACGACAAGAAGGCCGGGCTATCCTCTCCCATCCTCGGCCTCACCGACGGTGAGGAAGACCCAGCGTCGCCGATCTTCCTTTGTCCATCGCCCGACTCCCAACCGCACCCCAAATCCATCTAGGGTTTCAGAGGCGGGCAAGCAAGACAGCGGCGATGACGGCTTGTTTGGGTAGCGTAGATATTTTGGTTATTATCATCGGCTAGTCTTGGTGTGTTATGGCTTCGTAGATAGGTCATTGTAGAATGTTTGATTGCAATTGTTATTGTCGATCGCTGAATTACGGAATGGAGATTATAAGCTTGCTCGAAGAATGCCAATTTAATTTGGTTGTTATGGATTGAAAATTCGGGATGCATTGTTAATTGTTGTTGTGGAATGAAATGTTCGGATCGCCAATTTAACCGGTGGTTTTGGATTGCAAATTTGGGAAATGTACACTTGATCAACACAAAGAAACAATTTGAGAGAAAAACATGAATTGGGGTTTCTACCTTCCGAATGTTCGAATGCTAATTTGTCGATGTTAGTGACTATCTTCGCATTTACACCGTTCTGTGATATGCTAGTTTACTACAACAGTTCTTGCCAGTAGCCAACATATATTACCTTAATTGGTTGATAAGTCCGAATATCTTGGTTGATATGAGAATCTTGTTAATGCATTTTATAAAGTACATGTTGGTGTTGTGTACAGGACACTCAACAAGCGGTTTGGGGTTTAACTTGAATATCTCTTCTATCAATACATAATCGTGACATCAACTCACCTAAGGGCATTTCACCAATACATCTATCATGATACCAAATGCACTAGAATCCGTAATGCCAAACAGGCTAGCTACTCGCACCACCGCTACTCGGACTATCCACTACTCGAATCTCCACTAGCTACTCGGACTGCCTAGCTTCTCGAATCTAAAGCTCCCCAAACAGCCCTAAGTCGTAAAGTCGAGTCGAGTCGTGATGCTACCGACTTGGAGATTAGTCGTGACTAATCCCGACTAGTCGCTGACTACTCTACTACTTGCTTGTTGCTCGATTGAGAAATCATATATGAGGATCCCACAACACCAAATCTCATCCAACAATTTGCTTGTGAGTTTGCATGACAAAGATCTAGTCGTATATTTCCCTTTCTCGGTTTTGTTGGTGTGATTTTTCATTTTTTTCCAAGTTTAAATGTTTTGAAGTACTTTCGGTGAGACAATGAGTGGCATACAAGGATGATGCAAACCTTGATTCGATGGCATATAAGGAAATAATCCAATAACATTGATGTGCACATTCGAGCGACTAGTCGCCGACTAGTCGGCAAGTCGAACGACTAGCGCAGCTAGTCGAGTCGACAGCACTAACCGGTGCCTGTGTGCCGACTTGTCGACTAATCGACGATTAGTCGCGACTAGTCGCGCGACTTAATAACAGAGGGCAGGTTGCCCAGTGAAGAAGGAGGCGGCGCCACGACGGAGACCGAAGCCGACGAGCCACGGAGGAGACCCGATCTGGCGGCGGCAGTGGGTCCAACGGCGGATCCAACTGCGGCGACAGCAGAGGAAGTGGATCCAGCGGCGACGGCAGATCCGGCTGCGGCGACAGCGGAGGCAGTGGATCCGGTGACAGCGATGATGGATCCGCCTACGGCGACGGTTGAGTCAGTGGATATGGCAGCGGCAACGGTGCATCCGGCAGGCAATGGATCCGACGACGGATCCAGCTGCGGCGACGGCGGATACAGCGCACCTCCATGCCATCCGGACGGTATGGACCTCCGGTCCGCCACGGCGATATGGCGACGAGATATTGTCGATATCTCGACGCCTTAATAACCGTGTCACAAACTTGATCGTATTTATCAGTGTGGAACAACCAACACCCTGAACCCAATTCAGATTTTTTTTTTTGGTCCCATTAGTAGTAAGAAGCACATTTTGTGCAACATGCAAGCATACTTCATTGTTATACAGAAGCTCGATTGTCTTTATCCCATATACATCAATTCTCGGCAATTTGGAATTCAATCAAGAAACCATCTTCATAGTCCATACATTCCGATTAATCACGCAAAGATAAGTTATTTGCAGCTAATCAACATCTCATAAAGCAGAATCAGCCCTCACTGATGCAAAAAGAAGACAACTAAAAGTAATTCCTTGAAGTACAACAGTGCATGGGATTAGTCTCTCCTCAAGATGCAAGAAAAACAACACTTTATGCCTATGCCTTCATGAGTAATATGTCTATAGGAGTATAGGACCAACAAGCTCTAACTAAAGAGTGAAGACAAAAAAAATCTTTCGTACAAGGTGAAGATCATGTACCTTGTTCCGTGAAGACTTTTCTTGGATAAAGCATAGCAAGATCATATGATCTGACCCCACTACCTTGGTTTTCATCCACAAAATTCTTCACCTTTCTTAAAACATCTTGTTTTGTCAGTTTAATCTGCAGGCTAGGTCCATTGGGCATACGAACTACCAGCTGAATATCATCTGACTTCACAGAATTTGAGGTTAATTCAACAGGGGCACTAGCAGTTGCTGCCTTATCTTGTTCCACAGGCAACTGCAAAGAAACACCTCTATTAGTTGTTGTGCTGGGAGCTGACTCTGAAGGAACTGTAATGCAGCTTTTGTCCACTTCAAACTTTCTTTTTGGTGATGGTGTACTGCTTGTTTGATTTGGATTTGTGTAACTGTCAATATTTGAGCTTTTTGAACAATCAGGCAAAGCACTTTTAACTTGGGTACTTGCTGAATCTGGCTTTTCCTCAACAGTTGTATTGCCTGGAACTGATTCTAATTTTGAGCCTTCTTTTTCACTTCTTTTTAAAGGTTCCTGGTGCAGATGCAAGCAGCAAGTTATCCCTTTTCTTCCACTCCATTCATCAAAACTTCCATTTAATGTTAAAATAACAGACTATGGACATGGGGGAAAAACCCTTACATTATGGCTTGTGCTACTTGGTGATTTTGACACCAAATCAGAATTAGCAAATCCACTGGCTCCAGAAGTCCCTGTGGATTGATTTGATGAAATAGAAGGACTTTCTGAAGTAGATGGACCTCCTTGAGTAGGCAGAGTGGTAGAAGCGGTATTCACAGGTTCAGCCATTCTTGAAGCAAGTGATGCTGTTAACAACGTTGCTGCTGTCTCCTACAATGATCCACAGTAGCTTGTACTAAGAATTTAGAAGAGCTATAGAGCTAGTGAGAAAGTGTGAAGAACATCCTAACACAGTTCCTAACTTCCTATGGTAACGTAACAAAAATATAGATTTTCCTACAGAGAGAGAGAGAGACCAATGTTATTTTCTTTTCTCAAATATATGATCTTTTACTGGTAATGCAGTCAGAGAAACTTAATCGCATACCGCACATGTAAGGATCTCAAAAATGCAAGAATATAATTTCTGACTTTGATGATGGTTGTTATTGGACAAGGAAATCCAAAACATGCTCTTCGGAATGATCATTCAGGAGTAAAGACTCAATTTCACTAAAAAAAAGTCGCCTGATCTTCTTAGGTATTATAAATATTTTAGAAAATATGATAGTAAAGAATTAGAAAAGTGGACTGTTAATATACTTTCACTCACCGATGGACATGAAAATTAATCCCTCTAGATTTGTACCTACAGTTTTATTTACAGCGATATGATTATAAAAATCATATCATTTGGGATATCGAAGATAAATCATTGATTAATTAGTTAATTAATGCATTCGATTATTGTTTGACCAAAACGGACTATAAGAGGCATCAATTAATACCCTCAAAAGATGTAATTATGTTTTCTTGGAGCCAATCAGTGTTTTAAATAGAGCGCTATAGAGACGTTATGTTAGGGACGTGGGCCAGGGGGAGCCACTGCACATCAGGGGGGCAACTGGTACTGTTCACGTATGTTATGGTTACTGTAGCACTTGGCAGACAGCCCTAACCTGCCAAATAAGGGATAAGATCCCATTGTTCGGAATTTAGTGATTAGTTTCTATTTGTTAGGGACATGATTGAGATTATATTCTATTTGTTAAGGAGAGTCCATCTATATAAGTGATTAGTTTCTATTTGTTAGGGACATGATTGAGATTATATTCTATTTGTTAAGGACAGTCCATCTATACAAGGGAGGTGCCGGTCTCCCTTTCTCCTAAAGCCTCCCCCTTTAAGCTGTGCCATCCCGGCCATCTTCTGGACGGTATTTACCCCGTTATGAACTAGGTTCTAGTATCTCCTCCGTGTTCTTCTCTCGATTCAGTCTATTTAATTGTAATTTTATAGAAAGTCTTAAATTGCCTTCTTTTACTATCATATAAGTTTGAGGGCTAAATTGCCTCCCCTGGGTTAACCCTAGCCACCGCTGTGCCATCCCGCCATCTTCAAGATGACGCCGGCCGAGACGCCGACGGATCTGCGAGATGGAGGCGCCGCCGCCGCCGAGACGAGATCTGCGAGATGGAGGCGCCGCCGAGACCGGAGTGGCGAGATGGAGGCGTCGCCGCCGCGCGGCTTACCCGTTATGAACTAGGTTCATAACACGTTATAACGCTTACCGATTGGTGGCAAGGCAGTCAAAGGCGCCGCTGTAGCGCGACGCCTTAATTATGGGTTCATAACAGTTATAACACCGCAGCGCCATAGCAGTCCTCTATGGCCCACAATAGCCTGCTACAGCTATTATAGCGTACAGTGTGTGTAGGGGTGCTTCAGTACAAATGCATTTCAAATTTTCTTATCATCAATTTGTGGCATATTTAGTCATCTTCCACTTTGAATCCTTAACCCAAGACTTTGACACAAGCATGGTTGCCATGGCACTCTAGCCAGGCGCGACAACTGGGGGCGCCAGGACGCCAAAGCGCCTAGGCGCCCGCCTAGGCAATGATTAGATGATGACTTAAATTGGCCTAATCAGGACATATATCACACATATAAATTAGAAAATAGAGATTATATTAGAGATGGCCCACTACCCACAGCCCACAACACTACTAAGCCCAAAAGCCCATCTAAGACATCCATCCCCTCCTTCTGTGCCCTGATACTACCAGCCACCACCTCCTCTAGCCGCAGCATTCAGCAACGTGACCAACAGAGGAGATAGGTGAGCAGAAAAGCAAAGAGGCTCGGAGCAGAGGAGGGCGATGGGTGACGAGCAGCAGAGGAGAGAGGTGAGCAGAAAAGCAAAGAGCCTCGGAGTAGAGGAGGGCGATGGGCGACGAGCAGCAGAACAGACCAGAGGAGAGGGAGTAGAGAAGAAAGGAGAGGGAGGGAAGAGCACTTGTGAGGCAAAAGGCAATGGCGGAAAGCAGAGAGGCGACAACAACATGCTGCAGACGGCGGTGGTGGATACGCGCTGGAGAGGTCCACGACCAGCTGCGGCGGCGGCTAGGGCTCCCTCCAAGGGCCTAGGCCCTCTCTTCTCTCTCCCTCGTCACCCAGAGGCCAGATCTGAGACCCTCTCTCTCCTAGACTGCTGCCAGTCAAGGTGAACAGCCATGTCGTCTACTGCTGACCGACTGGACAACATGTCATCGACTAGGTGACGCTATGGCCACGCCATGACAACCATGGACACAAGTACAATAACAAGCAATGCTTATACAAGATAAGTTATTTTACATCGAGATTGATTGTTTAACTTTAAGATTCTTGCAAATGTACCTGAGCATGCTGCACCCGCTAGTTTGCTGCTATCTTATCCTCTATAAAAACACATAGCTGCTATCCTTCCACTATGAAACATTGGTGCCAACACAGCTCAGGTGATCTACGAATTTAGGCAACCATCACCATGATATAAAGTTGTTCTCCCAAACTGGTTCTTTAGGCACATAAGCTTTTAATTTATCATGGCAAATTAACTTGTTAAGCCCAAGTAGCACAAGAGCTGTAGCGGTAACAGTGATTACTCATTGAAGTTATGACAACTCTTTCATGAAGCCCTAGAAAGAAAGAATGCACATATCTGGAAAGTCATGTGGGAAGTTCCAAACTTGGGAGATACAAAAAAAAAACATATATCAACTGGAGAAGGGCAGAGTCATACATGACTAACGTATAAAGTGAATTATGCTACCCAAATGGTGGTCCAAAATACAAGTAGAAAGTAAACATAATATACATAATCAGAATTGTGCAAACTGAAAACATCTAACGAACAGGCATGCAGTAAAATATGACACATGATCTGGGTTTTGTATGGTACATACCTGCAAATGAAGGGCAGCCCATGCTTTCTCAATACTTTCTTTGAGATCTTCAGAGCGGATATATCCCTCTGGGGAAAAAAGGCGCTCATTTTAGCACTGGTCCAAAAGTGTCACTTACTGAAAGACTGTTCATGCCAAGAAAATTGAAAAGTACTAATTTACAGTACTCTTACCATGATGCCATACCATGACACCATTCAGTCCAATGACAGACATACTTGGTATACACTTCTGTGGATCTGATTGAGATAATTTAAGGATGAAACTGCACAAACTAATTAGAACACTATGATTATAGAAATGGAGAAACACTATATCCTTGATTTAGCTGCAAGACCTATTCAACAGATGTCACACTGCAAAATGCAGCTACACATACTCAAGCTATGACAAGCAGCAAAGCAGGTGTATCACCAGAGATTATAATTGTAACAGTTTATATATATTAATTATTAACCATACATGATCACATGGAGTCAAAGTTGTCAGGATTGGAATTCAAGGTAGGGTCGTTTTTGCGTTAGCAGGATCGGCATTGTGGGATCATATTGTACAATCTTGGTAGATCTTTGTAGATCGTACCTCGAAAGATCCTATGTAGGACCGGGATCGGAACGGTTCCACAGGATTGTGCGACACGCATTGAGATCCTTACAACCTTGCATGGAGTGTGTGACGTCATGCTGATGACCAATAAGAACATATGTTGGTACTCTAGCAAAAGGATGGTTTATTGCTGCAAATCCCACTAGCACTCTAACAGAGCACCAAAGGAAGTCAATGGAACCATCCTTATATTCAAGCCCGCTACCAACATTGACACTATACCCCAAAAAAATCATTCCCTCTGCTTTTAAAAATAACTACTCATATATATCACACAATGTTCCGAAGTTTTTTTTTTCTCCATCTATCCATGTGAACTTGTCGATCTAAAATGTAACACCCAGCCCAGCTGGAGGAGGACTAGCCCAATTAGTAGTGGGTTAGTCCCACATTGGAAGTTTTGAAGTGAGTAGTAGTAGCAATATAACGCTTGAGAATCCAAACATGGTAACTCCAGATTAATTCTTTTAGGGGAAGCAAGGATGAAATCCCAAGGGAGTTTCTACACATGTGTAGGCCCATCCCACATGGGTCTTTAAGCGAATTTTGGATGCCACATGTTATGTATAATATGGCAGCAAGATAAATTTGTGACAGTGAATCGCTTTGTTGTCCTTCCACTGTTGCCCAGGAAAATATGAAGAACTGCATGATAACAATTGAATTATTTCCACATTTCTTATCAAACTGCTAACTATTTATGATGTTAGTAAGATGTCCTTGCAATTGTAAGTTTTAAATTAAGCATATAAAAAACATGTTTCACCATAAAACAGAACTGTGAACTGAAGTTTATAGATGAACGTTATCAAATAATCGATACCAGATTAAAATCAAGAGGGCACTATCCCTCCAGCAGCTATCCAGAGCAAACATAAACATAGTATCAAAACAAATGAGGCTGTGTATAAAAGGATACAAATAGCTGAAAACTGTAATGCATCAACATTGCCTTGTTTTAGATGCAAGAATATGCAACATCTGCCTACCACTTCGGCCACCTGTGAATATAAACATACATGGATACATGAGCAACTTGCCAACTTTAATACATAACAATCACAAAAAAGATCTTCTATCTCACAAAAGAAATTTGAAAGAACTCACATGTTCATCAACCAACGTTGACTGTTCCAAACTACTTGAAGTTTCATCTTCACCTGAAATGCAGCAATATATGATGTCCTATCAATAGGCTGGATTGATCACTGTTAAATAAATGAAATTGCGAAGTACAACATCAGACAGGATTATATTGGGCATTGTCCTACATGGCACTTTTCTTGTATTGAAAAGGAAATAGGAGGAACTACTGCAACATCACCACAAAAATTAGGCCACAGCACGAATTATAATTAAAAGATAAAAAGGTCAGCGTCAAGAAGGCAAGCCTCAGAAGTACATTGGTCAAACCTGGTCAACATTCTACTTCACATGACAATAATTGGACCTGAACTGCAACAGCATATCTCATTATCTATTACTGCAGACCCTACACTAGTGCAGGAGAATTGCAGAAAAAAACCTTCCAGGTCATCATATGCCCAAGACTGGAGCAGCTTTGTAGGCTAGGGTAGTCACGCTAAATATCCATTAGGTTATATATTTGCAGGAAGGAATCATACAAACATTTCCATGTTCTACTTTTTTCTATCCAAAATCTCTTTACTAGAGCACAATGACACGCTTAATCCAGCATGGGCAGGATATCAGTCTTGTGCATAGGTACTGTTCATATGAACGGTACTGTGTATCTTACTGTAGCACGCACCAGTAAGATAAGCGGTTTGAGTTAGATTGCATCTTATCTTTAGTAGGTTTAGTTTGCTTTATCTCTAAATCCAGTCAGTTAGGAGCCCCTTATTTATAAGGAGGCATTGTCATCCTTTTCAGAAAGCAAGAAGAATGGATTAGCATTTCTCTTGCTCTAAAGTCTTCCCCAATCTATTGTCTTCTCCCCCTCCCAATACCCTGATCTCCATCAACATCAAGCCATGCTGTCTGGTCCTCCTCTATATGGTAGTTACTCAGTTATTAACTAACGTTCATAACCGCAACTCATTCACTTAAGTTGCAATAAAATACTTGGTGAGCATTTAACTTCCACCAATCAAGGGGAAAATTGATCTAGATTAAGAAAACCAATAGAATAAAAAGGTCCCAAGAAATATGGATGATATAGCAACTAGTTACAAAGTACATAAGAACAACGCAAGATTTGGATTTTGACTTAACACAACATAGTTGTCAATTGTGCATTTTTAATATTGGTCCAATAAAAATAAAAGAAAATGTTTACATCCTGATTGGCTTATGCAGAATAATCATGGATACTGCCATCCATCATCAGGCTATCAATGAGGACAAGGTAGACAACATAGCTACAAGCTGTTTAATATAACAACAAACTCACCTGATATGAAGACTACAAAGAGCTTTTTCGCCCTTCTTGATTGCTTAATTGCATCTGGAATGGAACCTTTGTATGTCAAGGAATTTATTGTCCTTTCCATCTGAGTTAGACAAAGAGAAAGTGTATCGTTACATGAAAAAATACATGGAATCATGTGTAAATACCAAGATAGATTACGAAAGGAGAGTCAACTACATAAAATTAAAACAAGAAAAAAAAGGAAATTTCAGTTACAAATTGTTTCTTATTGTTACTAAAGTAACTCAAGTTAATTGGATTTTTTCGCTGTGAAATATTTGTTCTTCGTTTCTTTTTACTACCTCCTTTATGAATTGAAAAGCGCATTGCTTACTTGTTATGATATGCCCAATTATCTCATAATATAACAGCACGAGTGCTTTTGAAAAGAGGAGCAAGAATGTTCACATGGAATTAAAAGAATATTTTTTTGAACGAAGATGTCCACTTTCTTCTAATAACCAAATGCAAGCCACAGGAGCAATCAAAATCATCTTTTCAAGTCAGGAACATAGACGCAATAATCAAGTCAAAATCATGAGATTTCACTACAACTGAAACAAGGTACATCATGCAATAATTAAATCAGCCAAAAATCACAAAACACCATCACTGGGCAAACAAAGAACATGCAACGAGTATTAGACGAATGGTAAAACATAAATCTGAAACAGACCATGCTACTAGTATTAGACGAAGGGTAAAACAGAAATCTAAAATACATACTACGGTGGTACGAAAAAGAACCAAATCTTTAGGATCCCATGGCTTATACAGTTAAAATAAAGGGTGTTGATAAACATCACTCGGATATTTTCTTCCTAACTATCATCCAGATTTGTAATCATTGGATTAGAGATCCAACAGCTATGAATTCTCTCCACCCCCTCCAAAAAAATCTCCCCCTAAAAAAAGGGCCGTTGGATCTCTAATCCAACAATCTCAAATCTGAATAATTGTTAGAAAGAAAATATCCGGCTAATACCTAGGTACACACATAAATAAATTCGTAATCTCAAGTCGAAAAGGAACCCTCCAAACTCTGTCGACTGATACATATGATACATAAACACAGACCTCAACAAGAATCATTAAAATTCATAGACTGACAGGTTAGCAACACCAAATCTGCACAGTAATCTCATCCAGTCAAAGCACGGACGGAGGCAAGAACTAGACCCGAACCAGAAAGATTGCGAAAGAATCAGCGGAAATTTGAGACCGGTCGACCAGGGCATACCAACAAAGAACCGGACGCACAAGCACAGCGCGTCGAAGAACAGTACGAAACTACGAATTTCTCCAAATCGCAAGTCACGCAGCCTGTTCAAACAAGTCACTAATAACCAATAAACATGTAGATTAGTAACAGCGAATCAGCCGCTAAGAACCTTGGGTGGCGGCGGCGGGGGGGGGCAGGACGAGTTGAAAAGATTGGTCAAGAGAGAATTCAGGAGGAGAGCGGGCGTAACGAATCAAAGACTTACCAAGGAAAGTCGGACCGGATCCCGAATCGGGGACGAGGGGAGGACGGAGGAGTGGGGAGGCGGAGTAGGGAACGAGCAAGGCGGACGGCTTCTCGGATCGGCGACGGGTGGACAGGCGGTGAGTCGTGGGGGAGAGGGGGAAGAAGCGGAGGCCGTCGTGCCGTGCCAGGTCTGGTTGAGTTCGCTAAGACACCGAGACTCAGGAGTTCGACTAGACCTGAGCCGGGTTCCGGCCAGGCCTGGTTTCATCTGGGACGGTGAGCCTGGTCCCAGGCCCAACTAGTGCAGAAGATGGGCTCGGCTTTGGGCTCTGTTTTGTTTTCCAGGGCAGCATTTGTGCCGGACCACTTTTGACAGACGTCGGGGACATTCTCGAAAAAAAGATACCAAGGTCTTATTTGCTATTTTCTAAAATCCCAAAAATATAATGAATTAAGACTAGTCCAAATCGGACATAAATTACAAACTAGTGCCGATGGGATTTTTTGTTTAAAAATAATAACAAGTGAGTACAAGCACACAAACTACATGAACGCCCTTACAACATAGAAATAACATTAAGAGTTATTTAGATAGATGCCACGTCAAAGTTCTCACTTTTAAAATATGCCACTGTAAACATTCTTCTTTGAAATATGCTACTGCTTAGGGATGGAAATTGAATGCATGCTAGTATGTGGTTTTCTAGACCATTTCTGTGCAATACTGACCCCACATTGCAATTTATATTTTCATATAGACCGTTTTGCCCCCAAGCCAACTCCCTATCTATCTGGTTCTATCCAACCCAATCTCCTCTCTCTATCCATTTTACCCTAGAGGCGGCAGCGGTTAGGGCGACATCGAAGGTGATCTTAGATATGGCGATGTTGACGAGCACGAAGCCGTGAATCCATTCCCCCAACTCTTCTTCGTCGGCTCAAGTGTAGCTGAAGGGCATGGAATCCTCCGTCTCCAAATCCCTGATAGATAGGGAGTTGGTTTAGGTTGGGCAAACAAGATAGATAGGGAGTTGGCTTGGGGACAAAACGATCTATATGAAAATAAATTGCAATATAGGTCAGTATTGCACGGGAATGGGCTGGAAAGCCCCATAATGGCATGATTCCGATTTCCATCACTAAGTAGTGGCTTATTTTGAAAAAGAATCTTTACAGTGGTATATTTTAAAGTGGAAACTTCATAGTAGCATCTATCTAAATAACCCTAATATTAAAAACGGACATGCGTCCAATAACTATCCTGATATCCAATGTTGTTGAGGATGACCGGGAGAGCCGAAGCTTTCTAGTGACCGTCATCGATGAACAAAGCACTTCAAGGCATGGTTACTTGATAGGGGGTTGTTGAAGACAATGGTGACACCTCGTGGCTGGGTGGACGGGTGGTATTGCTTGTATAATAGATGAGCTGGGTGGACGAGAGGGATCCGTTTGAGCGGTCAATGGTTGTAGTTCATGCTTCGCATATTATTTAGGGTTTTGTATTTTGAGGGTTGATTGGGCTAAAGATAAGATCACTTTATGCATGAGTCCCTCTTAAGCATATTTTGGGTCTTATAGGATGTGCTTTTCTCTAGTCTAGATCGAGCTTACTTCTTAAGTCACGCATGTGGAGTTACTTGTCAGTTATCCTTTTCCTAGAGACCATGTGGAGTATGTTGGAGCTGAACTCATCAATTGTGATCTCTACTCTCTAGGAGAAAACCCACGTATGCTTTCTTCCTTCAAATGACATATGCATACGAGTAGGGAGGACAAACAAACACATGGGAGACTTCTTTTATGGCGACGCATGCATTTTCTTCTTTCTCTGTTATTCACTCGCCTCACTTTACTCAACAGTTTACATGGCTTAAATAGATACAATCGGACAGCACATGCAGGCCACTCACCTACTATAGCCACATGACTCGAAATCTAACAACTGACTTCCTGTGATCCTGTTTTATCGACCTCACCTTTCATGACCTGTGCACACTACGCTAACTGAAGAATACTCACTCCTACGACCTTCGAGTCCTTCTACGACTTTCGACCGCATCCTTGCTACAGTACTCTTACGAGTATGACTTACGACCATGACTGCTACAGTACTCTTACGAGTATGACCATGACTGCTATAGCACTCTTATGAGTACAACTTACGACCATGAATCCTCGACCACGGCACTTCGACCACGACACACTTTGACCACGGTGCCTTGACCATGGCACTTCGACCATAGTGTCTCAATCATAGCTTCATCTCGATGCTTCGACTTCTACACGTACTCGAACACACGAGTACTCTATATGAGTCAAGATTAGTTCCAACAATTTCTCCCCTAATCTTGACATGTCAATCTTTGTTGCGTTCAACCGCACTATCTTGTCGTACGTAGCGACCTTCTCTTCTTGCCACGCACAGCGGCCACGACTTTTACCACACGCAGCGGCCACGACTTTTACCACACGCAACGGCCTTCTCTTCACACGACTTACAGCAGTCCCAAACCACTGTTCATGCATATCTTCATCTTGCAACAGCCTCACACTGCCATCATCTCGTAGTGGCTTCACATCATCATCATTGTTGGTCTCACATCGACTCCTCATGCGACGATGGCCTCCAACACCGGCATCGACCTGATGTCGAATCATCTAGAGGTGTAGACACTGACATTACCCATGGCTTCACAACTTAAGTGTAGGATCGTATGGCACAATCAGAGGGGGTGAATGATTGCCTCCGCCTTTTGATACCTGAAAAACAAATCTCAAACAAAAGAAAATCAATCTACTTTTACCTGTTGTAGATTTCAATTACAACATGCTCGACTGCTTGCACAATGGCTTGCTTGACCTTTTTACTCACACTCGATGAATGCTTTGATCGCTCACTTCGACCGCCGCTGCGACCACTTGCTACGACCACACGCTTGACCTCCTTTGCACCTAGTTGAACTCTCCTTCCACTCAAAAGCTTAGGTCGCACAAATGCTTTGACCGCTCAAACAGGAACATGCCAAAGACAACACTATGCTCGTATCGCACAAGATCGAGATGTGTTAGCACGCCACTACGAGAACACAAGAAAGACGATGTTTGAAAACCACACCATGCTTTGATTAAGAGAACAAGACGACGTCGATGGCGATTTCTTTTCTTTGAGATCAGATCTGATAATTTACTCCTATCCATCTTTGTGGCTACAAAGCGCCCTCATGGCATCCCTAAAAACTCTAACACAAAAAGCCTCCACAAAGCCATGACTAAAACCCTTAGCCTCTACCTGCTTTTATATGTTAGATTCCTAAACCGTATTCGACTCAAACACGAACATGAAATCCTATCTCTTCCTCAAATCAAGAGACCCGAAACTCTTCCAAACACGAGTTTTATTCAAACTCTACCTCTTCCAAGTTATGGACTCCATCCACAACTTCTAACTCAACACGTGACGAAGCCTCCAGGATCGCACCTCCCATATCTTCATCACGCCTCATCAACTTCTGTGTCAAAGCCTTCAGGACCACACCTCCTATAGCTTCTTCATACATCATCACCTCTCGTGTCGACACCCTTGAGACTACACCGCTCGTAGCTTCTCCACAAATCACCACATTTGATCTCCACGTGCTCCAGCGGTAGCCCGACCACCTCACGTGACTTCCTCAACCGTCTAGACCTCAGATCTACCCATCCTAGTCTCGGTCCTCCTCATCACCAACCATGATCGTCTCCACGCTCATTTGCACAAGCATAGACCAAAGAAACATTTTTCCAACACAAGTTCTTCCCAACTTGACCGTAATCAGCACACACACACGTATAACCACAACCTCAACCAACCATCAGTCAACACCAACTAGGTCATCCACGAGCACAATATCCAACGCTTTCCAAAACACCAACTTTAGATCACTCAGTACGACCGCTAACCCATCGAGTACTCGAAAACAACAAGTACTCGGGAATTATCAACGCTTCACTCAAAACACTCGGAAATGGTAGGCATCGAGCACTCCCAGCCTACGACTATGACCATCAATCAATAACCGCACCATCAACTACTGAGAACCAATCGCGTATTGCAGCACCGACAATCGCTATGACCACCTACTACCTACCTGGTACTGTAGCAACAAACACCGATCACCTACTGCCATGCACAGATTAGTCATCCACTTACCCAACATGAGTACTCGAGGTACTCGAAGAATGCAAGAATTAAAGCACTCGTACTAACCGTGAAGTCTACGAGTACAAATCGTGAAGATTACGGTAACCGATCACAAAGTCTTCGACTTCCGATTGCAAAGTCTATGACTACTGATCACAAAGTCTAAGACCACCGACCAGTAGAGTCCACGATTATCGAGTATCGACTAGGTATTGTAGCTACGACCATCAAAAAGTACTGTAGCTACGACCAATGACCGGATACTGCAGCAGATGCCCTTACGACCACCGACCGGTTCACAATCGCTTACGACCAGTGAAGTGTTGCTTACGACCGGTTCACTGTTCAAGGTCAAAATCTACGATTACCAGGCATGGTTGTTCTACCATGGTCGAAGCCGGACATGGTCAAAATCTGAAGAGGTCGACTTACTATGGTCGAAGCCAGCCATGATCGAAGTCTGCCATGATCGAAGTCGGACATGGTTGAAATCTGACATGGTCGAAGTATGTCGTTCGGACCTACTAATCGGACCATCCATCACAACGATAATCGGACTACCATCTGATACTTCGATGCAACTCGAGCATCATCCGATACTCTACTGCCACTTAAATGCCGTCCGATACTCCAAAGCTACTCGAATGCCATCCAATACCCCAGAGCGACTCGAATGTCGTCCGATACCACTTAGACTCGACTGAAACCACTTGGATCAATCAAAACTACTCGGACCCGACTAAAACCACTCAAGCCCAATTGAAACCACTTAGAGCAGACCAAACCCACTCGGACCCAACTAAAACCACTTGAGAGCGATTGAAACCACTTGGACATTGTCCAAAATAACTCAAACTAGACCGAAACTTACACAAATGCAAATTTCAATGCAACCCAAAAGTCAATTATTTATCATCACTAAATGCACTGATGAGAACATCACTTCTTCGGATATACACAACACTCCTCCACTTGATATTCAAGGACCAATCACTAGAGCTCGCGTCCGATAATTGAATTACAGGTGAGCTCGTTCCTAAGTACTTCATTTTGTTCATTTGAGAATCGATTGCTACCTAATGATTTAATTATGATTAGGAACCATGGAGAGGATCAGGAAGTACTTGGAGAAGGGCTAGAGGCGCACAAGGCCAGCAAGGGCGGTCGAATCATGTTGGATGTCCAACTCAAGCCGACTTGAATCCAATTCGAGTCCGTGACTAGAACCGCACTAAAACGGACGCTCAGATCGCATCCAGACTTCGTTTTGAACGTTCCACATATGTATAGAAAGCTGAGAAGACGACCTTTCCAATGGCTCTGGTCCCATGTCAAAATTCCTTCTGAGTCAACGGGAATCGTCGAAACTATTGAGCGTTCAGAATCTATCGTGGTGTCGCGCCACCGCCTTTTGGGCCGCTCGGCTTTGTATCGTGTTGGAGCCCATTAGGCGCGCGTCCGAGGCCCTTACTCCTTTATATACAGCCGCCACCCCACCATTAGGGTTGGGTTTTGCTTAGATTAATATGTCTTTGAACAGTTTCACCGTTCATCGGTTTGTGAGACCCCAACTTTCGAGTGCTAAATCAATACATCTGCAATTCAGTTGTGATCTTCCTTGTTCTTGCTTGTGTTCTTCGATTCGCAGGAGAGGATTAGCCTTCTTGGCGAGGTCAATCGGGTTTGGGACGTGTTGTTCGGAAGCCGGATTGATTTGTGTCGCGCCTCCACCAAATCGAACATATCCAGAACCTGTTGGAAGATCGGGACCCCGTTCCTATCATGCACGACCACCATATGGTCTAACAATCTTCCTCTTGATGAATACATTGACAACACAAAATAAAATTTGCGAAAGGAAAGTTTCATAGCTACAAAGATGACTTGAAGAAAAGCTCGAACAAACTCGAAAGCACTAGATCTCAGACAAAAACGAAAGCACTTGAAAAGCACTCGAAAGCTCAGCCAAACTCCCCCTCAACACAAGAGAAGCCAATTTTTAGCAAATTTCTCAAGTTCTTCCATTTTTTTCTCCCCCTTTGGCCATGTAATCATCAAGAAATACATATAGAGTTATTCTAAGAAGGAGCCATGGGAGTAACAACCAGGAAGCTTTGTACATTATACAAGTCACTTTGAATTGATTTAATAATTTAACCAAGCCATCTTTTTGAGCAAAGGTATCTATATCATATAAAGCCATATATCCTATAGCACTATTAAAATAGGTATTTAGCATGATTAAGCGATTTATATCAATGACAAGCATCTCAACAATGATCAAACCAATTATAAAGAGCACAATGAGATATCACAACGAAGAGTCAGAGCCTAAAAGTGAAGCAAACTTTAAGTCTAGATTAGTTAGCAGTCTCATAAAATAACCTATTGCTCTACACTCAATTCTTAAGCATGTGACATGCTTGTAGCGTACTTATTTTCATGATGAAATATTTGTAGCAAACTTCTTTTAAATGGTGGCATGCTTGAAACATGCTTCTTTTCTTTTGTGCACTTTTTGTGCTTTTTTGTTTAACCATGGCATGCTTGAAACATACAACTTTTCAATATTCTCTTTCTCAACCTCATCACGACGATCGCCACAAAGCCGCCAAGACAAGGATCACCGTCGCGCCTCTCTCAACACTCCGGTTAAGCCGCCGCCCAAAGTTTCCTACCACTGTCACCCACAGTTTTCTGCCCCATCGTGTCCGCCTCGTCTCGCGCGCTTCTAACGTCATTACTGTGTGGGCATCACCAGTCAGTCATCACCCATGTCCTGAGTGTCGTCGCGTCGCCTCTGTAGCCACGCCGTTGCCACGGCCAATCAACCACTCCCACATCGCCCGAGCTTTTTTGGCTATAAAGCCCCTGGTCGATGCTCCCATCGGCACTGCCCTGCTCCGCTCTACCTTCCACCCCAAACAATCGGCCTGTCCGTGCCTCTAGTTTTGCCGGTAGCCCCTTCTTCCCCAACCTCGGCCTACTAGGGATCTGCCACTCGGAGCTACACCAAGTCAATTCCACCAAGTCGATTCTACCAAGCCAGAGCCTCCTTGGAGCAATGCAAAGCCATCCCCATCCTTGGCCGGACCTTCCGTCACTTACATTTTGTAACAGCCCAAAATTCGCTTTCTTTAAAATTTAATTTCAAATTAATTATTTAAAGTATTTGAACTCTATTTGGATTTTTCTGTGTTTTTCTGGATTTTAAAAATCAATTTTAAAGTTAAAAAGTATTTTTGTAAAACCAAAAGACCAAGTTCAAGTTGGAAATATTTTCTAGTAAGTCTAAAACATTTTTATAGAATTTTTGAGAATTTTCTAGAATTAAAATTTAATTTGAAAATTTAGAAAGGTATTTTATAAAATTATTAAAAGCAAATTTGAAATTAAAAATATTTTTATCAGGTCTAAAATTGCTCCAGGAATGTTCTATGAATTTTCTAGAATATTTAGACATTATCTACTATTTTCTAAGTATTTACAAAAATTATCTGGTATTTTCTGAAAATTTAATACGAAAATTAAATCCGGATTTAATCTCATGTCAACACGTGTCGAGCCCGGATTTAATCCATCTCTCTTCCCGTTTGAATCTGAGCCATTCATCCTCACTTAACCCCCAACGGCCGAGATCCTTCCCTCTTTGTCACGTGTCGCAAATCCGGCCGCATACCCCTTCATCTCGCTCTATCTCTCACCGATGGGTGGGCCCCACCCGTCAGGGTGTCTTCCTCCCTCCCTTCTTCCTCCTCTGGCTGACGCCATTACCACCGCACCCGAGCTCCGCCTCCTTCGCCTCCCTTCCGTTTCTTCTCACCATTATTGACTCCCGAGTGCCCCTATTTACTCCCCACTCACCGCCGTGAGTTTCCCCTCCTTTATACCCTCCGTAACTGCCGCACCACCCCTCCCTCTCGCGCCTTAACTCTGGCGAGCCAACCGCCGGCCATTACCACTCCCCTCCACCTATAAAACCCTCCCTAAGGATCCCCATTCGCCGCTTCCCTTTCCCCTCTCCCAATTCCTCCCCTCCGTGCCCTGAGCACTGCCACACCATGCTTCGCCGTCTTCGTCGCCGCGCCATGCTCCGGCAAACAATTGCCGGCGTCCCGAACCGCCTCGACCCTCGCCACGCCTCCTTTGCCTTCCCATGCGGCGGCGACCACCCGCTTTCGGCCGAGCCTCCCGCCTCTCTCTCCGCACGCACCGCCGCCACCGCCTTCTCTCCTCTAGCCGGCCGCCTCGGTCTTCCTTGAGCTCGGTGTCGGTGGGAGCCGCCTGTCGTCGTCTTCCTCCTCCGCCGCCTTCCGGGCCTGCGGCTTGCCGTGAACGCTGCCGCCTGCTTGCCTGCTCCGGCCTAGGCCACGTCGGCCGCCCGGTGCAGTGTGGCAACTGCGTGGCGCTGAGTGGAGCCCGTTGGCGGAGTGCCACCTCGACCTCGTCCCGATCCGTGGATCCGGTCCACTGAGACCGAGCCCACATGTCCGAAAATTCAATTTTTAAATTATTGCCGATAAAAACCTTTTCCTTTATAAAAATATTTGAGCCAAAAATTAAATTCTTGCTAACGTCATAAATACTCTTTTTCAGTACAAAAATAATTCCCGAAAACCGGCCTTCTCCATTTTCTTTCCTTTTGAACTTTCAGAAGCCCTAACTTTCTCATTTTAACTCCGATTTGACCCGTTTAAATTTCTAAATTTTTCTAAAATCATAAACTACCCAAATCATGACTTATTTATCTTTTTTAATTTTTGAATTTTATTTGAATTTATTTGTATTGATTTATTTTTTGTTCTCTTTTTATGCGTAGAACCCGCTGCTGTCAAGATTTTCCCACCCACGAGAAGAAGGTCCAGACAGCGTGCAAGAAGGCAAGTCTTCTTCGATCATCTTGAACGTATGTTTACCAAAATTATTTTATTATTTTAAATCTAAATGCATTGCTATGTTACATAAAATGATAACTTCTGTCTTAAGGAATTAGTTAATCCAATTTTATTATGCCCTTGTTGAATTTGAATGTGATGTACCCTTGTAACCTTAGGTTTTCCTTTGTCTCAGTAATGAGAAAATTACTAATTCTTTGCTATTAGAACGGTAGTAAATGCTTAGTCCAGCTATTCAACCTTTGTAACCTGGGAATGAAAAATTATATTTCATTGATCTAATCTTGTTATTCAGAAAGTTAGTGAAGATTGGTGTTGCCACCGTTCTTTTAAAATAAAACAAAATGTGCAAATTATTTTAGACTTGGGTGGATGGTAAGTTTGGATTGGTATGGATTTAGCACAAGAATTAAGGACCGCCGCTTGTGTTTGTCCAAACTGAGCACTACCGTGCAACCGCAAGTCTATATGGGTACGACCTAGCTGATTAACTTATGATAGTCTAGTTTAGGTACCACCAGTGGAAAGTGGGTGCTAGGGATTTACTGGTCATCCACAGTGAGGGACAGGGATTTACTGTACTCATATGACGCAAGAGGGGGCTTCTAACTGTGGTGGATTTAACCCTTCAGCGGGTGGTGTCTAGCTAGACTAGAGTTAGGTAAAAGCTTTGTCATATTTTATCTGGGTCTCATGCCTAACAAAGCATGTTGGCTATTAAGATAACTTATCTCTTGTGAGTAAAGTTGTACAACCACTTGTGGGCGGGCAAGAAATGCATTCACATGGTAGATCTTTGGTTTTGGTTTGATTTGGTTTCTCGAGAGTGGAGGGAACTCTCGGAAGGGTATCCTGGCGATTGGAGCTAGTGTGGGCGGATGGAACCAGTTGTCTTGAACCTTAGCGGTAGAGCTGGTTATCTAGTGATGGTGGATAGAACCTTCACTATAAAATGCTTAATAGTTTCAGTTAAAATAATTACTTTGTTAAATTAATGCCATCGAAAATATTTAATGGTATTCGAAATAAAATATTGCTTTGTGCAAAAGAACCATATAAACCCTCCCTTGTTAAGCCTTGTGTCTACTGCATCTTTCCAAGACTTGCAGAGTACTTTTTGTACTCACATGCTGCACTAAAAATCAACTCAAAGGAATATGAAGCTCAGGATGGAGATTGCGACTACTTCGCGTATGGATTCGACGAAGGCTTCCCAGAGTACTAGGCTGCGTTCCCCCAATGAATTGCCTATGGCGTATTGATAGGTCTTCACGGGTTTTACTTTTGTTTCCGCTGTGTTTTGTGTTTGTGAGGTCTTGAAACCTCAATTGTAATAAAGAAGCCTTTTCGGTCTGTACTCTCTAATATTGTAATAAAGCGTGATTGGTTACGTATTCATCACTGTTTGACTGTGTGCACTAACTTTGATATGGGACTAGTGCTGTAATACACAGAGGGTCCGGATTCGGAAATCCGGGGTCCCGACACATTTCGCCCGCACCATGCGCCTCCTCCGCCCGTCGCCGTCACACGTCACCAACTCGCCACCGCCGTTCCTGAGCCGGGTCGACCCCCGAGGTAGACTCCCGAGCTTGTCTAGATGCTCCCCTCTCGTTTAATTGAACTCCAGTACCGTGCACCACCGTAGCTAGGCTTCCCATGTTCCGCCGCCACCACGGCTTGCCGCCAACACCCGGCCGACCACAACAAGACTCCGTCTTCTGCAGGCGGCGTGAGTAACCCATTTTGGGGGTGCTCAGCTCTGGCTGCCATCTTCCCTGCCGACAGCGAGCTCGCCGACCGTCGGCAGGAGGAAGACGATGCAACATGTTGAAGCCGGTCCTATGACTACGAGTACCTGGAACTAGTTACGACCACATATAGTCGTTTACGACCATACATAGCCGTTTCGACCACACATAATAGTTTACAACCACACATAGTCGTTTACGGCCATACATGGTCGCTGACGACCACACAGTCGAATTAACAACCACGTAGTCGAGCCTACGACCACGCAGTCAAACTTACGACCACGTAGTCGAGCCTACGACCACGTAGTCGAACTTACGACCACATAGTCGTTTACGACCACGCAGTTGAATGCACAACCACGCAGTCAAGTTTACGACTATGAAGTCATTTATGACCACTCAGAGCTACAGCCACGTTGTCGTCAGTAACTGGTCCCACCCATCAGATATTAATTATTTTTTGAATTTAATTAAACTGAGAACTTCAAAAGGGCATAACTTATTTATCTTAACTCCAAATTGAGTGAAATAAATTTCTAAATTCACCTAAATTCAATATCTATCCAATGTAACTAAAACCATAATTTTTGGTGCACATTTGAATTGTTATGTGAAATTGTTTAGTTTATTGATTTTTATCGAAATTTTCGCACAACGTGAAAATAGCGTACGAGGCCCAGGAGGAAGAAGCTGAAGCTGAAGCAACTCTCGACAATCAAGACCAAGCCGACTGTGACCAAGGCGAGTCAATACTTTGATCATATTGAACCTACATTTTCTGCAAATTAATTCCATTTAAAATTATCAAATTGCTTGCTATTATTTTATGTGCAAATTTATGCTGATTTTCAGCTTATAGATATATACCCATAACTGAACTTGTTAGTACTACACTCCTTTGGAACACCTGAATATCTGAGCCTTATCACCGTAGCAAAAATTATAATGGTATGACTTTTGAAAATAAGTCTGTAAATATACGGCATTGCTTAGTACTGCTTAGAAAATCGGGGGCATCAAAATGCCCTAAGCATTACCTTCAATTATGATAAACTGGTTTGGGAAGTCATGGTGAAAATGGCTGGTGTATTTTGATATGAATATTTTATGCTCCAAAAATCCCCAACTTGCTTAAATATCTAGGCGGACGGTTCGGGGGTATGGTGCAGCAGTGCACGAGAGTGTGGTTAGTGGTAGAACCACCCAGATAACTCTAAGGACCAAATCTTGTCATGACCTCCTATGTAATATAAGTACAACCACAAGTCTGTAAAGTACAACTTGGCTTAGTAGATCTACTGGACCTGGGAAGTCATCTCATTGGTGGAGGAGGTGAGGTGGTGCAAGTGGTTATCTGTGTGACAACTTGAACGGGACACTCGAGGGTGAAGTTTTCCACGACGAGCTAGTCAGTGTGGGTAGTCCAACTGCTAGTTGCATTCTTTCCCACAATATTTTTTAAGTTCAAATTGCTAGGTCTTAGGAAATTTCTAAGTAACATATTTAAACGCAATTTGTGGCAAATAAAATAATCAGAGCCTTTTCTTGATAAGCCATGCATGTTAATTACTGCATCCTATGTATTGGGTCGTGGAGCACGGTGGATTTGTGCTCACCATCGCATTACCAACATAAAAACAGGAGCCCATGACCACTATGCCTACGAGGAAACCCCTGTTGGGGATGGAGGAAACAACAAAGGAAACTAGGATGGCTTCTTCAATTTTGGGTCCTAGACAAGTAGACCTAATGGAGATTGTGTGCACATATAATACCTAAGACTAGGTAATATATGTTGCACACATTTACCCCTCAGTCGCTTGCCTGTGGATTATGGTCTTACTTCTGATTTTGCTTGCGCTGTTGTCTTTTGTAATACAAACATTTGGCCTGGTCGGCCCTTGTGTAAAACTGTCACCCGACGCGGTGTATTTTAAACTTTGGTATGTAATAACTATGATTTATTATGTTTCATGCGATGTATGAGATGATGCAGCAATGTACCTGTGAGCAATATCTACTTATCCAGGGAATAGTGCGGTGATTCACAGGGGATTCTGGATTGAAAAATCTGGGTATGACAGAGCTGGTATCAAAGCATACGACTGTAGGGTAAAAGCCTTATGATGGTCATTAGATAGGGCCCTAGGACTATAGTTTTGAAAATTTGTAAAAAGGAATTCCTGAAAAGATACTAATATTAGTGTTTTAACTTACAAATGTCTGGAGGAGCAGCCAAGGGACAGTGGGACTACCTTGCTCACGGATTGCAGGAGGGAGAGTTTGCGAGTATTTTAAACAAACTACTGCACTATTTGGGCTATAAGGATCAGCTCATCTACCGGGGGTGTAAGGCCGCCGAGGGAGAGAGGGACTTGTGGATTATGGAGGTTTTCATCTATGCCATAGATGAAAAGGATCCACCTCTTGTCTTCAAGACTATGCACAGGAGGAGAACCCTAGCGAAAGCTCTTCAGGACGCAGCTCGCCTAGCTGTGACCCGGTTGTGCGACATCCACGGGACCCCACTACGGTAGTCTCTGTTCCGCTACTATCCTTCCCGCTAGGAGGGGGCTAGATACAATGAGACATTCATGCCGACGGCCGAAGATAACCTGATGCTTACACATCAGGTGCATCTCACCTGCGCCATGGGGACTACCTACACCGCCACGCTCGAGGAGATTTCTAAGCTTCGACAGCACCTACTCGCCAGCTATAGTTAGGTGGAGACCTTCCAGGAGAAGCTCTCCAAGTGCAAGTAGGCGCTTGCAAAGGCAAAGGCGGAGAAGGCCGCCACTCTCGCCGAGTTACATCGGGCCACAGCTGCTACCATGACCCCTACTCCAGTCCCCAAGACACCCGCTACGACTTCTGCTCCACCCCAACCGTGGACTAGCGGGCCTCGCACGATGCTCACCGCTCACAAGAGCGTACGACCCCCAGGACCCCGCTCAGGCTTCCGCATGGAGGAGGCCCGTCATGACCGCGGTCGCTCCCACTTGTAATCGGACTCATTCGACTTCAGTGGCAGTCGCTTCTGTTCTCAATCGCCGGACTACAGCCCCTCTTGCCTCGAGCTAGTTTTATGGAGGAGTAGTTAGTTAGCTAGCATAGTGCTTGCCAGATGTTGTATAATGATAGCAAGCACTAACCCCCCTGTAATGGTACAAGAACTATGTAGTCCACTAGTACCGTAGTCATGAATGTTAAGAACTTTAAGTGTTATGTGTAACTATGAAGCTTAGCTTAGCCTGAGGGCTATATGAGCTGAGCTATGTAGGCTTTTAATTATGAATGATGTGGCCAAGTTTAGGCCCTGTGTTGAAAATTACTTCGTCGTTTATTTTGCCTGGTTAGTTTTTACATGCTTGTTATGGGCTGATACCGCACTCGTTTAGCACTAGTGTCTGAAATACAAGTTTTACCTATAGATGGCCACTCATAGAGTCACTCGAGAGCCCAGGCTAGCGCCAACCCCGACATCCAAGCTGAAGTGGATGCCAATCAGGGAACACCACCCGCAGGCCAGGGAAGAGGCCAAGGCCAAGGTGTCGACCTTCCATCCCCACCGGTCAACCCCACCATGGCGCAGGTCATGGCGCAACAAACACAGATTCTGCAAGCTATATATGCCGATCAACAAGTCAACGCCAGCAGTCACAGTTCTAACCTGGGTAATTTCTTGAGGACCCAACCTCTCACCTTCGCCTTAGCGGATGAGCCTCTAGAGGCAGACAACTAGCTTAGAGATACAGAAAGAAAACTCCGGCTGGCCAGGTGTGCAGAGGAAGACCGAGTGGTCTTCACTACTCACCAACTTCTGGGAGCCGCATCAGCCTGGTGGGAAAACTATTTATCTGCCAGAGGTCACGATGATGCCATTGCCGGAGATGACTCGAGGAAGAAGCAGGCAGGCAAGGGACAGTTGCAAGAGGAAACCCAGAAGAAGAAGGAGGAGTAGGTCAAGCCAACCAAACCCATCGCACCCGACATGCCCATCAGACCATTCCATGGAATGAGTTTAAGATAGCCTTCAAAGCCAACTTTGTCCCTGCAGGGGTAATGAGAATGAAGAAACATGAATTCCGTACCCTAAAGCAAGGGAGTATGTCTATCGGTCAGTACCTCACCAAATTTAACCATCTCGCCCGCTACGGTCTAAAGGATGTGGCGGACGAGGATGAGAAAATCAATAGGTTCTTCAAGGGCGTGAATGAGGACCTACGGGTATAACTGATCGTTTTGGACTTCTCCAGTTTCCATCAGCTAGTGAACAAGACATTGATCCTGGAGAATAAAAGGAAGAAGTCAACCCAAGGTTCCAACCCCAGCACCCGCAAGCACAAGCAAGTGGCCCAGCGACGCCAGGGGAGGTTTACCCAGAAATTCTTCAACAACTCCTCCTTCTCAAGGAGAAGTCAACCCAAGGTTCCAACCCCAGCACCCCCGTCCAAGTGGCAGCTCTTTCCTGACCGCACACCCAACATGCTAGTCTCTTTGGATGAACCCTACCGCCAACCAGAACTGCTTCGGCTATAGTGAAAAGGGGTACTTTATCAGCCAATGCCCCTATAACAAGAACACACCAGTGAAGTTCAACATAGGGACCACTCCTGTCCGTGGTCAAGCATCAGCTCCCAACAAAGGGTACCAGACTCCTCAACCCAGTAAGATTGCCTCAACACCTAACCGTGGCCGGGTCAATAACAGCTGAGGAAGCTTAGGAGGCCGTAGGAGTTTTGATGGGTACGTTTTCTGTCAAGTCAATACCAGAGCATATTCTCTTTGATTCTAGTGATTCTCATTCATTTATAGCCAAGATATATGTGGATAAGCTTGAGCTGCCTACCTACCCACTAAAGAAACCAGTGATGCTTAGCTCGCCTACTGGGATTATCACTGCCACTTTAGTTGCCCTGGGGTAGAAGTCACCATGGAAGAGTTTGGTTTCCTAGTGGACTTAATAGTATTGAACTCCCAGACTTTAGATATTATACTAGGGATGGATTGGCTAGCAAGACATCAAGGATTCATAGACTGTGCCACTAGGAGGGTAAGCCTAACCAAGTGTCCTGGATTGACCATAGAAGTAAAGGTGGACCGACCATATTGTTGGGGCCGTGCAGTGTATCATTGTGAGGACATACCTCTGGAAGGAATGCTGATAGTACAGGATTATCCTAAGGTGTTTCCCAAAGAATTGCCAGGCATGTCACCAGATAGGGACCTTGAGTTCATCATCAACCTAAAGCCCGGAGCTGCCCCAGTTTCTAAGCGACCTTATAGAATGACTGTTGATGAGTTAGAGGAGCTGAAGAAACAACTCCATGAGCTGCAGGACAAGGGTTTCATCAGGCCTAGTTCCTCATCTTGGGGATCTCTGGTACTATTTGTAAAGAAGAAGGATGGCACTGCTCGGATGTGTGTGCATTATCGATCCTTGAATGAAATGACCATCAAGAATAAGTACCCCTACCTAGAATTGATGACCTATTCGACTAACTTGGGGGAGTGGCCATATTCTCTAAAATCGACTTAAGGTCGGGCTATCATCAACAGAAGATTAGGGCTGAAGACATTCCAAATACAGCTTTTACCACCAGATATGGACTGTATGAATTTACAGTAATATATTTTGTCCTAACCAATGCCCCAGCTTATTTCATGAATCTCATGAATAAAGTCTTTATGGAATACCTGGACAAATTTGTGGTGGTGTTCATTGACGACAACCTCATCTACTCCAAGAATGCTGAAGAGCATGCCTAGCACCTACGCCTAGTACTAGAGAAGCTAAAAGAACATCAGTTATACGCCAAATATAGCAAATGTGAATTTTGGCTAAAGGACATCAACTTTCTAGGCCATATAGTGTCCGCTAGTGGGGCATCTGTCGACGCAGCCAAGATAGCAGCTGTAATGGAATGGGAGCAACCCACTACTTGTCACAGAATTGCGAAGTTTTCTTGGGTTGGCAGGATACTACAGGAGATTTATAGAAGGATTTTTCCGGATTGCCAGGCCATTGACATAACTGCTTAAGAAGGTGCAGAAACTTGAATGGACTAAGGCGTGTGAGGCAAGCTTCCGAGAACTAAAGAAGAGACTCACCTCCACCCCTATGCTAGTTCTACCAGATATACGCAAGGACTTTGAAGTGTATTGTGATGCCTCACACCAGGGCCTTCGGTGTGTATTGATGCAAGGAGGCAAAGTTGTGGCATATGCGTCTAGATAGCTTCGCCCTCATGAAGCCAATTACCCCACCCATGATCTGGAGTTAGCCTCAATGGTGCACACCCTGAAGATTTGGTGACACTACTTGATCGGTAACCATTGTGACATCTATACCGATCATAAGAGCCTCAAGTACTTCTTCACCCAATCAACCCTCAATCTAAGGCGGAGGAGATGGTTGGAGTTGATTAAAGATTACGACTTGAATGTTCACTATCACCCAGGCAAAGCTAATGTAGTAGCTGATGTCCTAAGTCGTAAGGCCTACAATAATAATCTCATGGTTCAAGAGCAACAACCTGAGCTTTATAAGGAGTTAATGGCACTCAATCTAGAGATAATAGAACAGGGCACCATAGCAATCATGGAGATACAACCAACTATAGAAGAACAGATCATAGCCGCACAGAAGGAGAACTCCACCGCTCTGAGGTTAAGAAGTTTAATGGAAAAAGGGAAGGCTTCCAAGATAACTATGGATCAACAGGGTGTTCTAAGGTATGGGACACGAATCTTTGTTCCACACCAAAAGGACCTTAAAGACCTAATATGTAACATCCCATAATTTGTGATTTTAAAAATTTAAATTCAATTTAAATATTTTAAAGTATTTGGATCTTATTTGATTTTTTCTGAGTTTTTCCAAAATTTAAAATCAATTTCTAGAATTAAAAAGAAATCTTAGTTTGAAAATTTAACACCAAAATAACATCGAAATATTTTAACTAAGCACAAAAAACCCCCAGAAACTTATATGAATATTTCTAGAATTTTTGAAAGTAATTTCATATTTTTCTGGGCTTAATGAATTTTCTAGGCTTTTTGTAAATCAAAAACTAAAAAGAAAAATTAATTTCCTCCTTCCTCCGCCACGTGATCGGATGGGGATTGCTTCCACGCCGCCGCCCGGGATCCCGCCTTCCCTCCCCGCGAGTGACACGTGGATGGCCCAGACACTGCCACGCCACCCACCTACCCATCTCGGCCGCTCGCGCCTCCTTTGTCCCTCGGCCACCCGATGGCCATCCGACCGCCACCTTCCCTCTCCTCTCTCCCACGCACCACCGGCCCGCTTGTCGCCTTCGCCCCTACCCCGCTCTTCTCCGTCCTCGACGCCACCGCCCAAACCGCCTCCTCCACCCTTCCCGCTCTTCCCCTCTTCCGCGGCGCCGCCACTTCCCCAACCGTCCGCACGCTCCGCCCACCCCGCCTCCCCTTCTCGCCTGTCGCCACCTCCCCACTTGTAGGGCCCCAGTTTTACTATCCGGCATCCTCTCGTGATTTAATGCACTATTCTCGGATCAAGAGATGGTGCTCACGATTCTGTAAAATGATTATCAAATACATACCATGCGGAAGCATAAATAAAATAGTAAACTTACACATGGGCCGATTAGGCCGAAATCAATAAATTGCAGCAGCGGAAGAACGAGCACTCAGGTGGGACCTTCCGGACATGCCCACAGGCAGCCAACTGGAGGTTCGCGACCTAGCCTTTGATATCTTCATCTTCTTTGTCATTGTGAGCAATAGTATTGCTGAGGCGTAGTGGACTGAATCCTGATTCTGGATTTGTTATGAGAGCGAGTGTGAGCACGCTAACCACCGTGCTCCTCGAGCCAATACAGAATGCAATTAAATAGTATGCATGGCTAGTCAAAGGAGTGGCTCGGGTTGTTTTATTTGCCAAAAATTACTCTTTGTATTATTCTTTTTATTTAATCATGGTGTTATTGTCACTGTCTAAAACTCCGAACAACGAGTATCATCACTTATCTAATCCACCGATTATACGCTTTCTATTTTATCACCCACCATCTTATCAATCCAGCCATGGGTGTCTGATTCTCACCTAATCCTAACCTTTCCCATAAATTTATTCCTCCAATCTTAAATTTCACCAGAATCGTATAATCCTGATCTCGATCCACAAGTTACTAACTTGTTAACTACTCAACTTATTTATACTCCAATGTATTTACCTGCGACCCACCGATCAGATGATTTCTATTGCATTATCCAAAATATTAAATAATCGAATCGAAGTTACCAATCACGTACATGAGTCTGAATATCCACCACCAATTCATAAATCCAATCTTAGGCTCATTAGTCAACAATGTAATTAGCTCCTCATTCTAGTGAAAATCTGGTGTCCTTTATCTTGTATCCACCGATATCCGTTGTGTCGTAAATTCCTGATAATCCAATCTTGTGATTGCTATCCATCAATTTTCACCTCTTAATTTCTAATAATCCTCTAACATAATTACTTTGTATTCCGACAAAATCATTCATATTAAGACTTCCTAACAATCCAATCGTTTCGGTCATTGATCCCCAAAACCATAAATTGGCTCTTCCAATAATCTATCTTATTTTATATTGGCTGTCTCTAATTAATTCACTAGTACACCTCCACCAAGAATATCAATGATCAAGTGTATACCCCAATTATCATATCTTCAAGTTTCCAAAAATTCAGTTCACCCATCTAGTATTTGATCAAATCCTATTAATCTCATTATCACCAGCATCTCCCAAGAATTTATGTTAGTTAACCGTGTCGTAATCCAACAATTACTTTTGCACTCCCTAATTCTCCAAGAATCATTTAAATCATCTACAAAGCCTATATATTCAGTTAGACCCCACCAATTTACTCCCAGATTCCACATTATCGTTTCCCTTTTATGATCGATATGAATCCACCATCATCTTTTATACTTTTACCATAACAACTATTTCCTTTTCTACATCTCTATTTATTCTTCCTGACCTTTTATTTGGTGATAAGTATTATCCTTATTTAAAAATATAATACATAGAAATTTACTGAGACTTAGCAGTTTGAACAAAACATAATATGTAAGAGAATGCGATAATAATAGCGATTGATTCCATCCACCGTTACATGGCATCTCACACTATATGCATACTCCTTGAAGTTATAGCCGCTTAACTTATCATCGGGCGACACCGGGACAACACAAATCGTGGCCTTGCACCGCAGTCCACTTTTCCATTCCCCCACAAAGTTTTTGAAATAGAACTATATCGGTTAAGTTCCCATGTCCGCCCATGACCGTGGGCACGGCTATTCGAATAGTTTTGACTCTGCAGAGTTTGTACACTTTCACCACAAGAGACAATCAACTCGTTACCCCACATAATTCCTTTGTCATGCAGTTGAGCAGACCACCACAGTGACTGTTCAAAATATCTAGCTCCTTTTGTCATCTCACCTTATGGGAAACGCCACTTGCGGTGGGTCCCATCTATGCACGGATGTTTTCCACAATTACTAACGCAATGGGCTCCCCTTCCCGTAACGCTTAGAAATGACTAGAAAACCTCACCTCCCTCGGTGTCCCTTTAGGCCTCCCTTGCCCTTGCGTATCCACTTCACTCCACCACCAAAGAGATGAGTCCGGAGTTTCGATACAACTACTTAGCCAAGTTGTACTTACGGACTTGTGGTTGCACTGCTTTACATAGAAGGTCATGATAAGATTCAGTCCTTAGTGGTAACTGGGCGATTCTACCACAACCCACTTTGTGCCTCCACCGCACCATTCACACACCTCGAACCATTCGCCCGATTTTGAAGCAAGTAGGGTTTTGGGAACATAAAATAATCATATCGAACATATACCAGTCATTACCACCATGACTGCCCAACCAAATTTTCTCATGATTAAAAGTGATGTTGGACATTTTCACGCCCATGAATATCTATGCAACACTACGCATGGCGTATAAATTACGGACTTATTTTCAAAAGGTTACTATCATAATTTCGCTAGGGCGACAAGGTTCATATATTCAAATATTCAACAAGGGGGTGTAATATTAATCAAGGCAAACAATGGGCACATAACTAGAATCTTGAATTAAGCATGTATTTGTATATAAATTAACAGCATGTAATTTGATAATTTAAACAAAAGTAATTTGTAGAAAATGTAGGTTCAACATGATCAAAGTATTGACTCGCCTTGCGCGGTTTACCACGGTCTTAAGGTCACACAATGCTTTCTCTTGAGCTTTTGGTCTCTATCTTCTCTTCGAGCTTGACCTCGCTTGATCCACTGAATCTTCATGACTTCCAATTTCCAATTACGCGCTAGATGACTGAATCCAAATAAAAGCAAATAACTCAAAAGATCCAAATAAGCTCGAATAAACTCAATTTAGTTTTATTATGAGTTAATGGGTGATTGGGGGCAAGGTTGGTGGTAGAATATGATGACTTGATCTTTTATTAGCAATCTCTTTTATTATTTTACATTTATTTAGGAAGTTCCATGAGGTAGGTTAGACCTATGAGTTGGCATACAAGTCTTGCCAGGTATTATTTTGTCGAGCGTTAATATCCAGGGCATATACTATATAATGTATACAAATTTTAACTTACCAAATTAACCCTAGGGCCCGGGTTTTTAGCATTTTATGGTGTGATATTTTATGTGCACTCAGTTATTACTAGGCATAACTTATTTTAGATTAGGATCCATTTGTTCGAGTCCTAACTTGCTATATTCGAGTTATGCTCATTATTATTACCAAATCTATATTAAAATTTAATTAATAGTACCATTGATATTTTGTCTATACTTTAGTTATTATTATTAGGTTTAGCTTTATTTTAGCTTAAATTCATTTATCTCATAAGACTTATCAAATGATTCACATATTAATATAGTTACTTAATTAAATCCACCAAAGAGATTTGTTTAACGATGGTATGTTAAATGTTAGTACATATATTACAATTAAGGGTAATCTTTTTGAGTATTTAACCAAAGCCATATTTATTATTATTGCTTTGAATGAATAATTAGCCCTTTTAGGGGATTGCTCAAGCCATATTAATTTTGCATACATGAACTATTCCAAGTATAAATCTGAAATAATCTCATCTACACCCTAATTAAGTTTTATTAGCTTTTCTAAATTATTTCCCTAATTTTTATTAATTAAAATGAGCTTCACAAATCATGATTTCAGTTCCTTCGACAGATCTTGAATTTATAGGAATTTAGAAATTTGTTTCATCCAATTTGGAGTTAAAATGAATAAGTTATGCCTATTTAAAGTTTTTAGTTCAAATAAATCCAGAAACCCAAAACCCGATGTGTGGGACCCATGACCAAATTTTATCCTTTCTTTTATTTTCTATTTCCTTTTATCTGTGCCTATGACAAAGGGGCCCACCGAAGATTGAAAATAAAAAAACTCAACCCAAGACGCATGGAGCCGGGCTCGAAGCAAGCAGGGGGAGTTGGGGAGGAGAACGCCATAGCCAACCGAGCACAAGTGTTACTTGACCCCATAGGGTGCGTTTACCTCTTAAGCCGAGGCCACAGCGTCAAGAGCGGGCAAGCAGAGGCAACAGACGGCGGCGAGGTTGCCGTGAGGCGGCCGGGGTGCCATGGTGGGCAAATGGACTCTGTGAGCGTGTGGAAGGCGATGGGGTGTCGGGGGGCCTAGGGGCACCAGAGAGTGGCCGTCTTGTGCGGCGGTGGGCTGGTGTGATCCAACGCCGTGACGGGAGGCGTAATGGGGCTCAGCGGGCTGGGTCACCACGGGTTTCTAAGAAGCTCTTGGAGGAGGGAATTGCTCGGGATGGCTTCAATCAATGGGCGTTCGGTTGCGGACTTGGGAAGATGGGCGCCGGTGAGGAAGGGGCCCGGAGCTCAATCAGTGGGGTGGGGGCGAGTAGTAGATGGCGATGCACTGGGAGTCAGGGGGCCTTTATAGGCGATTAGGTGGGGCGGCCTCGGGAGGCCCGCTCGCTTGGTCATGTCGGTGAGCGGGCGGGCAGCGGAGGCAAAGCGGCACAAAGAAGAGATTTTTTGCAAAGATACGGCATGATGGCTCAAGGCAGGCGTGGAGTGGCAGCAGAAGCTGAGCGACGTGCGTGATGCTACCGAGCGGTGCGGGCAAGAAAAGAGGCGGCGGCGGGGCAGTGGCGCGCCGGGGTGGCGGTGACCTCCGGTCCGAGAGGAGCGATCCCGGTCCGAACACCTGCACGAGGCGGCCGGGCTGCGGGGCGCGGGCGTCTTGACGGCGCGGCCGGAAGGAGGACGTGCGGGTGGGAGAAGGGGA
The DNA here is from genome assembly GCA_036346245.1 of Bonia amplexicaulis. Taxonomy (NCBI): domain Eukaryota; kingdom Viridiplantae; phylum Streptophyta; class Magnoliopsida; order Poales; family Poaceae; genus Bonia; species Bonia amplexicaulis. The sequence goes on from CM070766.1 coordinate 7,122,081, forward strand.
AGAAGAACGATGGTTCTGGGAGAAAGAAAACGGCTGGAGCAGAAGCGAGGAAGGTTGGGTCGGGCCGTTTGGTGATCGACCTCCTTTTTTTTTCTTTTGTTTTATATATTTACTTATACATTTCCAAGCCTATCTTTACACATATTTTGTATGAAGAATTTCTTATCATAATTTTCTTTTTATTATTTCTCTATTTTTATTCTGTTTTATATATATATATATATATATATATATATATATATATATATATATATATATATATATATATATATATATCTATTTAGTTACTTGTTTATTAGGTACATTTATTTATATACTTCCTGCATGTATCTTCTTGTGTATTCATTTCATGTGTTGCTCTAAGCTCTTTGTATACATATATGTACATATATCATGCTCTGTTTTATTTATTTTTATTGCCTTCTTTTATATATATATATATATATATATATATATATATATATATATATATATATATATATATATATATATATATATACTGCTTTTCAAAATAAAATTTTAGATTTCAATTCAAGCCTCTCCATCCTTATGATGGATCATCTTTTCGATTCAATTCAAAATTATAGATTTCTTTTACTTCCATATTTTCTTTATGGACTTTTAAACCTCAACCAAAATTCAAGGAAACACAATTAAAATCCAAATTCCAAAATATAATGCAAAATGATTCAAAAGCTTTGTATTTTCAAATTTAAAATTTTCAGGATGTTACACCACTCCCCCTCTCTCTCTGCAACCACCGCCGCCCACTCCCCACCTCCCCACCTCCCATGGCACCGCCTCCCTCTCCCTCGCCCCTATAAAACTTGTAACATCCCAAAAATTTGTAATTTTTGAAAATTTAAATTCAAAGTAAATAATTTAAAGTATTTGAATCTTATTTGAAATTTTCTGTGTTTTTTCAGAATTTAAAATCAATTTTTAGAATTAAAATAATTCCTAATATGACGATATAATACCAAAATAAAGTATAAATGTTTTTATTTAAATCTAAACTATCTCCAGAGTCCTCTGTAATTTTTGTAAAATTTGTGGAAGTAATTTCATATTTTTCGGAGGCTTAATGAATTTTCTAGGAATTTCTGAAAATAAAAAAAATCAGAAAATATTTTTCCTCCCTTCCTCCTACCGCCACACGTGGACGGTGGGATCCTCCCGAATCTGCCTTCCTCTCTCCGCCCGCCACGTGTGGCCCCGATGTCCACCACGTCACCCCGCTCGGTCGATCTCCGCCGCCCGCTCCTTCCTCTCACTGCGCCTGACCCCACCCGGTCCACCCCTCCTTCTTCCTCCCGTCATCTCCCTCGCGGCGCCCGCCGTCTTCCCATAACCGCCCCACTCTTTCCGCCACTCCCTCGTCCAAGGCGACGCCGCCTTCCCCAACCGCCTCCGCGGCCTCGCGCCCACCCCGCCTCCCCTCTTCCGTGCTCACTCTCCCACCACCACCCGCAACGGCCGCCCACCTCCACCCTCCCATGACCGATTCCCGTCTTGCGACCCTCCCGACCCTATTTAAACCCTCTCTCGGCACCACACTCCGCCGCACCTCGTTCCACCCTTCCTTCCCTTCTCGGGCTCCCTTACCCTCGGCAGGCGCCTTGCCTCCGCCCGCCTCAGTTCGACAAGCAATTGCTGGCCGACGACGGCCCCGCCCGCCTCATTGTCCCCACCACCGCCTTCACCGGCTCGACACACCTCGATCACCCTCACCGGTCTTCCTCGCCACGGAAGAGCCCGCCAACGCCCGATCAACACTGCCGCCTCTCCTCGCCTCGGCTGCTTCCGACCATCTCCCAGAACCTCTGCGTCCACCCCGGATTCCCTCACTTCCTCTCCTCCTCCCATCCTCACCGCCGCCGCCACCGGTTCACGGAAGCAAGCTGTGCTCCCGAGCCGCTCGACCAAGACGGCCACGTCGGTAGTCGAGTGGCGTGGCTACGTGGTCGCCACTTGGCGCCACGCAGCGCCGCCGCCATGTCCCTCTCCCCGCCAACTCGGCCCCTCCTAAGTCCGTGGACACGGTCCATAGACCCGCCCAAACCACACCCCTCGGACGCCTTAATGTCGACGCCATAAATCCCATTTATTTTAGGAAAATAATTCCAAAAATTCAGATTTTTCTTTTTCTTTCATATTAAACTTTCCAGAGCCCGTTCTCCTTCATCCTAACTCTGATTTAGTCTATTCAAATTTTTAAATTCACCAAAAAATCCAAAATATCCATTTCTGCCAACCTTTTAAATATTTGAAATTTATTTGGTATTTTAAAATTAAAATTTCAAACATCCAGTTCATTTTCAAAACCCCAGATTCATCCCAAATTTTATGTGCATTTCTAAAGATTCAAATTCAACTTTGTAAAATCTCCATAAAATTTATTCTATATTTTTCTGAGTTCAAATATTTTATATCTAAATTCTTTTCAATTAATCTTCCAGATATCCTTTCTCCCTCGTTTGAACTCTGAATCCGTTGAAACTTTCTCCTAAGTTCATATAAAATTATAAACTCTTTTCCAGTAGATACATTATATTTCTGTAATGTTATTTGTATTTATTTGTTTGTTTGTTTTATCGTTTTGCGCGTAGAATCCGACGTTGTTGAAGAATTCGCAGGCCCACAACAAGAAAGTCAAGATATCACACACGAAGACAAGTCTCCTTTGAACATTTTGAACCTATTTTTGTGAAATGTTTTCGATTATTTTAAAATTAATGCATTGCTGTGTTACATAAAATGATAATCGTTATGCCCTCATTTGACATTGACAACCATGTACCTTTTTCACCATAGATGCTTAGACAAACTAGTAGATCAGTACAACCCTCAGGTGGAAAATAGATATGAATGATTTCATCTAGTAGCAATCAATATTGTTGTTGTTCTTAAGATAGTGAAAGCTGTTTTAGACTTGGGTAGATGGTAAGATTGGATTGGTGTTGTTTAGCATGAGAACTTGAAAAGTGTATGTTCCACCCAAGTCAATTAAGGACCGACGCTTGTGTTTGTCCAAACTGAGCACTATCGTACAACCACATGTCAATATGGGTACGACCTAGCTGAATAACTTACAATAGACTAGTTTAGTTACCACCAGTGGAAAGTGAGTGCCAGGGTGTACTGGTTATTCACAGTGAGGGACAGGGTTACTGTACTCATATGCCGCAAGAGGGGGCTTCTGAATGTGGTGGATTTAACCCTTCAGCGGTGAAATCTCAGCGGGTGGTGACTAGCTCGACTAGAGTAAAGTAAAGGTTTTGTGATGAACTATCTGGGTCTCATGCCTAAGGAAGCATGCTGGCTATTAAGATAACTTGTTTCTTGTGGGTAAAGTTGTACAACCTCTGCAGAGTGTTAAAACTATTCGAATAGCCGTGCCCACGGTCAAGGGCGGGCGAAGAATGCATTCACATGGTAGATTTATGGTTTTAAAATAAAGTTTTGGGAGTCTGAGAGTGGTTGGAACTTTCGGGGTTGTTCTAGCGGATGAAGCTAGTGTGGGTGGTTGGAACCCGTAGATTTGAACCTTGGTGGATAGAACCTTCACTATAAAAATGCTTGATAGTTTCAGCAGGATAATTACTTTGTTTAAATTATTGCCAACTTGACTGTAGGACGTGACTTAGATTAGAATGGCAAAAACCTTAAGGACTTATATTTATTAAAAAGTATATATTGAAGAAAACTTTCTATACCTCTTTACCTCTATTCTATTTATTATCACTTGATCAAAATATCTTTACTAATCTTTTCTATTATTTCAAACTTGTAGATGGCCGGCTCATCCTCCGCAGGATCGTGGGATTACATCTCCCACGGCGAGAATGAGGATGCATTTGTTGAACTTTTTCGTCAACTCATGCAGTACCTGAAGTCCGGATCATGGACCGAGATTCTTGGTTGATGGAGGCATTCCTGTATGCACGGGAAAGGGAATTCGACTCCCATAGATACCCTATCGATCATCCTCGGACTGACCGCTCTAACACCCTCCAGGATGCAGCTCGTTTGGCTATAGCTGACTTGTGCCAGATTCACAAGGAGATCCCCTGATCACCTGCGCATCTTTTCATCCACTCGAGCGGGACAAAGTTATCCGCAGCCCTTCGAAATCTCAGTGGATGATCCTCGACTATCGCACAGTGCGGCTTACTCGAGCAATGGCGCCTACCTCGCCCGGTGCCTTGGAGGAGATTGGACAGCCTCGGATGCTTCTTATATCCAGCTACCAGCACTCCGACACTCTCCGTGCTCAGCTCATCCAAAGGCGAGCGGCGAGTTCGAGCTGGGACATCTTAGAGCCAAGCAGCAGGCCACAGTTGACTACACACCGTCTTCACCTGTACCAGCTGTCATCCCCAACAATCAAGTGCCGGCTTGACGCACAGGACCCCGCACCTTGCTCACAGCGCGCAAGAGTGTGCGGCGTCCTAGTCCGCTACCTGACATTAACATTGGAGATTCCAGCGTGACGCAGCTTTCGTCGCTCCCGCCTCGCTCTCGGACGACTGCCTCCAGTCGTAGCCATCCTCATACTCGCGCATCTTGCAACCGTCCCATGTGTGGTTGTAGGCAGCTACACGTGGAAGACCCAGAGGAAGATCTAGAGGAGGATCCTGAGGAGCGCTTTTTCGAGGAGGACGAGTAGTTTGTTGAGACAGTAGCATCCAAATAAATGTTTACTTCCTTAGAACATTTTATTATTATATTTTGGTGTGCTAGATGGACTGTACCAAAGCACTTGTGCGCTTGTGGTACAGCCATTCTTAAAAATTAATTTGAATTCAAAGATAAGTTCTTTTAAATTGTTGTTTGTGTTCTCTCTTGTGTGTTGGTCGGGGATGTTGATTAGTCTCCCCTGACCTCTTATCTATGCTACCTCCCTCTTATCTTTTGCTAATCCCGGTTACCCCCTTCAGATGGTGAACACAAGGAACAACACCGGCAACAACCGTGGTGTCAATGCCCAACCTGAAGGCAATGATCCAATTCCACCACCTCCTGTTCAGGCCCTTAACTTGGAGCAAATGATGGCTATGCAACTGCAACTTCTTCAAGCTCTTGCTCGAGATCAAGTCCACCACTCATGATACCTCTTCATGCACCGATCCAAGCTAGGAGAATTTATGAGAACTCGATCACCAACCTTTACCGGTTCGGTGGGCCGATGGGCGATGACCTGGATTAAGGATGTGGAGAGGACACTGATTTTGGCACAATGCAATGATCATGAGAAGGTGTTGTACGCTGACCATCAGCTAAAAGGGATTGCAGCTAATTGGTGGGAGAATTATTGTGCTGCTCATCAAAATGTGCAAACCATCACTTGGGCTGAATTTGATGAAGCTTTCCACACTGCACATATTCCTACGGGAATAATGGAAATGAAGAAAATGGAGTTTCACAAGCTGCAGCAAGGAAACTCAGTGTTACTAAATACCTGAATAAGTTCACCCAATTGGCCATGTATGCACCCGAAGATGTTGCAACAGATGCAACAAAGATTTGGCATTTCATGCAGGGACTTGATCCCAACCTTAAGGTGCAACTGGTGTCCAATGATTATCCAACATTTCAGCATATGATAAACAAGGCTATTATACAAGAAAATGCTCAACGCCAGTTGTATGAGATTCGGAAGAGGAAGTTCCAAGCTCAACAGGGTGCAAGCAGTTCTCGTCATCGCCCTAATCAATCTCATTTCAGTAGGCCCTTAGTACCAAGTGTTCCAAGGACACCATTCAGTGGACCCCACCCGATTCCACAAGCTCCACGAGCTAATAATGGGGGCCAGCCTCAGCAGAACAAGACTTGAACCGCAGGAGTGCAATGTTTCAATTGCAAGAACATGGGTAATTATGCCAATAATTGCCCTCAAAAGCGCCCAGCTGTGACCCCTGTTCGTTTCAACTTGGGGACTACACCAGCATGAGCCCCACCTACAGGACAAGGTCGTGGGACACCTCAAGCTCCAAGGACTCCGCAAGGAATGAATAGAGGACATGTTAATCATGTTACTGCGGAATCAGCCCAGGATGCACCGGACGTAGTTCTGGGTAAGTTTCTTGTCAACTCAATACCTGCATCTGTATTATTCGATTCTAGAGCTTCACATTCTTTTGTTTCCTAAGGATTTGTTGAAAGATATAATTGGAATGCACGTTTGTTAAAGAATCATATGTTAGTCCAATCATCGGGAAAAGAAATGAGGACTAACACGGTTTGCCCTAAAGCAACCGTAGAGATAAATGGAGTTAGATTCCTAGCGAATCTTATTATAATAGACTCCAATAGTCTAGATGTAATACTTGGTATGGATTGGTTAACCAAGTACAAAGGGCAGATAGATTGTGCCATTCGTGCTATTACTCTTACCAACTCTGAAGGAATCCAAGTAGAGTGTAAGCTGAGCTTATCCTCAAGGAATGAATGTGAGTTGAACAGTTTAAACGGAATAACTCTGGAAAAGGTACCCATAGTAAGTGAATATCCCGATGTGTTTCCTGAAGATTTACCAGGAATGCCACCGGATAGAGAGATTGAATTTGTTATTAACCTGGTACCTGGAACAGCTCCAATTTCCAAGAGACCCTACCGTATGTCTGCAAATGACCTAGCCGAAGTTAAGAAGCAGATTCAGGAACTACAAGAGAAAGGTTTTGTTAGACCAAGCTCTTCGCCTTGGGGAGCACCAGTACTTCTAGTGAAGAAGAAGGATGGCAGTCTTCCTATGTTTGTGGACTACAGATCCTTGAATGATGTGACCATTAAAAACAAGTACCCTTTGCCCAGGATAGATGACATTTTTGATCAGTTAAAAGGATCATGTGTCTTCTCCAAGATTGATCTTCGGTCGAGTTATCATCAAATGAAGATTAGACCGGAAGATATACCAAAGACAACATTTGCTACTCGTTATGGACTATACGAGTTTACAGTGATGTCTTTTGGCCTGACCAATGCTCCCGCATACTTTATGAATCTAATGAACAAAGTGTTCATGGAGTATTTGGACAAGTTTGTTGTCGTGTTCATCAATGACATTTTAATTTACTCCCAGAATGAGGAAGAACATGCTAAAAATTTGAGGATAGTTTTAGAAAAGCTCAGAGAACACCATTTGTATGCCAAGTTTAGCAAGTGCCTGGAGATTGTCGAAGAGCGTTAGAATTTGTACCTGGAGATCACGTGTATCTGAAAGTTTCACCTCTCAAGGGAATGCGTCGTTTCAGCGTTAGTGGAAAGCTTGCTCCGAGATTCATTGGACCATTTTCTGTCTTAGCCAAGAGATGAGAAGTTGCTTACCAGTTGAAGCTTCCACCTCAATTGTCGAATGTGCACGACGTCTTCCATGTGTCTCAGTTAAGAAAGTGTCTCAGAGTTCCAGAAGAACAAATGCCTTTAGAAGAAGTGACTTTGAAGGAGGACTTAACATATCCAGATTATCCTGTCAAGATTTTGGATGAACCAGAGTGTCGTACAAGAAACAAGAGCACCAAATTCTGTAAAGTACAATGGAGTAATCACTCTGAGTCCGAAGCAACTTGGGAGCGTGAGTAAGATTTGAGATCAGAATTTCCACACCTTTTTCCCAGTTCATTCGAATCTCGAGGACGAGATTCATCCTAAGGGGGTAGGTTTGTAACATCCCAAAATTTGTGATTTTTAAAAATTTAAATTTAATTTAAATATTTTAAAGTATTTGGATCTTATTTGATTTTTTTTTGAGTTTTTTCAGAATTTAAAATCAATTTCTAGAATTAAAAAGAAATCTTAGTTTGAAAATATAATACCAAAATAACTTGCAAATATTTTAACTAAGCTCAAAATACCCCCAGAAACTTATATGAATTTTTCTAGAATTTTTGGAAGTAATTTCATATTTTTTTTCTGGGGCTTAATGAATTTTCTAGGCATTTTGTAAATCAAAAACTAAAAAGAAAAATTAATTTCCCTCCCCTTCCCTCCGGCCGCCACGTGGACGGCCGGATTGCTGCCACGTCGCCGCCCGGGATCCCGCCTTCCCCCTCCCCGTGAGTGACACATGGATGGCCCAGATACCGGCCACGCCGCCCACCGCCCATCTCGGCCAGCGCTCCTTTCTCCCTCGGCCACCCGATGGCCATCCGACCGCCACCCGTTCCCCTCTCCTCTCTCCCATCGACCGGGCCCACTTGTCGCCTTTGCCCCCTACCCCGCTCTTCTCCCTCCTTGCGATGCCGCCGCCCGCAACCGCCTCCTCCGCCCTTCCCGCTCTTCTCCCTCTTCCTGCGTCCGCCACTTCCCCAAACCGCCCGCACGCCCGCGCCCACCACGCGCACTCCCCTTCTCAATCCTCTCCACCTCCCACTCCCCTCTCTCTCCGCAACCATCGCCGCCACTCCCCACCTCCGTGCAGTAATTGCGTTGCCTCCTCTCCTCGTCCCTATAAACCCCGAGCACCCCATTTCCCCTCCACCTCTCGCCGCCTGCTTCCCCTCTCCGCCGCCTTAGCGCCCGGCACTGTGCATTGCCGCCGCCACCGCCATCAACACCGACGAGCATTTGCCACCAGCACGGCCCCGCCTTGCCTCACTGCCCCACCACCGCCGCCACGCCTGCGCGCGCCGGCCGCCCCTGCGCCTCTCCGCACCGGAGCCCCTCGCCGACATCGACCGAGCCGCACCACCGCCTCCTCGCCGCCGACGCCTCCGGCCGCCTCCCAGAAGCCCGAGCCACCTCAGAGTTCCCGGCCTCCTCTTTCCGTTTCCTCCTCGCCGATCGCCCGCGAGCCTACCATCCCGTGCACCTCCGTGAGCCACCACCTTGCCCACGTGTCAGCCTTGGTGGCAGCCATGTGGCGCCACGCGGCTGCCCGGTGGCATCCACCTCGGCACCTCCCTGCCCCGTCAGCGCCACCCGAGCCCCGTGCCACCTCAGTGCTTCCTCGGGTCCATGGACTCAGTCCACATGAACCGGGCCCAGCTAGCAGTCGGCCCACCCTAGAGCTAACGCCAGCGTGACGCAATAAATCTGATTTCTCTTTAGGAGAATAATTCCATTAATTCCTGCTGACGCAATAAATCAATTTTCTGTACAAAAATAATTCGGAAATTCAATCTTTTTCATTTTCCTGAATTTAATTTTTCCAGAGCCTGTTCTCCTCCATCCTAACTCCGATTGAGACCATTCAAATTTCTAAATTCTTCAAAAATTCCAAACTATCCATTTCTGCAATACTTTTGAATTTTTGAAATTTATTTGATATTTTAAAATATAAATTTCAAATTTCAAACACCCAATTCATTTTCAAAACCTCATTTCCATCCCAAATTTTCTGTACATTTCCAAAGATCCAAATTCAACTTTGTAAAAGATCCATAAAATTTATATTATCTTTCTGAGTTCAAATATTTTATTTCTAAATTCTTTTCAATTAATCTTCCAGATATCCTTTCTCCCTCGTTTGAACTCCGAATCCGTTGAAACTTTCTCCTAAGTTCATATAAAATTATAAACTCCTTTCCAGTAGATACATTATATTTTTGTAATATTATTTGTATTTATTTGTTCGTTTGTTTTATCATTTTGCGTGTAGAATCCGACGTTGTTGAAGAATTCGCTGACTCGCAGCAAGAAAGTCAAGATATCACACATGAAGGCAAGTCTCCTTTGAACATTTTGAACCTATGTTTGTGAAATATTTTTGATTATTTTAAATTTAATGCATTGCTATGTTACATAAAATGATAATTTATGTTGTAAGGATAATAGTTAAACCGATAATTGTTATGCCCTCATTTGACATTAACAACCATGTACCTTTAACACCCTAGGATTGTTTTGACTCAATATTGAGATTATTAATTCTTTGCTAAATATTAGAACGGTAGTAAAATACTTAGTCGTGCTAAATAACTTTTGTAAACTTGGAATGAGAAATTATATTTCATTGATTTAGACTTTTGTTCAGAAATTTAGTGGCGATTGGTGTTGCCACTGTTCTTTAAAATAAAATAAAATAAAATGTGAGAGTTGGTTTAGACTTGGGCGGATGGTAAGATTGGTTTGGTGCGGTTAGCACGAGAACTTGTAATGTGTATGTTCCGCCTTAGTCAATTAAGGACCGACTCTTATGATTGTCCAAACTGAGCACTACCGTACAACCACATGTCTATATGGGTACGACCTAGCTAAATAAATTATAATAGTCTAGTTTAGATACCACTAGTGGTAAGTAAGTGCCAGTGATTTACTGGTTATTCACAGTGAGGGACAGGGATTTACTGTACTCATATGGCGCAAGAGGGTTTCTGAATGTGGTGGATTTAACCCTTCAGTGGTGAAACCTCAGCGGGTGGTGACTAGCTAGACTAGAGTAACGTAAAGGCTTTATGATGAATTATCTGGGTCTCATGCCTAAGGAAGCATGTTGGCTATTAAGATAACTTGTCTCTTGTGGGTAAACTTGTACAACCTCTGCAGAGTGTTAAAACTATTCGAATAGCCATGCCCACGGTCAAGGGCGGGCAAGAAATGCATTCACATGGTAGATTTCTGATTTTAAAATAAAGTTTTGGGAATTCGAGAGTGGATGAAACTCTCGGGGTTGTTCTGGCAGATGAAGCTAGTATGGGTGGATGGAACCAGTAGATTTGAACCTTGGTGGATAGAACCTTCACTATAAAAATGTTGAATAGTTTCAGTCAAGATAATTACTTTGTTAAATTCCTGCCTTCAAAAATAATTAATGGTATTAGAAATAAAATATTGCTTTGTGCAAAAGAACCATATAACCCCGTTTGTTAAAGCCTTACATCTACTGCATTTTCTCAAGACTTGCGGAGTACTTTATGTACTCACATGCTACACTTAAAAATAAAATCTCAGAGGAATACGAAGCTCAGGAAGGAGACTATGACTACTTTGCATGTGGATTCGACGAAGGATTTCCAGAGTACTAGGTTGCGCTTTCCAGTCAAATGCCTGTGGCGTATTGATGGGTCTTTATCAAAGTTTATTTTGCTTCTGCTGTGTTTTGTTTATTTGCGAGGTCTCGAAACCTCAGATGTAATGAAGAGACCTTTTCGGTCTGTACTCTTTATTAATGTAATATTCGTTGTTGGTTATGTAATCATCACTATTTAACTGTGTGCACTAGCTTTGATCTGGGACTAATGCTGTAATACACAGAGGGTCTGGATTCGGAAATCCGGGGTCCCGACGTAATACTTAGGGAAGCTCATAGCTTTGCATATTCCCTTCACCCCGGAAGTATCAAGATATATCAGGATTTGAAACAGTGGTACTAGTGGCTACGCATGAAGAGGGACATCGCTGAACATGTTGCCTGTTGTGATGTATGCCAAAGAGTGAATGCCGAGCATCAGAGGCCAGCAGGGTTATTACAGCCATTACAAGTACCCCAGTGGAAGTGGAAAGAGGTTGGAATGGATTTCATCACTGGTCTACCACAAACCAAATCGGGGTATGACTCCATATGGGTTATCATAGATAGACTAACCAAAGTCACCCACTTCATTCCCGTCAAGACCACCTACAAAGGAGACAAGCTAAAGAATTGTACATGTCACACATCGTGTGTTTGCACCGTGTGACAAAAAGAATAGTTTTAGATCGAGGTTCCCAATTTACCTCGCACTTCTGGGTTAGTCTTCATGAAACCCTCGGCACCCATCTAGACTTCAGTACTGCCTACCACCCACAGACAGACGGCCAAACAGAGAGGGCTAATCAAATACTGGAGGATATGCTTCGAGCATGTGCCCTAGATTTTACTAAGGATTGGGAGAAATGCCTGCCTTACACCAAATTTGCCTACAACAATAGTTATCAAGCTAGCCTACAGATGTCCCCGTTTGAAGCATTATACGGGAGGAAATGTCAGACTCCTCTGCACTGGTCAGAAGTAGGAGAAGGCTATATCTTTGGGTCTGATACTCTAAAGCAGGCTGAAGAAAAAAGTTCGCTGATTAGGGACCGATTGCAAGTAGCTCAATCAAGACAAAAGATTTATGCAGACAAGAGGCGTAGGCCATTAAGTTTTGATGTTGGAGACTATGTATACCGGAAGGTGTCACCCTTGCAAGGAGTTAGAAGGTTCAAACTTAAAGGCAAGCTCACTCCACGTTATGTTGGGCCATTCCCAATTATGGTCAAGAAAGGAGAAGTTGCTTATCAGCTAGAGCTGCCCTCGAATCTAGACGATGTACACAATGTCTTCCACGTATCCCAACTTAAGAAGTGTCTTCGGGTACCAGAAGATCAAAGCCCGTTGGAGGCAATTGAGCTCGAGAGTGACCTAATCTACAAGGAGCGCCCCATCAAGATCTTAGACACTGTAGAGAAAGAAAACCAGGAACCAGACCATCCACTTATGTAGAGTCCAATGGAGTCACCATACCAAGAAGGAAGCCACTTGGGAACGCGAAGACCAGCTGAGAAAAGACTATCCCTACTTGTTCACAGACTAGGCTGAATCTCGGGGTCGAGATTCCTTTTAAGGGGGTAGGCATGTAACATCCTGAAAATTTGAATTTGGGAAATGTATAACTATTGAATTATTTTGAATTATATTTTCTTGATGTCTGGATTTTAGTGGAGTTCCTTTAAATTTTGATTGAGGTTCCAACAAATGAAGAAAACCATGAATAATGCGATAAATGGAAAGTCATGAACGAAATGTAAAAATAATAGAAATTTTTTAATTTGAAGTCAAATCAGAAAAGAAGATCCATCAAAACCTGGTCTGGTCTGACCCAGCAAAAAAGTACCTGGTCTGGTCGAGCCGGCCCAACTTTTCTCCTTTCTTTCCCCAGCTCGCTCCGGCAGAGCCGCATCCCTGCCTCACCTCGCACACTCCGTCGCCGCTCGTTTCTCGCCACCACCACCCGAACGCTGCCGGTCGCCACCTGCCCTCGCCCATACCGCTGATGACCGCCACAGTGCCGCTACAGTGCCATGCTCAACACCCGGTTAAGCTGCCGTCGCCCACAGTTTCCTACCACCATCGCCCACAATTTTCTACCCCATCGTGTCTGCCTCGTCTCGCGTGCTTCTGACGTCGTTACTGTGCGGGCATCACCGGTCAATCATCGCCCATGTCCTGAGCATTGTCCCGTCGCCTTTGTAGCCACGCCGTCGCCAAGACCGATCAACCACTCCCACATCGCTGAGCTTTTCCCAGCTATAAAGCCCCCGCCCGATGCTCCCGTCAGCACTGTCCCACTCCGCTCTACCTTCCACCCCAAACAATCGGCCTATCCATGCCTCTAGTTTCATCGGCAGCCCCTTCTTCCCAAACCCCGGCCGACGAGGGATCCACCACTCGGAGCTACATGAAGTCGATTCCACCGAGCTAGAGCCTCCGTGGAGCAATGCAAAGCCATCCCCATACTCGGCCGAACCTTCTGTCGCTTGCATTTCGCCCGCACCGTGCGCCTCCTCCGCCCGTCACCGTCACACGTCGCCAGCTCGCCACCGCCATTCCTGAGCCGTGCCGACCCTCGAGGTAGACTCTCGAGCTTGTCTAGATGCTCCCCTCTCATTTAATTGAACTCCAGTACCGTGCACTGCCATAGCTAGGCTTCCCCTGTTTCACCGCCGCCCACGGCCATCACCGGCCAACACCATCTCTAATTGGCTGGCGAAGACTTCGTCTTCAGGTAGGCGCGAGCGTGAGTAACCCATTTTGGGGCGCTTAGCTTCGGCCGCCGTCTCCCCCACCGGCGCGAGCTCACCGAGCGTCGACAGGAGGAAGATGATGCAACGTGTTAAAGCCAGTCCTATGACTACGAGTACTTGGAACTTGTTACGACCACACATAGTCGTTTACGACCACACAGTCGAATTTATGACCACATAATCAAACCTACGACCACGCAGTCGAACTTACGACCATGTAGTCGAACTTATGACTACATAGTCATTTACGACCACGCAGTCGAATTTATGACCACGTAGTCGTTTACGACCACACAGTCGAATGTACGACCACGACCACGTTGTCATCAGTAACCGGTCCCACCCGTCAGATTTCAATTATTTTTCAAATTCAATTAAACTGGGAACTTCAAAAGTCTGAATTGAGTGAAACAAATTTCTAAATTCAGTATCTATCCAATGGAACTGAAACCATAATTTTTGGAGCTCATTTGAATTTTTATGAGAAATTGTTTGGTTTACTAATTTTTATCCAAATTTTCGCGCAACGTTAAAATAGCGTACGAGGCCCAAGAGAAAGAAGCTTCTGCAAATTAATTCCGTTTTAAATTATCAAATTGCATGCTGTTATTTTATATGCAAATTTATGTTGATTTCCAGCTTCTAGATATATACCCATTACTGAACTTGTTAGTACTACACCCTTTGGAACAATTGAATATCTGAGCCTTGTCACCGTAGCAAAAATTATAATGGTATGACTTTCGAAAATAAGTTCGTAAATATACGCCATTGCTTAGTACTGCTTAGACAATCAGGGGCATCGAAATGCCCCAAGCATTACCTTCAATTATGAGAAACTGGTTTGGGAAGTCATGATGAAAATGACTGGTGTATTTTGATATGACTATTTTATGCTCCAAAAATCCCCAACCTGCTTAAATATCTAGGCGGACGGTTCAGGGGTATGGTGCAGCGGTGCACAAGAATGTGGTTAGTGGTAGAACCGCCCAAATAACCCTAAGGACCGAATCTTGTCATGACCTCCTGTGTAATACAAGTACAACTACAAGTCTGTAAAGTACAACTTGGCTTAGTAGATCTACTGGACTCGGGAAGTCATCTCATCGATGGAGGAGGTGAGGTAGTGCAAGTGGCAGTCTGTGTGACGACTTGAAGGGGACACTCGTTGAGGGTGAAGTTTTCCTCGGCGAGCTAGTCAATGTGGGTAGTCCAGCTACTAGTCGCATAGGGGAAGAACATCCTGCACAACTTATGAGACCCGACGCAAGTGGGAGAATCCCATAGGGGTGAGATGATGGAAGGGGCGAGGTATTTTGAACAGTTACTGTGATGGTCTACTCAATCGCATGACTAAAGAATCGTGTGGAACAACAAGAGGATCGTCTCTTGTGGGTAAAGTGTACTAACTCTGTAGAGTGAAAACTATTCGAATAGCCGAGTCCATGGTCAAGGACAAACATGGGAACTTAACTAGTATAACTCTATTTCAAAACTTTGCGGGTGGAATTGGAAAGAGTGGAGGACAGTGGAAAGCCCTAATTTGTGTTTCCCTAGGTGCCATCCCAGTGATAAGTTAAGTAGTTATAGCGCTGAAAGGTTAGCATATGGTGTAGAAGCCATGTAACGGTGGATGGAATCAGGATCGCTATTATTGCATTCTTTTCCACAATATGTTTTAAGTTCAAACTGCTAGGTCTTAGGAAATTTCTAAGTAACATATTTGAAAGCAATTTGTGACAACTAAAATAACCAGAGCCTTTCCTTGATAAGTCATACATGTTAATTTTTCTAACAAAAGGGCAAAGCCTCTTTGCATCCTATGTATTGGCTCAGATCATAAATAACAACGAACTCAAATTTTTGTTTGGTCTGATCGGTGGTGTGATTTGTGCTCACCATCGCATTACCAACATCGAAACAATAGCCTAGGACCAATATGCCTCTGGCACGAGGAAACCCTTGTCGCGGATGGAGGAAACAACAAAGGAAACTAGGCTCAAACTGGATCTTCTTTGATTTGTGTCCTAGACAAGTAGACCTAATGGAGATTGTGAACAAGAAGGATTACAAGACACATATAATACCTAAGACTAGGTAATATATGTTGCACACATTTACCCTTGCGAATTTACCGATTAGTGTCTTGCTTCGCCGTCTGTGGATTATGGTCTTATGTCCCGCAATCGGCGCTTCAAATAGCACCGCTACATGAAAGCATAATAACATCATACTTACTCATGCTAAGCCTAAAACTGTCAAATCAACACAATAAGCGCCCTAATCTATTTGACCGAGTTTGACCAAGTCTAACGTCAAGGTCCGAACCAACCAACTCAAACTCGACTTCCCTAAACCGATGTCAATTACTCATCATACACGGATGACCACCACATGGTCTCTCGGCGGCTTCTTCGATTTGGGTCCTAGACAAGTTGTGTTTTTAACGCAAACATTTGGCACAGTCGCCGCCCGCAAACATTGTGTAAAATTGTCACCTGACACTGTGTATTTTAAACTTTGGTATGTAATAACTATGGTTTATTATGTTTCATGCGATGTATGAGATAATGCAGCAATGTACATGTGAGCTTTATCTACTGATCTAGAGAATAGTGCGGTGATTCATAGGGGATTCTGGATTGAAAAATCTGGGTCCGACACAAAGATTCTGGCAAATAGACTTTAGAAGGTAATTATCAGCCTAGTCCATAAGAATCAGTATGGCTTTATAAAAACAAGAACTATTTAAGACTATCTTACCTGGTCTTTTGAATATATTCATCAATACAAAATAGGGCAAAAAAGAGATTTTAGTTCTTAAACTAGATTTCGAAAAGGCTTTTGACACAATAAAGAATGCTTCCATCAAGACAGTTATCAATACAAAAGGCCTCCCTGACAAATGAATTTCTTGGATGGACTACATTCTTTCTTTTGGACATTCCTCGGTTCTCATTAACGGGATTCCTAGAAACTCATTTCAGTGTAAGAGAGATGTGAGGCAAGGTGACCCGCTTTCGCCACTCTTGTTTGTGTTAGGGGCTGACCTTCTTCAATCAATAATCAATGAAACAAAAGAAGGGACTTCCTAAAGCATCCGATCCCACCCCTAGGCAATGAAGACTTCCTAGTGGTTCGGTATGCAGATGATACCCTAATCATCCTCCCCGCTTGTTCTAGACAACTCTTTTGTCTAAGAGGTCTTTTGCAGACTTTCTCAATGTCCACCGAACTAAAAATCAACCATCACAAATCGGTTATGATTCCAATCAATGTCCCTCTAGACAAAATGGCTAATCTTGCAGGAGTGTTTGGTTTTAAAATTGAAACGTTGCCATTCACCAATTTAGGACTCCCAGTTGGAACAACTAAACCAAAGGTAAAGGACTTCCTTCCCATAGTGGACAAAGTTGAGAGGCATCTAGCAAGTTCAACAAGCTTCCTATCCTATGGAGGTAGGCTCATGGTTGTTAATGCAGTCATCTCCCTCCAGTCAATTTACCACTTGTGCATGCTTAGAATGCCAAAAAGAGTAATTGATCACATTGACAAAGTGCAGAGACACTACCTTTGGAGGGGATCCACAGCCCTTCAGGCTTGTTGCAACTCGCTTCTTTCACGGGACAAAGTGTGCAAACCAAAGAACAAGTGTGGTCTGGGGGTCTTGAATCTCTGGGTCCTAAACGATGGCCTTCTTCTAAAACACCTGCATAAATTCTATAGGAGAAGTGATACTCCATGGGTTCAACTTCTTTGGCACAAATATTACCGTAACTCAGTGCCTCATGCATCAAAGGCATGTGGATCCTTCTGGTGAAAAGATATAATGAAGGGCATCACATAGTTTCGAGGTATTGCAATGGGAAAGCTTGAGAATGGGCAAGATATATTGTTTTGGAAGGACTGCTGGGATGGTCTTCTCCTTTGCGTAAAATTTCTGGGACTATACTTGTTTGCCATAAATCAGGACATTTCGGTCAAGAGTTCCATGAACTCAATGGAGCTGCACACCCTATATTACCTACCACTATCTGAGAAAGCCTATCAAGAACTCTATCTCAATTGCTAATCTTACTCAATGAAGTTACTCTAAGATAGCATACTTTGAGTCAGTGGACCTACATATGGGGTAACTCCGTTTCCTCCTCAAAAAATGGCATGCTTGCCAGTATAGCCAATTGAGCGTTTTCCCGGTCTTTCCTCTCATCTGGAAGAGTAGATGTCTGCCTAAGCTTAAGAATTTTGCATGGCTATTCATGAGGGCTCACTTGAATACAAAAGAAATGTTAATGAGGAAGAACCTCAATGTGGATGGTGATAATCTCTGTGTACTTTGTGCTGCTCATAGGGTAGAGACCCTTACGCACCTCTTCTTTGAGTGTTCATTTGCTATTCAATGCTGGAATGTAATTGGGATCCAATGGATGTCGGATTTGGATACACAAGCAAGGATTCTTAGCACAAGATCAATTCACCCTAGCCATTTCTTCATAGGGAAGTTTATCATAGCTGCTTGACACATTTGAAAAATTAGAAATAAGCTTATCTTTCGACAATAGCTGCTTAGTCTGGATAATTGGAAGACAAGACTAAAATTAGAGGCTTCTTTTCTCCTTAATAAAGTCAAAATGGACTCAAGTCATTTGCTTTGCTCCTGGCTTCGGTCTCTTTAACCCTTCTTTTCTTTTCCTCTTCTCTCTCGTATATTATTATCTATTTAATATAATGTAGTAAAAGTCTTTTTTACTATTTTTCCTAAAAAAGAGAGGGGTAGGAATGGAAGCTACGGCAAAAGGCCAAATTGAGTTGGGACACTTCATCTTTCTAGCGCTGCTCGTTCATACGCCAGTCGAAGCGGCGCCGCAAATGTCCCCCCTCCTGGACTGCACGCTGGATAGTGGATAGACATGCGTGCATGCACGCAACCTTTTCCCGCAGAGACGAAACCAATTAAGGTGGAAGTAGCAGTGAACCATTTCTCGTATGTAAATTAACTTAACCTGACTTATAGAACTGTGGTTAACTAGCCTGATTTATAATTAATTAACGGTTCCATCGGTCACAGCACGCATGCAGCGCAATCTAATCGAAACAGCGGCGCGCCGGGCAGCAATAATTACACACGCCCGCTCGTGCGTGCGCCCCGTTCATACCACATGCTAGCGTTGCGCCTCCCATGACGAGAAAGATTTCCCATCGTAGTACTATATACCACTACAGTAGCCTCCCCATGAGGAGAGAGATTTCCCATCGTAGCCTCATCGCTCTCCTGGAGTTCTGACTTCTTTTTCCCTCTCTTGTGAGAACCACAACGCAGTCTCCTCCCTGTGACAGCAATAGCAACTCCTACGCTGCTGCGAGACTAGTCTGGCTTGCAGTCCATAAAGACGACAAGAACCACCTCTCTCTCTCTCTCTCTATCTTAAATCAGTATACTAACAGCAACTCCTTCCGAGATGGGTTCCATGAACAACTGGCTGGGCTTCTCCTCCTCCTCCGGGGCCGACGACGTCCTGCACCCACTGCCGCAAGGCAAGGCGGTCACCACCATCATGGCACCTGTCTTTCATTCCTAAATTATAACGCCTTAATATCATGTGTTGTTTGCGCACGCAGAGTGGGAGGCCTGAAGGGCGTGGTGGCGGCCGCCGACGAGGAACCGCCGAAGCTGGAGGACTTCCTCGGCATGCATGAGCTGGCGGCCGAGGCCGGCCGCTCGGGCGCCGGAAGCAGCGGCGTGGACGCGAGCTCTATAGGGCTGTCCATGATCAAGAACTGGCTGCGTAGCCAGCCGGCGCCGGCCGTGGGAGGAGACGCGATCGCGCTGTCGATGTTATCGCCGGCGGATGCGGAGGCCGGGGCCGGCGCGTCGTCGGACGAGAGGGGGAAGGTGGGCGATGGGGCGGTGGTGGAGGCGGCGCCGAGGAAGGCAGTGGACACGTTCGGGCAGCGGACCTCCATATATCGGGGTGTCACAAAGTATGTTGTCTATGATTGTTTGTGTTATTCTTTGATTTTTCTGGTTTTCTTGTGTTCTTTGTATATTGGATAGTGATTGTATCGTTTAGTATTGATGGTTCCTGGCATGCAGAATTAAATTCGTCTCTCTTCTCTTCTACTGTCCTTGTACTGATTCTATTGTGTTCTTGATTTTGTGTTATTGGGGATCGTATATAAGGTCAACACTAGTGTTCTTTTTTCTTATTATTCGCCACAGCAGTTTTATTTGGATTTATTAACTTCTTTAGATTTTGGTATTTTCCTTTGCCTTATTAGTTCTTGTTCTTGCTTCAGATATAAGTGGTTTTAGATTTTTTTTAATACAATACGACTACTTTAGCTCTTAATTTGCTCCAATAAGCTAGTACCATGATCAAGTTTTGTGACATTTGAATATTTTAGTTCCTTTTTTTGCTGTAATTAGGCCTGTGAATCTGTGGTTCGATCTTTAAACACTTTATTGCATTCTGCAAGATTCTTGTGCTATTACCTTCTTGGCATCTTCCTATGCACATCCCAACTTGTTTATTTTGTTCTCTACCTGACTAGCACTCTGATTTTGCTATATCATTGTTTTTACTTCTCTTGTTGGTAAAACTGTTGTTATGTAATTTGTAATCACCATTTCACATAACTTATAAGTTCCATCATCTTTTTTTTGGTTCTTATCGGCAGCAGCACTGTGACTTCATTTGATTTGACCGGATCAATTAATCCTTTTCTTGTAAAATGTGCTTTGTCATCACATCATTGCATGCATGTTATATTTATCGGCTCAAGGACTACAGTAGTTCTTGATTTGACTGGATTAATTGACTAGCAGTACTTGATAACCATTTCTAATGTGTGCTTCTCATCATTGTTTCCCATCAGCTTAGCTAGCTTGCACGTTTACCTGTCCTTGCACGCCTTGATTTTATGAAGACATAAATAGACCCAAAATTAATGTCACGTTTATTAGCAATATATTTTTTGTCATCTTTGTTCCTTATGTGACATAATAAATTTTTGTTCTGCTTTTGTTGCTGTGCAATAGGCACAGGTGGACAGGAAGGTACGAAGCCCATCTTTGGGACAATAGCTGCAGAAGAGAGGGTCAGACTCGCAAAGGTAGACAAGGTAAATATCCCCAATGTATCGAACTCTACCAAAGAAGATCAATTAAATCTTTCAAGTAGCTTATTTTTCTATAAACATTTCGATTTTCCAAGCCTAACTACTTTGTTTTTCTTGTTGCATCGATTGACTTGGGACTAAATTTCTGGGCCGGGATTCTATTTAGTATATCTTGGTAAGAACTTTAAAGATAATATAGCAATTTCTATTCTCTTTATTTATGGAGTATATGTATCTGAAATATATGATTATGTAATGAAGGTGGATATGATAAGGAAGAAAAGGCTGCTAGGGCTTATGACTTGGCTGCTCTCAAATACTGGGGCACTACAACTGCAACGAATTTTCCGGTACCACTAATTTCTTCATCCTTTTAATGCCGGTAGCATGTTAACTTTTTGCTGCATATATCATATATGTTATATGATTATCATGATTTCCACTCTTAGGTAAGTGACTATGAGAAGGAGATAAAAGAAATGAAACATATGAATCGACAAGATTATGTTGCATCCCTTAGAAGGTATGCGCTGTTACAACTTTGAATCTTTATAAATGGACTATAACGATCTCCACATGGGTTAAATTTGACTTAAGATGTTGTAATACAGAAAAAGCAGTGGATTTTCTCGCGGTGCGTCCATCTATCGCGGAGTTACCCGGTACAATTTAAAATTTTGTGCTTATGATTTGATGTTTTAAGTGCACTCTAGTTTGTTTCTGTAAAAATTATCTTTACTCTGCATTTGAACTTGAATATATAGTTTTGTTGATTTCCAAGGAGTTATGTTGTTTGCACACATTTGCATTTCTAATTGTTGCGATAAATTTTTTGTGTTGCATGTGTTGACAATGAACTAAAATACTATTTTACACATGCCATGCCATGCCATTGCTTTGCTAACAGTCAAGCATACATGTGAATCAGACACCATCAGCACGGAAGGTGGCAAGCAAGAATAGGAAGGGTGGCAGGAAACAAGGATCTGTATTTGGGCACTTTTAGTAAGTCACATCTTAATCGTTTTGACTCAACCAAATCCACCATGCTCTGTTCCAAAAATGGAAGCAAAAAAGGAAAAACACAAAGCATGGCCAGAGCACCTTTTCCCCTTAAATTTCTTGTGCCACTATCTTAATAAATTTCGTTTAACAATGAGCTCAACACCTTCGTGCCCTCCTGTAGGTACCCAGGAGGAAGCTGCGGAGGCCTATGACATTGCCGCGATCAAATTCCGAGGCCTCAATGCTGTCACGAACTTCGACGTGAGCCGGTACGACGTGAAGAGCATCATTGAAAGCAGCACCCTCCCGATCAGTGGCACCACCAAGCGCCTGAAGGATGTCCCTGAGCACACCGACGTCTACTTTATGGACGGCAATGGCACCGATGCCGACAACGTGGCCACGTCCCAGCTCACCAACGGCAATGGTAGCTATAGCTCTTACCCTTACGGCTACACCGGCTGGTCGCCTATTGCGATGCAGCCGATCCCCTTGCAGTACCCCAATGGAGGACAGTCCAGGCTGTGGTGCAAGCAAGAGCAGGACAGCGCGGATTTTGCAGCGGCGCAGAACCTGCAAAACCTACATTATTTCCCTGCCGTGGGCAGCACACAAAACTTCTTCCAGCCACCATCTGCCGTTCCGGATGTGATGGGCGTTGTCGAGGTGCCGTCGCCGTCGTTGGACTCCAGTTCCTACATGTACAATGGAGGCATCGGTTACCATGGTGCCGTGGGCGTTGGGAGCTACGGCACGACGGTTGCCACTCTGATGGACCAAGCCCAGGGCAACGGCCATGCGTCCAGTGGCTACGGGGAAGATGGTGTGTTTGGCGGTGGTAGTCGGAGCATGTATAACCTCTCCAATGACTCGCCGGTTGCCGATGTCGGGAGAGATGATGGTTATGAGCAAGCTGTTGGGTGCAACAGCTGGGTGTCGTCCGCGCCGGTGATAGCGCAAAAGTCCAACGTGACGGTTTGCCATGGGGCGCCTCTATTCTCAGTATGGAATGATGCTTAGCTCGGTAGCTAGTTAGGTCTCAAGTGATCTTAACAATTTGTGTTGGAAACGGTAAACAGAGGAAAGATTAATTGGGAGCTATATATGCAAAGTCTTGCTCCTGATTTTGTGTTGTTTTCTTCTCAAGATGCGATCGAGGTTTTGGGGTTTAGTTATTAATTAACTTTCGGAGCTATTTAGAAGGAGATTTTTGTTGTTTTTGATCACATGACTTCTGTACTAATGTTGATTAGGGTACCAGATGCTAAAACTTTTGTGATGGCATGACCTTTGGAGTTAATATATATGATGCTGTTATCAGTCATTATCGTTTCCTGCATCTTTTAATCCAGTTGTCACATTAATTTGTTCCAGAAATTAGATATACTAAGAACTTAAAGCAG
The DNA here is from genome assembly GCA_036346245.1 of Bonia amplexicaulis. Taxonomy (NCBI): domain Eukaryota; kingdom Viridiplantae; phylum Streptophyta; class Magnoliopsida; order Poales; family Poaceae; genus Bonia; species Bonia amplexicaulis. Next base: position 7,145,312 of record CM070766.1, read on the forward strand.
ACATGCAACAATTATCTTAACTTTTATTTGGTCCTAAAATTTTTTTTATTGTCGCATTGTCTATTGTGAGATTATCTAAGTCTGAACTTTAGTCTAATCTAAACCTAGAACAACATGAACACCTAATAATCATGAAAAGCGGAGTCTTGAGTGCACATACCCGAAGAGGATGAGGAGGCCATAGATGAAGTACATGCAGTCGGTGGTGGAGGTGTCGGTGACGAGTCGGTGAAGAAGAGGTGGTCGGCCGGCGGTGGAGAGGAAGACGAAGACTGCGGTGGTGGAGATGGCCGGCAGCGAGGTCGTCGGCCTTCATTCACCCGAGCGCCCGAAATAGATCGGGTAATTTTAGGGTTTAGTGGAGGCGTAAAAACTAATCTCAATCCTCTGCCGAAACCCTCTTTTTATATGGCGCTGGTGACCGGGACCGTGACCAAAGTTGGAAACCGCCTCCGATCAAGGCGCGTGATTTGAGCGGTTGCTCCCCTTAAATTTCGGACGGCAGTTAGCCTCCGATCAACCCAACATTCTCCCCTTTGATCGTAAGGCTAACATCATAAGTCCATTCTTTGATAAAACAGCACACCAAGGCAATGTGTTGCATAGTCGATAAAGTATCATACAACCTCAGTACCTATAGCATACTATTTATATCTTAGAATGGTTATTCATTATTCTTAATGGGAGTTGGTTTGTTTTAGGTCCTTTTATCCAGAATCAGAGGCTTTCCAATAAACCCATGCCGACAACATGATCACGAAAAATACTGGGTGGTAAGCCTTTCGTAAGCGGATCCGCAAGCATTAACTTAGTACTAATATGCTTGATACTTATGGTTTGATCCTGGATTCTATCTTTCACAACATGATACTTAATGTCAGTGTGTTTGGCAGCACCACTTGACTTGTTGTTATTTGCATAAAAGACTGCGGGTTCATTATCGCAGTATAAAGTGAGTGGTTTAGAGATGCTGTCTACCACTCTAAGTCCCGGGATAAAATTCTTAAGCCATACAGCCTGCCCGGTAGTCTCATAACATGCCACAAACTCAGCTTGCATCGTTGACGATGCCGTAAGGGTTTGTTTGGAGCTTTTCCACGAGATAGCTCCTCCTGCAAGTGTGAAGATGTAACCTGACGTGGATTTCTTAGTATCAACACATCCCGCAAAATCTGAATCTGAATAACCAATAACATCAAGGTTATCAGAAGACTTATATGTGAGCATGAAATGCTTAGTGTCTTGCATATAACGCAAAGCTTTCTTAACGGCTTTCCAGTGGTCCGGTCCTGGATTTGACTGATATCTGCCAAGCATCCCGGTTACAAAAGCTAAATCGTATGTACATACTTGAGCATACATAATGCTTCCGACAATGAAGCATAAGGAACCGACTTCATCGATCGACTTCATATTGGTTCCTTGGACATTGAAATGTCCCAAACTTATCGCCCTTAACAATAGGAGCAGGCGAGCCAGAGCACTTATGCATATTATATTTCTTCAGTACTCTGTCAACGTATGCCTTTTGGGATAAACCCAAAATTCCTTTGGACCTATCTCGGTGAATTTCAATGCCAAGAACATAAGAGGCATCACCGAGATCCTTCATATCAAAATTGGACGAAAGGAATCTCTTGGTCTCAAACAGCATGTCCTTATCGCTGCTAGCCAATAAGATATCATCCACATAAAGTACTAAGATGGTGAATTTACTCCCCTTGAACTTAACGTATATACAGTTATCAACTTCATTTTCTTTGAAGTCGAAACTTCTTATGATCTTATCAAATTTGAGGTACCACTGCCTCGATGCTTGCTTTAAGCCATAAATGGATTTCTTAAGTCGGCATCCCATATGCTCCTTGCCTTCCACGACAAAACCTTCCGGTTGAGCCATGTAAACATTTTCTTGCAAGTCGTCATTAAGAAATGCCGTCTTAACATCCATCTGATGCAGCTCTAAATCATAATGAGCTACAAGTGCCATAACAATTCTGAATGAATCTTTAGTTGAGACAGGAGAAAAAGTGTCATTATAATCGATCCCTTCTCTTTGTGAGAAGCCTTTTGCTACAAGCCTTGCTTTGAACCTTTCGATATTTCCCTTAGAGTCATGTTTTGTTTTGTAGACCCATTTACAGCCTACTGTTTTGACTCGTCGAAATTTCTACTAAGTCCCATACATCATTAGTGCTCATAGACTTTAGTTCATCCTCCATGGCCTCAAGCCAATTAGAAGAATATTCACTCATTATTGTCTCTTTATAAGAGGTGGGATCATCTACCTTTCCTATATCATTAATATCTTCATTCATATAAACAACATAATCACTAGGAATGACAGATCTTCTCTCCCGCTGTGATATTCTAAGAGGTTCATTAATTATTTCGTGAGGTCGTTGAGGTTCTTCATTAGTTGTAACATTAGGAATTTCGAGATACCTCAACAGTCGGTGCAACAACAGCATTTTCTACTGGAGGTGCGACCTCCTGAGGCACAGGAATAAAGATCTCTGGAATGAGCGTTGGAATGAGCGGTGCGGAACATAAACCCGCTTTTCCTCAAGATCTATTTTCACGGCTCCGTGCCCTCGTTATTCTCTAAGAACACAGCGTGTCTTGTTTCTACAAACTTAGTTATCCTATCAGGACAATAAAATCGATACCCTTTGGATCTTTCAGGGTATCCGATAAAATGGCAACTTCTTGCTTTAGGGTCTAATTTCTTAACTGTGGATTAAATAATTTAGCTTCAAGACGACAACCCCACACTCAGAAATATTTCATACTCGGTTTTCTCCCACCATAATTCATAAGGTGTTTTGGGTACTGATTTACTGGGAACCCGATTAAGAATATGCGCGGCTGTCTTTAGTGCTTCCATCCACAAGCCAACATGTAAACTAGAATGGCTAAGCATGCTCTGTACCATGTCCATAAGTGTACGGTTGCGTCTTTCACCACGTGGTACGATTGTTTTAGACATGGTCGAAGCCAACCAAAGTCAGTACGACCATTTTGTTCGTGGTCGGAAGTCGTTCGGGTGGTTTACGACCACGCTACGGCTTCCTCGGAAACTTGAGCGTAATCGAAGTCATTCGGTTGTATACGACCACGTTTTGGCATTCTCGGCAAATTTGACCGTGGTCGGAGGTCATTCGAGAAGTATACGTCCACGTTGAGCGAAATCAAGAACCAACCGGGTAGCGTACGACCACGTTGTGGAGTCTACGGCTACGTTGGCCATGGTCGGAGGCCTCCAGGGTCATTTACGACCACGTTGTGAAGTTTCGACCCCGTTGGTCGTGGTCGGTAGTCGGCGCTCGGTAAGTCGACCACGTTGTGGCGCTCAAGCTCGACCACGATTGTGACATTCGGCATCGACCACGCTGGCGCGGTTCGGTACTCGGTGGTTCGACCACGTTGTGAGTACGACCACGCCAGGGATCGGAGCCTCGACCACGCCGGGCGGTCGACCACGCTTATGCGGTTGGAGTATCAACCACGTTGGGCGCTAGGGTCTTCGACCACGTTGTGTGATCAGTGCATCGACCACGTTAGCACGGGTTTGAACGTGGTCGGCAGTCGTGACTTGGGTCTACGACCACGTTGTATCGCTGGCGTTCGACCACTTTGGCGATTGGGTGTGCTACGACCACATTGTGACGATCGGATTCGACCACGTTGTCGCAGATTGACCGTGGTCGATTGAGTTCATTCAAACCGGTCGTATGGGCTCGTGTGATACCCGATTACTGGGGTTTGGTCGTATGGGTTCTGCGGTTGTCATGGACCTTGTGGACTTATTGGTTCATCATTTTGATGTGTCTTGTTGCAATCTATTTTCTGTTGGGCTCGAGTGTCTCGGTTGGTGTAACAGAGTGCTCGATGAGGTCTAGACTTTGTGCGATAAAGTCATAGCGGCTAGTGATGGTTGTGGCATGTGTCTGCATGGTCGTAACGACTTTGAGGTCGTCGTGACGACATGATGTGTGGTAGAAGGCAGTGGGAAGTCTTGAGGGCTTCACCACTTCTTGAATTGTGCATTCGAGTGGTCGTATGTGGTTTACGACCACCGCATTTGTGTATTGGGATCGTGTTGATTGTGCCGAATGATGGTCTACTTGTTTTGGGCGGTGCTATGTGACGGTTTGCTTGTCCGTGTGGTCAGGACTTGAGCTATTTCATGGTGAGGCGGGGAGGACCGGGACTAGGCACGAGGAGGTGTTGAGGTCCGACGGTCGGAGACGCCAAGATGATCGAGGCCGGTGAGGTGGTTGCAGCCGGGAGACGAGGAACCGAGCTGAACTGCCAGAGCCGAGCACGACGGCAACAACGAGGAGGACCGGACTAGGCTCGTGGAGGAGCCGAGGTCCGCACAGGTCGAGGTTGGGTGCGGTCGTGGCGGCGGAATAGACCGAGACTAGACTCTGGAGGAGTCGGAGGTCTGATCGGTCGGTTGCAGGTACTGGGAGACATGTCTTGGTGAGGCTTAGGAGGTCGGGACTAGACAAGGGAGTTGTTGAGGTCCAGAACGACGTGGAAAAGCCGAAGAGGACGTGTCGTGCCAGGTGGGCTGACAGCATGGACAGCAAAGCGGTGGAGGAAGCTTCGGAAGGCGCGGAGGGCATTTTGGAGAAATGTCAAAGTCATGGGAAGCTGTCCCTCCGTAAAGCACCGAGAAAAGAAGTGGATTCTTGCGCTAACCGGCAAAGTGCGGGTCTGTTGGGATAGCAGGCAAAGCATTTGAGTTAGCGGGCAAAGTGAGTGTTAAAACCCGTGTTAGATGGGGTTTTCGGGTTATCCCCAGTATGGACTAATGGATGGATCCATTAGGGTTAGTCTCAGGTGTGAGGCTATAAAAGGGAGAGGGGAGGCAAGTGTTATGTGAGAGTTGGTCGGCTAGGCCTTGGAGGCAGCCGCCTCTCCCTCCCTTGGGAGTTTATCTGTGTGTGTGCTCTAGGGCTAGAGCTTGTCCTCCTGTGGGGAGTGGTTGCGAAACCTCCGTGTTATGATTTGAGAGGACTCATCTCTCTGCACTTGTTAGAGTTTATCTATGAGATGGGTCCATGTTTGTGATCCGGGTTGAGAGGTCGTTTTGAGATGTTTTCATTGATTTATTTGCCATCTCTTCATTTTCGCCTTCATACGTATTTCCTTTGAGAGTTGGCTTATATTTGATTTGCTCGAATGAGAATCGCTCAAGGCAATTTGGCGATTCATTCCGAGAGCAAGGTCGAATCGGAGAAATTTCGTGTCTCTCGGTCATGCGCCTCAGGTTCTCGCTTTCGCTTTTGACCGTGTCGTTCTAGCCGACCATTGCAAAGACTTTAGTTTTACTAGGTGATTTCTCTTCCGGAGGATGTGAATCTTTGTGGTTAAAATATCTCCTCATTTCGTTTGAAGATTTGCAAGTTATCCGGTTTTGGTCTTTGCGGTCGTGCGCATGGAACGGCTCTGCTCGAGCCACGACCACGTGATCTTGGCAGTGCGCAGATCGACCATCGGGTTATCTCGCTTCTCGTTTCGACAACTCGATTTCATCGTTTATTTTCATTTGTCGGTTCGGGTAATCATTTCGACCACGCCGGCCGCTCGATCATCAATTGACTTACTACCACGCGAGTTCGACCTCTCTATCTCGATGCACCACTTCTGGTTATCGACTACGAGTTGCCGCTCGACCACGTCCATATTCTTTGCTACGACCACGGCAGCCGTATGGCTACTCTCATTTCAAAGTGTCGTCCGCAGCATTTGCAACCGCTGTATTCGACTACCTTGAGTTGGTCTTACGACTACGCTTCTTTGGTTGTCTCGGTCATGAGTTCTTCTCGGTGTCTTCGATCACGATAAAGACCTTCCGCAGGTGATTCGACCGTGGTAATTCTCGATTTCGACCGATGGTCCGATCTTCTCGGTTTAGACCGATTGTTTCTTCGTCCATTTTCGATTCGACGACCACGGTAATCTATTGTCGGACTCAATCGCCTCCTCTCTTTTTCCTTGATTTACTGACCGTGGTCGATCTTCATGAGATATCTTTTGACCACGGCAATTCTTTGGTGTTCTCTGTTGTTTTTCTTCCAATGGTGATTCTTCTCTGTTCTCTCGAAGTTTTCAAATGAACAATCAATCTTCTTCTTCACGCTCTTTAGCTATTGGAGAAAAGATAGGATTGAATTTTGGGAGATTTTTAAGGCACCATTCACCCCCTCTGTTGCCATTTTGGTCCTACAATTGGTATCGAGCAAGGTTGGCTCAGATTTGATCTTAACCGATCCGGAGCTTGGCAACTAGTAGGGAATCTTGTAAACTTTCCTTTGAATCTTATTAGGTGTTTTGCCAATGATGTCATTTATGACAAGAGGCTGTTTTCGGTTAGAGGGTGATGTTATTTACAAGAACCTGTAGTCGTAAAAAAAGTTTTCGTTTAGTCACCGCATCGAGGACGGCACCGAGAGTAGTATTCGCCGACCTTGTGCTTTCCCTTGACGCACGGCTCTCGGTACATTGGTCTGCCTTGATATACCCCGCTTCCCAACCGCATTTAACGAGAACCGAAAATGAGGACAATCTTTAAACTCGCATTCTCATCTCGCCTATATTGTCTTACCTTCCGAGATGGTGAAAATACTTTGAGGAGAGTAGTGCGATGATACGAGCACTTCATCTTGAGTCCTTGTCACCTCTTTCATTTAAGAGGTGGATCTTTCCTTGAGCATAGTTCTATTGTTGATTGCACTTGTGCCTTTTGATTAGTTGCTTCGCTCTTGGCTAGTGCATTTCTTGTTGGCTCTTCTCGGTTGGTCCAAGGACTTCTCTTCGAGCAAGAATGGTGCTTTGTCTTTTGGATCTTGTCTCGATTGTAGACGCTGCACCATTGCTCATTTTGTGAGAAGGATGGACATCATCGACATCGTGGACTTGTTTCTTTTGTTGATCTTTGTCTACGTCTTGTCCCGAGGAAGGATTTCCCTGCTTTCTCAAATGGTGGACCTCGTTCACCTAAACGAGGTGTGCACGCATCTGGCGAGGAGAAGTTATGAGTTACTTTGATGCTTTGGTTGGTTCCTTTCTTGGTGCTTTCAAGAAAGGTATTCACCGCTTTCAGCTTGTGGGACTCGTTTCACTTGTCGAGTTGTCCATTTGCGCGTGCCTCGTGGATTGATCTTCTTGCTTGAACCATCCATTGCATCTTGTTTTCTTGCATACTTCTTTTGTGAGTGTGTCAAGTCTTGGGTTCCCAAGCACTTGTCATTTGTAGGTATCCAGACGCCGGTTGGAGAACATGTGAATGATTGGGTTCTAGTCTTTTCTTTGATCATGTAATTAGAACGTTTGTTGGTTCTCCACTACATGGCCTCCATGAGGCATACTCTTTCACATTTATGTCTCCACCTACTTTGTGAGCTATTCTATACCCTCATGCTTTTATATTCATGATGATCATAATTAGCATGTTGTGCTTGTTCATGTGCTCACTTGTAACATACTTGGCATGTTTTCTCTCAATACTTTCATGTCATGCCTTTATGTGTATGTCGCTAAGTATCCATGTACCTTGTTGTATTTGTTACATGCTTAAGCTTTGACTTGACTTCATGAGCTAAGTATAATGTGTGCATTAGAAGTCAAGTATCATCATGACCTTGTGCTCCTCATGTTCATTCATCACTATTTATACATGTTAGCATACTTTTCATGATTTTGATTTGTCATGTTGTATGTCTACATGATGTATGCATATGTATGGACAAGATGAGCTTGAGTATATCTTGGATAGTTTCTCCGTGTCATGATAGTGCGTTTATTCATGCCTTTGTATCTTTCTAGTATACATGCTTTTATCCATGCTAGCATATGCTTCGTGATCGCTCTCGCCATCTCGCTATGTATGGTTGTGATTTATTGTGATGTTTGTATACTTTGATCTTATTGATGTTATGGCATGAAATAAATTGTATGACATCTTGGTAGCATTTGTCTCGTGCTTATGCTTAGATATCATGAGATTTGTGGTTAGGTCACAAGCTTCTTCTAGTATTGGGTGGCTCTAGGCTTCTTGTTCTAGATGCTTTTGATGAGGGCTAGATTGAGCTTGTGGCGGTGCGTGTTCTCATACATTTGTAATGCTACCGATTGTGGTCATTTGTCTTAGTCTTGGATCCATGCCCGTGTATTATTTACCCAAGACTAGGACACCAAATGTTCCCCTATGTTTAATCCGCAGTTATGAATGAGGGAGAGTGGTACAATTGTTCTGACCGCTCCCCGGTCTTTATGACCACGCCAGTAGTTTCTACGACCACAAGATGGACTCTCTACCGAACCCATACACGACCATGAGCCGGATTCGACCACCACTACGATCTGGACTCAACTTCGCCACGACTCGGACTCAACTACAATCGATCCTCGACGCGAGTTCGACCACACGAACACGACTCAGACCATTCTCGACTCGTCTACGACCACGGTCTAGACCCGGATCAATCGCGACCCCGAATCATCTCGACTATGGTCGGACTCAATTTGGATTCATCTGCGACCATGGTGAACTCGGACTCGACAACGCCCAAGACATGACTTCGATCGCTTGACAGAGGTCTCGAACACATGACGACCATGTCCAGACTCATCTACGACCTCGTCCCGACACATATTCGACCTCGACCACTACAACAACCTCCCGAGCAATCAGAACCGAGGTTTGCTCCCTGTGATCTTTAGTGTTCGCTTCCGCCACTCGGCTTTGCATAGTATATGTCCTCTAGTGGTAGGAAGGGTCGGTTTGGTCAAGAAGAGCTAACTCTAGGTGATGTTGTCTCATTCACACCTCTCATCCAAATGGTTTTCTAGGATTATTTACTACCTAGTTTGGGCTTTGGTTCTCTAGGATTCTCTTCTACCTAGGTTGAACTTTTCTTGGCCACTAGAGTCTTTTGCATTGACATAGTGTGCTTTTTGCCCGTGGTATGAGGTTATAGACTAGAGACCATGAGGATAGGATGTGTTTGGGAATCACCTCTTTGAGCTAGAACCTTCTCTTCTGGATTTTGTGCCAAATTTCTTGGTTCTTCTCTTTTGCCTTCTCTAGGGGAGTTGGATCCTTCTGCCTATTCGGCTATGTTTGTGGGGAGTTCATCTCATGTGCATTCTTTTGTTCAATAGTGCGTCACATTCACATGAATGCCTGTATCTTGGAGCCCCGAATATTATCTTTATGTGACATGATATCATGATTTATATCTTGCCATGTCTTGTGATAGCTTGATTTATCATGCCCTTCTATGTGTTGCTTAGCTCTTGCCATACTAGCTTAATTAAATGTGAACAACTTGAATCAAATCATGTCTTGTTCAATCTTGTGAATAGTCCGCTTTAGTGATCCTCTTTTGATTCGTGCCATGTCGAATAGGCTAAGTTGAGTCTTGAATCTGTTTTTGAGATTTAGATTGAGCTAAGTTAGTTCATTAGTGATGCATGAGTTAAGTCTTAACTCTTTGTTCATGAACTAATTCAAGTAAATGCAAAAAGATCTCTTTTGTGCGAAAAAACTGATCTCACCAATTCTTTCTCATGAGACGGCTTGCCATTGCATTCGGCATGAACTCAGGGGGAGTTTTGGATGACCAAGATCACCTCCTTAAGCTTATTGCTTGGAGTGATCGCATAAGGCTTGAGATCTAGCACATGGCTATGAAAACAAAAATTCTTGTGAAAAATGGTTGAAACCAACCATGAATTTCTGATAAAGGCCAATTGTGCTAATTTTGCTCAAATATTCTACAAGTGGTATCCAAAGTACTACAAGTAATGAATTACTTGTGATATCTAGTGCTTGAACAAAATGTCTCATTTTGAACTTATAGCACTCTAAATTGACTCAACTATAGCTTCTTGGTTCCACTTAGAATATTGACATGGCTTGACTCACTTTTGGATACCTTCTTCTAGACTATAATCTTGAGTGACTCGACATGCTAATCAAACCATTTAATTTAAAGATCATGACTTATTTGGCTTGAGCTTGGCAATAGATAGTTTGTTATGATCTAAATAGCATTGTCACCTTTTATGGCTTGATATAATTTTCTGTGAAGTCACTTTAGATAATCTTCATGACTCCCATAGCTCCTATCGCTTAAATCAAATCAACTGCCGGCACTCCATTTCATTCATACTCTATTTTTCTTCCTTGCATCTTGATGACTTTATTGCCAAAAGGGGGAGAAGGATAGAGAAAAATGCATTAAGGGATGGGAGAAGGATAAAAGGCATTAAGGGGGAGAATGCTTAGTCATCTTGCTATGACAATGGTCATGTGAGCATCCGCTTTTGGACCATGAGCAAGATTGGACTTTCTATATGAGTTGGAGATCTTTCTCTGTCTCCCATTTCATTCTCGTGTCAACATGGTCATGAGTTCCTTCTTTGTTCTTTTAAGACCATGTGTGGCTTTTGCTTCTCCTTCTTTTCTTCTTTTCAAAACAAACTCATCTTCATGCCTTTTTCAGGTGTTTGTCAATATACTCATCAAGGGGAGATTGTGAGACCATGTGGAGGTCACCCATGGTTGTGATGAGTAATTAATTCTTGATCTAGAAAGATTGAGTTTGGTTTTTGAGGTTTGAGCTGGCATATACGACCACTTTGGGCGTGGTCGAAGGGCACCGGAAGAAGTACGATTGTTTTAGACATGGTGGAAGCCAACCAAAGTCAGACGACCATTTTGTTCGTGGTCGGAAGTCGTTCGGTGGTTTACGACCACGCTACGGCTTCCTCGGGAAACTTGAGCGTAATCGAAGTCATTCCGGTTGTATACGACCACGCTTTGGCATTCTCGGCAAATTTGACCGTGGTCGGAGGTCATTCGAGAAGTATACGTCCACGTTGAGCGAAATCAAGAACCAACCGGTAGCGACGACCACGCCAGGAGTCTACGGCTCGTTGGCCATGGTCGGAGGCCTCCGTGGTCATTTACGACCACGTTGTGAAGTTTCGACCCGCTGGTGTGGTGGTGGTCGGCGCTCGGTAAGTCGACCACGCCAGGCGCTCAAGCTCGACCACGATTGTGACATTCGGCATCGACCACGCTGGCGCAGTTCGGTACTCGATGGTTCGACCACGCCAGAGTACGACCACGCCAGGATCGGAGCCTCGACCACGTCGGGCGGTCGACCACGCTGTACCGGTTGGAGTATCAACCACGTTGGGCGCTAGGGTCTTCGACCACGCCAGTGATCGATGCATCGACCACGTTAGCACGGGTTTGAACGTGGTCGGCAGTCGTGACTTGGGTCTACGACCACGTTGTATCGCCTGGCGTTCGACCACTTTGGCGATTGGGTGTGCTACGACCACATTGTGACGATCGGATTCGACCACGTTGTCGGCGATTGACCGTGGTCGATTGAGTTCATTCAAACCGGTCGTATGGGCTCGTGTGATACCCGATTACGCGGGGTTTGGTCGTATGGGTTCCCGCGGTTGTCATGGACCTTGTGGACTTATTGGTTCATCATTTTGACAGTCTTGTTGCAATCTATTTTCTGTTGGGCTCGAGTGTCTCGGTTGGTGTAACAGAGTGCTCGATGAGGTCTAGACTTTGTGCGATAAAGTCATAGCGGCTAGTGATGGTTGTGGCATGTGTCTGCATGGTCGTAACGACTTTGAGGTCGTCGTGACGACATGATGTGTGGTAGAAGGCAGCTGGGAAGTCTTCGAGGGCTTCACCACTTCTTGAATTGTGCATTCGAGTGGTCGTATGTGGTTTACGACCACCGCATTTGTGTACCGGGATCGTGTTGATTGTGCCGAATGATGGTCTACTTGTTTTGGGCGGTGCTATGTGACGGTTTGCTTGTGCGTGGGCTGCAGGACTTGAGCTATTTCATGGTGAGGCGTGGAGGACCGGGACTAGGCACGGAGGTGTTGAGGTCCGCACGGTCGGAGACGCCAAGATGATCGAGGCTGGTGAGGTGGTTGCGGGAGACGAGGAACCGAGCTGAACTGCCAGAGCCGAGCACGACGGGCAACAACGAGGAGGACCGGGACTAGGCTCGGGAGGAGCCGAGGTCCGAGCGGTCGGGAGGTTGGGTGCGGTCGCAGGCGGCGGAATAGACCGAGACTAGACTGGAGGAGTCGGAGGTCCGATCGGTCGGTTGCAGTCTTGGAGACATGTCTTGGTGAGGCTTAGGAGGTCGGGACTAGACAAGGGAGTTGTTGAGGTCCGAACGACGTGGAAAAGTCAAGAGGACGTGTCGTGCGGTGTGGTGACAAGATGGACAACAAAGCGGTGGAGGAAGCTTCCGGAAGGCGCGGAGGGGCATTTTGGAGAAATGTCAAGTCTGCGGAAGCTGCCCTCCGTAAAGCACCGAGAAAAGAAGTGGATTCTGCTGGCGCTAACGGGCAAAGTGCGGGTCTGTTGGGATAGCGGCAAAGCATTTGAGTTAGCGGGCAAAGTGAGTGTTAAAACCCGGTGTTAGATGGGGTTTTCGGGTTATCCCAGATGGACTAATGGATGGATCCATTAGGGTTAGTCTCGTGTGAGGCTATAAAAGGGAGAGGGAGGCAAGTGTTATGTGAGAGTTGGTGGCTAGGCCTTGGAGGCACCGCCTCTCCTCCCTTGGGAGTGTATCTGTGTGTGTGCTCTAGGGCTAGAGCTTGTCCTCCTGTGGGGTGGTTGCGAAACCTCCGTGTTATGATTTGAGAGGACTCATCTCTCTGTACTTGTTAGAGTTTATCTATGAGATGGGTCTGTGTTTGTGATCTGGGTTGAGAGGCTGTTCTTGAGATGTTTTCATTGATTTATTTGCCATCTCTTCATTTTCGGTTCCTTCAGATTTCCTTTGAGAGTTGGCTTATATTTGATTTGCTCAGAACAGAGAATCTGGCTCAAGGCAATTTGGCCAGCTCATTCCCGAGAGCAAGGTCGAATCAGAGAAATTTCTGTGTCTCTCGGTCATGCGCCTCCAGTTCTCTGCTTTCAGTTTTGACCGTGTCGTTCTAGCCGACCATTGCAAAGACTTTAGTTTTACTAGGTGATTTCTCTTCCAGAGGATGCTGAATCTTTGTGGTTAAAATATCTCCTCATTTCGTTTGAAGATTTGCAAGTTATCTGGGTTTTGGTCTTTGCGGTCGTGCGCATGGAACGCTCTGCTCGAGCTTCGACCACGTGATCTTGGGCGTGCGCAGATCGACCATCGGGTTATCTCGCTTCTCGCTTCGACAACTCGATTTTCTGCTTATTTTCATTTGTCGGTTCGGGTAATCATTTCGACCACGCCGGCCGCTCGATCATCAATTGACTTACTACCACGCGAGTTCGACCTCTCCGTCTCGCATGCACCACTTCTGGTTATCGACTACGAGTTGCCGCTCGACCACGTCCATATTCTTTGCTACGACCACGGCAGCCGTATGGCTACTCTCATTTCAGGCGGTCGTCCGTGCAGCTTGCAGCTGCTGTATTTACGACTACCTTGAGTTGGTCTTACGACTACGCTTCTTTGGTTGTCTCGGTCATGAGTTCTTCTCGGTGCCTTCGATCACGATAAAGACCTTCCGGCAATGATTCGACCGTGGTAATTCTCGATTTCACCGATGGTCCGATCTTCTCGGTTTAGACTGGCGATTGCTTTTCTTCGTCCATTTTCGTCCGACGACCACGGTAATCTATTGTCGGACTCAATCGCCTCCTCTCTTTTTCCTTGATTTACTGTTGTGATGATCTTCATGAGATATCTTTTGATCACGGCAATTCTTTGGTGTTCTCTGTTGTTTTTCTTCCAGTGATTCTTCTCTGTTCTCTCGAGTTTTCCAAAGGAACAATCAATCTTCTTCTTCACAGCTCTTTAGCTATTGGAGAAAAGATAGGATTGAATTTTTGGGAGATTTTTTAAGGCACCATTCACCCCCCCTCTGTTGCCATTTTGGTCCTACACTACGCCATTCTGCTGAGGTTCGCCCGGCATAGAATACTGGGTAACAATGCCATTTTCCTGAAGGAACTTAGCAAAAGGGCCAGGAATTTGCCCGTAAGGGGCATGTCTTCCATAATATTCTCCCCCTCGATCCGATCTAACCACTTTAATTTTTAGGTTGTGCTGATTTTCAACTTCAGCCTTAAATATTTTAAATTTATCAAGTGATTCAGATCGATCTTTAATGGGAAAAATATAGCCGTAACGAGAGAAATCATCAGTGAATGTAATGAACGAATCAAAACCATCCACTGATGTCACAGGAAAAGGACCGCAAATATCAGTGTGTATTAATTCTAAAAGTCCTGTACTTCGAGTAGCTCCCTTCTTTATTTGTTTTACATATTTTCCTTTAATGCAATCAATGCAGTGGTCTGAGTCCGAGAAATCTAAAGGGTGGAGAATGTCTTCTTTGATGAGACGTTCCATTCTCCCCCTCGAAATGTGGCCCAAACGACAGTGCCACAGTTTCGAAGAAGTCTCATCATAAAATTTGCGTTTAGCATCATTCACATTCAATACAGAAGATACATTAAGGGAAAGCATATAAAGTTTGTCTTGTCTAAAAGCAAGACCAACATCTTTATTATTGAACTTAACAATGCATTTATTGTCTCCAAAAATACATTTAAAACCTTCATCGTCTAATAAAGAAACTGAAATTAAATTCCTTCTAATGGAAGGAACATAAACTACATTATTCAGACGAAGTAGGAAGCCGTTGTCTAAAGTTAATGAAACAGATACGATTGATTTCACTTCGGCTTCCTTTCCATCCGCGACTCTAAGACTTCGCTCCCCCTTTCTTAGTGTTGTCGCGGTAAGGAATCCTCAGAAGAATTGGTAACGTGCACAGTTGCACCTGAGTCAATCCACCAAGCATTAAGGGAGAAATCATCATAAAGAGTTTCGTCAATAAAAGTAATTGTATCATTACCCCTTTTGGCAAGCCATTTTAGAAAGCCTGCATGTCTTTACGAAAATGCCTCGGTGTTCTGTATGGCATTCCCCCTTTAGATGTCGCAATGAAGCAACATGAGGCTTCGGTGCATTGTGCACTCGAGGCCCCGATTTATCGGAGTTGGGGGAAAAATGCAGCTTCTTCTTAGATTTGAAGTCCCCTTGGAACTTCCTTTTATGAGAGTCACCAACATTAAAGGCAAAATCTTTCTTTTCTGTTCTAATTCTTTCTTCCTCCTGAACACACATGGCGATCAAGTCGCTCATGCTCCACTTTTCTTTCTGAGTGTTGTAATTAATTTTAAAGGCGGTGTACTCAGAAGGAAGTGATGTCATAATGAAATGAACCAGAAAACCATCAGAAATTGCCATGTCCATGCCTTTGAGTTTCTCTGCCATATCAGTCATCATCATGATATGCTCTCTAATACTGCCAGACCCATCATATTTAGAGGTTAAGAGCCTCTGAATTAAGGTGCTGGCATAAACTTTAGTTGAACCTTTGAATTTCTCCTCAATTGAAGCCATATAATCTTTAGCTTTTTCAGAATTGGGAATTGCTCCCCTAATCATGACTGAAATTGAGGTTTTCATAATCATAAGTGACAAGCGGTTAGATCGTTCCCATTTCTCAGTATTTTCATCAAAAATCTTCTTCTTCTCAGCAAAGTTCTCCTCACCCTCGGTGGGGGGAACAGGAACGTCTACTCTTAGTGCATAATCAAGGTCCAAAACGCCAAGGACAACATAAATTCGCTCTCTCCACGAGGTAAAATTACTCCCCGTGAGCTGCTCAATATTATCAATGGTGGCAGCAACGTTCGAAGCATTAAGTGCTGAATTAAAAGTACAGGGCAAAAATCAGAACCGTCATAAAATAAATATGTATTGCATGTAATTAATCCTACGTTGGTCTGATTAATAACATGCATAAAATTTACAGTTCAAATTCATATCATCGTTGGGCAGAAAATGAAAAAGAACTGAAAAACTATGGCGACATATGACTATAAATAACTTTGGTCAGAATATAATCATATGAATACATCATGCCAAAATTAATCATAAAGTCTCAAATTTAAATATCCCGTTGGTTCAATTTAAATTTGAGATTTATTCATTAAAATATGGTAATGATACATCATAATTTGTGCCATTTAATTAATTAAAACAGTGCATAGAAATATACTAAAAACAAAATTAAATGCACTGAAAATTAAAATTATAACAGTGCATAAAAGTAAAATTAAAACAAAAGAAAATGCACTGAAATAATAAAATTTCTGCAAAAAATGGACCTTAAAATAAAATTTGGGCTCAAAATTCGGTCTCAGAAGGAAATTTGGGCCAAAAACTTGGTCTACATAAATTCCCCATGAGTAAAAATCACGCACGGGATGAGCAGCCCAAAAAACGGCACGACCCAAATTACGGGCGCAGCCCAGAACGCGTGCGCGGGCGGACGGACAAGGCCCATTACAGGCGCGGCCCGGCCTACCATCTCAAGGGCGTGCGCCGTCGGATCTAGATCCGATGGCCGAAAAACAAAACAACCCATTAAACATTGCGGCCCAAGACATGATAGCCGTCCGATTTGATCGGACGGCCGAAAACCATCGTGGGTGGGATAAGACCCACAAAAACCTAACCCTAGGCATTTTGGGTCCATTTTTCACGCGCAAAAACCGGAGTGGAGTGGCGGCGCGGTGGCTGCGAGCACCCCGAGCGGCGGACGGCCGGCGGCCCCGGGCGGGCAAAAGGCGCGGTGCTAAGGCCGGCGACGAGGCGCACGGCTCCGGCAGCAGCCAGCGGGGCCGAGTCGCGGAGGAGCGGGCCAAGCGGAGGCAAGGCGGCAAGCCGAGCGGGCGGTACCGGCGGGTGGGCGCGCGCGCGCGGGCGGCGGCTCCGGCGGCAAGGCGGCGGAGGTAATCCCGAGCCGAACCCCTCCCTTTAATTTTTTGTGTGTTCTTCTCGCCGATCTAAGAATCCTTGCGGTTTGGGGATTTTAAAGTTCGGTGGGGGACTATAGGGTTTTCTTGCCGAAAACAAAAATTTCCTCCTTCTAAATGCTAGCCGATCCAAGAAACCGAACCGGATCCAAAGATAAAATTTTAGGGTTCATGAGTCTAGGCATTAGGCTCTGATACCAATGTGAGATTATATAAGTCTGAACTTTAGTCTAATCTAAACCTAGAACAACATGAACACCTAATAATCATGAAAAGTGGAGTCTTGAGTGCACATACCCGAAGAGGATGAGGAGGCCATAGATGAAGTAGATGCAGTCGGTGGTGGAGGTGTCGGTGACGAGTCGGTGAAGAAGAGGTGGTCGGCCGGCGGCGGAGAGGAAGACGAAGACTGCGGTGGTGGAGATGGCCGTCAGCGAGGTCGTCGGCCTTCGTTCACCCGAGCGCCCGAAATAGATCGGGTAATTTTAGGGTTTAGTGGAGGCGTAAAAACTAATCTCAATCCTCTGCCGAAACCCTCTTTTTATATGGCGCTGGTGACCGGGACCGTGACCAAAGTTGGAAACCGCCTCCGATCAAGGCGCGTGATTTGAGCGGTTGCTCCCCTTAAATTTCGGACGGCAGTTAGCCTCCGATCAACCCAACATCTATATGCTGCTTAACTATGTAGACATGCATGATTATCGAAAGAAATACTGCACTGAATATGTGCTAACTGCTTCGCAGACGTTCCGCAAGGTGCGGTGCTAAGCTAATATGGTTTAGTGTTTCTACGACTTCTTACCTTTATACAATAAATGGGTCGATGAGTATGGAATATATTTGGTTGCATTACCTAGTTGATAACTTGATGTTCATATAGAGAACTGAAATGGTCACAGAACTGTATATGCTGCCGTGATTAACCTAGCTATAGGCTAACGCAATCCGTTCTTGAAACTTTAGTCAAGGGTTTTTGCGTGGCTATTTAACTTTTCTATTTGCATGTGACACTTGTTTGCTACTTGCAGTATTGTGTTTTAATTTGAAAAAGACGAAATCTTGAAGGGGTGAATGTCTTATGTACAGTTGACTAGTCAAATAGGTAGTATTAGCATCTCCTCTTTTCAGTTTCTAAAAGCTATTTTTCTAGCTTTTCTATAAGCTTTCAAACGGATTGTCTTTTTAAGGTATAATAGGGTCTGCAAGTTGATTGTAGCACATACTATAGTGACTTCATTTATATCGGCTAAAATCGCACGCTAGTTTCTGTTACTATATACTCTCTCATAAACAGTCTAAAAATAATTAGCTATAGCCAAAAATCAAAAGCTGAAATAAAAAAGAACAGACCCTTAAATTGCTTCAGTCTCCAAACTCTTGCACCATGAAAAAGTGATAACTTCAATCAGTACCATTCGATCGCACCATGAAAACATGAAAACTTCAATTAGTACCATTCGATCGCACGTGAAGAGCCCAGATCGAGGTGGTTCCCCCACTACCACTCAAACAGTCTTTTGCAAAAATAAAACTGTGTTGCACTTTGTTTTTGCGTATAACCCTTAGACATCCTCTCCTTCTCAGCCAATCTCCGTCGCTTCCTCACTCTCGCAGACACAGTAGGGTTGTGGCATACCAGTGAGGCAATGGTGTGGTGGCAGCGACAGGAGGCGAGGCTAGCCCAAAGGGCGATGACGGCTAGATCTCGTGCTATCAACCTCCATCGCCAGCCGCGATGTCGTCCTAGAGAGGGTGAGAATGAGAGAAGAAGAGAGAGAGATGCCGAGAAGAGGAGCCGACGAGCGCTGGTGACGTGTGCCGCATGCGACCTGGGAGACGGTCGCCCTATCTCCACCGCCAACAGTCAGATCTGGATACGGGAGCCATCGCAAGTTATGGTTAACCATAGTTTGCAAATTAGCTAGGCTTGTGCAATTAGGTGTTGAATCAAGAATTAGACTTAGATGTTGAAAGAAGATAACTAGGGTGCCATTAGTATTTAATATGAAGTATACACTTTAATTAAAGTTTTTTTCTAAAAAAAATAGTTAGATAAAAATAGAGGTTAATTATGATGTCAATAAATATAGTTTTAGAAACTCAAATATCAATTATTAAAACATAATCTTGTATAAATGATAATAAATTAATTATTATTATCTCTCAATTTAAACTATAAATTTAGTTAAAGATGGTGCTGATGTGCTCTAGACCATAAATATTCCCATGGAAATATAGTAAAATAAGTATCATAGCTAATCCATATAATTAGAATATAAATCAAGGTTAATTAGTGTCCTAACTAAAGGCAGTTGTTAATTAGCAAATAGTAGTGTAACCTATTAGCTACTTAGGTGTGTCTCCAGTTAAGGGCATTAAAGAAATTGATTAAATAAATAATCCCACAATTTTAGTTAATTATTTAATTAATCATTCAATTAATTATTAATTAAAACTCAAATAACAATATGTCCTGAACTTCTAGCAATGAAAATCTCTCAAATAACAATATGTTCTGAACTTCTAGCAATGAAAATCTAAGATTAATATGATTAATTAAAATTATACTTATTGTGTGTAGAACCTACGCCATAATCCTTAAATAATAATATTTGTTAAATAATGTCCAGTACATTGTGTAGACCCTCGTATATTTTCGTAGGTCTTATCTATCTCAAAGAATTTCCTTAATAAATAGAAACTAATAAATAAATCATTAATTTAGGTTCGAGCAATAGTAGCCTCTAGCCAGCTATGTCTAACCACCTTTGAATCCAGAGTAGAATATTCTTGTGAATGTTCATTCATTCTCGTTGATTCTTCCTTTATATTCTTTCGAACAAATTTCCTCTCTGCCATTTTCCCTTCGCTCAAACTTTGCTTAACCCCGTCTACATCCCACACTCACGAAAACCTTGTCCCTTGTCACCGACAAATCATGATAGAATTTAACTAAGTTTATTCATATTTATTTGAATTTTGATGTTTA
This sequence comes from Bonia amplexicaulis, assembly GCA_036346245.1. Taxonomy (NCBI): domain Eukaryota; kingdom Viridiplantae; phylum Streptophyta; class Magnoliopsida; order Poales; family Poaceae; genus Bonia; species Bonia amplexicaulis. Next base: position 7,165,201 of record CM070766.1, read on the forward strand.
TTTAAGTTGAATCAAATTCTTTTGAATTCATTGTGTTGCCCTTGGATTTATTTGGATTTGATTGATTTTTGCAAAATTAGAATTTTAACTCTCGAAGAAACAATAGTTCGAACGAGACCAAGATCATGATAAAGACCAAGAGTTTCAAGACCGTTGACCGAGAAGGCTTTGAGCAAGATGAAGGCCGTAGTAAATTGAGTGGCGCAAGTCCCACTTTGATCATATTGCACCTTCCTTTTGACAAAGTATATTATGTTAAATTATTAAATGGCATGCTTATTTTATTAAGCAAACTATATTATCGCTAGCTAGTAGTTAACACCTTGTTAATAATTGTGCTAGTAAATTTCATTCCTTAACTTTGGACATAATCTCTTATCGTACTAAAATTAATGGTATACATACTAGATGATAAGTCTATATCTAAGTACCATAGTTAGCTTTGCTTAGATATAAGTGGGCATTAATTTGCCTTGATATCATTTCAAATATGAAAACTTAGTTTGGACAGTCACTAGAGGGAAGTGACTGGTATTTGAACTAGAATGGATATTTTGGGATCCAAAGCTCTAAACTTGCTTCATACCTGAGCGGATGGTAAGTGGGGATTGATGCGGTTAGAGTACGAGAGTGTGGTTTGTTACAGAATCACCCAGGTAATTCTAATAACTGAATCTTATGATGACCTTCTAAGGTAAAATAGTGTAAGCATAAGTCTATAATAGGTACGACCTGGCTAATTAATTTGTATTGACCCAGTGCTAGATGCGCCATCTGGTTGAACACGAGATGAGTGTTGGATAGTACCTCCGTGCAGAGCAAGAGAACGCCTCTGGAGTGGGTGGAGAGAACCCCACGATAATGAAAATCTTAGCGAGTGTAGCCACGTTAAGAAGATGCATTGTAAAGGCCTTGTGGTGACCATCTGAGTCTCAAACGAAAGGTAGCATGATGACACAATAAGTTGGACATCACTTGTGGCTAAAGTGTGCGACCTTTGTAGAGTAAAAACTGTTCAAACAACCATGCTCACGATTAAGGACGGGCATGGGAACTTACTCGATTTAGTGTCTATTTTACAAAAGAATCTTTGTGGTTGAGATGAAAAGGTGGTTAGAACCCTGACTTTGATTTCCCCTAGGTGGATAGAACTCAATGAATATAAAGGGTGGATAGAACCCAAGAAATAAAAATAGTATATAGTGAATGGGACCATGCTCTGTAAAAGGTGGATAAAACCTTCGCTAAGTTTATTATCACTTTATACTCTTTAAAATATGGTTTAGTTAAAATATTAAGTCTCAGGCTTTCTATTTATTATATTTTAATTATAGCTTTTTGCAAATAAAAAAATCTTAAGCCTCCTTTTGCCAGCCATGCATTTATTATAATTGCATTCGTGTGGTGGCTTGCTCTTACCTTCGTTCTTATTGTTGCTTAATTACTATTATTTAGTAAGAAGGAGAAAGGAAAACCCTGCGATCATCTGAGGGCGTTGACAAGACTAAAAGATAAAGAGGCCGAGAACTAGGTCGCGAGCCCCATTTGGTTGTCTATGGGTATATCCCGAGGGTCTCACCTATGTGTTGTTTTCGTTTCCTTTGCTGCACTTTAAAGGTTTCGGTCTGATCGGTCTATGTGTAAGTTTAATACTGTATTAGTTGTACTTTTATGAGATATATGTTTGATGTTCAGTAATGTATCTATGTGTACTATCTACTTATACAAGAAATAGTATAGTGGAAATACATAGGGTGTAGAATGGCAAAATCTAGGGCCCGACGGGATGAGGAGGGAGAAACAAGGCGGGGGATTTTTCATGAAAATGGAGAAGCCTCGGGGTTTGTTTTGCAAAAGTGTATTTAAGAGGTGGAAGGGGGAACTCGCCTTGATTTGAGTTATTCACGTGCGATCGGATAGTAATGGTTGAAGTTTTCAAGTTTTTATGGTGTGTTCCTGCATGTGGTCAAACCGCCGGACGTCAAACCATGCATGTGGTGTGTTCCTGCAAGTCAATTAAACCTGGTTGCTTGACCTGTAATGCAAGGTATCTTAATCCTTGCTCCATCGACAATATAATAATTAGCTAGCTTCACAATCTATGTGTTCAGTTTGGACTGGTAATTTGCTTGAATATGCTGTCAAAGGTGTCCTGCAGGGCTGTAATTTTAAAGCTGAGGTCTGCAGGATACTGTACTTGTTTTATTCATACGGTGTTATATACAGTTCTCCAGATGTTCCCACGATAACTCATCAGAAGATTGTTATTGACCAATGACCATACATAGTATTCTTGACCTAGCTAGCTAGATAGATATATGTTCAACACTTGCGTAATTGTGTTGAAAGATCAGAACCTCAGCCTAGCTTATTGATCACCACACTTCTTTGAGGTCGCACCTACCAGGGTCATTTTCATATCTTTTTTCATTACATATTCATTAAATAATACGTATACAGTTAACTAACATAATGTAGAAAATCAAAATCGTACAATAAGCAGTTTGTGTTTCCTTTCACTACTACAAGAAGCTTAATATTAGACGGTACATCACAGACGATTTTCCAGTATTAAATACAAACACAAACGATTTTAGTTTAGAGACCGTATGTGTTGCTACCAGCACCAAAAACCGTCTGTGAAGAGATAATATCACAGACGGTTCATGGTGAGAACCGTCTGTGAAAGTATCACAGATGATTCTTACCAAGAACCATATGTGATATTGCTGAATATACAAACCGTCTGTAATAATTCCACTATATTAACTGCGCGCAGATCCGTTCGATTCTCTGTCTTAAATTTCAGATCTAGCTGCTGCTTTGAGCTGGAGGCAGGGGCTTTGAGGTGACATTTGGTGAAAGGAGACTATTTGGTAAGAGTGATTGTAGATCCATTCATTTCTTGACTATCTATAATTAGTAATTTATTTCTAATTGCATTATAATTTAGATCTATAGCTTTTGGTTTAAGAAGAATTGGAGATGATTATAAAGGAAAGATGTTTTTTTCTCCGGTTGGGCAATAAATGGTACAACAAATTAAAGTTTATCTTTACATATGTTGAGTACAAAACGAAGTGCAAGAAAGTGCCATCGTCACATTCTCCCCCGGTCGCTTGATTCCAATCAAACAAAAGTAAATGCAAAAAAGAAGACACTTGGTATATCTAGACTAGAACATACTGAATGATATGCAAAAAAATTACTCATGACTATATATTTAAATATTTGTATGGAACAATGGAACTTGATAATATAAAATTTCTCCACGCTAAATTGTAAATAGAGAATAGGATTACCGTAACAACGTGTGGGCTTGATATTAATATTAATCCATATGCAATCCTTAAAGCCAAATTCCTCTTTTACGTAGAAGCGGGAAGATATTTGCCCGGTATGGATAGCCAGAGGTGATCGGGTCATAAAAACTGGTAAAACTGTATGGTACTGCCAACCGTAACATACTCTAGCAGTGTGACACTTCGAAGGTTTTGATCCCAAAAACTTCAGTACTGGCCGGCAATTGTCCTCACCTTCTATGGTACTGCCCGATACCAATTACCACCTGGTATGATCGTAGTGATAGCTAGGCAGTGTACTGCAAGTTTCGTCTGGATTTAGTGGGAGGAACATGGAATGTAGGTAATATAGTAGGACGCTGTAGAAGGTTCACAAAACACAAAGCTTTGAATTTTTTGCTAGAAAATTAATGTAAATTAAATCGAATTGTCTGGAAGACCAACCGGAAACGCTGTTTCCCTGTAATGGAGGGAATCTCTGATTTACACCTCAAATCGTTTTATAAACCCTGCGGTGACCACAAACCATCAAACTTGAGGAAGCGTTGAGGCAGAGCGAACCGAACCTCATAGATTGTACTTAATTTATTTAAGAGCACCTGGTTTTAGTTGGGATATGGATAAACTACACTAGTGTAAATTAAAAATTTCTATCACGTAAACTAGGAAACTATGTGAGTAAAAGATCATAAATTGTTACCACTAGACGCACAGTGCAGCACAAGTACAGTTGAAGAAATCGATTCAACGAATCACGCGTCTGTGTAGTAGAAGTAGATGATCATCCATAGGACAACCATCTCCTCGCGATCGTCCCGATCAGTGCTGCAGTCATAGCAGCACCTCTACCGAGGTCTACATATCCAGGGATGGAAAGCCGTGTGTCGATGTGCTAGCACCACTATAACAAATATGAGCTTCAGTGATGAATACTCCTTGACGACTGAAATAAACGTCATTAATAAGTAACTTTCTATGACATATGTATTAAATTTATCACCGTTGAAAGTAAGGGTGATTCTTCCTAAAATTTTGTAATAATTCAAAAAATGTCGTCACAAAATACAGTTACATATCGTCACAGGTTGTTAGGTTAGAAGAGTGGTTGTGCACCAACGAGTTTTTGTGACAAATTATTTTTTTGTGACGCATTTTTTTGTCATGTATCGTTTTACTTTTCTATGACAAATTGTTATTGCTTAAAGGCATGGGCATAGACAGGGAATGCAGAGGAAACAAGGGAGCACATGCATAGCCACGACTCCCATTGCTTAGAGGCGTGGACATGGGTAGGGAACGTGGAGGAAACAGGGGAGCATGGCCGAGGGATGGCTGGAGAAACGGGGCGACGGTGCACAGCGGTAGACAATGGGGTGACAGCAGTGCCAGAGTTCTAGGCGATGCATTGGTTAATTCAAAGCATGAAATATATAGAGGACGTGCTAGTGATGGTGTAATTGCAAGGAATCGAAGAACGGCTCACCGGAGATGACGAATCGACGACAAGGAGCGGAAATGGCTGGTTTCGGGAAAATATCGATTCCCATTGATTAACTGAACCAAACACTCAGGAAGACGGTGTTTGGAAGCTCTACAAAGTTTGCAAAAGTGCGGAAGGGAAGCAACGCAGTTACGGGAACCCAATTTGAAGGCTTGGGTGATGGGAAACTGACATGCGTCATATTTGCATATATTTAGCCGTCATTTTACCCTCATATTTTTCATATTTTAAGACCATTTATCATCATTTACATACTTTTCCTATATTTAATTGCTCGAAATGGACAATTTTACATTTTTCTATATTTTTCTGCAGGCCGGCGCGATCTAGGCGCATAAACGATGAATTTGGCATTCCGGGACTGCTCTGTACAATTATACATGTCATCGCGACGCGTAGGATCTTTCGAAGAAATCGAGTTTCGAGGGGCGAAACAAGAAATCGATGGAAGAAGGACCTATTCGTAATTCCGAAATCTTGAGGCCAAATCGCAAAACTGCCGATCCCCAATCCCACTTAACCCTAGTCGCCGCGGCCTGGGAAAAGTGAGCCCGGTTCATTCTTCTTCCCCGCCTTCCTTTGCTTCCTCCTCCTTCTCCACGCCTGCTGCCGGCGAAGGCCGTCATACTGCTTCGTGCGCCACCAAGCGTCGCCACCTTCTCCTCCTGCTCTTCCTCCGCAGCACCTTCCCACACCGCCTCTCACCGCCATCCACCGCGCCGCCGCTTCTCATCTTGCCCCACCTCGGCGCCGCCGCTCTTCGGCTACCACCGGCGAGCGCCGCCCCTCTAGATCCCCCGCGCCACCTTTTCCTTCTCCTCCTCCTACTACTCCGGCGGTACCCCACATCGCCGCCACTGCCTCCTCGCTATTCGTCTCACCGAGCGCCCGACCTCTTCACCGCTTGCTTCCCCAGCTGCCGCCGCCACATCTTCACCGACACCGACGGCCGATCCTTCCTCACCGGCTCCATCTCACCGACGGATTCTTCTTCTGCGACCTCTCCTTCCTCGGCTCCACTTCACCACGGCGCCGACAACCTCACCTTCTCCTCTCGCGCCTCTGCTACTTCTACTCCCCGGTTCATCTCTAGATCCTCTCCTTTATTTCTTTACTGCTCATTTGTGCCTGTTGGTTTATGCATTGTGTTTGTGAGATGTGAACTCAGATGTATGCACTGTGATGGCGAATTATGAATTTTGATCTATTGCACTGTGAATGTTAATCTGTGATTATGATATGTGGTCATGCTGAAATACTTGAGAAATAGTGCAGTCTTTGTGTGATGTTCTTAGTGATGAATGTTGGTAATATAGTTTCGATGCAGAGTATTCATCTTTGTCAACTTTGTGCCGTGATAAGGTTTAATAGTAGTAGTATTTAGCTATTTGTGTGTATGTTTAGTTAGTATATGCTTATGGTCGTGTGTATGCTTCATGTGTATCAATGTCCTGTGCTTGCCCGCTTGTTAGTATTGGTCTCTGTGTTTGTGTGTTGTCTCGTGCGATCTAGCTAGCCGGCGACCATCTTCCTACCTTTGCTGTCTAGATCCCCTCCTTGCTTCTAGACTTCCTCTTTCTTCTTTCGTGGTCCAGCCGATAGTTAGGTCGAGCGATCGTAGTTGTAGTTTGTTACTTTGTCGTGTGCCGTCGTCGTTTAGTTAGCTGTCGACCGCTCTCTCCCTCGTTCTCTCTCGACTTCCTCCGTGCTTCTAGACTCCCCCAGTGCTTCTCGACTTCCTTCTGCTCGCGGTCGGTAGTTAGTTATATAGTCGATCGATGAGTCGTTATTGTTCGTGTGTAGTTTGTGTCGTCGTCGTGTATTTCGTTCAGTCGTACGACGTCCATTCGTACGATCGTTTGTTCCGTCGTTCTTCGATTGTTTAGCCGCTCATCGTTTCATCCGTGCGAGTTAGAGTTTGTTCGATAGTTCGCTCGCTCGATCGCTTTTGGTAGTCGTTGTAGGTTTAGTCCTCCCCCGTTTTGTTTGACCTAGCTTTAGCTGAGCACCGGTAGCCTTAGTCTAGTCCCTGTGGAGAACACGACACTCGCCACTATTTCAGTGGCAACCCGTTCACTTGCGGGTGTGCAGTTTTGCACGATCAAGAAATTGGCGCCGTTGCCGGGGATTAGCTTTGAGCGATAGTGTTAGGCTATAGACTAGGTCGTTTGTTTTCTTTTTGCTTGCTTTGTGTTTGCGCTGACCTGTCTTTTATTTCGTCATTGTTCATATCTGTGATATATTGCTACCCTCCTAACCCATTCCCTAGTCATTTCTTTCTCTAGTGTCTTTTAGTATCCATTCTCGTAGGTTGATCGATATAGGTACTTATTGAGGTTATGGCTTACTATTATGATTCTCATGGTTTTATGAGCACTCCTACTTATGATACTCTTCAAGAACAGGTAAATCTATTGTCTCGTCAGTTAGAGTGCTATGTTTTAGAGCGAGGAGTTGAGTTAGAGAGCGGGCATGATCAGTATGGTTCTTTATTAGGCGTCGCTCCCGCTTGTTCCTATATGCCGACTTGTGGTTTTCCTGCCATTCACCGAGAGTGCCAGCGTGGTTATTTGTCCACTCCAGAGTGTTATGGGATGAACTTTGCTCAGCCGAGTAGGCCATACCCTGACACTTATCACCCCGGATGGCCTGAGCAGTCAAGTCTGTCATATGGAAACAACAACCCTGATATCTCATCATTTTCTTCTAGTATACCATTGCAGGGTTTTAGATATGGAGATCAGGATATTTCTTATTGGTCACACCAAGACTATCACAGTACCTCAAGATCCGCCTCCTACCCTCAATCGATCATATGTCCAAGTTGGAGGCGATGTTGGCATCATATATTACTAGGGTGGACACTCAGTTTAGTGACATAAAAAGCCAGTTGAATGCAGTGAGCACATTGATATCACTCCAGTCATTGAGTAGTTGCTTGGACAATCATGCCACATCACAATCTTCATTTAGTGCCATTGAGACGCTCCCGATCCCCTTAGAGGTGCCTCGCCTTGATGATAATCCTTCTATTGATGGACCCGAGCTAGAGTTAGTCACTTTTGATGCCATGGACTTCCATATATGGACCCTGATACTTGTATTGATGAGCCCGAGCTTGAGACTCAGAGATTTGATGTGGTAGACTCTCACTGCTTTGACCTCGATCCTGTGCTTCTTGAGACCGATATGGAGAGATTTACCTTTGAGGATATCGGCCACTTAGATGATTCTTTGATCTTTGAGCCTGAGATAGAGATATTCATTCTTGATGATGAGGGGGCTGCTTCCGATGTTGAGGAGCACATTTCTATTGATCCACCACCAGCTACTTCCTTCGTCGACATCGCCCATCTGGAGGTTTCTACTACCGTACATTCTACTTCACCTACACTTCAGGTAGTTTGGAAACTTTTCCCCGACCAGCTTAGGTTTGATTTCCTTCGCTCAGACGAGACATACTCTATTATTGATTGTGCTCATCTCACTTATAGTCCTCATGATGTGCTTTATCGATATACCTACATGATTGGATATTCTATTGATGACTTAGAGGGTGTTGACCCTATCACACATACCTGCCATATCTTTGAGTTTACTTGTAGGCTTACACTTGTGTACCACCGACTACGAACGGACATGGTTCGAGTCTATATCCCTTGGGATCCAGGTGGATTTCGAGGCATGCTGTTTCATGAGGAGGGCGGACATGTGCCTTTTTCATGTCCCGTCCTTGGCCCTCCTCTCGCTACACCCAAATGAGCACATCTCTCTATCTTTTTATTTTCATACCTTTTGTTAGTTTTTGTTGGTTTCTCCTCTTTTCTTTCTTTTTATTTCAGGTCCCGTGCTAGATCTTCATCCTTGTACGTGCGAGAAGCCATGGGATGATTTTCTACTTCCACTACATCATATATGCCCGGTGAGCTGTTTCTTACCCCTTAAGCACATTCTTGATTCATTGCTCAATTTAAGCTTGGGGGAAGACTTGTATGTGTATGGATGATGTTCTAGCATGTTTGTATTATATTTGTGAGCATTTGAGCTTATTGTCGTGTAATTGATGATATATGGTCATTCTTATGCTTAATATTATGCTTGTGTTGATGATATATGACCTTTACTATTGCTTTCATGTTATGCTTGATTGTATATCTCGGCCATGTGAGCCCATGCCATGGTTAATCAAGAAAGGTCATGCCGAAATTTTCATTGAGCTATATTGTCACTAGTTTCTTGTATGTCCTAAGTCACTTGGCATCATTTTATAGAGCTTGAGTATTGTTTATTATCCTTGATGTGCTTAGAAACCTTGTGATCCTATAGCATTTGATTCATTGCGAGTTACACATGTATTTTAACCATTTGCGGATTGAATTGGTTCTAGTCATCGCCTCTTGAATGATTATATCTTAGATTCATGCTTTGGCATATGTTATTTTAGATATTGATACTTTGCTTGAATGTAAAATTTGTGAAAGGGGTAGTCCTATCTTGAGCCAATAACTTGGTTGACTTATCTAAGTATTCATGCCTAAGGACATGTGTTACTTAGCATTAATGAAAACCGATTAAAGATGCTTAATCAAAACTAAAAAAAAAGTAAAAAAAAAATTATGATGCAATGTGTGAGTGTGTGAAATAAGTGACTATGTCACATTGGTTCGGAAATGTGTTGAATAAGTGGCAAACTTTTGCCCAAGTAAAGTGTGAGTGTGAATAAGTGGCACATATGCCCAATGTGTGTTTTAAATTTGCTAAAAATCAACAAAAATTAGGTATCATGGCTCAAGTGTGGGCTTTTTCATAAATATCATGCAAGTATTAGTCTCTTTGTCTCAAATAACAAATGCCTTAGTATGAACCTTTGATATGCTCATTTTTGATGTTATACCTAGTTCCGATGCCTTACAATTTTGGTTAGATTCATGTGATCACTTAGTGCATTTCGACACTTGTGTATGTAACTTGATTTGGTCAAATGTTGTAGTTATCATTTGGCATCTTTTGCTTGAATATTCATTCTCATCTTGGATGATTCTCAAAACTCAAGTTAGATAATCATATTTTACATTGTTGTATGCCTTTTGATTTATTACATGTATGAAACTAGTCTTTTATCATAATGACTTGTTGTCCGGGTTCGATAATGTCATGCCATTTACTTGAGGGCAAGTAAAAGTTTTTAGCTTGGGGGTATGACATGCGTCATATTTGCATATATTTAGCCGTCATTTTACCCTCATATTTTAAGACCATTTATCATCATTTACATACTTTTCCTATATTTAATTGCTCGAAATGGACAATTTTACATTTTTCTATATTTTTCTGCAGGCCGGCGCGATCTAGGCGCATAAACGATGAATTTGGCATTCCGGGACTGCTCTGTACAATTATACGTGTCATCGCGGACGCGTAGGATCTTTTCGTGAAGAAATCAGAGTTTCCGAGGGCGAAAACAGAAGAAATCAGGTGGGAGAAGGACCTATTCGTAATTCCAGAAATCTTCGAGGGCCAAATCGCAAAACTACCGATCCCCAATCCCACTTAACCCTAGTCGCCGCCGCCTGGGACAAGTGAGCCCGGTTCATTCTTCTTCCCTGCCTTCCCTTTGCTTCCTCCTCCTTCTCCACGCCTGCCGCCGGAGCCGGTCATGCCTCGCTGATCGCGCCACCAAGCGCCGCCACCTTCTCCTCCTGCTCTTCCTCCGCAGCACCTTCCCACACCGCCTCACCGCCATCCACCGCGCCGCTTCTCATCTTGCCCCACCTCGGCGCCGCCGCTCTTGGCTACCGTGAGCCGCCTCTAGATCCCCCGCGCCACCTTTTCCTTCTCCTCCTCCTACTACTCCGGGCGGTACCCCACATCGTCGCCACCGTCTCCCTGCTATTCGTCTCACCGAGCGCCGCCGACCTCTTCACTGCTTCCCCTTCAGCGCCGCCGCCGGCCACATCTTCACCGACACCGACGGCTTCGATCCTTCCCTCACCGGCTCCATCTCACCGACGGATTCTTCTTCGGCGACCTCTCCTTCCTCGGCTCCACTTCACCACGGCGCCGCCGACAACCTCACCTTCTCCTCTGCGCCCTCTGCTACTTCTACTCCCCTCGGTTCATCTCTAGATCCTCTCCCTTTATTTCTTTACTGCTCATTTGTGCCTGTTGGTTTATGCATTGTGTTTGTGAGATGTGAACTCAGATGTATGCACTGTGATGGCGAATTATGAATTTTGATCTATTGCACTGTGAATGTTAATCTGTGATTATGATATGTGGTCATGCTGAAATACTTGAGAAATAGTGCAGTCTTTGTGTGATGTTCTTAGTGATGAATGTTGGTAATATAGTTTCAGTAGCAGAGTATTCATCTTTGTCAACTTTGTGCCGTGATAAGGTTTAATAGTAGTAGTATTTAGCTATTTGTGTGTATGTTTAGTTAGTATATGCTTATGGTCAGTGTGTATGCTTCATGTGTATCAATGTCCTGTGCTTGCCCAGTTGTTAGTATTGGTCTCTGTGTTTGTGTGTTATCTCGTGCGATCTAGCTAGCCGGCGACCATCTTCCTACCTTTGCTGTCTAGATCCCCTCCTTGCTTCTAGACTTCCTCTTTTCTTCTTTCTGTGGTCTGTCGATAGTTAGGTCGAGCGATCGTAGTTGTAGTTTGTTACTTTGTCGTGTGCCGTCGTCGTTTAGTTAGTCGTCGACCGCTCTCTCCTCGTTCTCTCTCGACTTCCTCCGTGCTTCTAGACTCCCCGGTGCTTCTCGACTTCCTTCGCCGCCTCGCGGTCGGTAGTTAGTTATATCGTTGATCAGTAGTTGTTATCGTTCGTGTGTAGTTTGTGTCGTCGTCGTGTATTTCGTTCGGTCGTACGACGTCCATTCGTACGGTCGTTCGTTCCGTCGTTCTTCGATTGTTTAGCTGTTCATCGTTTCATCCGTGCGAGTTAGAGTTTGTTCGATAGTTCGCTCGTTCGACTGTTTTGGTAGTCGTTGTAGGTTTTGTCCTCCCCCATTTTGTTTGACCTAGCTTTAGCTGAGCACCGGTAGCCTTAGTCTAGTCCCTGTGGAGAACACGACTCTCGCCACTATTTCAGTGGCAACCCGTTCACTTGCGGGTGTGCAGTTTTGCACGATCAGAAACCGACGAGCAATCAAAGGATTCAGGAACAACGATTTTTGGTCATTAAATTTTGAAACTACCAAATAAAAGAAAACAGTAGAATAAATGGAAAAAACAGTCGAGAATTGATGCTTGAGTAATTTGGGTCATTTTCTATTTTTGCACGAGGTAGAGATGAGGCTTGATTTGAAAATTAGCTTGAAGAAGTAAGGAGTACAAGAGGCTAAAAGTGAAATGTTCAATCAAATGAAAGAAAAAGGCATTATCGCATCATACCTTGAAAGAACTTCAAAGTTAAGTGAGCTCGGATAGAGAAGAGCTAGGATGTGTGACCTCCGGGAAGTTGGACGAATTTTATGGATGTTATGACAAAAAAATGTCATAAAACATATCTTCCTAGAGCCTACCTAGCCAGACAGGCCTAGAAATCTATGATGAAACATGCATGACGATTATAAACATCACTAATTGTTACATTCCATGAGAATAATATTTTCGTTGTTGAGTTATGATGAAAATACCTTGTCACATCACTAGATACAATCTTCCATGATGAAAATACTTTCTGTGACGATGGTTATGACGCCTCATTTTTGTCATAAAATGTTTTTTACAACAAAAAAGTGATCTTCCGTGATGATTTCTGATCATCATTAAAGCCCATATTTGTTGTAGTGCGCCAACGCGTACGGCAGGGATTATAAGAGGTGATGGCTAGGGTTTCGATGGGTGTGTCTCGTGTTGCCTCTCTTATCCCCCATGTCTCCCTTTATATAGCCTTCAATAGGATCCTTATCTGATACGATCACATATCATATCCAACTCAAAAAGGCCCAAACTGGATCTTTATCCAATACGAGTAGAGATCTAGCCCACTCGGAGAACCTCCAACCAGATCCGTATGACTAGAGATCGTATCCCACTCGGAATCTATCATTCGGACTTTTATCATTCCGACCTGTTAAGTGTGTGAACCTATAGGCTCATATATATTTGGCTATAGGACGAAAACTCCTTTCCGCTCCATAAGTCGGTAATAGTTTCTAGCAAGATATAACAACTCCTAAATACACATAAAGATCATATTGAACAAACCTATATAGTATTTATGTATAAATACATTTGCCTCATGATACCAGATCGAACTTAAGGCGAGAAGCGTGCCATCCTATGATAGCTGAATCCTTCACTCGAACCTGTAGTGGATTACCCAGTTATGGTTGACTCCTCAACCACATTTGGCATGGCCATACACTTCCTTAATCCAACCACATCGAGGGGCCCAAAGATATCTCTCTCGTTATATTGGAAGGACAATTCCATCTTGATTGCTCATATTCCTCTGCATGTTTTGTAGTAACCTGAAAGCTACCTTTATGACCACACAATTATATAGCCGTGTTTAGCAACTCCTAAGTAAACTATTACACATGTAGAAAATAATGACGATCTTAGGTCTAAGGATCATACATACACTATGTATGAAACTTACTAATGACACTTAATAATATAACAATTCTCGTAGTGTCTCATAGTAGGTCAATTCAACACCATGTTCTCTAACATATGTCCACATTATTGATTTGATATCCCCATATCCATAATTTGTGAAACATGATCATCAATCAATACATGTGCCTGTAAATCATAATTGTCCCACATAATGACATAAGATCAGAGATAATTTAAAATAACATCAAAACATGAATAAAGTGTTCCATGAACAGGACACATACTTGTTGATCAATATGAATGACATTTATTCAAAAGACAAAATAACATATTATTCAAAAGATCATAAACATAGAAGTGATACAATCATCTCTATGTTGCCTCTAGGGCATATCACTAACAATTTCTCACTTGCACTAAAATCAATCATGTAAATATCTAACACCCATAGCTCTTATGTGCGTCTCATGCTTTGGCTATGGAAGAGGCTTTGTTAATGGATCAACAATATACTCAACCTCCATTGTAGAATTAGCAACCGTCTCTTGCTTGGAACTTTTCTAGCTCACTACTCCTCCATTAAGATAAAAACACAAATTCAGACTATGATCGAAAATCATCTTTATCGGTTTGGAAGCTAGCATCAGTGTAACTATTTACAACTAGCTTCCCTTACTTCCATAAACAAGGAATGCATCCCTAGTCATTCTCAAGTATTTCAGGATGTTCTTTATGGCTATCCAGTGACTTTCACTTGGATCTGACTGATATCTGCTCGTAACACTTAGAATATATGATATATTTGGGCTTGTACAAAGTATGGCATACATGATAGACCCAATAGCAGAAGCATATAGAATCTTACTCATTAGGTATCGCTCATCAGATGTCAAAGGACATTGAGTCTTGCTAAGACTAATACCATGCGACATAGGCAAGAAACCCTTTTTAGAATCATGCATGTTGAACTGCTTCAATACTTTATCAATGTACGTATCTTGGCTTAATCTAATTAGCCTTTTAGTTCTATCTCTATAGATCTTTATGCCAAAAATATACACTGCCTCTCGTAAGTCTTTCACAGAGAAACTATTTTTTAATGAAGCCTTGACAGATTCAAGCATAGGAATATCATTTCCTATCATCCACATATAGGACCAAAAAACAAGTACGCTCCTACTAGCCCTTTTTTTAAATACAAGGCTCTTCTTCATTATTGATGAAGCCAAACTATTTTACTAGCTCATCAAAATGAATGTTCCAACTTCGAAAAGCTTGCTTCAGTCCATAAATAGATCTCTGAAGTTTGCATACCTTTTTAGCATTTTGAAGATCGACAAAACTCTTAAGTTGTGTTATATACACATCCTCACTTAGGTTTCTATTTAGGAAATCTGTTTTGACATCCATCTGCCATATCTCATAATCAAAATATGCAGCAATAGCTAGAATGATTCAGACAAACTTAAGCATGGCGACGGATGAGAAAGTTTTTATCATAATCAATACCTTGAATTTATTTGAAATCCTTCACCACCAATCGTGCCTTATGAATATAAACATTTTTATCCATGTCTATCTTTTTCTAAAAACCCACTTGCACGCAATAGTTTTTACAACATCGGGTGGATCAATCAAGTTTTAAACTTGATTATCATACATGGATTGAATTTCGGATCTCATGGCTCCAAAACATTTCTCAAAGTCCGGGCCCACCATCGCTTCCTCATAAGTCTTATGCTCACCATTGTCTACAATAAAATATCATATCGATACCTCATCAGCAATTGACATGGCCTTTCAGACCTATGTGGGGTTGGTGCCTCTTCCATAGTTTCTACAACATCTGGTATATTATGTAGAGGTTTACTAAGAGTTGAGATATTTTCTGATAGCTATTGGATTTGTTTGAGTCTCACCATGCTCCCACTAACTCATTTTGAGATAAACTCTTTCTCCAAAACATACCATTTTGAGCAACAAACAATTGTTCTCATCCCTTTTATAAAAGTAGTATCCTTTAGTTTTCTTAAGATACCCTATGTCGGGACCCCAGATTTTTGAATCCGAACCCTCTGTGTATTACAGCACAAGTCCTAGATCAAAGCTAGTGCACACAGTCAAACAGTGATGATTACATAACCAACAACGCTTTATTACAATAGTAAAGAGTACAGACCGAAAGGCCTCTTTATTACAACTAAGGTTTCAAGACCTCACAAACACAAAACACAGCGGAAGCAAAAGTAAATCTGGTGAAGACCTATCAATACGACACAGGCAATTGACTGGGAAAACGCAGCCTAGTACTCCGGGAAGCCTTCGTCGAATCCATATGCGAAGTAGTCGTAATCTCCATCCTGAGCTTCATATTCCTTTGAGTAATATTTTTGAGTGCAACATGTGAGTACATAAAGTACTCCGTAAGTTTTGGGAAAGATGCAATAGATGCAGGGCTTAACAGAGGAAGGTTAATATGGTTCTTTTACACAAAGCAATATTTTATTTCAAATACCATTAAATATTTTCGAAGGCATTAATTTAATAAAGTAATTGTTTTAACAGAAACTATCAATAATTTTTCTAGTGAAGGTTCCATCCACCAACACTAGTTAACTGGCTCTAACCGCCAAGGTTCAAGACCACGGGTTCCATCCACCTACACTGGCTCTATCCGCTAGGACACAACTCCGAGAGTTCCATCCACTCTTGAGTTCTCAAAATTTTACTTTAAAATCAAAACCAAAGGTCTACCATGTGAATGCATTCCTTGCCCGCCCTTGACCGTGGGCACGACTATTCGAATAGTTTTATACTCTGCAGGGGATGTACAACTTTACCCACAAGAGACAAGTTATCTTAATAGCCAATATGCTTCCTTAGGTATAAAATATCACAAAGAGACCCGAGGTTTCATAAAATATCACAAAGCTTTTATCTTACTTTAATCTAGCTAGACACTACCAAAGCAGAGATTCCAATCATTAAGAGGTTTCATTGAATTTTGAGGGTTAAATCCACTCGGCTGCCGTTGTTCACTGCAAAGAAGCCCCTCTTGCGCCATATGAGTCAGTAAGTGAGTAGTAAAAATTTCAAGAATCTGCACTCCTTGTCCCTCACCGTGAATAACCAAGAACTTAAAGCAAAAGAGGACACAGAAAAGAGAAAGAGGAAACAGGAAACAAAACTCTAACGGTACCCAATCTGAAACTGCACAGTGAAGATCCAAAACATAGAAAAGATTACATGCACTCGATGGTACCTAAACTAGACTATCGTAGTTAGTTAATCTGCAGCCCTAGGTCGTACCCATATAGACTGAATGCTGTTTGAGCTTCAACTCAAAACAACAGACCAAGAGAAGCAGCAAACCGCAGCAAAAGAAACAATTACTATTGTCAAGACTGAACTCAATTGAGAAGAAAGGATCATTCCGATCAAACAAGGAAAACAGAGAGGAACAAAACTGAAATCAAATGCTTCTCAAGCATCGTTATTCTCATATTGATTCATGGAGAGAAAATAAAACAAGGAGTCCCGATACGCATGAACATTAGATGCTCAAATGCACAAAACCCTCAAGGGGTATGCAGCCCCAACACCTATTTATAGCCCTTGGCTAACGGGTCTCCAACCCGTTACGACAAACACAAGCGCAGCCTCGATCATCTTTGGCGCCTCCGACCGCTCGGACCTCAACGGTCCATAATAATTGACTAGGAGATGACCTCACATGGTCTCTCACCCTCACCGTGAACATACATTTTAGAAGTTCTCGTACCCAAACCGCACCAATCCAATCTTACCATCCGCCCAAGTCTAAAACAATTTTCACCATTTTATTTTAGTTTAAAAACAACAGCAATACTTATTGCCACTAAATAAAAAGATGAAATCATTCATATCAATTTTTCACCCGAAGGGTTATACTGACCGACTAGCTTGTCTAAGCAATTACTACCGTTCTAAAATTAACAATTACATAATAATCTAAATATTGAGACAAGAGAAACCTAGGGTGACAAAGGTACATGGTTGTCAATATCAAATGAGGGCATAACAATTATCAGTTTAACTATTATCCTTACAACAGAAATTATCATTTGAAGTAACATAGCAAATGCATTTAAATTTAAAATAATAAAATAATTTTGGTAAACATAGGTTCAAGATGATCGAAGGAGACTTGCCTTCTTGCACGTTGTCTGAACCTTCTTGCTGCTGCTTAGAATATTCTTCGGTGGCATCGGATTTTACGCGCAAAATGGCAAATACAAAAGAATAAATAAATACAAATAAAATCACAAAAATAGAAAATATATACTAGAAGAAAGGTTAAGATTTTAGATGAATTTAGAAGAAAGAATCAACGGATTCGAGTTCGAATGAGGGAGAACAAATATCTGGAAGTTTTAGATATCAAATGAAATGATGAAAAAATCTAGAAATTATGGTTGGAGAGCAAAACAATTTTTATGTGTGATGAGCAGAGTAGCGAGGTGGCTAGCGAATGAACAAAATGGAACCCTGGCGACGAGACGAAGGTGGTGACGTGGGTACGGTGTCAAGGAACAGCGACAATCACTGGTGTTGAGGGAAAAACGGTAGTGGTGGCGTGGTAGCGACAACGACAGGTTGGAAAGAGATAGTACCGGGTATGTAATGTGCAGATGTAGGGTGAGCATAGGGTAGAACACGACATGGTGAAGCTGAAAAAATTATTGTCTAAGCTGAAAATTCAACGGAGACAATACAATCGACGTTTGAACGACGACGGTAGAGAAAAAAGAAAAACTTGATATCTTCATGCTCAATGAAGCGAATTTAAAACCACTTGGAAGGTAGCTACATGGATGGTTTGGCACGATATGACGCAAACGGATTGGGGAAAACACCACCAGATAGATGGGGACATTAGATGCCATTGGCGGCCATGGCGAGGTGTCAGAGGCAAAAATTTGTGGACGCGCGGGAAAAGGAAGAGAGCACGCGTAGAAACGCAGTGAGGCAAGTCTAAGAAAAATTACGACATTCTAAAGCTTATCGACCGATGCGGGTTGACATCAATTCGCAATTGGCTCCACGAAAAATTAAATACAAATGATAGATAAACGGAGAGGAGTTAGAACGGCCACCAAAATGTGAGGTTTGTGGCGAAATGAAGAGGAGAATCGTGGGCGAATGCAAGAACGCGGCTCACCTTGGTTGTGGTGAAAGATGCATGGTCACCGCAAACGGAGAGGAGTTAGCGGGTGAGGTTTGAGGAGAGAAGCAACACCTTGGTTGTGGTGAAAGATGCATGGTTTGACCACGGTGCTCCCTTTTATAGGCATGGAAATGGACCGGAGAGGGAGATCAAACGACGGTGTTAATTAGAGTAACGGTTTCATTTTCGTGTAAATGCACATAAAGGAGTAGAGGAACGATTGGCAATGGAGGAGTCTTGAAGAGAGAATGTGAATGCACTTGATTGCACAAAAAATCATTGAGAAATTTATGAGGAATAAAAGCTCAAAGAAATGGCCATGGCGCTGCGTTCGACCTGGACGAAGCCATTCGAAGAAGATGAAACGAGGAGAGAGAAACGAGAATAAAATAATATATTTTTTTCCAAAAATAAAATAAATTCAAAAACTTCAAGAAAATTCCGCAAATATCCTTGAAATTTGAAAAGATCAAATAAAATAATTTTGGATTTAATTGAAGTTTATTTTAACCATTTAAAATATTTTTACTTTCTAATATTTATTTTAATCCAAATAAATTCAAAAATTCTAAAAATTTGGAAAGAGAATACAAATGGATATATTGAAATTTTAGATGAATTTAGAAATTTGAACGGGTCCAATTGGAGATAGGATGAAGGATAACGGGCTCTCGGAAGTTTAAAAAGAAAGAAAAAGAATAAATCAGATTTCTGGAATTATTTTTGAACTGAAAAATCATATTATGATGTCATCAAGGGAAATGATTTTCAGAGGAATTATTTTTCTGTGGAAAAGGAATTTATGACGTCAGCAAGGATTTTGATTTTCTAACCGAATTATTTTTGTAAAGGAAAATGATTTATTACTCTAATAGGTGGGACCGGGTTTATCAGCGAGAGGGAGAAGAGAGAGAGAGGAAAGAGCGGATGGTCGGATGAGCGATGCGGCGCAAGGAGGAAATCGCGACCGTCGGATGGAGAGTGAAGGGGTTAGGTGAAGATGGACGCACGAGATTAGATCGGGCGGTGGAGGATTAAATCCAAGCTGTCGACTAAGAGGCGAACGGGTAAATGTAGAGAAAGGACTGAGATTAAAATAGGCAGGATGGATTGAACCAGGGCTTGACACTTGTCAGCCTGAGGAGAGAGGTTGATGATTAAATTTGATTTATATTTTCAGGAACATTAGGAAGGTTTTTAAAAATACTTAGAAAATAGGAAATAAAGTCTAAAAATTTCAGAAAATTCATAGAACATTTCTGAAGCTATTTTAGACTTAGGTAAAATATTTCAAATTTCATTTTGGTATTTTAACTTTATAAAAAAAATTAACTTTGAAATTGATTTTTTTAAATCCAGGAAAACACAGAAAATCCAGATAGCGAATTTTTGGGATGTTACACCCTGTGAAGAAGCATTTATCAAATTTAAGTGTGAACTTGTCAGACGTCAAAGTTTTACATATACTTCACATCCCTAAATTTTGAAAAAAGATAACCCGAGATGCTTTCTAGTTCATATCTCATATGGTGTCTTCTCTTTGGCTTTTGTTGGACCCTTACTAAATTTGAACAAACTTGTTTCTAAAGCATACCCTAAAAAGACAATGACAGATCGATTAACTCAACATGGACCAAACCATGTCTAACAAGGTCCAATTCCATCGTTCAGACACCCTATTCCATTGAGGCATTCTCGACAGAGTTAGCCATAGAACAATTCCACATTGTTCTAGATGATCACCAAACTCATGGCTCAAATATTCATCTTGATGATTTTGTCATAGGGTTTTAATTATCTTGCCATGTTGATTAGTACCTCATTCTGAAATTCTTTGAACTTTTTAAAGGCTTCAAACTTATGCCTCATAAAGTAAATGTAACCATATCAACGAAAGTCATCGGTAAAATTATGAAGTACTGAAAACTACCTCTAGTCATTGAGCTCATTGGTCCACATACATCCGAATGTACTAAGGCCAACAAGTCATTTGCCTCTCACCTCGATTAGTGAAATGTGCCTTGGCTATTTTGCCAAGTAAACATGACTCACATATTTTAAATGATTCAAAATCAGCTAAGTTTAGAAGACCATTATTATGGAGCTTCGCCAAGCGCTTCTCATTTATGTGGCCTAAACGACAATGCCAAATATAAGTAGGATTTAAATTATTAGGCCAAAACCTCTTAACATCAATGTTATAGATAGTCACATCCTCAAGATTTAGAACATATAATTCATTCACCAATGGAGAATAATCATACAACATGCCATTCAAATAATGAACAACAATTATTATTTATTCTGAACTCATAACCTTTTGCTCTCAAACATAAAGCAAAAATAATGTTTTTGCTTAAGACAGGAACATAATAACAATTATTCAATTCCAAAACTAATCTTGATGGTAAAGATAATGGTAAAGTGCTAACAGCTAGCGCAACAACTCTTCCTCCATTGCCCACATGAAGATCAACCTTGCCTCTTGCTAAACTCCTACACCTTATCAGCCCTTGCGTCGAATTGCAAATATAAGCAACCGATCTGGTATCCAATACCCAAGAACCAACATGAGAAGTAGTAATATTTATTTCTATAACATTTATATCTGAAGTAGAAGTCTTATTTCCCTTCTTCTTTCTAGTTCTGCCAAGTACTTCTTGCAGTTCCACTTCCAATGTCCAATCCCTTGGCAATGGTAGCAAATAGTATCAGGTGCAACGCTAATCTTGAGCTTCTGAAACTTAGATTTGGTACTCGAGATCTCATCTTGAGTTTGACCCATGCCCTTTCTTTTGCCTAAAACCTTAGACTTCTTCTTTTTGAAGTTAATAGTCTTCTGAATCATCATTATATGATTAGAATTTTTCTTAATGCTCTTCTCTATTGACTTGAGCATCCCATGTAACTCGGTCATTGACTTCTCCATACCAATCATATAAAAGTTGAAAATAATTGGTTTAAAGCTCAGAGAGAGCGACTGGAGAATCACGTCAGTAGCCAACTCTTGGCTAAGGGGAAAATCAAGTTTTCCAAACTCCCAATATAACTAATCATCTTGATTACATGAGAGCTGACCAGACTTTCTTTAGCTGACTTGCACACAAACAATAACTTAGAGGTGTTGTACCTTTCAGCCCTTGCCTGGTTCTCAAATATGCTTTTAAGACCCATAATTATATTGTAGGTGTCCTTGTTCGTATATTGCTTCTGAAGCTCAGAGATAATGGTGGCAAGCATGAGATAGCTAATTTTAAGTGAGTCATTGCAATATTCTCATACCCATTCTTTTGAGCATGAGTAGCAATTTTAGCTAGTTCATCTAGTATGGAACCTTTAGAACATATTCCTTCTTTTCTTACTTGAGAATAATTCTCAAGTTGCGATACCAGTCAATGAAGTTTGTTCTATTTATTTTTTCTTTCTTAAGAATAGACCGTAGGTTAAAACTAGATGTAAAAAAGTAGATGGTGGCATTGTCCACAACATAAAAGTTATATGCAAAAATTCAGCACCATATTTATATGAAATCTTCCATTCAACAATTTAACAAAAGATAGTCCCATTATATATTTAAAAACCATGTACCCTCTAATAACATATAGTGAGTCAAGATCTATATTTTACTAAGTCCTAGTGAGCTTTAACAACACTACTAGAAACCTAGCGATGTAGGTAAGTGACCTATTTCTAATTACATCACATGTAACTCTTATTTGTTGAGTGACATGCACATGTCCCGGCCTAAAACTATTTTGATGGTCTAGTCAAGCTAAACCAATATTACGCATGAAGTGTCCAACACTTCCCCTATCTTGTTGACATAATTAATGGCATACTACTTTGATAGACCTACAACTTAATGATTAAAATCTTGATATGTGCAACAATTGGATGCGCATCAAGTTTTACTTAATTATTTTAGAGGGATATTATTCTATCATGTTAAAAAAACACACAAGATAATAACATGAATAATAGTATAATAGGAACATAAAAACATTTGCAATTAAATCATATTAAACTGTGAAAAAGCACAGCCCCTAGCACGACAATCTCCATCACCACGTTTCATGTCCATCGAGCCATCAATGCTTGAGGTCACCATATTCATCTATTTAGCTATTACTCCTAATAGCTAATAATGAATTACATTTGAAAATATTAAGCATCACAAGTTGCTAGACCATGTGGATGGTTGTAAATAAAGTGATGATGAATAATTGACATTTAGATTGCTTTGAATTTTGTGTTTGTGAAAGTTTCGGTCGATCGTAGTCATAGGTTAAGTTCAAGTTGTTTTGTCTTCTCTGAGTGGGTTTTGTCTTCCCCGAGTGTTTATGTTACTCTGAGTGGTTTCAGTCGGCTTCGAGTGGTTTTTGTCTACTCTGAGTGGTATCCGTCTGCTTGGTCTACTCTGAGTAGTTTTGATCAGCCTTTGTGTTGTCTCGAACCACTCCGATCAGATTCAAGTGGCATTGGATGGTTCTTGAGTGATAGCACAGTATCGGACGGTGTTCGAGTAGCTTTGGCACATCGGATAGTTTTCATGTGGAACCGAAGCATCGGACGGTGTTCAAGTGGCACAGATGCATTGGACAGCGCTCAAGTACCACCGGAAGATAGGACGGCGCTCGAGTGGTGGTCCAAAGGGTCTCACTCAGTCCGAAAGTTCTCAGTTGTCTTAAGGTACTCAGTATGGCTATATTATTTTGACTTCAAACACTACAGTACGACTACGACCATATGACCACGGCCGATAATCATAGCTACAATACTTTTTTTATAGTCGTAGACTTTGTGATTGATAGTCATAGGCCTTACTGATCAGTACTCGATAGTCAAATATTTTACTGGTTGATAGTCGAAGACTTGTGATCGGTGAACAATACCCGAAGGACTCAGTACTTGATAGTCGTGGCTTTCATGATTGTGGTTAGCAATCAGTTGTCGGAGAGTTGTGGTATATAATCGGTACTTGGTAGTTGGTACTCTATGGGCCTGTAATCGGTAGCGATGGTATTCCCAAGTGTTCTGAGCGATGGTATTTTCCGAGTACTTATGGTCGAGTACTCGATGAGCAAGTGACTGGTCTTGCATAGCGATTGTAGCCAGTCGTAATTGGTGGTCTGAGGATGAGTTCTGGAAAGCGATAGTATGTGTGGTCATGGACGACCTAGGTGATGGTCGTGGATGGATTGGTTCTTGTTTGTGGAAGGACAAGGGTCTGTTTTGCGTGTGTGTTGATGACGGTCAAGTTGGGAGAACTTGTGCTGGGAGAGAATGTTTCTTTGGTCTTTTCATGTGTAGATGGGCGTAGAGGCGATCATGGTCGATGACGAGGAGGACTGGGGCTAGGATGGGGAAATCTGAGGTCTAAGCAGTCGGGATGTCACGCGAGGTGGTTGGGCTCATGCCGAGCACATGGAGATCAAAGGTGGTGATTCATAAAGAAGCTACAGGCGGTGTGGGCCAAGAGGCTTCGACACGGAGTTTGATGATGTGTGGAGAAGATATGTGAGTTGCATTCTCGGAGGCTTCCATACGTGGTGATGGTGCGTGATGAAGATATGAGAGGTGCGTTCTGGAGGCTTTGTCACGTGTTGTGATTGGAGACGTTATGGAAGGAGTTTGTAACGGAAAGTCATAGAGATATGGTAAAATCCGTGTTTGGATGGGTTTCGGGTCATTTGGTTATCGAAAGAGATTAGGTGTTGTGTTCGTGTTTGAGTCGAACACGGTCTAGTTTGAGTCGAACATGGTCTAAACGCTAGCCTATAAAAGTAGGGAGAGGGTGAGGGTTAATGTGTGGTTTTTGGTGGGTTTTTAGAGGGCTTTTGTCGAGAAGGCTTTTAGGGGTGCCGTGAGGGCACTTTGTATCCATATCCATAATACAGAAGTAATAGATCAGATTTATTCCAAGAAAAGTTCATCGACGACGTGTTTTCCTAAGCATTACTTTTCTGTGTTCTCGGCGACGTGCTAACGTGTCGTGATTTAGCGTGCCATGAGTACGGTGTTGTCTTCGGCTTGTACTTGTTTGAGCAGTCAAAACATTCGAGCGACGAAGAGATTCAAGTAGTCAACGCTTTTTAGGCGGAGGGAGATTTTGACTACATGCTAAAGCGGTCATAGCGAGCAGTTGAGCGAGTGGTTGAACAGCTTGTGATTGAAATCTACATCCGATAATTTAGATTGTTTTTCTACTCCTTTGATTTTTGGTTTTCAGGTTTTAAAAGCGAAGGCAATCATTCACCAGGTTTTAAAAGGAATGCAGCTCTGATCATGACAAATTGTAATTAATTTTCTCAACTTAAACTAAAGCATGGCCAGAGAATTCTTTGGCTAAGTTTTTATTAGAGTGATTACTTCGTGAGATGTGCCATGTCTAAATACCTAGTTAAATCCTAATTCTAGGTTAAGTCTAAGTTTGAGCCATTCTAGTTCCTTCTTGTATTACTTTTAGTTTTTCGAGAATTACATGTGTCAGTTGTGGTGAAATTGGTAATTATGTATGCATCTCAACAATTCTCTTCCATGAGATGGTTTACCACTGCACTAGGCATGAAGTTGGGGGAGTTTTGTACGACCAAGATCATGAAACATTAAGCTTTTTACTTGGCATGATCGATTAGATAAGGCTTGAGATGCTACACCTAATGAAATGTGAATCAAGTTGACTCAAAAAAATCTTTTTAAATGTGCTAAAGCTCAGGAGGCTGTTGTAGATGGCTCCCAGTCTAGGACCTGCTTTACTGAGATATGCCATAATCAAATTTCAAGAATAAAAAGCTATGTGTTGAGCTATGTAAACTATGATTAGCTTTGTGATTAAAATTTGACACTTATGGCCCACTTAGCACTTGATTCTAGCATCTAAATTTAAATCTATATTTTCAGATGACTATCTCCTTGAGTGCGATCTTTAACTTAACTGGTCAATTTTGTGAAAGTCTGCCATGTACGTGAACTTGCTTAATCATGCTAAAGACTTACTATGACAGTGTTGTAGGATATATGAGTTTACATGATCTTGGGAGCTCTACACAAAATATGACTTTCTTAAATTCTTAAATCAATGCGAAGTGACTTGGATAATCCTCAAAGCTTCTGAGTGTTTACTCGCTTTGCTCCTTTATAGAATTATTCTTTCCCTGAAGCTTCTTGATGATTACATTATCAAAGGAGAGATATTAGAAAGGGGAGAGAAATTTGGAGAAATTTTCAAAAATTTGAGAAATTTAATAAAAAAATAATTCTCCTAAGTTGTGGTGGAGTTTGTCTAAGCTTTCGAGTCTGTGAGAAGCTTTGTGAAGCTTTCTTCGAATTCGACTGGTCTTTGCAGCTTCGAAACTTTCTTGTCGCAAAATTTAGTTCTGCTTTCAAATCTCTCTTCATTTGAGTGATTTTAAAAGTGTTGTCAATGTATTCATCAAGGAAAGATTGTTACACCATGTGGATGGTCGTAAGTAAAGTGATGATGAATAATTGACATTTGGATTGCTTGGATTTTTGCGTTTATGAAAGTTTCAGTTGATCACAGTCGAAGGTTAAGTTCGAGTTGTTTTTTCTTCTTTGAGTGGGTTTGAAGGACCGAAATGGCGACAGAGGGGTGAATGTCGCTCTCTTTTAAAATCGCCCCCGAGAATTCGTACACTAAAATTAATTCTGCTGAAAACTGGAACGCATGCTATACTAAACAATTCAGCATAAATCAGAGAGTAATCAGCAAAAATTTCAGCTGAAAATAATACCGTTTGATCTGCATGCAAAATGGTCAAAAAGGGGCAAAGAAAAAAAAAAGAAAATGCAGTTCTTGCGTCCTGTACACTGAGAGCACCTGAACTGAAAAAGGAAACTGAAAAGAAGAAATACTGCAGCCGAACTGTAACCAGGAAGATTTCTGAACCTCTATGATTTAAGGACTCTGGGCTTTAACCTGAACAGCAAGATAATCTCAGAAGCTAAACCCAAACACTAAATTTGCAATCTGCAGACTGAAAACTAAAAGAACAAGAGCTTCCAAAACTGAGATAGAAACCAAGGAGCAGAAGTATTGAAGGCTATTGCTGAAAAAGAACTGCCGCTACATTGAATACTGATGTAGTACCGAAAGCAGAGAATTTAGCCGAAATGCACAAAAGGATTCAGCAGGAGAAAAACAGATAGAGCAGGAAATCCTTACTGCCAAGATACTGAACAAAAGCAGTCAAACGAAAATACTCGGCAAAAGAAAACATCCAGCGGCAGAGATGATGAACAGAAGGCTGTTTGATCGGTAATTACTGAAGAAACCGGAAATCGGTGAATTGACCGAATTCTTAGTGCACTTCTTAGCCCAAGAGATCAAGAACATGAGCTAAATATCATTAAGACTTCAGAAAACAACAGGATCAAACAGAGTGCCACGAAATTCAGTTTTGACCTCAAAAATTGAGAAGTTACAGAGAACAACATTAATCTTCAAAATACTCCCAAATCCTTGATCCTTTGGCAATGTAACTTTGAGGATATGTTAGCAATACCGAAACACCCCTGCTGCACCTTCCGGAAAGCTTCCGCGCTCCTTGTCTCGCACGCCGCAACCACCTCGAGTCCACGCCGCCTTCGACACATCCCGACTGCTCGACCTCGCGCACCGCGCCTAGTCCGTCCACCGTGTCTCGCCACGACTCCACCTCGACGCCCCGCACCCACACGCATAAGAAACACGCCAAATAGCACCGCCAATACATGAAAGCGTAATAGAGACCAAACCTGTCGAGTCATCAGAATATGCATCATAAACCCATACGACCAAGTTTGACCAAGTCCGACCGAGCCCGTTACGCCACGCAACGTCAAGGTCCGATCCAATCGACTCAAACTCGACTTTTCCTAAAACGAAGTCAATTACTCATCATTCTCAACGGGATGACCACCACATGGTCAATCAATCTCCCCCTTGATGAGTATATTGACAAACCCAGAAAAACATGAAGTTGAGTTTGAAGAGTCCAACATGGTCCAAAGAAAGAAATGAAACTCATGACCATGTCGACAGAAGGAATCACTAGAGCAACTCAAGAAAGTGCAAATTGTTCTCCAAGCTCTAGATTCCCAAAAGACTTTTTCTCCAATCTATTCTCCCCCTTTTGGCAATAAACACATCAAGAATGCAAAAGAGAGAATAAGTCACGATGATGGATGAAATGGCTGAAGTTTGTTTATTCTAAGCATTTAGAGCCATGAGAATTATCCAAAATGACCATAATGTATTACACCAAGCCATAACTTAATGAAGAGCTATCAAGATTATGACAAAATATGTATAAGCCAGCTAGAAGCTACTAGATGACAATATGAATTTTAGTGTATTTTATGAACATGTCAAGTCATCAATAAGCAAAGTCTAGCTAGAGATATCCAAGGATGATGCAAGCCATGTCAATAAAGCTAAGCGGAACCAAGAAGCTAATATTGAGTCCAAATAGAGTGCTATATGCTCAAGAGTGAAACATTGGTTCAAGTACTTGGTTCTTTTAGTAGCTTAAGCAAATTGAGCACAAATGACATATTTTCTTTTGAAACTTATGGTCGTTTCCAACCAATATTTTTATCATGTGCTAGATCTCAAGCCTTATGCGATCATACCAAGCGAGAAGCTTAAGGAAATGATCTTGGTCATCCAAAACTCCCCCTGAGTTCATGCCTAGTGCAATGGCAAGCCGTCTCATGAGAAAGAATTGGTGAAATCAGTTTTTTCGCACAAAGAGATCTTTTGCTTTTTAAACTATTGTACCAACTTATGCATCATCAAGAGACTAAAACAGCTCAATCTAAGGCTCAATAGAGATTCAACGCTCAACTCAGCCTATTTGACATGGCATGAATCATAAAAGGATAGCTCAAGAAAGACTAAACTCGAGTGCTAATCATGACAAGTTTTTAGTTCAATTCGAGCAAGTTTAATTAATTCATCATGGCAAAAGCTAGTCTACACATATGAAGTCATGATAAATCTAACAATTAAGCATAAATCATGGCAAGATGTAAATCATCATAAGCATGTCATAACCGGATAATAATCAAGGCTCAATGTATTTATATTATAATGCGAAAGACATGCATAAAATCCAGCCCCCTCAACATAAAATGCAACTTTTAGTTCAAGTTGAGTTAGGTCAACATTAAGATCTAGAAGTTCCCAAATGAACTCCCCCTGAACCAAAGCAATAAAAACGAGAAGCTGACAAAGAAATCAAGAAAGGCAGTCCTTAAAGCATAGATAAGATAGAGAATACTAATGACTCAGACTAACTCTTATCTACCCCATATGACTCCAGGACAACCAGCTATCGAGAAAACACACACTATAGAGCAAACACGTACCCTGTCTACCCGAGGGTGGCCCAACCCTCGCTAGAACCTAAAAGAAGTGAGTGAGCTCAACCTAGTGAGATAAGAAACAGCTATCCTGAAAGCACAAGATAAGAGCAAGAAGTCTAAGCAACTCAAGAAGAGACACACTCTAAGCTATGCTAGAAGGACTAAACCCAATGCACCTCGGATGCAATGCAAGAAGGATCTGATGTAGCATAAATAATATGATAAAGTAGTAAAGCCCAAAGCTCACCTCACAACAGTCCATAAGGACAAACCACCCCAAGCTCTCCCAGAAATGAAAACCTCGTGCTATCCAAAGGCTTGGTGAAGATATCACCAATCGGTGGTCACTCTCCACAAAATGGAGCACGATGTCACCCTTCTCCACATGGTCTCAAGAAAGTGATAATCGATATCAATATGCTTGGTTCGAGAATGTTGACTGGGTTCTTCGCAATGCTAATCGCAGACGTGTTATCGCAAAAGAGAGGAACACGGCCGATAGCTAACCCAAAGTCCGTAGAGTCGAGACCATCCAGCACTGCTACAAAGAATCGGGCTGCAAGAACGCACTCGGCCTCCGCAGTGGGACCGTGCAACACCGGACCGCCTCCTCAAGACCAGAACGAGAAAGTGCCAATGAATTGGCAGTGCGAAGTGCTCTTCCTATCTATCCTACACCGCAAAGTCTCGCATCCAAAAGGCTCTATGGGATAGACAGAGGAGGAAGAGTACCGATACCATAGTCAATGGTAGCTCAAGGTACTGAAGATGCGCTTCACCGCTTTGGCGGTGAGACACGCGAGAGAAGCTCAAACCGAGCACATAGACACACGTAAAAGTGTATGTCCGGTCTCGAGGCGTTGAGGTACAAGAGAGAGCCAATCATACTTCAACTCCTTTTGATCAAGCGCCCGCCGTCCTCATTCGGGTCAAGTGCGGCCGAGAAGCCATCGGAGTTGACACCGCTTTCCATCACTCATGTTGAAACGTCTCAGAGATCACGGTGTACTTGCCTTGATGCAAGAAGGTACCCTCCCGAGTCTCGCTTGATCCGAAGCTAAGGAAGAAAGCCAACTCACCCATCATGCTCATCTCAAACTCGGTGCTCATGACATCCGAGAACCGTGAGACTAGAGTATGAGAAGAGCCGCAAAGATAATGTCATCGACATAAATTTGGACGAGTAAAAGGTCATTGCTGCTTGTGAATGAACAAGGTCTTGTCTACTTTACCCATTTCAAAACCATGACTCAAGAGATAGGACTTAAGCCTCTCATACCAAGCTTGTAGACATGGTTTAGGCATTTGGGGTTTTCGAAACCAGGGGGCTGTCTCAAATAGACTTCTTCCTCAATAAAGCCATTGAGGAAGGCACTCTTGACGTCCATCCGGTAGAGCTTGAAACCCTAAGAAGCCGCACAAAAGCGTGATTCTAATGGCCTCAAGTCTAGCTACAGGGCAAATGTCTCCTCAAAATCTAGACCTCAACCCGGGAGTACCCCAGCTACCGCCTAGCCTTGTTTCAATAACCACACCATCCTCACTGCTTGTTCTTGAACACCCACTTAGTCCCAATGATATTGTGACCTCGAGGGGCTCAACAAGCGTCCCCTTGTTTCTCTCGAAGCTCTCTAATTCTTCATGCATGGCATTTATCCAAGACTCGTCGGAGAGAGCATGACAAACATCCTTAGGCTCAAAAGAGGCAACAAAGGCAGAGTGGAGACAGAAGAGTGTCATGCCGGACTTTGAGCGTGTGACTCGCTCAAAGAGATCTCCAATCATCTCGCCGAAGGATGAGCTCGGATATGTCTAGGAGGTCCAGATGAGATGAAGAAGTGGCCTCACCTCGTGAGTCGACGGGTAGGAACAGAGCCACTAGCTCCGAATAGCGTAAGGCAAGGTCGATCGCCTTGAGGTGCGGTGGAAGACTAGATCTCAAGGGGTAGATGAGGGACCTGGATCGGGTAGACCACCCTTATCTCCATCATCCTCATCATCCACAAAGATGGTCTCGGATCGCTCAAGAACTCGAGATGTCGGGCCTAGTCCCTGACCGCCTCATCGAAAGTCACCTCACTGTGTTTCTACCATTTTACTAGACTCAGCCTGCACCCTATAAGCCCGCCAAGAAGTCGAGTAGCCTAGAAAGATCCCATCACAAGAACGTGACTCGAACTTATCTAGGTTCCCTGACTTCGAATAAAGCACTTGCAACCAAACACACGAAATGAGAAACACCGGGCCGCCCATTCTCAACTCGTAAGAGGTGCGGTGCAAGTGTGCCCGAGAAAACTCTGTCAAACATGGCACGCGGTGGCTATAGCCTCACCCAAAACTTCCGTGGTGTAGAGTATTCATCGAGCATCGCCCCAGCCATCTCGACTAAGGTACGGTTCTTCCTCTCCACGACGCCATTCTCGTGTGGGACGTGCGGAGAAGAGAATTGGTGCTCTACACTGCCTCACCACGTAACCTCTCAAGTAGGAATTTTGAACTCCGCCATTGTCATCGCGGATCGCTCGTAAGGCACCGGAAGCTCAACAGACCCCATCGAAAAGACCTCGGAAATGTGCAAACGCCTCATCCTTCGAGGCTAAGAAAACACCCAAGAGTACCTCGAATAGTCATCGACCACAACAAGAACGTACCACTTCCCTCCTGCAGATCGCACTCGAGCCGGTCCGATCGTGTCCATATGGAGCAATGTCCTGCATCGGTCATAGTAATCTGGACCTGAGGATGAGAAGGCAACCATCTTGCCGTGCAAGATGGAGCGCAAATAAGATCTTTGACCATCTTGAGTTTCGGCACCACGAATGAGATCGTGGCCGCTAACTCGAGTCAAATGGTCAAATCCAATATGACCAAGTCTCCTATGCCAGAAGGAAAGGTCACGGGACTCAGAAGCAACCAAACACCGGAGAGGATCACCAGAAGACTCAGAAAAATCAGCACGAAAGATCCTCCCAAAACGAGAAATCCCACAAACCAGACTACACGAAGAATCAACAATTTTGCAGGCGTTTTTCTTAAAACTTACCTCGAAACCGTCATCGGTGGTCGAGAAAGCGAAAGCAAATTGTAATGCACTTACTCACCAAGGCAAGATCTTTAAAACAATGAGTCATTAACGCCACATCCCTTTGGCGATGACGTCTGCATTTAAGAGTCTCCAAAGGTGATAGTCTCATCACCAAGCTCGGGCTAGGAAGAAAACCAACGTGAATCTTCGGTCATGTGTCGTGAACACCCGAGTCTGAGCCAAACCTTTCCTTCCCTGCCCGGTGAACCTGAGTCAAACAGAGTAAAGTCTCAAGATTAGGGTAAATCAACAAAGATTTTGGCACCCAACACCGAGTAACACGTCGAGCGATGAAGTAGTCAAGCACGATCGACCTCTATCTACCCTACGCCTCCGTCGCTCAAAGAAGCGTAAGGTCCGTGTGCGGACTTGAAGTCATTGTCGGGTCCGATCGCTACGGAAGAGCGAGTCACAGACCAGCAGAAGTCGATCACGCCGGGGTAGGCATCTCGATGGGAAAAGCGAGATCTACCCTCAAAATGGCGGAAGTCACGACCAGAGGGAGCATGAGAACGAAAAACAGAAAACTCGAAAGAACCAAGTCCTCGATGCTGCCCAAAGCTACCAATAGTAGCAAGCCTAGACCTCGTGTTGGTCTTAGGTGCACTCAAAGTCTGGGGCTGACCCTGAATACGCCTAAGAGCTGCAACACGGTCTCTACGCGCGATCTTGGCGCGCTTGAAGCAATGGTCAAATAAATGCCCATCTTTCTGACAGAAGGTGCAATGATACTTCGCCTTCTGAGGGGCTGAAGTAGCATGAGATGGCTTCGCCCGAGAGGTCAAGTCGCAGTGAAACCACCATGCCGTCGAAACCCTTGGACAAAGCCCGCCGATTTAAATTGAACTCTCTTGTTCTTGGGCTTGACCTCAATCACACCTGCAACAACGGTCCGAGCACTACTGTGGATGCTTCCTCACATCCTCAAGAAAATCATACCCTAGACCTTGATTAAACTTGCAAATCTTGGACTTGTCTAGAATGAGATTCAGCTTTTTCTTGCCTCCAACGAATCTTTCAAGAGTGTTCATAAGGTACTGGCACTCCTGAAAGAGAGAGGTACAAGAGGAGCAAGGGGAAGGAGAAGAGACAAGATGAGGAGAGGAAGGAGAACCAACGTAAAGAGCGAATGGCACGTGCGTATCTCTCCTTATGTACGGCCGCCTCAACCTTGAGGGCTTCGCAGGACACACAGGGGCAGTCATAATCCTAGCCATTTGGTCTTCGTAACTCTTCCTAAACGTCTCTATCATGTCCTTATCCTTTTCCAACACCTCAAACACGTAAGGCACAAGCAGGACGTGATTTTTCTAGAAGGTCCTTAGTTAGCTTCACACATTTTTCATCCAATGCAATCAAGTTAAATTTTAGTTTATCACAATTTTTGCATGGTGAGCTAACATGGTCCTTAGAAGCATACTGAGCCATTTTCTTATTGTAGTCAATCATTTCTTGAAACTGTTTTGAGAGTTTCAAGTTCGCAGCTAACTTAGGACAGTTTGTGCAAGAAACAACAGTGCTCAAGTAAAAGGCTTGTAGTTCAAGAATTTTATGATCTGCCTTTTAAGTTCATTTTCAAATTATTGCAATTTTCACATGTTTCGGCAGATCAAGAAGCATAGTGTAAAGACCTCTAAAGACATTGTCCTTATCCTCACATGAGGTGCAGAAGGTAGTCTCAATAGCAGATGAAGGAACATCAATCTTAGTCTTTTCTAGTTCAGCTAGCAGACTAACATTCTCCACCTTAAGAATATTTAGCTCAGAGGTCACACTATCATAAGAAGTCCTTAACTTCTCCATATCACCAATCAAAGCGGGCATGTATCACATTCGTCACGGGAGGGAGCGATATAAGTGAAGTAAGCTCCGTGATGCCATCTACTTCCTTCTAAGTCATTACACCTAGTCTTAGCTCCAGCATGAAAACCACCTAACTTAAGAAAATCATCATTGAGTGGGTCGTAGGTGGGGCATACCGTCCGAGTCGAGTAGAGCTCATCGTCACGATCTCGCCTCAAGGGCCATGAAGCACATGCCGAGAAGTCATCGCCATCTTTTGGTTCTTGATCACCCGTCCGTCATCGCCGCTCCATCCCTCCACCTCGCTGAGGTCAAGGTCGTCAAAGGTGGCGAGGACACGGTGGAAGAGCTTCTTGGCCTTCCCAAAGTCGCGAACTTCTTCTTGCCTTGAACAGTGCCGAGGGCTTCGTGTTGCGGTTCTTGTTGATGTAGTCGTTCTTGCCGGAACCGTGAAGTCGGTTTGCCCTTCCCGCCTTGGGGCGGTTGCCGAATGTGGTTGGGGCCACCACACTCAAGCAAATCACATGACCTCCTCTTTACCATCCCTCCTTCTCTTGTAAGCATGGGAAAATTTATGCGAGCAAGGAGAGCCAATCGATCATCCGCAGTCGCTCTAACCGATCATCGATTCGTCACGAGAGCGCAAGGAGAAACCGCAAATAGAATCAGAAGAGGGGCCCGAAGAAGAAACGAGATCGGTGACCAAGGCCATCGACTGTGACTTCGACCTACGAGAGACAACGTCAATCTCGTGAGTCTTGAGGCGCGAGTACGTCGTCCAAGAGTCAAGGTCGAGAGGTCTGTGTCTTTGATGGTGGTCACTTTCATCTCCCAAACACGCAGATCGAGTGCGGTGAGCATCGACAAGCGTTGTCCGAGTCGGGTGCGTGAGACCGACCGCCGAGGTTGCTCAAGATCTTGTGAAAATGCGCAAAACACTCATCAAGGGACTCGCCAACAGCATTTCAAACTTGTTGTAATCTCGCTGAATCGTCCTGTCGCACCGCCTTTATTTGGGTGGTGCCCTCATGGTAAGCATTGAGGGTCGCCCAAATATCGAAGGCGGACGGAAGATGAGATATGCGGTCAAACTCACTACGACTCAGGCACTGGGTTATGATGTTCCTTGCCTTAGCGTTTGCCTCAACGTCGACCATGTTTACGCATTGACGTCCTCATCGGCAGAACAAAGAAACCGAACCTTGACCTTTCGCCGATGGCGTAGCCTCGAGCACGGATGTAGGTCTCCATCCGACTCTTCCGAAGGGATAGTCCATCCCATCAAGATCGGGGCTTGGTCGAGTACTTGTCCATCGCCATGGCTCTTGAGACCGGTTAAGATCTATGAGGAAGAGCTAACCGGCTCGATACCAATTGAAAGACCGAAATGGCGATGAGGGGGTGAATGTCGCTCTCTTTAAAATCGCCCGAGAATTGTGACACCAAAATTAATTCTCAAAACTGGACGCATGCTATACTAAAAATTCAACATAAATCGAGAGTAATCAAGAAAATTTCAATTGAAAATAATGCCGTTTGATCTGCATGCAAAATGGTCAAAAGGGTAAAGAAAAAAGAAAATGCGCTTGCGTCCCGTATAACGAGAGCACCGAATCGAAAAGGAAACCGAAAAGAAGAAATACTGCAATGAATCGTAACTGTGAAGATTTCAAACCTCTATGATTTAAGGACTCGGCTTTAACCTCAACAAAGAAGATAATCTCGAAGCTAAACCCAAACACTAAATTTGTAATCTGCAGATCGAAAACTAAAAGAACAAGAGCTTCCAAAACCGAGATAGAAACCAAGGAGCAGAAGTACTGAAGGCTATTGCTGAAAAAGAACTGCCGCTACAGTGAATACTGATGTAGTACCGAAAGCAGAGAATTTAGCCGAAATGCACAAAAGGATTCAGCAGGAGAAAAACTGATAGAGCAGGAAATCCTTGCTGCCAAGATACTGAACAAAAGCAGTCAAACGAAAATACTCGGCAAAAGAAAACATCCAGCGGCAGAGATGATGAACAGAAGGCTGTTTGATTGGTAATTACTGAAGAAACTGGAAATTGGTGAATTGACCGAATTCTTACTGCACTTCTTAGCCCAAGAGATCAAGAACATGAGCTAAATATCATTAAGACTTCAGAAAACAACAGGATCAAACAGAGTGCCACGAAATTCAGTTTTGACCTCAAAAATTGAGAAGTTACAGAGAACAACATTAATCTTCAAAATACTCCCAAATCCTTGATCCTTTGGCAATGTAACTTTGAGGATATGTTAGCAATAGCCATAGGACTCTAGATATCAAGTTTCATACCATCTCACAAAAGGAAAACTGGATTCACCTCAAACCCTAGAAACTGGAAAGCAAGAACAGAGAAGGAACAGAGAGCGAAATTCATCACAGGAAGCAAAAGAACTCAGTCCATCTCAAAAGAACATCTCAAATCGATAAGAGAAGATTACATAGACATCCCAATACATGATTGATATAAGAAGAATGATTACATAGGCATCAACTCATCTTTTCCCTCTCATCAATCAAGAACTCCACTCAAGAAACACAAGAACATCCATAGAGGGAAGGAGGGACAGAGCTCCTACGGGGAACAACTCCTGCCCACACTCAACCACTTCTCAACAACTAAAGAGCAAAGCAAAACAAACCCCCAAAAGCCATGCCACAACCAAGAGACACACCTCCTATTTATAGCCATGCACTAATGGTTTCACTTTTACTTTGCCCACTAAGCCTCATGCTTTACCCGCTAATGCCCGCTTCCTTTTGCAACCTTGCGCTTTTACCGAAACGCCCCTGCTGCACCTTCTGGGAAGCTTCCGTGCTCCTTGTCTCGCACGCCTCGCAACCACCTCGAGTCCATGTCGTCTTCGACACATCCCGACCGTTCTGACCTCAGCGCCACCTGCGCCTAGTCCGGTCCACCGTGTCTCGCCACGACTCCACCTCGACGTCCTGCAGCCACACAGACAAGAAACACGTCAAATAGCACCACTCAATACATGAAAGCGTAATAGAGACCAAACCTGTCGAGTCATCAGAATATGCATCCTAAACCCATACGACCAAGTTTGACCAAGTCCGACCGAGCCCGTTACGCCACGCAACGTCAAGGTCCGAACCAACCGACTCAAACTCGACTTTTCCTAAAATGATGTCAATTACTCATTATTCTCAACGGGATGACCACGACATGGTCTCTCAGGGTTTTATCTTCCCCAAGTGTATTTATTGCTCCAAGTAGTTTGAGTCGGCTTCAAGTGGTTTTGGTCTACTCCGAGTGGTTTCTATCTGCTTGGCCTGCTCCGAGGGTTTTGATCAGCCTCCGAGTTGTTTCTAACCAGTCCAATCGGATTCAAGTGGCATCAGATGATTTTCAAGTAATAGCAGAGTATGGGATGGTGTTCGAGTAGCTTTGGCGCATTGGACGGTTTTCGTGTGGAACCAAAGCATCGAACGGTGTTCGAGTGGCATTGATGCATCGGATACCATTTGAGTACCACCAAAAGATCGGATGATACTCGAGTGGTGGTCCAAAGGATCTCACTCAGTCCGAAGGATCTTGGTTGTCTGACAGTACTCAGTCTGACTACGATATTTCGACTTCGACCACTGCAGCACGACTACGACCATACGACCACGACAGTAATCATAGCTGTAGTACTTTTTCGTAGTCGTAGACTTTGTGATCAATAGTCGTAGGCTTTACTTGTCGGTACTCGATAGTCGAAGATTTTACTGGTCAATAGTTGAAGGCTTTGCAGTCGATGGTCATAGATTTTGTTGTCTGCTATCGTTGTCATCAGTAGTCGAGGGCGCTGCGATCGTTTGTCATCGACTTCACAATCGGTACTCGTATACTTCATGGTTAATACGAGTGCTTCAAACTCTTGCGATCTTTGAGTACCTCGAGTACTCATGTTGGGTCAGTGGTTGACTGGTCGGTGTGTGGTAGTCGGTGTTGTAGTGGCTGGTGCATAGCAATCGGTGAATAGTACCCAAAGGACTTGATACTCGATAGTCATGGTTTTCACGATCGTGGTCAGTGTACTCAGTAGTCGGTACTCGATGGGTCTGTAGTCGATAGCGACGGTATTCCTGAGAGTTCTGAGCGATGGTATTTCCCATGTACTTGTGTTCGAGTACTTGATGAGCAAGCGACCGGTCTTGCATAGCGGTTATAACCAGTCGTAATGGGTGGTCTGAGGATGAGTTCTGGAAAGCAATAGTATGTGTGGTCATGGACGACCTAGGTGGTGGTCGTGGATGGATTGTTTCTTGTCTGTGGATGGACAAGGGTGTGTTTTGCGTGTGTGTGTTGATGACGGCCAAGTTGGGAGAACTTGTGCTGGGAGAGAATGTTTCCTTGGTCTTTGCATGTGCAGGTAGGTGTGGAGGTGATCATGATTTTGGGGGTTTTCGAAAGTTAAGACAACCGGGCTTGGGCTTGGCCTGTGGGATTTTCTAGGCCCAAGAGGGAGGGAGGCCACCACTTAAAACCCCGCAGCCCCACCCCTGCGCCCCACCCCCCGCGCCCGCTCCTCAGCCGCCGCCTCGCGCTTTGCCGCCGCCGCCTTGCCGCCGCCGCCGCCGCCCGCCGCCAGGCGCCCGGCCGCCGTGGCGCCTGCTGCCGCCGTCTTCTCCGTGCCGTGTCGCCGCCCCGCTGCGCCGTGGTGCCTTCGTCTTCGCCGCCGCCTTCGCCGTCGTCGTCTTGTTCCCCGGAGCGCCGTCGTCGACGTTCGTCGCTATACCGCGTGGATCCGGAGGAAGGAGAGGAGGAGATCGCGAGCGTGTTCGCCGCCGCTTGTCGCCGTGTTCGCCGACGTGTTCGCCCTCGTGTCGCCAAGGGTAACTCCGTTGGTCCTCTAGATGAGTTTTAATCAAGTTGATTTCGTCTGTTTTCTGGACCGCCGTGACAGTTTGGGTTAATCGGCTGTTCTGGGTTAGATCCGTCAGGATTCAGGTCTCGACCTCTTCTAGAACATTGTAGAGGACTTGATTATCTTTCCAGGGAGTGCTAGAACGCGTTATTCCGAGTTTTGTAGCAAAAGTTATGAATTTTCTAGTGCTGCTGTTCTGTAGATCGGAGTAGTTCTGGACAGAGTTTAGTAGATCGGTTTGTGCGACGGAAATAGTTGCGAATCAGAAATTCTTCATGTTAGGAAAGTTTTAGATAATTTTCTTAGCTTTTCATAACGGTCAAGAAGTCCGGATTTCGAGTTTCTGGGCGAAAGTTATGCCTGTTTTAGTGCGCTGTCCAGAGAGTCCAACGTGAATTTGGATGCTTTAAAAAAGGGTTTGGATCAGTTAGTAAATGGCCGAATCAGAGAGTCTCCCCAACTAAGTTTTTGTAGATAATTTAATTATCTTTACAGAGAGTCCAAGAACGCTTAATTTGGAGTTACTTACTGAAAGTTATGATTTTTGGAAGTCGGCTGTCTGTGGTTGGGCAGATTTGGCCGAGGGAGTTGGGGATTTAATTGAGATAAATTGTTGGGTTAATTGGGGTTGCTGTTATTTTATACCTAGAAACCCGTTACTGTCATGTTAGTAATTATTAATTAAATATTCAGGAGGAGAACGGATTTCGGGTTGTGCCTTCTACGCTTCTTCATTTTCGCTGTTGAGGCAAGTATAACCTGCTATGATTAATCTGTGTGATTGAGTGATGATACGAGTGGTGTTTGAGTTATGAATGCTTTACTTATGAATTTGAGTAATGTTCTGAGTTGTTAATGCTATTTATGTTTTGTTTACATTATGGCATTTATGAGATTTGTTGATGCGTAGTATGGTGAATGCATGATATCTTGTTGATACATTCACATATATGCATCATATTGAGAATTGTTGAAGTCTTGGTCATGTGGTGATCAAGATCGAGGTCCCCACACTTGCGGAGTGTGGGCATTGGTCCCCGCACTGCGAGGGTACAGTGCATGGGTGCATTGACGGATGCACACTCCGCATTACGGTAGAAATGCGAAAGAGATGAGAAAGAGGAGTTTTGATCATAATGCATAGCATGAAATTCATATGTAATATGTTTAACGTGAGAGTTAATGTTCATGCTTGCATTTGATACAGTTATACTTGCTGAGTCGTTGGACTCACTCTTGCTGTTTGTTTATTTGTTTTAGGTACCAATGTGAGAATGGCATCTATGGGATCAAAAAGGGATTAGCTTCGTTGCACGTGCACTATTCCTTCAATAAGAAATAAAGACATCATGATAATCTTGTTGGCTTCGTTAGCTTAATTGGTTCAGTTTATTTTCCATCGATTAAATGTAATAAAGACTTAGTATCATTGGGTATTATCTTTCCGCTCATTATTTAGAACTTGTGCTATTCATGCTTATTTAAACCGCCATCCGTTAATAAACAAAGGAGGTTATGCCGAAATCAATGCATATGAATACTTCATGCTATCTTCACTTCACTCTTTCTAGGGTAGGGAATTGCTTCCCGCGGGAGAAGAGGTGCATCATATTACAATAATATACGATGATGTACCGGTACGGTCGTGGTATTTGCGGCGACATAAATG
Source organism: Bonia amplexicaulis (assembly GCA_036346245.1). Classification (NCBI taxonomy): domain Eukaryota; kingdom Viridiplantae; phylum Streptophyta; class Magnoliopsida; order Poales; family Poaceae; genus Bonia; species Bonia amplexicaulis. Next base: position 7,205,612 of record CM070766.1, read on the forward strand.
ATATGATAATTCATGAATCACATTAATTCATCCACAAGGAGCATTATCATGCTCTCAACATAACCACATCCACCACAAATTAATTTCATGTTCCACAATATAACATTAAGTAGGAATTCCACATGTCTACTAGCAAAATCATCAACATATCAATTGATCAATACTTGCTACCATCTCCACAATTAAAAAATATCATGCAATCATGGCATAATGTATCAAATTACAATAATAATGTAAATTACAAGTAGAAGGAATAACAAGTTAAATGGTAGCAACTACCGCTACATTCACTTGCCTCAATCCGATGAAGCGAAGTAAAATCAAGAGCGCTTAGGGACAAGACCACATGTCCAAAAGACAACTCTCAGCACACCACCACAGCATACAAATACGACAAAAATAATTAAGACGTCGCTAGAACCCTGAACCCGCACAAACTCTTCTCCGCTCAACAATTCAAGAATTACCCTCTCAGTAGTCATTGCTTCACAATTCATATCTTTAAAAATAATGATCCAAATACAGCAAATGATACTTCTATGGATTCATTACTTAACAACCTACAATTTTTATGTAGAACACATATTTTTATTTTGATCTCAGCTAGGGGTAATTTAATGACCAAACAGAGGAAGAACTCTTTTCTGGCAGATTGAAATTTTAAAAATAATTTTTAATATATTTTATCCTTTTCAATGTTCTACAATTTATATTTTTTCCTTCCCGCGATTTGCCGAAAAACCGGCAACTCCACGATTGTTTTAAAAACTTACGCTGTAACGACGTTCGGGATGTTACATTCTCCCACCTAAAAAGGATTCGTCCTCGAATCTCGCTCCTCAACCCACGAGACAAAAGAACAATTAAAGAAAGAACAACCAAATAATAGAGCATCCCAAGGATAGAACATCCCATGGGAACAACAACCACGGGTTTTCACCCGCCTCGAAAAACTCGGGTCCTTCTTCTACATTTGAACTTCAAGCTTCCACGTCACCTCCTGCTCGGATTGATTCGTCAACAGCGCCTCCACATCAAGTCTGTCGAGTCCACAACATGCGCGGGACAACGCCGTGCACCCGTATCTCTTCTGGCTCGAGCGCCAATGATCCTCGCCATTCTCACAAAATTCCCGCCACAACTATCAAGCCACTATCTAATACCACAATATTTTCCTCTATATATTATAATCGGGATAGCACATTGTACCCTTTTTAAAGAATTCAACCACAGATTCCACTCATAACAATACTCGAAGCACAAACAATAACTGTTACAAATGTAACACAACCACAAGAAGAATGAAGCATTCTCAAGTAACACACTAGCAACCAGCTTTCCTTCATAGGACCACGGTCCAAATCAAAGGATTCACAAAAAAACCATTCACACTCTTCAAATAGACATTTGGAGAATCCACACTGCACAAGCCAAGAGTGGAAATCACTCAACAGACCAAGACAATTATTTTCTTTTCCTAACTGAAAAAGAATGCACCACAACATATAACAACTCAATTTGCAGATGACCTCTGCCATAAACACAAAGTTTAAACAAGAATCAAGAGAGCATATTACTGCTCAAGATATTATTAATTTCCCAACCATTCCCTTTGAAATTAACTTCCTTGAACCAAGGATTTTCAAATCATCGCCCAACACACCAACTAGTTGCCATACACCTCTTAAAAGGCTTTGCAACCCAAATTGATTACCCCTTTCTTGGAGAGGCAAGAAAAAAGTAAATTCCAGCACAAAGGAAGATATTACCATCTGCAATAAACACAAGACCAGAAGAAATATCAATGAACGTGGACAATAAAAGATAAAATCACAGCTGAAGGCACATGCCTCCTCAAGAAGAACAATATCAAATCTCAACCAATAAAAATACAATAATGCCATTCGAGCTCAAGAAGCTCTTATGCGGCGAAAATATTGCCATTTGATCTTAAGAAACTCTTAGGCGGTGGAAATAAGAAGTTAAACACACTTCGAAAAGATTGCACAACTTGACCTCAACCTCCAATACTTTTACCACACTCTTTCTTTTAATAAAGAGGACAACTTTATTTGATTACGGTATTACCTCGACAATTCCAACAAAAGAGATTCGAAGACCGCAACACATTTAATCCAATAGGAACTAATAAAACCTCTCAACACGACACTTTGCTTAAAACAATTTCAGCTACCATATAAGTCATGAGATCAAAAAGATCGCGTACGCAAATTTCAAAACTTTTGATTAAATAGTATAATGCAAGTTATCAAATTCTTTTATTTAAAGAACATTCGACATTATCATCACAACCACATACTGACCATCATGCTAACATCAGAATAATACATTCTTAACAAGCATCATCATATCCTCAAATCCCTTCACAAATTTTTCCAAAGGAAACACAAGGAATCACTCCATCATGTTTCTATTATCTAAATAAGATTGCGACTACTTAATCTAGGAAATCCTAGTGCATAAGCCACCATATTAGAACAAAGCTCTTAAACAAGATGATACTATAACATGACAATCTCGCAAAACATGCTAGTATAAATATCTTATTAGATCCATATATTCAATTCTAATTGATACGCAACTCTAATTTAGCACAAATTGATTGTACTCTAGTCATAACTGGCAATAATTGATTGTTATTTTATCATAACAACATGCATGATCCTAACTCCGTTTTACAATTATAAAACAATCATGAGCATAGATTCAGTATCTCACCTTACGTTCAGGAATTGGAATGAAATAACTTTAAACTTCAATAATACAAGCTTTGTAAGACAAGATTCTACAAGTCAATACATCAACCTTCATCAATTTCTTTTTACATATTTCAACAGTTTAGCAAGGTGAAAGATGGATAAATCTAGCATTTGTACATGCTCATAAAATATCTAAATAAAGGACAGATTAAAGGTTAATATTACCAAAGCAATATTCCAACACCTCCATACTTAATAAATCCCAACGGTCAGATTAATTACTAAAGACAAAAAAATAATTCAATTTATCCAACATGATAGAAATTTAAACAATCATAATAATCATTATAATTCTTTTTGCACATTCCTCAATAACTCCATGAGTTCTAATCATGAATAGACAAATTCTTAATCATAGTTCTTCTAGAAACTATTACAAGGCAATAACAAATTAACCAACTACACTTCCAAGGATGCTAGTTGAAATTAATTATGTACCACGTTAATATCTCAACTGGATAATTCATACCTTATGAATTAGTTTATATGATTATCACCTTCCACTTAAGCATAGTAAAACACCACAAAGGGTTTTAACACTCTCTTTCAGAAAGGAGAGGAATTAAGCTTAACATTCAAAATGATCTAAAAGAAATACATAGATCTAAGGTTTTCACATATTAATGAGTTTGCAACGTAAAACTTTCATTAATAAAAAATACCAAGTAAACCAATGAGTCATGATTCACAGCAAGACAAAACTACCGAAGGGAACATCCTTACAAATCAACAATATTCACAAGGAGCAAAAGTGTCTTAAATGTTCCGAAAAGAAATAATAATTGTTTCAAGGAACAGGTAGAGACCAATTGCAAAACAACAACTGCAATGAACCACAAACTCAAGAGAAATGCATTAACTGCAATAGGCCAAGAATCGGCAAGAATCAACTTAAGGAAGATAACAACTTTTCTAGAGAAACTCACTCACAACATTTGCAATTAAGTTACCTGAGATAACCGCATTGCTAATCCTCATGCTACAAACAATGGTATAACCGGGCAATGCCAAGGCAACAAATACAATTTCTATGTCTTATCATTGACAATTCTCACTCGTAACAGTCATAGGAGCAAATAATAATCATACAATATTATCTCATAATGTAAATCATCAATACAACATGTCAAAAACATAAATGCAACGCTTGACCCATCCCATCCTACTGCACCAAAGGTGTCAATTTAATAATTTAATTACCACGGACCTAAAGCCCGCTCTGATACCAACTGTAACACCCCAGGACCCACATTACCCGGGATGCTACTAAAACTGCTCTACGACTAGCCAATTTACAAGATAATTTAAACTGATATCAATTACTAATCAAGATAGTATAAGCAGAAGCATAAACAACTAAGGAATAACAGAATAGCAATAACAATTTAATATTCAATAATCAACTTCAACATATTAACCAAAGGAACGGTACCGAATTAAACATTAATGAGATGAAACATTCATCAACAAGATAGCTAAGCAAAGACTAGAGTTCTTTCGACTTTATTTTAGCATTAAAAAAATCTATGTGCATCAATGTGGTGCTACTCTACCCTTCCCAATGCATTCTCAAAATCTCAAAGAAGCAAACTGTTTAATGTGCTATTCAAACTACAAACAATTATATATCATCATTTATAATTCCATACAACTACAACAACAATTCATGTCCATAATTATTAATCACCATAAATCTTCCATGGAGCATACCTCTTTAATTTCATATTTAATTGTACATTTAATCTTTCCACAAACCACAATATATTAATCATCAACATTTAATCTTCGACAATTAACAATGTTTATAACCTCAAGCGCAAATCACCATCAAAGACGGTAAAACATATGTATGTCTTACTTCAATGCTTTATTATTTCCCACATTCACAATTGCTAACAACAATTAATACAAGAGAAAAGCATCTCATGCCATCACCACAACCCTTACCATACACAAGGGACGAACCTCATTCGACGACCACATCCACAATCCTCATACCAGAAGTAGCTCACATGAGTCAATTTCACATTACAACTAGAAAGTTGTATATTCCACAAAATAACATCACTACAATATATATTGCATATGTATGCAAATGAATCTTTCCACAATGCAATGCATATGAATGCTTCATGCTATCTTCACTTCACTCTTTCGAGGGCAGGGAATTGCTTCCTGTGGAAGAAGAGGTGCATTGTATTACGGCAATATACGATGATGTACCGATGCAGATGCGGTCATGCATTTTGGCGACATCCATACATGCAAATGACATGATATGACATGAATGATATGACAATTCATGAATCACATTAATTCATCCACAAGGAGCATTATCATGCTCTCAACATAACCACATCCACCACAAATTAATTTCATGTTCCACAACGTAACATTAAGCAGGAATTCCACATGTCTACTAGCAAAATCATCAACATATCAATTGATCAATACTTGCTACCATCTTCACAATTAAAAAATATCATGCAATCATGGCAAATTACGATAATAATGCAAATTGCAAGTAGAAGGAATAACAAGTTAAGCGGTAGCAACTACCGCTACATTTACTTACCTCAATCCGATGAAGCGAAGTAAAATCAAGAGCGCTCAGGGACAAGACCACATGTCCAAAAGACAACTCTCAGCACACAACCACAGCATACAAACAGGACTAAAATAATTAAGACGTCGCTAGAACCTCGAACCCGCACAAACTCTTCTCCGCTCAACAATTCAGCAAATTACCCTCTGCAACAGCGTTGTTTCACAATTTCGTATCTTTAAAAATAATGATCCAAGTACAGCAAATAATACCTCTTTGGATTCATGACTTAAAAACCTACAATTTTCATGTAGAACATATATTTTTATTTTGATCTCAGCTAGGGGTAATTTATTGCCCAAAACAAAGGAAGAACTCTGTTCTGGCAGATTGGACAGCAGTGTTCAACCGCGTTCCAGCAACACTACAGGGGTCCAAAATTATGAAATTTGTACAACAGCTAGATTACCAGATTATCTACAATTTTCTCAATTACGGTCATGAGCAAAAAAATCATTTACTACCTCACATCCCCGATTTACCGTCGGTCTGTACCAATCTGCTCGCCTGGCGAGCAGTGGTATTCCCGACCCCGTAACTCCCAGATCCCAAAGCCAAAAATTATGCAAAAATTGCAGAAGACGCTTCTGGAAGTCCTCTACAACTTTCCTTTTGGGAGAGTCTGCAGGACAATTCGTTTACTAGGTCAAATCCATGAGATGATTACACGCGCGAATCAATCTACATGCGATTAGCTAATCTCTAATCGGGCAATTAATCTATTAACTACCTTCAAAATCCGTGCCAAGTAATGGATCGCGCGAAGGCTACGAAAGCAGAAAACAAAATTTTTCTACCGCGCACACAAGGACATCATGCTTAAGGAGGGATCATAGATCGTTACCACTAGACGCGCAGCGTAGCGGAAGAAGAGTTGGAGAAGCCGATCCAACCACGCGCGTCGAGGTAGTAGTGGAAGTAGTCGATCGTCCCGAACCGATCGCTCTCCTCGCGCGATCAACCACACCACGAGCGGATCCAATCAGAGGTTGTTGATGCCGATCAACGCCGCAACGAGCGCCGCCCACCGGTATCCACACGTTCGGGATCGAACGCCGATCGTGAGTGTACCAAGACTCATGAGCGACTAGGGTTTGGCTCGTGAGGTGGCGGCTAGAGATTAGCTCGGGATTATCGGATCGTCCCCTCACCCCCTCGCCTCCATATATATAGACCTCTCACTTGGGCCTCGTGGACCGAGGCCCAATAGAGTCTATCCGGATCTCTATCCAAATTGAGCCCACATCCGAATCACATTCGAATTAGTGTTCCAACCCGTTAAGTGTGCGACCAGAGGTTCACGTATACTTGGTCGCGACCCGTAAACACCTTCCGGTCACCACGTTAATAGCGGCCTCTAGTAAGACATATTAACCCCAAAGTATACGTAAAGATCATATCGGTGAACACTGTAATGTTCTCATGTACTAATCCCTTTGCCTCACGATATAGATTAAGCTCAAGGCGAGACCGTGTCATCCTCTTAATAGCTCAATCACTCTCTCGATTCCGTGATGGATTATAAACTCGTGATTGACTCTCAATCACCTTGGCATGGCCATGCACTTTAATAATCCATTACATCGAGGGGTCCGAGATATCTCTCCCATAAGGAGGGGCAAATTCTATCTTGATCATTCACATCCCACTACATGTTTCATGGCAAACCCAAAGACTACTTTTATGACTACCCGATTCACGGAGTAGTGTTTAGTAGTCTCAAAATAAGCTACTACGCATGCTGGGAACCATGATGATCTCAAGTCTAAGGATTCCACATAAACACTACTTGAGACCAACTGATGACACATGGAATCTCCGTAGTGTCTCATGGCGGTCTATCCAACATATGTTCACTAACACATGTCCATATTATTGATTTGGTATCTCCATACCATGATCCATGAGACATGATCATCAATCAATACATATGTCGATCTTTGAATCATATTTGTTCCTCATATGAAATATAATCGGGATCATTTAGAAATAGCAACATTTTGGCATTAAGAGTCTCATGAATAAGTCACATACTCATTGATCAATAATGATAATGTCTATTTCAAGGAACAAAGCAATGTATCATAAACATAGTATGTGATATATTCAACATCTCCATGTTGCCTCTAGGGCATATCACCAACACCAAGAACCCTAATTAATATGAAAAACAGAGGATTTTGGTTGGGGAAAAATTATCTAGATGAAGAATTTCTCCAATTTTTCCCTTCTCTCCTTCTTTCTCCTTCCTTCTTCTTCCTTCTTCTCCTTCCTTCTCCTTTCTTCTCCTCCAATGACAAAGACACTTGGGGCACCAATGGCAGCAATAGGGGAGGGGAGGCGCCCAACGGGTGGGGTGGTGGCTGTATGGGAGGGGAAGGGGAGGAGGTGGGAGGCCTAGGGTTTAAAAGAAAAGGGGAAAGGGTGCGGCTTGGGCCCCTTGGGCCTTGGCCTGGTAGTTGGCCCACTCCCAGCGGACCAAATTAAAATTTTAAAAATAATTTTTAATATATTTTATTCATTTTCAATGTTTTACAATTTATATTTTTCCTTTCCGCGATTTGCCGAAAAACCAGCGACTCCACGATTGTTTTAAAAACTTACACCGTAACGGCGTTCGGGATATTACAGTTGTATTGGAGGGGCAAATTCTATCTTGATCACTCACATTTCTTCGTATGTTTTATAGTAAACCCGAAAACTACCTTTATGACTATCTAGTTATGGAGTAGTGTTTGGCAACCCTAAGTAAACTATTACACATATAGAAAACAATGACGATCTTAGTTCTAAGAATCATATGTACACTATGTATGAGACCAACTGATGGCACTTGATAATATAACAATTCCCACAGTGTATCATGGTAGGTCAATCCAACACCATGTTCTCTAACACGTATCTACATTATTGATTTGATATCCCCATATTCATGATCCGTGAAACATGATCATTAACAAATACATGTGTTCGTAAATCATAATTGTCCCACATAATGACATAAGATCAGGGATAATTTATAATAGCATCAAAACATGAATAAAAAGTTCCACGAACAAGTCATATAATTGTTAATCAATATAAAAGATATTTATTCAAAGGATAAAATAATATATTATTCAAAAAATCATAAATATAGAAGTGATACAACCATCTCATGATTACCTCTAGGGTATATCACTAATAGTTTTGCACTGAGGAGAAGAGAGAGGAATGATAAAGATAAAAGAGATACATTGGATTTTCTTAGGGGTGGAAAACGGTAACAGATAATTCGTTTTATCCGATATTCGTATCCGAGAAAACGTGAATATGGTAAGCAAAATCTGTATTTGAAAATGTTCGTATTCGTATTCGATAATATTCGTATCCGTATTTGAGAATATTTGTATTCGCATTCGTATTCGAGAATATTCGTATCGTATTCGTATTCGAGACTATTTGATTCATATTCGATCCGTTTCTAGAACCCATGAAAAATCCGTACAAATTTTGTGATTCAAAATTTGAATTTAGGTGGCTTAAAACCAGTAACCAGTCAATAACCAGTGAAAAATCAGCAAAACCGCTAGGAATCCGTTTTATCCGATATTCGTATCGAGAAAATCCGTATTCGAAAATATCCATATTCGTATTTGAGAATATTTATATCCGTATTTGAGAATATTCGAATTTGTATTCGTATTCGTTTTTAAAATATGGATTCTTATTCGTATTTGAGACTAGTCGATCGTATCCGATCCGTTTTCACCACTAGATTTTCTAAGGAGTACCTGAGTGTTATCTCACCTTGGGAGCCCTCCTATTTGCCTTGTGATTCGCGCTTTGGTGGTTTCTCCGGGGATGGGTGGCAGAAACTCCATTGACGACTTCATGCTGGTTAGGGGGTAACGCCGCCAGCATGGCCGTGCCCAAGGGGGTGCGGGCCGTGCGACCGTCTGGCCCCCCCAATTTCTAGGGCCTCAAAAATTAGTCCAGAAAGAAGGCCCATGTATTCGTGTGAGGCCGGCGCGAGATAGGGGTGAAAATGGATCGAATATGAACGGATAATATCTCTACTATATTTATTTTCATATTTTTTTTCGAATACGGATACGAATACGGATAACTCGAATACGAATATAAATACGAATAATATCGAATACAGATACGGATCGAATACTAATCGAAACGAATACTGATTCGAATATTTATCGAACATGAAAACCCCTTAAGCTATACATCCAAAATTAACGAAAATACATAAATAGTCATCCATGATAGCAATTTAAATAAGCATAAGAATACTAGGCTTATCAGATCCGTATCCGGTTTCAGATATCTTGGGCTAAAATCTCGGATATCCGGTTTCAGACATCCGGATTATCCGTATCCGTATCCGTATTCGACGGATACTAGGTTTATCAGTATTCGTATCCGTATCCGATAAAAAATCTGCATCCATATCCAATCGAGAACTATCCGAAAAATCCGATCCGACACAACCCGTGATCGTATCCGTCCGGATCCGACGGAAACTATCCGATCCGCTTTCACCCCTAGCCCCGAGCCTAGCTCGAGTCCGCTGCTCTCCGCGACGACTTCGCGTGCATGGCGCCAGATTCTCGGCCCGAGCCCCGAGGCCCCACGGCGTTCGTATTCTCTCTTGTATTTGTGACTTCGCTCGGTTCAGATTCGCCTCGTCTCACTGAGCGCCGCCTAGCCGGCTCGTCCAATGTTCATTCATCCATGGTCGTGCTGCTACTTAGAGCTTTGCAGGGGCCTCCAAATTTCACGGCACGCCCCGCCAGAGCCGGCAGGGTGGTGGAGGCGGGGATGGGGGAGAGAGAGAGGGTCTTAGCATCGTGGGTAAAATGAGGTGGTGGCTGCAGGATAGAGCAGCAGAGGTGGGGTTGGCGGTGGGGTAGGATTTATGAAGGAAGAGTGAGCGTGGCATTTCATATTTATATGGATGGGCGCGAGGGATGAATCCTTTGTATCAACATCCGAGAATTAAAAATCAAGTATTTTTCCAGAAAACACATATCCCTCAGAACCTCCAAAAATAATTTACATTAGGCAAATTCTCCTCGCTTTTTCCAGTAGGATATCTCTTTGTTTTTTACGAAGTACGATATTATTTAGATTTATGTTAGGTTCTTTTGCCAAGCCATTGTATACGTCCTGCCTCCACCATCGGACCTGGCACTGGGTTCTAAAAGCAAAATTATGAAGTGGATGAAGATGTGGGACACTTCAAAAAATCGGGAGCTTTGTCATGGTTACATCGTGATTTTTTTAGAAGATGTTACTTATTACTATAGAAACAATTATCACAAACAGTTTTAAAATGTCATCACATATGGTTTGACATAAGGTCATCATAGACGGATTTAGAACCGTCTATGATTTAAACTATCACAAACGGTTTCTACTAAAAACTGTCCGTGAACCATATGTGATAGTTGACTATTTATAGGTCAGTAATAACATAAGGTCAGTCTGTGATGCAGACTATCAACTGTCTATGATAGTCAACTATCACAGACGGTTTTTAGTAGAAACCGTATGGGATAAATGATTTATCATAGATAATTTCTATTAAAAATCGTCCATGATAGTCTTTCTATTAAAAATCGTCTATGATAAATCATATATCCCAAACGATTTCTACTAAAAACTGTCTATGATAGTTGACTAACTATCACAGACGACTTTTAGTAGAAACTATCTATGATAAATCATATATCACAGACGATTTCTAGTAAAAAATCGTCTGTGATAGTTGACTATCATAGATGATTACGAGTTAATAACTATCTGTGATATTCTTTTCTATTCCTAAATCTATTTCTGTTTGTTGGCTAGCCTCAGGAAATACTAGTCATGCCCACTAAAATAAGCAAATCAATACAATATATGTACATCTAATTCACATTTATTCATTTCAGAAACAAGAATATCCATTTCACAAATCAATTAACTGAAATGAAATAAATTATCTATCCATGAACAAATACACACATGAACAATTAAGCTCAATCTTATCTCAGTGAAATTCATTCTACATTGTGGAACTCCATCTCTTTTATGACCTTAGACATCAAGAAGTACACATATTATCTTAGAATATGTTTGAGGTTGGCATGTTCCAATGGAGTTGTAGCGTTAGACGCAACCTGTCGGTAGGAAGATCAATGCCATGCATACATATATAAATTGATAAGTATGAAATAATTATTGCAAGATTGACAAACTCGAAGATCATTGGTCTTCACAGAACCGACGAGTGGTTGCATATTGTGTTAAACATAGAATCCACAGGTGTTGCGAATATATAAATTCAAAATTATTAAAATTTGGCATCCAAATATATATAGATTTGGAATTATGGATTCCATGAAAAGTTGTGGTATTCAAATGTGCAATCATATATAAATTCATTAAAAAATAAAAATTCCAAACCAATTGTGATATCCTGTCATGCAAATTTGTAATTTAAATTGTAAAAATTTAGGCATCCACAGTGTATGTATAAGATATATATGAAATCATAGATGGTTGAATTTTATAGATTGATATGAAAAATTCCATACTGAAATTTTACTATAAAAATTTATATCCATTCGGAACAAAACTGAATGAAATTTTTAATAGTAAAGATCTTGATATAAAGTAGCCGGCGGATGCACTGGATTGATGGCCACTATACGTAGGCCAAGTTCTATTCGGTTTATGACTCCTGTCAAATAAACAAATGGAATAACTTCTTTGCTACTGTTTTGAAGTGGCTTATCGGGATAATCTTTTTGAAGCGGTTTATCGGCATTCGGTTCATTTACACAATCGCTCGCACTAGAGCCAAAACCATAAACCATAGCTATAAATCATAAGCCGCAGTCGAAACGAATCCATCCATAATATCTTAGCCTTCCATATGCATTAAGATTTGTGCAAGTATTCCTGTGATTAGAAGATAAGATGATGGCCTGAATTTTGAAAAGTTTGCATCGAAATCGAGGCACGGAAACAGTTAGCCGCTCATCAAGAACCTTACGTAATCTGCACAGCCCAACCAACATAAACACATCCCTTACTCAGCCCAAGCTCATTAAACAAACACGCACCAATCTCTCGGACTCCCTGTCTCACTGGTCTCCACCCTCCCTCCCTCCCTCGTTGATGGCCGGCGCCGTCGAGTCCAATAGAGCTCCAATATCTAGGCATACATCTGGCGGGGGCTCAAGGTTCGAAATGTGAGTGATATTTTAATTTTAAATTTTACTAAAAAATAAATACAATAAAAGAGTAATGATGCAATAAACGAAACTAACAGCAAGTAACCCGTCGTTCTTCAGAAAATAATAAGAACAATATTATAACAGAGTTTATTGATCACCACAAACGACTTACGGCAGGGTTGATGAAGAAAAGGAAAGCAGCATAGAAACAAGTAGCCGTGGAAACAGTTGACGTCGAGAAAAAAAGCAAGCGGTCGTGTAGGTAATGCTACTCTGTGCAGATTCTCTCTACAGCAATGGTTTGAAGATCCTAATCTCCTCATTTTTTTGGTGCACACCGAGAAAAAAAGTCGGCGTAGTTGAGCAGCTCGATACTATAACATAGTTATCCAGATAGGAGCCCTTCATGGTGCACACCGAGAAAAAGGTCGACGTGGTTGAGTAGCTTGATACCATAGTCCCTTCTCGGTGCACGCCAAGAAGAAAAATCAACGTGATTGAGTAGCTTGATACTACAACACATCTATCGATGGAAGAATTGTAACACCCCAGGACCCATAATACCTTGGGATGCCACTAAAATCACCCCACAACTAGCCAATTTACAAGATAAATTAAACTGGTAACAATTACTAAACAAGATAGTATAAGCGGAAACATAAACAACTAAGGAATAACAGGATAGTGATAACAATTCAGTATTTAAAACAATCTCCAACACTTTAATCTAAACATAGTTCACAAATTTAACATTATTAAGTTAATGTAAACAAAGCTATTCAAAGGTCTAGAATCTCTTCATCTTTATTACAGCATAAATCTGTGATCCAAGTGCATTAATATGATGCCGCTCTATCCTTCCCATGCATGCTCAATGATCACCTGTAAGGGGAAACAATGGTGAGATAAAAATCTCAGCAAGCAAACTATTTAACAAGCTAATTAAACTACAATAGTTTAATCATCAACATTTAATCTTCCACAATTAACAATGTTTATATCCTCAACCTCAAATCACATCCACGACGGTAAAGCATTAGCAAATAAATCTTGTTTGACTACTTTAAAACCTCTACACTACCATAACCAAAGACAATAAAACATATGTATATTTTACTTCACCACTTTGTTATTTCTCACATCCACAACTGCTATCAACAATTACTACAAGAAAAAAGAATCTCATGCCACAATCACAACCCTTACCATACACAAGGGACGAACCCCATTCCACGACAACATCCACATTCCACATATCACAAGTAGCTCACATGAGTCAATTCCACATTACAACTATAAAGTTGAATATTCCACAAAATAACTTCACCGCAATACATTGCATAGGTATGCAAATGATCTTTCCACAATGCAATGCATATGAATGCTTTCATGCTATGCTCCACATCACTCTTTCCCAGCGGGAGAAGAGGTGCATCGTATTACGGCAATATACGATGTTGTACCGGTACGATCGCGGCTAAGTGCGGCGACATCCGCATATGTAAATGTCATGATATGATATGAATAATATGATAATCATAAACCACATGAATTCCAACCACAAAGGAGCATCAACATGCTCTCAACATATCCACAACCACATATCCACCACATATTGTTTTCATACTCCGCATTAGCACACTAAACAAATTCCCACATGATTACGAGCAATTTATCCAAACATATCAATTGATCAATAATTGCTACCACCACAACCACAGGTATTCACTAAGAATACTACCACTTAAACCACAATATACTCGTAAAGTTTTCTACCCCCCAATTATATAGATTTCATCAAGAACAATCCCGCATATCCACAATTAATCCATCAAGATCATAAGCAATTGAATTCTTAGAAATACTACCATCTGGACCACATTAAGGAAGCATGTAACAAAGACATAGCACCTCAAATTAAGAGAATTAATTAATGTGACGGTAGAATAATTAACGAGTTAAACAGTAGCACAACCGCTACGTTTAGTTGCCTCAACCGTTGAAGTGAAGCAGTCACGTGCGCTTAGGAGCAAAACCACCTGTTCACAATGTATCTCTCAGCACAATTCTACAGCACACAAAGCGCGACTTAAAAATTAAAGACGTCGCTAGAACCCCGATCCCACACATACACCTCTCCGCTCAACGATTCAACAAACTACCCACTACAGCAGCGCTGCTTAATATTTTTGTATCTTTAAAAATATTAATTTATTTATAGCAAACGATATATCTCTAAATTCCTCACTTAATTTCCTTCATTTTTCATGTAGATCATATATTTTTATTTTGATCATAGCTCAGTGCAACTTAATGCACAAAACAGAGGAAGTTCTCTGTTCTGTCAATCTGGACAGCAAGATTCAAATGTGTCCTAACCACAGTAAAAGGATCCAAATATATAATTTTCGTACCAAAGCTAGATCACTGAATTCCCTACAATTTTCTCAATTGCGACCATAATCATAAAAATTATTTACTACCCCTAAATCACAGTTGAACAACGATCATCTCTAATCTGCTCCCACGGCATGCGGTATTCCCGACCCTTCTACGCCCGGATCCCACGACCAAACATTCTGAAACAAATACGAAGATGGGTTTCAAGTACTCTACAATTTGCCTTTTGGGAATATCCACAGGAAAAATCGTTTCATGGGTCGAAACCAAAGAAATGACACGCAAGCGAATCAATCTGAGCGCACAACAGTAATTTCTAATCGGGCATTCAATCTATTAATTCCTTCAAATTCTGTGCCAAGAACCCTAGTTACTCCATAAAACAGAGGGTTTGTGATAGAGAAAAATTACCTAGATGATCCCTTGGGATCACCCCTCTTCTTTCCTCTTCTTCTTCTCCTCCTTCTCTTCTTCTTCCTTCTCTTCCCTTTCTTCTCCTTCCTTCACCTTTCTCCTTGGCACCAATGGCGCAGCTTATTTTGGGGAGGGCGGCAAAGAGGAGGGGTGGTGGCTGGAAAGGGGAGAGGGGTGGCTAGGTTAGAAAAGAAAGGGGAGAGGGGGTGCGGCCACCCCTTTGGGCCCAAGGCGGTTGGCCCACTCCCCAGGCAGCCCACTCCGAGATTTTAATTTAATTTTTAATTTATTTTATTCATTTTATACTGTTCTACAACTTTTATTTTTTTCTTCCCGCGATTTACCGAAAAACCGACGACTCCGCGATCATTTTAAAACTTACGCCGAATCGACGATCAGGGTATTACAAGAATGGAGGAATTAGAAAAGTCGGCATAGTTGAGTAGCTTGATACTATAGCCCCTTCCTAGTGCACGTCGAGAAGAAAGATTAGCGTGACTGAGTAGCGTGATACTATAGCATAACTATCCAGAGAGGAGCCCTTCCAACTGCACGTTGAGAAGAAAAATCGACGTGGTTGAACAACTTGATATTACAGCACAGCTATCATTGGAGGAATGGGGGAGAAATTCTGTCTTTTTTCTCTTGCACTTCATGTGAAAATACACGAATACACGTGCGCACATACATGAATTTAGCCAAAGTCCTCATCATACAATCCATATTTTATATGTCACATGTTTTAAGTAGTGACAAGGACTCTACCTTTATAAATTATCTTTTCTCTTCTTGCTAAGACATGATAATGTTTTGGAATTGTGCCTCAATTCATAGGCCAATTTCCAAGGCTCACCTCCTCTACGTCTACACGACCAGAACGACGGTGCCCTCGCCGTCATCCTCCATTGCGTGGCACGCTCGGCAGTCGGCCCGGCAGGCACGTCGACTTTTGAATCCTGGAATCACTCTTCATGAGCTGCTAACCTTGTCTAGTTCGCCCTAGGGAGCAAGGAAAGTCAGACCACCACGCGCCCCCAACCCAAAAAATCAAGGCCAACTCGGCGCACATGAATAAGACCCGGCCCATATAGCCGATGCAACTACTACTCCACAATACTAGCCCACGCCGTCGGCAAGCCCTGCCCGACCGGAGACCGATGCTGTGCGTGGAAGTGCGGCGGCGGCGTTGTCGTGTCGCGCGGCGTCGCGTGCCGACTGCGCTCCCACCTCCCGTTCTCCGCATCGATCGCGCTGTGCCGTCCACACGATCCATCCATCCTTCGATTCCTCCCACCCGGAACCAGCCGCTCCCCCAAGAGCTCGGCGAGGTAAGCGCCACTCGCCCCCGCCCCTCTCGCCTCCTCGCTACCTCTCACGATTCCACCTCCTAGCTTCTGTCTGCAGGAGTTTGATCCATACTGCACGTGCCTTGGGTGCCGGATCGCTAGTTTCTACTCTACGATCGGTAGCTTCTTTGCTCGGCGCGCGAGAAGGATTTGCTGGTAATTGATGCCGCCATGTGCACGGGATCTGAGGCTGATGTAGTCCGTAGGTTTCGTGTTGGTTGACATGTTGGGTGGATGCTGCGATCAACTCGATTTACCTGGCCGCGGCATGGGCAGATCTTAATTCTGGTGCCCCCGAGTCGATTCATGCGTGAGGTCTAGGCAGTATGGGAGCCTGCTCCCCCTCCACGTTGGTTGGAGACTTGGAATTGGGTGGTGGTGTCCGGAAATGCATTTCAAATGGGTCTAATTTGAATGCCATGCTATGCGTTTGGGTACTTGCTCAATCGGCGGTGGACAAGCCTTTTGTGGAAGATTTGTTCCCCCGACTGTTGCCTGATTGGTGCATGCGGGCATGCTTGTCGCGTGATTTCTCGTATTTTAGTTGGGGAGTTCATATGATGGCTGGCCCGAACAGCTGTAGTGACTCCGAAGGAATGGCCATCCAAGAGTTGTAGAGGTGTCAGGACACACTGACGCGGCTCACTTCGGTAATCAGTTAAGAATTCATGAAGGTTTACGGATTACAGGGGAGGGGACAAAGAGAGCAACTAGGGAGTAGATGTGAAGAAGAGGGTGGTAGGGGGAATGGAAGAATCAAGACCAATACTGCCAATAGCAGCTACTAACACAAAAACTCTATGCATACTAACAAATTGATAATAATTGACTGTTAGTTACTCTTTGGTGCGAATTGTACCTATAGCACACATCAAATGTCACTCTTATATGGTAATGTCTAGCCCTTCACTCTTATTTAGCTTTGCAAATTGTAATCAATGACAACTTGTGTTTACTTAACTACTCCATATCATTGACCCAACAAGAACTTTCCATTTTTCGGTATCAGGTATTTTCCTGGTGCTGCTACCTTCATCAATAGACTGTAGCATACATACAACAAGAGAATACTGCATTGTGTTGTTTGCATCTCATCTGTTCACTGGGATGCGCTTAACTAGCTTGATTTGTTTTTGTTAAAAGTTTTGATTTGTTTGATGCATAAAAGGCCCATGCACTGTATCACCCTTTTCTATAAACTATAGTCATGTGGGAAGGTGTTATGATATCTTGACTAGAACAACATTGGCTGATCCAGTATGCCTCTGAACGATTATGTTGTGGTATATTGCTCTCTTTGAAATGCTAGTACCCAGCACCACTGAAAGTAGTTACAGTTGATTTTATTTTTATTTTGCCATTATATTTCTTATACTAAAACCATCTCCGCAATGATGATATACGTGATAGGGTGAGGGTGGCACCAATTGAAGAGAAGTTTGTCCAAAATCGCTTAAGATGGTTTGGACATCTCCAACGAAGCCCTCCTGAGGCACCGGTACGTAGTGAAATTTTAAGGCGTACTGAAAATGTAAGAAGAGGTAGAGGTCGGCCAAGACTGACGTGGGAGGAAGCAGTTAAAAGAGACTTAAGAGATTGGAATGTATCTAAAGAATTAGCTTTGGATAGGAGCGCATAGAAGTTAACGATCCACGTACTGGAACCATAAGAAAGTTGGGGGCAATGTTTTAGGCTCTCGGCTCAGATAGCAGGATGTACGGCTTAGGGTTTTAGCATTGCAGTGTTTTTTCAAGGCTCTCATCTTTTTGATCTTAAGAAGGTTTCATTCCTAGCCTATGCCAATTTGTTTGGGACAAAATGTTTTGTTTTTATTGTTGTTGCATTATATTTCTTGTAAGGCACTGCAGAATCATAGAAGTGACCAAGAAAGGAGTTTAGTCCCTCCATATTCCCTTTTCAGTTGCATATAGAGTAAAACCACGGTACATTGCTTGTATGTAAATTTTTGAGTCATTCTCTCTCTCTCTCATAGCCCTGTATTGCGAAGCTGTATGAGTTTTTTCAGTTATCATGAGGATAATATGTATGTCCTCATGCTTCCATCAAACTATGCTTAGGGTTCATGATGTATGTTAGTTCCACAGTTATGCTTCTATCTAACTACGTTAGTATAGATGATATGTCCTAGTTATCCTGATCCTCATTCTGGATCAAATGCATTTATGCTCAGTTGACATGGTTTCTGTCAGGATGGAAATGTTGTTTGGCAGCTTTCTCAGTGAATCAGCATCATCGGATAACTTTTTTGGTCATCGGATGTTGAGAGATGCCCATTCCTGAGAAACATCAATGGAGCTACAACCTTTTCATTTTCTTCTGCTTTGCCAGTAGCTGTAAGATCTGCTTCTTATGGCCTTCAGTGACTACAGTGATCATGGTCAGGAGTGCAATCGTGCCTTGACAATCTTTGCTATTGTGCAGGCCTAAGGAAGCAAGGGTCCAATTTTTTAGGACGGACCAGGCTTTGAATCAGTATTCAAGGTTTTCCATGGACAGGATGGAATAGTTCCCCTTTCAGGAAGATCATATGTGCCTGATGAGAACCGCAATGAGAGCATTGATGTCGATCCTGAATCTGCTCTGCCGTTTAATCCATTGGCAGCTAGTGCCGCTACAATAAGTCTATCAGCATTTGGACCATTCGTTTTTAACTTCTTTAATGGCAAGGGAAAAAGGCAGAACAAAAAGCCCAACAATCTAGATCAATCATACAAGAAGCCCAACAATCCAGATCAGAATTCCATGAAAGTTTGTACCCTTTCCTTTTTCATTCTTTCTCATAATTTGCATATGCAACCATTCGTGTGAACTGCTATCTGATTTCGTACCATCCTAACCACAAGGAAGTGCTCAACATCTATTGTTACTTATTATGTCTTCCATCCAAACTCAGAACGTTTTCCTGCTAACTGAGACTTAACATGGCAATACTTTCTTCCAAGTTTGTGATTGTTTTGGTATAACAAACTGAGCCAGATTTTCCTTTCTCTGAAGTGAGTGATTGTGATTGTTTGGTCCAAAAGTAGGTGCATTGACATCTTTTTCCATGTTTAGCTATATCTCAATTTTCATGCATCCAAGTGCTAGTGCTATTGATCAGAAAGGCGTAGCTGCATAACTAAGATTTCCATCTATCCGATTGGTTTTCTCATGTTCCACTGTGTATGCTTTTCAGCAGAAAGGAGGCAACTCATCATCGCACGAGGCAGTGAGCAATGAATGGCTGGAAAATGGGCAAAATGCCCACTTGCCCGGTCTTACTGGGCAATGAGCCAATGAATGGTGTTCTGCCCCTTGTTGCCAAGGCTTTACACCCACCAGCTGGTATGAAGCTGAAATGCCCTCCTGCTGTGGTTGCTGTGCAGGCGGCCCTTGCATGCACCGCTCTTGTGAAATCTCTCCGCCCCCAGCCTCTGCCCGTGAAGATGGTTGCCATCGCATTGCTCGGAATGGCAGCAAACGTCCCTCTTGGGGTGTGGCGTGAGCACACCAAGAAATTTCCCCCTCAGTGGTTCGCAGCTGTCCATGCTGCTGTTCCATTCATCGCAATGTTGAGGAAGTCTGTTGCCATGCAATGGCATTCACTATAGCAGCCTCCATTTTTGGCCAGACAGAGACTATCGGGTCAAGGGCTGAGGGCTCTTGCTGCAAAGAACTCTGCTCATTGTACAGCAAACGCTGCCATGTATCCAAACAAGAACGGCAATTGCAGCGGCACTGAGGGCAAGGCATGGGATCCTCTCGCGATGAATATGGCGGGCTCAGCTTCTGGCGCTGCTCCTGCGCCAACCCCAAGCATGTGCTTCTGATTGTGCGCTGCGAGGAATCCGTGATTACCGAGATGGTACCGAAACTATTTTATCTTGTCATGTAATTGCATTGCACGCCCCTGAAAAGCAGATATTTGTTTGTGGGGTGAGACAAGTGCAATAAGAGTGCTACAATGTCGTTGTTCTGTTATGGCTGCCAGTTCATGCATCTGTAATTTGATGCTGCTGGATTGCTATTTCACTATCATATTGTGTTTAACATTGGCGGCTTCCACACGGGAGACTGGGGCATGATCTTTTCACTTTATATCAAAGATGTACATCGGGAGTAACACTTCAGCAATTCCTCCATTTATTTCTATGTGATGGTAGCCACTGCCATATAACATTTTTGCTCGTGCTCGTTACAGTAATAGACACTAGATGCGTGCGTCAATCGCAAGCACCACATGCTAGATAACATTGAAAGAGAGAAAAATAAATCAGCACGCACCAATAGCAACATTTTTAAATAGCACATCACGTTACCAGACAAGAAAACGAATGCATGATCTTACTTTTGCCAAGTTAGAGCAATCAATTAATCAATCTGAGATCGATTTGCATGAGCTAAAAGTTAACTTGTCCGGTTATGTAAGGTAGTGTTTGGTTCGAGGGACGGGGACGTCCCAGGTAGGATATCCCACCTCGGGGTGGTGTTTGCTTCCGAGACAAACAGAGTCAAGGATATCCCACTAGGGAATATGCTCTCTAGATGCCGTGACTCCCGTCCCTCTATTTTGGACGGACAGAGTCGTCCCAAGTGGGACAAGCGTGCAGGCGTGGGCGAGGCATCTGTTGGCGAGCTCACGCCGACCGACGACGGCCACGCGGGCGAAGCTCCACCCGGCCCCGACAATGCATGGGAGGCTGCCAGTGGTGAGGCAAAGGCGGGCGGGCGGAGGCTGCCGTGGCATGCCATGCACCGCGGGGCTGCTGTGCAGGCGGTAGCCACGCTGGTCGAGCTCGCCTCGGCCCATGGGAGAGCTCCGCCCGACCTCGGCGTCCACACGGGAGCTCGACTTGCTCCAGCGATGTGCTCGGAAGAAAGGGAAGAAGGAAAGAAGGAAGGAAAAAAAAGAGAATGACACGTGGGACCCACTTGTCAGGTAGCTCATCCCATTTTTGGTGTCCCCAAACCAAACAGAAAACGGGTCGGCCCCATCCCTCCTCAACCAAACAGAAAATGGAGCCATCCCGCCCCTAAAACCAGAGACAGGACCATCCCACTCCACCTTGTCTCCCAACCAAACGCTACCTAAAGCACCGAATGTGTATTGCCGAAGCAAGTCATGAGTACCGCTTTCCCATCGTTTTGGTTTGTCTTTGTAATGCAAGTCAATTATTCTCTGCCAAGTGGATTCTGTGCCCCACATTAAAGCTAAAGAAATTAGGTTTGCTCCGTCAGTCACAGTGATTTTGGTATACCCTGTGTAGCTTTCTACTCTTTTGCATTTGCCCCAGTATTTGTAATCTTTGTAGATGCTTTTAATTTTTATAAGATATCCATAACAGCTATTGGGAAAGGTAGAAAGGTCTGTAGGATACCCAGTCGACAGATGTATTTACAAATGTGGTTGATATATGCTATACAGGCAACATATACTATGCAATCATCCTTTTCAGTGCACTCATACAATTAGATTTTGGCATAAAATTAATATGAAAAATTCTGAGAAAAAATGACGATAGGATTAGGACATGTATAATAGTGTGATATCAACATTTATAAGTTTTGTCATGTAAGATTTTTGCTGACATGGGAAGAGAGGCGGAGTATAACAAACACTTTTTTATCTATTGTAGAAATTATATTTAGAAAGCAGTAGTGACCTAATTTTCTCGTGTGTATGCAGTAACGGTGGGATTAGCCTCACGCACTATAATAAAAATATAGTAAGTGTAATAAATAGATAATTGGATCATGTCACATGACTTTCCATTTATTTAAGCCCAGGAATATTAGATGAGTGGACATCACGTAAACCCAATAGAATCAAACGCAGTGTCCATTTGCTTGTTACACGCTCGATCTGACCGTCCGGATTCGCAGCCGCAGTTTGCCGTTACTCTTTTCTTGTCCATGTATGACATCCAACTTGTACTTTTTTTTTTTTGAAACCGGTGGGCAAGAGCTCTTCCATTCATTATAGATGAAAGCTTACAGATCCGCCCTAGATCACACAGTACAGATATAATTAGCTAATTCTCGACCACACGAGACCAACAACAAACATACAAAATGCTTACACTACTACAAAACAAATTATAGACGTCTCACCATAGACGGTTCATATGGAGCCGTCTGTGTTTTGATTATTACAGATGATTTATAGTTAAAACCATCTCTGAAACTATCACAGATGGGTAGGTTTGAAAGCCGTCTGTGATATACGTATTATCACGGACGGTTTTTAATTAAAACCGCCTATGAAATTATCATAGACAATTTTTATTTACAACCGTCTGCGTTTTGTCTTTTGTCGTATGAACTATAGAAGTTGTTGAATGCCGTGAAGATTGTTCTTGCCCACTCCACTTCCTCCTCTAGCCTCGGCAACTTATTACCATGGCTCATAATCTCAAAGAGAATGCCATGATAAATTTTCTCAGAACAACTCATGATGGATATGATGGATAGATGAGAGGAAGAAGATCAAAAAAATATTAGATGCAATTATTGAGAAATCTGATGAAGAAGATCAGGGAGAGGACAGTTTATAAGAGCTGGATTAGGGTGCGCATATTTAATCGTTATCACAGACGGTTCGTATACCAAACCATCTCTGATATTAATATCATAGACGGTTCGTATAACAAACCGTCTCTGATATGTGACTTATCACAGACGGTTCGTATAATAAACCGTCTCTGATATGTGTATTATCACATACGGTTCATATAACAAGCCGTCTCTGATAATGACACGTCACCGATCCGTGGCGTATCCCCGGGATTTCGATCTCACCCGTCATGTCCATTCTCTCCACATTGAATGGCAGGCACCGGTTCCTCCCACCGCTCGGTCTTTATTAATTACTCCCCATCTACCTTTTCACCAGCAGTCATGCGTGCGTTCATCACTAGCTAGCTTCCTGCATCCTCCCCTCGACGACGTCGATCGACTACCACCGTGAGCTAGCGCCTCCGTTGTGACACTATGGTCGACTGCACAATACACTCTTGTCGTAAGTATCGTAAGAGTATCTTATGCAGTCTCACCGTCACACCACAAAGGTGGCACTACCGTCACCTCTCTATTGCCGTTGATATCCGGCCTCCATCCGATGCAACCAGCCTGTTTCTCGATGACACCGACTACCGCCGTGAGCTAGCGCCTCCTTTGTGACACCACGGTCGACTACACAACACACTTTTATCGTAAGTGTCGTAAGAGTGTCTTGTGCAGTCTCACCGTCGTGCCATAAAGGTGACGCTACCGTCGCCTCTCCATTGCCGGTGATATCCGGTCGCCATTCGATGCCCTCCCCTCTCTTCCTTGATGGCGGGCATCAAGGACATCGCGCGCTGCATCCAGTTTCTACTGTAAGCTAGGATCTCTGCTTCTTATATATTCTTATTGTGTTAAAGAGTTGGATTTATTATCTTGTTATGCTAATGGCGGATTCTAATCTTAATGGAAATGGAATATGTTGTTGTGTTTGCCACTGTATTTGTTTGTTTTCATAGGGCATAGGTAACATTATTTCTTGAGGCTAGCCAAAAAACAAAAAAAATTTAGGTCTAAAATGAACTATCGCAAATAGTTTGTGCTATAAACCGTTTATGAAGGACTATCATACATGGTTCTATATACCAACCATCTGTGATACTCACCAATCACAGACGATTGGTAACTAGAACTTTCTATGATGTGTGAGTATCACAGACAGTTTTTGGTTCGACCCGTCTGTAATAGTTTTCTTCACGGATAGTTCTAGTTGTAAATCGTCACTGTTGTTTTTATCACAGACGGCTCACAAACCGTCTGTGATAACCTCCGATTATCACTGACACATAAATACAGGTGGTTTAGAAAACCGTATGTGATTACAGTTCTGAACCGTCTGTGATGACCTTTTTTGTAGTAGTGTTAGACTCAACTGAATAACCCAGTACAAACTAATTAATCAAAAGATTACATAATTCTCGTGCAGATGCACTCTTTTAAACTACAATTCGCCCGACGAAGCTAAGCACGCAGCATTTCTTCATGGGTGCTAAGGTGCGTACAAACTCTCTTCACATGTCACTGTCGTTTTGGATGAAAGGAGGCCTGTGACAGCACCATGGCATGAAACAAGAAGCAGTATCTTTCAAGAAGTCGAACTCAACATAAAACATTGAAGGGTGCATGCAAAATTACAAACTCCCTTCACATGTTATGTACGTACAATGGACTTGCAGCTGAAGGAAAAGGGTGAAAAGACGGTACCAATGCAGAAGGTACGGAACCTAGCTAGGCTACATTGGGCATGCATCTGTCCAGTCTCTTGTTCTTTAGCTGCTCACAATCTGTATTTTTCTTGATGCAAAGATATAAATTAATCCAACACCTAAGGACAAATCGTCTACACTTGTTGTCTTTCGCCGAATCAAAGAGGGATCTCTCATCTGGTTCACAACCTCTCCCCACGTGTGTGCATACATGTGGACTCATGCACACTTTGTGGAGAGGAAAGTGTTGGTGTATATGTATGTTTTTTTGCATATGTGCATTCAGATGTATATGTGACATTCTTTCATTCTGATAAATATAGTGTAGGTAAAGCTAGCGAGCACAACCATGCAACCTTTTCACCGCCCGGCATTCTTTAATTTATCATGATATCTGCTTCTTTTCATATCAACTTTACGTGCCACTTTCTTCATTCTCACTACCGTGATGATGATGCCATTATCTTTAATTGCTTCTTTGGCACGTAATACTGGTAAATCCCCCCCTCCCTCTCTCCCTTCTGGCTCTATATATCAAAGGCTAGGTAGTATACTCATTAATTTTAAGAAAAAAGTATAGTCTTGGTTCCTCAACTCTTCACATTGTTTAATTTTTATCCCTCATCTGCTTCTTTTCATATCAACTTTACGTGGCACTTTCTTCATTCTCAGTTTCTCGCTTTCATGATGCCATTATCTTTAATTGCTTCTTTGGCACGTAATACGGGCGAACCCTCCCCTTCCCTTCTCACTCTATATATCAAAGGGCCTGTTTGATATGGTTGTGGCTGTTGGTGAAATTTTTGAATTTTAGCTGTTTACGACAGAGATTACGGAGAGAGATACCCGCTTGTGATTTTGAATGATACAGATGTTGAGCTTTTAACGTATACTGCAATTAACTTGTAAACTCCGCCTTAAGAAAATATTACGTTTGAAAGTTAGGTACTGTAGCAAAAACTAAAAGCCGCTTTTGGAAACCGTTAAGAACAGGCCCAAAGTCTAGTTAGTATATGATTATTTTTAAGGAAAAAGTCTATATATTCTTGGTCCCTAGCTCTTAACAAGGTTTAATTTTCGTTCCTCATTTGCATAAACGGGCAAAACACATCCTCTAACTCTCAAAACCATTTAGAACTCATTCTTTCAGCTAGCAAAGGGTTGTTTTGACCAAGTTTGACCCCAATGACACGCCATGTTAGATCTAAGCTAGCCAAAATGAGGTGGGGCTAGCATACCCATGGTGCGCCGAGTCCACGGATGGGGTACGCTGGACTCATGTGTCATTGAAATACTAGTTATGTGCCCATGCATTGCAACGAAAAAATAAATATCATGCAGATAGTGCATCTCTAACGATCATAATCTGATCATTGGTAAACTCAGTAATAATGTGATACTACAAAACTATGGTAAAGATATGCAAAATCAGGGGGATTGAAGAATGGCAGCACGTCGGCCCACACGCCAGCGCAAATGTTTTAGGAAGGGGAGATGAGACGGATGAACGTATCATTCATCAACTCCCTCTTTTAAGCAATAGTGAGAGATTGTGGAGAGAACGAACCACCATCAAGTCATATTTTTTAGTAGAGATTAAGCATTTTTTGTTTTTAATATAAAATGAAGGTGAGCCCACCTTGTTTTGGCTGACTAAGATCCAATGTGAAGTGTCATGTGGGTCAAACTCGGTCAAAACCACCTTTTGCTAGTGGAAAGGATAGATTCTAAATGGTTTTAAGAGATAGAGGACGTGTTTTACCTAGTTTTACATATGACGAGTGAAAATTAAACCATGTGAAGAGTTGAGGGGACCAAAAATGGACTTTTTCCTATTTTTAAAGAATTATTCTAGAGCGTGTATTGACATATTTGATCGGAATCTCAAAGGTTCTAAGTAGGGGTGCAAACAGAGCGGATAATTTCCATTCGTCAGACCGACCGAAGGCTTGTAGAATGAATACGAAAGGGCTAGATGGGTATCCGACACTATCTGTGTCCGACTCCAACTCCGAGGAAAAAATATGGAATAGGATACAGAGTGATATCTGTCCGTATGTATCCGTATTTCAAGTGATATGAGGAAGTCTATTGCGACTTCACCTAAGAACAAGATAACATATAGACAAATTATCACCTCTAAACAGGCGGAAGTACTGAGTGTTCTTCCTTCAACATCTCAGTAATTAGTCTCTCTATGTTCGCTCTGATTGTACCATACTGTCTAATGTCCTGTGCAAAGAAGCGGATAATTTCTCCAACTGTCCAAAAGATTATGGAACGGATACGGAATATAGAAATGGATATCTGGTATTATCCGTGTCCGACTCCGAGAAAAAAATATGGAATAGGATACAGGATAAGCGATATCCATCTGTATTCACTCTGATTGCACCCCTAGTTCTAAGGGCATCCACAATATTCTCAAAAATGAAGTCATAAGGCCCACATGGCCTACTTAAGGTCAACCTCAAATATTGTGGCAAAACTTGAGGTCAACCTCAAGCTTCATGGGGTCACAAGTTTACAACCGAGTCACAAGGAATAAAAAATGGGAATCTCTCTTCTCTCTCAATGGTAGTTGTTGTTGCCGCTAAGGGGAAGGTCGTAGGGATACTGAGGAAGGGCTACCGCCTCCAGATCAAGTTGCCAGAGGAGGGCATCGTTGACGGGGCGCCACTAGATCTAGTAGCGGGAAGCTTAAGGATGATGTGCAACTGTTGAACTCAGCCACCTAGAGCTCAGTGGGATGCATGGCCACCGGATTTAGACATCTGGAATTGGGGACAACGGCCGCCACACCACTAGCAGCTTGGTGGAGACTCTCCTCGCTTGGATTCGGTGGATCCGGTTGCCAGCATGTTGGGAAAGGGTTGCCTCCTCCGGATCCATCCAAGGGAGGCCAAGGAACACATCATCAATTGGGGCCACCACCAAATCCCGCCTTAGGAAGCTTGGGGATGATGCGGGGGGATGTAGATGTGAGGAGAGGTGGCATGATGTTAAGAGAAGGCAGGAGACATGGATGTGAGGAGAGGCGGTGCGGTGTGAAGGCAAGGAAGAGGGACACAGATGTGAGGAGAGGCAGCACGGTGGAGATCGAGCTCTTGACTCGTGTGTACGAGTCTGATTGGGAGGATGGGAGACGAGTTGAGGGGAAGTTGGGGTGGGGTTTGGGTATTTTATTGTTATGTGGGCCCATTGTAATGCCCCCTTGGATTTTATACATTGTATCAAAGGGCACTAGCCATGTCATTACACCTTAAGGCCTACTTTAGAATTATACATTGGAGATGTCCAAACATTTGCAACAATCCTGGTTTCTTACATTTCTGGTCTTTGATTAACAAAATTGTATAATCGTTGTCAACTTGTCACAGAAATATTTCTGACCTATGTGTCCCCGTTTTGTGAAGTCTTTTCTTTTCTTGCACAAGTTTAACTAACCCCGCGTTGGTCTATGCCAAAATGCCAATATACATCACCAAACAAAACTAATCAACTAGTGACATATTGTAACGTCGCATCATAGTAAGGTGAAGTTTACATGACAGAATGCCAATCTTGTAGTCACAAAAATACTTGTGTGCCAAAATACTTTCCTGATGGAGGTCAAAGTAATCTTTTTAATTGGTTTTTTTTTTGCCACTAAGGAATGACCTATTCTTCATTTTGCCATCATTCCATAATAGTTCTATTTATTTTGCCATTTCTGCCGTATTTTGTTAGTTAAGATGTTCTAAGGAAATTTGATAGGAAACAGTTCAATTCCTGTGTTCCAAACATGGCCTAAAATAAAAATACTACAACCCCCCTGATGAGGCACTAAATACTAGCTCAACATTAGTTTATGTTGCTAAGGTGCAAAGTGAAGGTACATCTCATGTTGATGTTGTTTTGCATAAAAAGGAGCTCTACTAGGAAAACCATTATTAACAACATGACATGGGGTCGTTAAAAGTCCAAATGTGGTTGTTAAAACTCATTAACGACCACAATATTGTGGTCGTTAGTCGTTGTTAAAGGCTCTGTCGTTAATAGTATTAAAGATCACATACAACTTCCGGTCGTTAATTCTTTAACAACGGGACAATATGTCATCGTTAAGTATGTAATATCAACGACCACATGTCATGTATTAACAACCACTTTTTAGTCATTGCTAACATTGCAGTGGCTACTGTTAGAGTATTAACAACCACTTTATAATATTAATGACCACCTAATTCATCATTATAAAATTGTACATAGGGCACTTCCATGTTATTAACAACCACATGTTTTGTTTTTACGACCACCTTTTGTTACCATAGAAAGCATTGCAATATGGAATTAAGAATATAAACCATCAATAACATATCTATATGATCCACCTTTTATTCATTGAAACCAAATAACTTGAAATCATTCTTTGCATCTAGTATTAAAAATGTAATACAAATCAAGAAACATTTATGACAAAAATCATTCAATTCTAACATTATAGACATTATAGTGGCTGACCTAATTGAACACCAAAACTACAACTAGAAAATATGATAAATTTCCTAATCTTCATCTTAGAGACAAACTATAACTTTATTCTTGGTGAATAAATGCAAAACATAGCTTCATTGAAGTACTGTTGACTTGTCGTGCACGTATTGTACTTCATTGAGAGCCCTAAAAAAGAACAATGGTTATATTAGTTAATAGATATAAATGAATTGGCATAGATATAGGAAACTACAAAAACATATGTTAAATCATTTTAAGTGAAAAGCTTACATAGGCATGTTCAGATTCATGTGTGGTGGCATCACTACCATTACCATGCCTACCAAGCAAATAACTCTTCATTTCTGCCCATTCTTCCTACACTTGGCTTATTTGACCCATGATCTTATGATTTTGTTCTTCAAGTTTCCGGTTGTTTTCCTCGGATGCTTGAAGTCTAGAAAGCAATTTAGCCCTAGTAAGTGCTGGACCTCTCAAATCTCTTGCTTTAATGCCACCACCATATCCAACTACATGATCGTGTCGCTTTGATGGGTAACACTTGTCCATAACTTGAACATTTGAAAGACTAGGGTTTGATTTGACTACATTCTCCAATTGTGCCTGTAATGCAAAATGTGAATTATTATTACTGCACAGCAACCGTGTCTGTAGCCATGTTATGGGTGAATTCTACCAAATCACTTAAGGTCTTTGGTAAGGTTCATCTCGCAAGTTGTTGCTGAAGCAATCCAAGATTGATGAACTATGAACTGCTCCTATCCCAAATAGAGGCTTTGACTCTTCCATACTTGGATCCTTGCATTGCGACAACCTGCAAAGATAGCATTGCTGTCAAGTACTTATAATTTTACCTGACTGTAAGACTAATAGTGTCATTGTATGCATAAAGATTGTTAAAAAATGCATAAAAGAAATTGACTGCTAATGTAGACAAATTAATTATTAAATGATAAAGGACATGCTTTATTATTAACCATTACTTGTTACATATGACTTAAAGACAAATAATGTCATGGCTTGTTCGTAAGGTGTAAAAACATGCAAAATGGAATTAATAGCTCGATGCCAAGACTTGAATAAACAGGTGGGATCATGAATTTCTCTTTCCTTTGATGATGTTGTTGGAGGTTCAAGTATATCTTCTTCGTCACCATCATCAGCCTTAGGTGAATTGCTTTCACCATTTGAATGTCCACCGGCACATCATAAGTATCATGTGGTTGCATTTTCACAACCAAATGTCATCTTTGATTTGATTGTCCTTCACAAAAAAACTTGTGCATCTTGCCTAGCTAAGACAAATGGCCCATCAGTTTGAAGCAAGCGCTGGAGGTTAACACTAATGACGCCATATCTATCTTTCTTTATCTCATATTTTTATTGAATACATCTATTTAGTTGTAGTGAAATAATGTCACACGTCTCCCACCTAAAAACTGCAACTCAAGTATCTCTGTTAATATGCCATAATATTCTCTGAAGTTCATAGCCATAACAGAGTTGAAAATATTTATGTTTGTCATTCTTTAAGTAAAGGGACAAGTGTTGATATAAAAAACAAAAGGAACACATGAAGCACAATTAGCAACCACAATCTATTTTTCAGTCCAACAACAAAGCAGGTATGAAGCGACCACTGATGTAGTAGATTAATTCTAAATAAATAGCCATATGATTAATCTCGAATTTACCCAAAACAAGAACAACACATTTAGTGCCAGCTGCAATCAAGCAAATAAGCAATTCATCATAGCTACGAATCAAGTTCCCTTAAAAAAATCATATTAGTTAACGAAACAGTCAACTTTGACGCTCAATTGTATGATAAGTTCTCCTATTCTTTTGGTTATGCAACCAAGATGGGAACAAAATTAGGGGATATGAACGAACCTGTATCAGCACCATCAAGTGCCAATCGAGGTGGAGGGATGGAACTAAGTCGAGATGGTTGGAGGAGCAACACACGCTGGGGATGGGGCCCCTGAGATGGAGAACAACAACAGGGGAGGAGAGGCAGCACCGTGGAGTTGCAGTCTTGGTGGAGGGGCGCTGAGGATAAGGCTCCTGGGATGGAGGAACACCATGACAACACATGCTGGGGATGGGGCACCTGGGAAGAGCACCAAGGACGACGACACCGGCTGGGATGGGCATCTGGATGGGGAAGAACAACAGGGTAGGAGAGGAGAGGAAATAGATTGGTTTTGCCTATTATGAAGGAATGAGCTGATAGTTAGAAAGGGGGACTAAATTAAGTAGGTGCATAATCCTTCCGATTTGCGCCAAAACAAATTTGCCATCCTGCTTTTTTTTCTAAACTATCGTGTTTTTTTCTAAAACAAAAGGGCAGGGAATAATAACAACCACACTCTTGCTTTTGATAACAATTACATGCATTGTAGTTGTTACGCACCTGTTTGTATCATGAGATCGCTCGAAAAATAGATTAATGACCAAAAGTTTTCACGGTTGTTATTTTTTAGTTGTTAATACTCTGTATTCTAGTAGTGGAGAAGGCCATAGGGGAGGGAGGTGTGGTTGCCCAAGGAGAGAAAACCCTAGTTCATGTGGCTACTTAAGTGATTACTTCTTTGCGCAATGAAAAAAGCAACGTACGGTGTGGATGGCGAAGAGAGAAAGCTATTTCGGCTTAAGAGGAGGACACAAAATTAATCAAGTTTCAGTGCTCACAATTTTGTCTACAAAGTTCATAAAACTTTTGATACCAATTATGATGTTTTCAATGCACAAAAAATATATATTTCAAAATATTATGAGGTCTTCTTTCCAACGAATTAAACGGAGCTTGATTTCGAGCTTTCTACACAAAGTTATAGTACGTTCATTGGATCGCTGCACGAGCTGTCTAGAGAGATGCGCGAGAGTTAACAAACATAAGGAGTCCATGTATTGCAAGGCAAGTATGGGTATTATCTAGCCACACCATGACTTTTCAAAGGTTGAAAAGGTTTTCTTTTTACATTTCAAATGAATTGGAAGCCCCCAAACAAAGAAAGCAAAGATATGAAGATTTGAAATCAGTTCGGACTCGGTTTGGGACAGCCAGCAAGACCAACATTAAAACGTCCATAACTTTCACAAACGGTGTCCGGTTTTGGTGTTCTTAGACTCGTTGAAAACTTAACTTCAAGACCCACACAATGGATGAGGTGACAGCCTCCAAAACCTCATGGTCTCGTTGCAAATTTAGAAACAAACCAAAGACTATAGTTTAGATATTTCCTTTTTAGTTCGTATTAGAGTCTAATTTTGTTCTAAGTATTAAGAAGGCTATATAAGCCCCTGTACATGTCCCTTTAAGGGAGAGATCAGAGGTTAGATTATCTATGATATGTTTAGTTATGAATAAGAACAAAAAAGCCACTTGGCACCATGTCTTGCGTTCGTGGGAGGAATATTGATCTTTGATTTGTGAATTGCATGAGGATTTCAGCAAGGAAGGAAGATTCCATTGAGCGCAAGCTGGGAATGCTCCAATTCTCATATTGTGTTGAAGCTTTTATCTTGCTATTCAATCGCATCAAATTGGTTTGCAAGGTTGCATAGGCGTATCAATTGGTGTTTCTCGCTAGTTGATCCTTATCAGTTGGTACTAGAGCTTTCATTGCTCATGGTACCATTTTTTGTTTCTGCAAAGTTGTCGATGGAGGACATCGAACCAACAGGGTTTGTTCTTTCCTCAAAGCTAAGTTGAAAACACTTATTGCGCCATGATGATAGACCGAGGAAGCTTCATCAATGCAGCAAGCCAAATGTTTGTGGACAAATTGGGGTTGACAACGACACCGCATCCAAAGCCATATCGGTTGTTGTGGTTGTATCAACACATCCCAATTATGCAACAAGTGGAGGTAAAGTTTTCTTTGAATAGGTATGCTATAATTGCCACTTGTGATGTTGTTCTTATACATATGCAAGCATGTTCGTTAGTGTTGTACATGGATTGGATGCAAATACTTATGTGATTCTTTTATTGCACAATGAAAAAAGACATCAACGCAAGGTGTGGATGGCAAAGAGAGAAAGTTAGTTCGACTTAAGAGGAGGACGCAAATCAATCAAGTTTTGGTGCTCATGAAGTTCATAAAACATTCTATGTCAATTATGATGTTTTCAATGCACACAAAACACATATTTGAAAATATTATGAAGTCTACTTTCCAACATGTCAAATGAAGTTGATTTGAAGCTTTCGACACAAAGTTATAGCAAGTTCATTAGATGCTACACGGGCTATCCGGAGAGACACGCGAGAGTTGATAAACATAAAGAGTCCCTGTATTGCAAAGCAAGTGTGGGTAATATCTGGCCACACCATGACATTTCAAACTTTGAGAATGTTTACTTTTCACATTTGAAACTGATTTGGAAGCCCCACAAATAATAAAAACAAAGATGTGAAGATTTGAAGTTAGTTTAGATTTGGCTCGAGACAGCCAGCAAGATCAACATTAAAATCCTATAACTTTTACAAATAGAGTCCGATTTGGGTGTTCTTGGACTTGTTAGAAAGATAACTTCAAGCCCCACACAATATAAGGTGCCAACCTCTAAAACTTCATGGTCACATCACAAATTTAGAAACAAACTAGAGGTTGTAGTTTAGGTATGTCGGGACCCCGGATTTCCACCAAATTTGAATGAATTCAAGTACCTCAATTAATTCTTATCGGACAATCTCTCAATCTATCTCCCATAATTAGTTTAAATCCTCCAAATTATCGATTTAAACATACTTAAATGATCTAGTTAATCCCAATCCTTCAAATCCAACTATCTAGCAATGATCTATTAAATCCACCAAATTCAAATTGCCATATCAAAGTCCACTTTGCAATGATAAAATTAATCCACCAAGATATCTAAGTATATTATCTTCTAGAATTCCACTAGTATCCACTCATCATCAATAGGTACACCAAACTTTGATAATCAATTAACTCCATAAAATTCATCCAATCCTCATGATTCAACCAAAACACCCAAAATAGATATCATGAATTGTTTATGATAATTCAACTTCTTAATCTTTTAATCTCTTCCTTTACTGGATCAATCTCTAAATACTAATTCTTCAACGATCACAAATAATCTCTTCAACAAAAATCTTATTTTACATCCAATTGCTCCTTTCAATCCTAGATAATAAATCCAAGGTAAAGTTTAAACTTTTCCCGTGATCTAATTAGCTCCTCCAAGTTCAACTTTGTATTTATTCTCTAGTCAATCCACAAAGATGACACTCTTTATATTTATTTATAATCAGTTGGTATCCACAAATATACTTTTTTATCTCAGTCCTCTCGAATATCATCCAATCTTGCCAATTATACACCAAATATATCACGCTACCAATAATTCTCCAAATTACGTAAATTGACATCCACTGATTATGACATCTTTCCTAACAAGTGTGCTCTCCATAAGTTTGTTGTCTTCCACATACTCTTGGTCTCAAAAATTCTCCAAACTTATATTACAGTGAAAGAATTGGAGTTTGCACTGTTGCGGTAACTGGGGTTAGCAAAAGATAAGAGGGAAGTAGCATAGATAAGAGGTCAGGGGGAAAACTAAACAAGAACTTGGACAAAACTTAGCTTGAAATTAAAATAGTTTTTAAGGATGATTGTACTACAAGTATACCAAGATTTGTACAGTGCATCTAGCACACAAACAAGTAATATATTATCGTTCTAAAATCGTAGGACTTTACTTGGGTACTACAACTAAAGAACAACTCTTCACTCCTTCATGATGATGGGCTCCTCCAGGTGCTTCTCAGACGCAACCTCATTGAGCTATCTATAGAAATTACAGAGGAAAGGGGATACATTTACCATTCAAAAAGGAGATAAGCAGATAGAGAAGGAAGAATACCATGACGAAGGTAAGGATAGAAAGACAAGAGAAGACAATGGTAGCACATTATTAAAATTTTATTTTATAAAATAAATTTTGAAGCTCTTCTACTAACGACTATTCTAACTAGGTCACGTCCTACAGTCAAATTGGCTCGATACTGTCTCGCAGACCCCGGATTTCGAATCCGGACCCTCTGTGTATTACAGAACTAGTCCCAGATCAAAGCTAGTGCACACAGTCAAACAATGATGATTACATAACCAACAACGCTTTATTACAATAATAGAGAGTACAGACCAAAAGACCTTTTATTACAACTAAGGTTTCAAGACCTCGCAACACACGAAACATAAAGCACAGCAGAAGCAAAAGTAAATCCAGCGGAGACCCATCAATTCGCCACAGGCAATTGACTCGGGAAGCGCAACCTAGTACTCCGGAAATCCTTCCTCGAATCCATACGCATCGTAGTCGAAGTTTCCTTCTTGAGCTTCATATTCCTCTGGTTATTATTTTTGAGTGTAGCATGTGAGTACATAAAGTACTCCGCAAGTCTTGAGAAAATGCAATAGATGCAAGGTTTAACAAAGGAGGGTTATATGGTTCTTTTGCACCAAAGCAATGTTTTAATTCAAATACCATTAGATATTTTTGGAAGGCATCAATTTAAATAAAGTAATTATTTTAACAGAATCTATCAAATTGCATAGTGAAGGTTCCAACCACCAACCGCCAAGGTTCAAGAAAACGGGTTACATCCACCCACACTGGCTACATCCGCCAGGACAACCCCGGGAGTTCCAACCACTCCCGGTTCCCAAAAATTTTTATTTTAAAACCAAAACCAATGATCTACCATGTGAATGTATTCCTTGCCCGCCCTTGACCATGGGCACGGCTATTCGAATAGTAATTTACCCACAAGAGTAAGTCATCCTAATAGTCAACATGCTTACTTAAGCATGAGACCCAGATAATTTATCACAAAACCTTTACCTTACTCTAGTCTAGCTAGACACCACCCGCTGAGGTTTCACCGCTGAAGGGTTAAATCCACCCAGACAGAAGCCCCCTCTTGCGCCATATGAGTACAGTAAATCCATGTCCCTCACTGTGAATAACCAGTACACCCTGGCACTCACTTTCCATTGGTGGTACCTAAACTAAACTATTGTAAGTTAGTTAGCTAGGTCGTTCCCATATAGACATGTAGTTGTACGGTAGTGCTCAGTTTGGACAATCACAAGAGTCGGTCCTTAATTGACTAAGGCGGAACAAACACATTACAAATTCTCGTGCTAACTGCACCAAACCAATCTTACCATCCGCCCAAGTCTAAACCAACTCTCACATTTTATTTTATTTTAAAGAACAGTGGCAACACCAATCGCCACTAATTTCTGAACAAAGTATAGTTCCACAAAATATGATTTCCTATTCCAAGGTTACCAAAGGTTATATAGCATGACTAAGCACTTTACTACCGTTACAACATTTACCAAAGTTTTATAATAATCTCATTATTGAGACAAAGGAAATCCTAGGGTGTCAAAGGTACATGGTTATCAATGTCAAATGAGGGTATAACAATTATCGGTTTAACTATTATCCTTACCGCATAAATTAATATTTTATATAACATAGCAATGCATTTAATTTAAAATAATAAATACATTTCACAAACATAGGTTCAAAATGTTCAAAGGAGACTTGCCTTCGTGTGCGATATCTTGACTTTCTTGATGCGGGTCGAAAAATTCTTCGGCGACATCGGGTTCTACGCGTGGAACGATAAATACAAACGGACAAATAAATACAAATAAAATCACAAAAATACAAAATATATACTGAAAGAAAGGTTAATATTTTAGATGAATTTAGGAGAAAGAATCAACGGATTCGGAGTTCGAATGAAGGAGAACGGATATCTGGAAGGTTTGGATATTACATGAAATGATAACAAAATTCGAGAATTACTTTTTGAATAGTACGGTGTCGATTGGTTGCGAGGTGGCGGCGAATGGTCAAAATGGAACCTTGGCAACAAGGCGAATGTGGTGACGTGGGTACGGCGTCGAGGAACAGCAGGAATCACCGGCGCTGAGGGAAAAACGACAGTGACAGCGAGGTTGCGACAACGGCAGGTTGGAGAGTTAGTACCGGGTATGGAACGTGGAGATGTAGGGAGCTCATGGGGTAGAACATGGTATGGTGAAGCTAGAAATAGTTATTGGCTAAGCTGAAACTTCATCGGAGACGATATAATCGACGTTTGAAAAACGACGGTAGCGAAAAAGGAAAAACTTGATATCTTGGTGCTCGGTGAAGCGAATCCAAAACCATTTGAAAGGTAGCTACCTGTGATGGTTTGGCATGATATGACGCGAACGGATTGGGGAAAACACCGCTGGACAGATGGGGACACGAGATGCCATTGGCAGCCATGGCGAGGTATCGGAGCCAAAACTTTGTGGAGGCTTTTTGGGGGAAAAGGAAGTGAGTACGGCGTAGAACGCGGCGAGGCAAGTCTAAGAAAATTACAGACATGCTAAAACTCAACAGAGACGATTTAATCGGCGTCGGAGTCAAAACGACTATTTTCGTGGAAAGTTCAATTTCTGACAATTAGCTCCACGAAAAATTAAATAAAAATGATAGATAAATTGCTTGGAGTTTAGGACATGATATGACGCGAACAAAAATCATAGCGCTTACCGAAAAAGTGGTGTACGCGCGAAGGCACGGTTTCAGTGTCTGGCTCGACCAGGTCGACGGGGACTCGGGGAGTCTTCGAGTGATGGCGATGGAAGCATGGCGTAGAACGCGTCGAGGCGAACTCAATGGTACTAGCGGCTCGACCAAAGGACATCGGATGGTGACGAAACATGCCGGAGAAGACATTCGGCGACCGGCGAGTTGACATCGGCGTTCCGGGCAAACGGAGAGGAGTTAGAGGGTGAAGTTCAAGGCGAAACGAAGAGGAGAACGTCGGGAACACAATGCTCACCTCGGTTTTGATGGAACACGCATGGTCGGCTCGCAGCGAGGAGAGAAACGTTGGCGCAGTTTGGCACGGTGGTCCGGCGATGCTCCGGCGAAGGCGAGGGAAGCACCGTGTAGAACGCGAGAAGGCAAAGCCGATGGTGTGGTCAAAAGTGACCGGACTCCACTGTAGGCGTCGCAAAAGGCCGAGGAACGACGCTCGGTTCACAAAAGAAAAATGGCTATTACGGAGAGATGAAAGGAAGAGATGACTTGAGATTTCGGGGGTTGCGTGAGTATAAGAAGGGGCACCCGGTGCTCCCTTTTATAGGGGTGGAGGTGGACAGGAGAGAGAGATCAAAGGACCATATCATTTAGATCAATGGTTTCAAATTCGTGTAAATACATATGAATCAGAGGGGAAACGGTATGGAGTTGAAAGCTCTTGATGAGAGGAAATAAATGCACTTGATTTCATGAAAAACCTTTGAGAAAATCACGGAAAATCAAAGATTTAAGGAAACGGCCATGGCCGTGCGGCGAGCGTTGCTCGCGTCTGGCACGGGAAGATGAACAGTGCCACGGGCACTGTTCATTCTCTCTCCTCTTTTTTTTGAGATTTTGAAATTGAGCTCAAATAAACTCCGAAAAATTCAAGAAAATTCTACGAAAATCCTTGGAAAATGAAAATATTAAATAAAATAATTTCGGATATAATTGAAGTTTATTTTAACAATTTAAAATATTTTTACTTTCTAAGATCTAATTTAATCCAAAACAATTCAAAAATTCCAAAAATTTGAAAATAGGATAGAAATGCATATATTGGAATTTTAGATGAATTTAGAAATTTTAATGGGTTCAATCGGAGTTAAAACAAAAGAGAACGGGCTCTCGGAAGTTTGAATTGAGAGAAAAAGAATAAATCGGATTTCTGGAATTATTTTTGAACTGAAAAATCAGATTATGGCGTCATCAAGGGAAATGATTTTCAGATGAATTATTTTTCTATGGAAAAGGAATTTATGACGTCAGCACGGATTTTGATTTTCTGGTCGAATTATTTTTGTAAAGGAAAAGGATTTACTCACTGACAGGTGGGACCGGTTTTATCAACGAGAGAGAAGAGAGAGAGGAAAGAGCGGACGGTCGGATAAGCGATGCGGCGCAAGGAGGAAATCGGGACCGTCGGATGGAGAGTGAAGGGGTTAAGTGAATATGGACGCACGAGATTAGATCGGGCGTCGGAGGATTAAATTTGATTTAGATTTTCAGAAAACACCAGAAAATTCAATAAAGCTCAGAAAAATATGAAATTATATCCACAAATTCCAGGAAAATTCAAAGAACTTCCTAGAGATATTTTGGACTTAATACAAATATTTCCAGCTACTGTTGGTATTTTAATTTTCATACTTAAAATACTTTTTATTTTCAAAATAGATTTTAAAACTCCAGAAAAACTCAGAAAACCAAATATAAGCCGAATAATTCCAAATAATTAATTTGACATTGTATTTTTACAGAAAATCAAAATATCATTTTATTCAATAATATTTTTTAGGTTTTACTTTAAATTACTTTTCAAATCTAGCTTTCTTAAAAACAGAAAATCAGGGCAAACAAAATTCAAATTTCACACAAACAAAACTCTTATTTTTATTTTAAACTAAAGTAAATTAAATTTTATATTTTAATTAATATTTTTTTCTCCAAAAAATTTGAAATAAACAGCTGGGCTGTTACAAGGTATTTTCTTTTTAGTTTGTATTGGAATCTAATTTTGTTCTAAGTCTTAGGAAGGCTATATAAGCCCTTGTACATGTCCCTTTATGGGTGAGGCTAGAAGTTAGATTATCTATGATATATTTAGTTATGAATAAAAATAAAAAGACCCACTTGGCACCAAGTCTTGTGCTCGTGAGAGGAAGATTAATCTTTGATTTGTGAGTTGCATCAAGATTTCATTGAGGGAAGATTCCACTAAGTGCAAGTTGGGAATACTCCAATTCTCAGATTATGCCAAAGCCTTTGTATTGCAATTCGATCACATCAAATCGGTTTGCAAGGTCGCATGGGTGGTACTGTGAAAGATCGGGCAATTCACGCATCAATTGGCGTTTCCCGCTAGTTGATCCTTATCACCCTTCATCTTTGACACTTACTTATTTTCGAACTGCAATGGCAATGCAACTCCACTAGACCCTAAGCAGCAGTGCACCTATGCTAGGGCAGGCTATGGCGGTGCACTGCCAAAGCCTATGGTGGAAGTACACTGCTAGAGTCGACGAATTAGATGGGAGTAGCCAATTCTGAGATCTACCTTTGGTTGTTGGATCACCATTGCCATCACACCAATCAGATCACCACCATTATGCATCACAATGAGATCTTTCCCCAGCGCTGGCGTGGATCCACCCGAGCTCCATTATCTCGCATTCAACTCCACCGCTAATTTGGATCTGTCCGAGCTGGATAGGAGCTTTTGGCCATCAATCAACTTCCTCCTCCACCACTAACATTTTCTTTAATGTCTCCAGTTGCACCGCTGCCGCTACCTCTCGTCGTGGCCACTACCCACCTCTTCTCTTCACAGTAGTCACCCCTGTCATTGTATCTAGACACCTCTTCTCGTCGCAGCCACTTGCCGCTTTCTGTCGTGGCAATAATTGCCTCCTGCCCTATAATTGCATGCATCTTGCCAGTCGCCTCTTCTCACGATGGTCATTGGCGTTACACCTCTTCCTCGGTGGTGTGAAAGACATAGCAAGTCTTCTCTGACATGTGGGGCTAGGGCATCAATGACTCATTGCAATTGACAGATGAAGAAGGCCGACTAGAGGGGGTGAATTGGTGACTTTACAAATTTGTTTGGCTAAAACAAATTTTGTATGGAATTATAAATTAAAACGGTTTTGCACAATTAAAGCATAAATCATCTAGTCTTAACTAAGTGTAACAACACCCTACAACTAGATCAAGATTTGCAATCCTAGGATGACAAACAAGTAATTTAATTCTATGAATGTAAACTGCAAGAATGTAAATAAGCATAAAGAAGCAAACACCAGTTCACACATGATGTTTTACCGTGGTGTTAAAAAACTTGTCGGTTCCCTCTAATCCACATTGAGGTAACCTAAACGAATTGGATCGGCTCCACAAATCAAGCCAAGCACCTCAATCTACTAGTAGTTCTTTCCCTCTCTAGATAGGTGAGCTCCAACCTTCATAACAATACCTGGCCTCTTCACTTCTTCTTAAAGAGATCACTGGCTCTCACGCCTCCAAGCCGTCTAGATGTAAGTAACCACCAAGAGTAACAAGTCGATAACAATTGCTTGAGAGTGCTCAAATGCCAAATAGCTTAATCAATAGATGCAATGCACTTGAATACTCTCAACTACCTCAAGAACGTTGAGTAAAAGCTCAAGAGATGAAAGAGGAGGCAAAGGCTCAAGAATATTCAATAGAGTTGCTACAGAGTACCCTTGTACCAGGTGAGGAGGTATTTATAGTCTACAACCACCAAGATAACTCTTAGGGACAAAATCCCAAAGAAATCAACAGGAGTGGCAGTACCGCGATGTAAGGACCAATAGTACCAGACCCTAGATCAATGACTACTTACTACGCATTTAATGCACTTGAATTAGCCATTATCCAGGAGGCCAGTTGTACCGCACTTACGCGGTCCAGTCATACCGCTTTTCAGAAAAACAGGATGTCTCAAAAGACCCTCACTAGAAAAGGTACCAGTTACCAAATATCGGTCATATCGCTCTAGTGATAGTACCACATTTTACACGGCTGTAGTATCGGATTGCCGAGAGAAGAAAACGCCCAAAAAGCAATGTTATGGAAAAAAGAAACTGGCAACTAAAGTATGGTCATACCGCAGGTGTGGTCATACTGATGTCAAATACACGGTCATACCACTCCTGTGATAGTACCACCTTTACATTGACGGTAGTACCGGCGGAGAAAGACAGCTAGGTACATCAAATGATGTTCTCTGAAAAAGAGCAACGCCAACAAGAGAGCGGTCGTACCGGGCCAGCAGTAGTACCGAGATTTAAATGGTGGTAGTACTGGAATTAAAAATTTTAGACCAGAGAAGAGTGAAAATTAAATCCAAATGTTAGCATGCACAAAGTTTGAGCTATATGGCACAAATGCACTATCAAGCTATTAACCAAGAACCTCCCTTAATAGTATGACATCTAAACTAGCAACCCAATCTTAAAACATCAAACACTAAGATCAGTAAAGACTAAAAAGAGGTCCTTAACCTATTTATACCTTTGCCTTTAGGTGTTTTATTTACACTTTTGCGTTGAGGTATTTCAATTCATAGCCATCTTTTGCATGCTTGTTCATGTTCCTTTACAAATCTAAGATTAAATCTTTTCAATTTCTCAACAAATATGTTAGTCTTTAAACATGGTCATCATAATTACCAAAACAAATATTTTGGGGCCTAATGCTTGGGCCGTGTCATGTCAAAGTGTCAACCACTCTACAAGGCATAATCACTACTACAGAAAGGCTAATACTAGACGGCAAATCACAGACGGTTTTATAAAACCGTTTGCGACAGATAGTAATATAGACGGTTTTAATTTGAACACCGCCTGTGTTGGTGGCGTCGGCGAAAAAAAGTATCACAGACGGTCCGTATTAAGAACCGTCTGTGATAATCCCAAATTATCACAGACGGTTTGTTACTAAAAACCATCCGTTTAGTTAAAACCGCTCGATTATCGATATCACGACGGTTTTTAGTTAAAAACCGTCTGTGGTACATGATAATCACAGACGGTTTTTAGTTAAAACCGCTCGATTATTCGATATCACGACGGTTTTAGTTAAAACCGTCGTGATTTTGAGCTATCACAGACGGTTGAAAAACCGTATGTGATGCCCTCGTATTATTACTGACCCATAAATTCAGACGGTTCGCAAAACCGTCTGTGATGACGTTTTTGAACCGTCTGTGATGACCTTTCCTGTAGTAGTGAATGGTCATTCCATTTGAAAATCCGACGAGTCCCCCTCGGTCAAGCGAGTTTGACATGACGGTGACTAAAAGCAATGTCAAAAACGAATAGAAGTATGGAACATCGAAAGAATAGAACTTCTAAAGAATGATGGCAGAAACAAATTAAAAGTGCAGAATTTCAATTGCGGAGTGAACAATAGGGTACTCCTTAGTGGTAAAAACAAAAACTACCTTTTTTTAATTTATGTTCCATCGAAGAATATGGAATTATTTTTTTTTGACATACTGACATGCGAGAGAGACAAATATATACTAGCTGTTAGTAAAGGAAGGATAATATGACATTTGTTTCAGAAAACATACTAATTTAACAACTTTCAATTTACCTTA
Organism: Bonia amplexicaulis; assembly: GCA_036346245.1. Classification (NCBI taxonomy): domain Eukaryota; kingdom Viridiplantae; phylum Streptophyta; class Magnoliopsida; order Poales; family Poaceae; genus Bonia; species Bonia amplexicaulis. Next base: position 7,249,401 of record CM070766.1, read on the forward strand.
TTTATGAAAAATCCTTCACATTAAATTTGATAGATTTTCCACATGGACTGTCATGGTGCTCCTATGGTACATTAATGCGGCAATCATTTTTTAAAAAATTTCATACAAAATTTGAAATCTATCTAAAAATCTATTTAACTAGCGGAACTGTTCATGCAATTGTACGGCTAGATACTCCAATACTTGTATTTGTTAACTCTAAAAGTACTACAGCATGTGTACTAGCATTCGGAAAGAAAAATACTACTCTGGCAAAAGAACGAACCAGTCTCACGCCGCACGCTCGATGTGCATGTTTCACGCAGTTGAAAGGAATCGCTTCCACATTTATGGGTATACTCAAGGAACTCGAAAACTTAACGAATTAAAACAGCACAGCTCGATCACCATATTTTTCTGCCAGTTCTTTGGCAACTTATTAAAGATTCATACATCAATGTTTATTAATTAAATGCCCCAGTTAGCAGTTGACATCAATGCAAAGCAAAGCATTCATGTAGGCTAACAACTATAGTTAGCTTGCCCAACCCAATTAAGCCACGAAACGGATATCCCCATGGAATGGAAACATCGATCAGCACGCAAGTTACATCCACATCCATGCATCGATCTCCATGGAAAATCCACGCCGAAAGGAAAAGAACATTTGCATATATCTCCATTACATGCATTATTGATGCATGAGATTCTTCTTCATTTTTAGATATCGTTTTGAAATATGTACAATAAATATTTTTCAATTTTAACCACTAATATGTATAAAAGTATTTAGATTCTTGACATGAAAATAATATCATTAGATCTGTTATAAAAAATTCTTTCATATCAACATATTTTTAATGATATTTACTAACATATATATAGAAAAAATAATGACTAAATGTGTGTATTCGATGTTATGCTGATGTCCAATTGCAAAATGATAAGTGAAAAAGATGGGGACAATATTATACCACACGCAACACATATAAGCGCCACGTGGCTTGCTCCCGTTGGCCATCGATGCCTATTTTTGGGGGACACACATGTACTCCCTTAACCCATTCGTCTCTCACGTCCTCGACCCACTCTCTCGCCATGGGCGGCTTCTACCACAACGCCGGCACGGTAGTAGTAGTAGTAGTCCTAATGCTGTTGGTGCTGCCGGCATTGCTGCAGGTGGCGGTGGCCGGCGACCCGCCCTTCTCGTGCGGGCCGTCGTCGTCGCTCTCCACGCAGGGGCTCGCGTTCTGCGACGCGTCCCTGCCGGCGGAGCAGCGGGCGGCGGACCTGGTGGCGCGGCTGACGGCGGCGGAGAAGGTGTCGCAGCTGGGGGACCAGGCGGCGGGGGTGCCGCGGCTGGGCGTGCCGGCGTACAAGTGGTGGTCTGAGGCGCTGCACGGGCTGGCCACCTCGGGCCGGGGCCTCCACTTCGACGGCGCCACCAGCTTCCCACAGGTCCTCCTCACCGCCGCCGCCTTCGACGACGGCCTCTGGTTCCGCATCGGCCAGGTACGCAGGCCCGTGAGACCAACAGCTAATTCGCTTTGTCTGACACTAATGGCGCGCGGCCGGTGCCATTATGGAATGCTGCGTTGGGTCCGTACCTACCTTGGGCGGTTAGTTGGTTGGATCGGACCCATGCACGCATGCGCGCGTGCATCCGGGCCATGCATCATGCATGCATGAGCCTTTCCGCCTTTTTTTTCCTTCGCTGGTTGTTGTTTTTCTATCCGTGACGCGGGGAGGATCTGCTAAGTCAGGGTGCGGTTATGCGTACAGTATCGATTGCTCGTGGGTGAGCATTTGCTAAGCTCCCTTAATTTGCTTGCTGAATGTGGCTTGTTTATAAGTGATTTTAAAAGTGCGATGAAATCTAGTGCAATTTCTCTTATTTTCATTATAAAGAAAGATCTTTTATGTGCAAACATTCATGAATTTGACGGGCGCAATTTCTAATTCGTGAAATTAAATCGAGGATTTGTTATGGACAATGGTGGAGTCATAACATTATACCTAGTTATAAGTTATACACCTTTTGTGGCAAAATAGACTTCTTCTAAATGTTAGATGTACTCCGTTATTTTTTTTCTTTGGGGAAAAAGTTAAATAGAACATTTGGGGCCAGTGGTTACCCCCACATCAATTGTTTCTATGCTTTTAGCTATACCTGTCTCTTTCTTTCAGGGAAGTTTTTCCAGTCTCAAAAAGGGCCTAAGTGTCCAAACCATGCCATTTTTGCTTCATCTCCGAAACAACAGAATAGGTTGCTGTGTACAGCTGCACTGGGGGCACCTACAGAAAAAAGGCTAGTAAAGGGGCAGCACGTGAATAGGTGGCGATTAGTGCCAAAGACAAGCACAGCAGAATGTTTGTGTGCGAAGAGAGGCGCCTTTTCGTTTTGGGACGTCACATGACTCACATGTAGCCCGGTAGATCGATGGTACGAGCAGATCGAGCTTTTCAATTGCACCTAACCTTTTCGTTGATTGTTCTCCGTGGGTATGGAGTGCCCACAAACCATTTCTTCTTTTGTCCAGCCCGTGCTTGCTCGATCGTACGTGCTGTTTCAGCTGGCACCTAGTTCAACCAATGCAGCACCGGTAACAACTTGCTGGGTGCCAGCGTTGGATTAATTCCACTTAATTTTGACAGTAATGAAACATTTTCTACTTAATTTTGACACTTGAATCCAAAATTAAGTGACAAATTGAATATTCCAAATATGTAAATGTTTGGTAAAATTAAGCTACATTATTCTCTTTAAGTTCTATCAAACTAAACTGTCACGCTCTTAAATTTTTTGGATTTATCTCCATAATTTATTTTTTTGCTTGACTAAATACACAAACTAAATAAGTTTATTTATTTTAGAGATTAAATGAGAAGATCTAGATATGATTGAATGAAAGTAAAAGTTTCAGTACCCCCGAATTAATGGTTATGCTGCTTATGCAAATTACTTCTTAGGAGTTCAGTAAAACACAGATGGTAAAACTCAGACACATAATGACATTTCCGTTGGTAATCAAGTGATCTTTAGTACGTATCTCACAAAAATTTCCTTTAAATTCATCAATTGACTTCGTTGATCAGATGGAGGCAAAAAAAAAGGTCAGTACTACCTTCAATCCACACCAGTATGACACCAATGCGTAGGTACTTTACTTTGCAAAAGGTCTCACCATGTGGTCACCAAGCGTGCGTTACAAGCATATCTTACTAGCTACATCCCGTTACTTTTAAATTCTTTTTGGCTTTCCAGCTGATTTATGATTTTAACTTCTATTAACTGATACTATTTATTAAATCTACTAACTGTAACAAAAAAACTATTTGCTGTAGTCCAAAAGATCAGGACTTTTGTCTGTTCACTGCAGATTGCCTGCCATGAGAAAATTCATCTATGGTTGATACGATGCATATGCATGTAAATACATAGGTGATCGGCACGGAGGCTAGGGCGCTGTACAACCTCGGCCAGGCGGAGGGGCTCACCATCTGGTCCCCCAACGTGAACATCTTCAGGGACCCGCGGTGGGGCCGCGGCCAGGAGACCCCCGGCGAGGACCCCATCACGGCGAGCAAGTACGCCGCCGCCTTCGTCAGGGGCATGCAGGGGAACTCGACGGCGCTCCTCCAGGCCTCCGCCTGCTGCAAGCACGTCACGGCGTACGACCTCGAGGACTGGAACGGGGTCGCGCGTTACAACTTCAACGCGAAGGTGACGGCCCAGGATCTGGAGGACACGTACAACCCGCCGTTCAAGAGCTGCGTGGTGGAGGGGAAGGCGACCTGCATCATGTGCGCCTACACCGGCATCAACGGTGTCCCCGCCTGCGCCAACTCCGACCTCCTCACCAAAACCGTGAGGGGAGACTGGGGTCTAGACGGGTGAGACGTTGTTTTAATTTACTGCATTTAGTCTCAGGTCCGTCGCATGCTGTCCTCGCGGTGAGCGCTGATGCGTGCGTGTTTTTTTTGGGTTGTTTGCCTGCGTGTGCTGTGTATTGCAGGTACATCGCTTCCGATTGTGACGCGGTGGCCATCATGCATGATGCACAGCGTTATGCGCAGACACCAGAAGACGCAGTTGCAGTCTCCCTCAAGGCTGGTAAGCATACGTATGATCATACCTACAGATTAGGAAAACACGAAGTCCAAAAAAAAATAATGCTATTAGTTATACATATCTCTATTAAAGGATATACTATAACTACTCATCCACTTTTTTACTATTAAAGGGATATATAATAGAAATATTACAATAACTATACATTTTATTTCTGCAATAGACTTCCACTCTGGAAAAACACTTCCTAAGAATGATAACTTATATTACAGGACGAAGAGAGTAGATTAGTGGTTTTTTCGTACATAAATAGAAGACGATTTCGTTCAATTTTTTTAATTTTTTTGTTCAAAAAATACATATATCTAGACAAAATCACAGTGCTTAGTGCTTAATAATTTACATGAACGGGGCATGTTCATAATAATTAGGTAAAAAGCACGTCTAAGATTCATGCATTTTCCTGTACATAATAACTAAGTAAAAGCATGCCATCGTACTTTCGTAAGCCGTCAATTGCACTCTGTTTCCCCACTCCGAATATTATACTTGGCTAATCTAGTAATAATTTAGGAAATTCATTTGATTCAGCCTTAATTTACTACAGGTTCACCTAATCTTTTTTTGTGTCCGTCAGGACTGGACATGAACTGCGGTAGCTACACGCAGCAGCACGCCGCGGCTGCCATCCAGCAGGGGAAGATCACGGAGGAGGACGTGGACAAGGCCCTCAAGAACCTCTTCGCCATCCGGATGCGTCTCGGCCACTTCGACGGCGACCCCAGGAGCAACATGTACGGCGGCCTCGGCGCCGTCGACATCTGCGCACCGGAGCACAGGAACCTCGCCCTCGAGGCCGCGCAGGACGGCATTGTACTGCTCAAGAACGACGCCAGCATCCTCCCGCTCGACCGGTCGGCAGTCGGGTCAGCCGCCGTGATCGGCCCCAACGCCAACGACGGCCTGGCCCTCATCGGCAACTACTTCGGCCCGCCGTGCGAGTCCACGACGCCGCTCAGGGGATCCAGGGGTACGTCAAGGACGCGAGGTTCCTGGCCGGGTGCAACTCGGCGGCCTGCGACGTGGCCGCGACGGACCAGGCGGCTGCCATGGCGGCCTCGTCGGACTACGTGTTCCTCTTCATGGGGTTGAGCCAGCAGCAGGAGAGCGAAGGGCGCGACAGGACGAGCCTGCTGCTCCCCGGGAAGCAGCAGAGCCTCATCACCGCCGTCGCCGACGCGGCGAAGCGGCCGGTGATCCTGGTGCTCCTCACCGGTGGCCCGGTGGACGTCACGTTCGCGCAGACGAACCCGAAGATCGGCGCCATCCTGTGGGCTGGATACCCCGGCCAGGCCGGCGGGCTCGCCATCGCCAGTGTGCTCTTCGGCGACCACAACCCCGGCGGGAGGCTGCCGGTGACGTGGTACCCAGAGGAGTTCACCAAGGTGCCCATGACGGACATGCGGATGCGTGCCGACCCAGCCACCGGCTACCCCGGCCGGAGCTACCGCTTCTACCAGGGAAAGACCGTCTACAAGTTCGGCTACGGCCTCAGCTACTCCAACTACTCTCGCCGGCTAGTCTCATCTGGCACCGGGAAGCCGGCGCCCAACACGAACGTACTCGCCGGCCTGACCGCAATGCCAACTGCAGAAGGCGTCGCGAGCTACCACGTCGAAGAGATCGGCGCCGAGGGGTGTGAGCAGCTCAAGTTCCCAGCCTTCGTCCAGGTGCAGAACCACGGGCCCATGGACGGAAAGCACTCTGTGCTCATGTACCTCCGGTGGCCCACCTCGAAGGGCGGCCGGCCGGCGAGCCAGCTGATCGGGTTCAAGAGCCAGCATCTCAAGGCAGGGGAGAAGGCCAACCTCAAGTTTGACATCAGCCCATGCGAGCACTTCAGCAGGGTGAGGGAGGATGGCAAGAAGGTGATCGATGGAGGGTCTCATTTCCTCATGGTTGACAAGCATGAGTTGGAGATTAGATTAGAGGCTTGAGTTTTAGATGGCAGGGAAGAAAGTACAGGTGGTGGATGCGGTGCAATTCTTTCCTTTATAATTTATTGCAATTATTTATGATTCAGTTGCCTTTGAAACTGAGGTTTCTGGGCTCCATGAAATGTGTTTACTGCCCCTTGAAATATGGCTCATTTTCTTCCTACAAGGATGTCTTCCAATATCTTTGAAATTAATGGAGAATGCCAGAACATGTACAATTCATTTCAGATGATTGATTTTATCACTTCACAGCTACCAGCAGAACTTTTTAGTAAGACTAACATGCACCAGTCAACAAAAGATAAGAACTTTAGTTAATCATTTCAGTTTGCTTCACACAGAGCAGTACAGAAGGCAAAAGCTACCACACGTGGTACACGAATACAACATGTGTTATCCTACTACTTAAAACAAGGCAATTGATGCAAACCAGTTAGTGTAACCCTTGACTGATCTATGCCGCTCCATATCCTTCTACAGTCCATCTGTTGTATCATTCATGTTGCAGAAAAAAGGGTAACGCATTAGCTAGCGTAGCTGGTTGCGTGTACTCAATCAAGCAGAGCCTTTTTTTTCTTACCATAAGCAAGTCATTCTTTATGGATATGCACATATGATTAGCGCTTCTTTTGCTCAGACATCTTTGAAAAGAAGCTGGAATCTGGGTATCCTCTCTGGTGGAAGTGGGCACGACACTATCAGTTTACCTTTCATTGCGCCCCTAAATATTACCTGCCATCAAGAGATCAGAGAGCTGAGATGGACTACTATTATAACAATGCTCTTCATGAACAAGCAAACAGCTAAAATAAGCAAAGCTGATGGTCATAAACGTAAGACTGTTGCCACAAATTGAGTAAACTGAGTAAGGCAGATAGGAATGCTACAAGCGATAGTTCCCACATAACGGGTTAGGATTAGGATTACAAGAACTGGAAACTGATAGGGAAAGCTAAGCTACTAATGAGAATCAAAATATTCCTCTATTCGTCAAGCAGAAGAGCCATACTGAATATGGAGCTGAGATAAGGTTTGAAAGGGTCTAAATATTGTCGTTTCCATAAACAGGAGGAAACACTAGACAACTTGTGAATGGTCAATGCTTTCAGACACAAAACAAACCCATACCATTGCCAAATTTTACTTCTGGCATATCACAACCCTTCTGGTGATATCAAGTACTCTCCTCCAGTAATAAAAGAATATCGTTTTGGCAATTGACACGGTCTTCAAAACTTAACTTTGACCACTAATTTTTACTATAGCATATTTATATAATCCAATAAAATTATACAACAATAAAGTCTTTTGTCCCAAACAAGTTAGGGTAGTCTAGCAATGAAACATTGTCAAGATCGAAGGAACAAGAGCATTGAAATAAAACCTACAATACTAAAACCTTAAACTGTACATCCTGCTATCTGAACCGAGAGCCTAAAACACTACCCCTAACTTTCTTATGGTTCGGTACGTGGATCGCTAACTTCTATGCGCTCTTATTCAAAACTAACTCTTTAGATACATTCCAATCTCTCAAGTCTCTTTTAACTGCTTCATCCCACATCAATCTTGGTCGACTTCTGCCTCTTCTTACGTTTTCAGTACGTTTTAAAATTCTACTACGTACCGGTGCCTCAGGAGGTCTCCGTTGGAGATGTCCAAACCATCTCAATCATGTTGGACAAGTTTCTCTTCAATTGGTACTACCCTATCCTATCACATATATCATCATTGTGGATACGATCCCGTCTTGTGTGACTATAGATCCATCGCAGCATGCTCATCCCTGCTACACTCATTTTCTGTATATGTTGTCTTTTAGTCACCTAGCATTCTGCTCCATATAGCATCACGAGTCTGATCGCCGTACTATATAACTTACCTTTTAACTTTTAAATGACTTTTTAATCACACAAGACACCAGATATTTTGCACCATTTCACTCACCCCGCTCTTATCCCGTGGCTCACGACTTCACCAATCTCACCATCCCACTGTAGCATCGATCCCAAATAACGAAATGTGTCATTCTTACACACTACTCGTCCGTCTAGTCTAACATACTATTCGCTTCTCCCGCGTCCCATGTCCCTTCCGCGACCATCCTCTCCTTAAACACTTGTGCGGTATCTCTTTGAGTTTCCACCACTTTGTCCTTGTGGCTCTGGCGACCTTAGCCTGCCGAACCCGTAACCTAAAACGAAAGTCAGAGACTATAAACTTATGTTGCGGGACAACACACTCTCCAGGTATAACCTTATAGTCTATATGGGCTCATTTATCCTCTCTAATCCAATAAAATTATAATATAATGATATTATTTTTCGAGACAAATCTACACATATGTTTTTATATATCCAATCCAAGGTTCAGAAAACCCTTTTTTTAACCGAGGTCACCGATAGAACCGATATCGCCGTTTTTGGAAAATTTCAGCTGCCTTCTCCAAAGCTAGGGATTTACAACCTGGCCATATGCACTCATGTGCTTAAAAATGGTTACGAATTTATTTTATATTTGGCAAAAATCATGTCAAACCGATTTTTTTGGCCGATTTGAAATTTTACCGGGGGGTCCAGATAGATCCATTTCTCGATTTTCAGCCGATTTTTTGAACCCTGATTCAATCTAAATATTTAAAAGATATTGATAGCTAAAATTTAGAAAGTTTAACTGCATGTATCGCAAAACAACATTCTTTTGTGATTGGAATGAGTATAATGTTATAGGTCTAGCTGCTATATCTCAAGCCTTGTGAACTGTTGTAAACAACAGTGTTCGCGTAGGCGACTGCCTAGGCATAGGCCGGCCGCCACGACTCGGGCAAAGTCGGCTCCCTGGGCGCTTGGCCCGCCTAGGTGGTCAACGCCAGTCCCAGACAGACTCGGGCGGATCTAGGCGAGCAAGGCGCAACGGCGCTGGGCGTTTGGATGTTGGCGGGGACGCTAGCGGTGAGGAAGCTGCGGTCCGGGTGGGGACACACCACGGCACGGGAGAGATGAGAGGGGCTGCGCTGCGCACGCACCTCAGGGCTCGGGCGACAATCGGCACCTAGCGACGTTGGTTCCCAACGCCGGTGGAGAGCAGATCCGGCCATCCGAGAGGGCGGCATTGGCCATTGGCTCTTGGCGGGCTGGCGGAGACGGCGGAGCCGTGGCGGCCGCTGGCGCCTAGTGCTGAGCCGTTGAGGAGCCACCGCGCATGCGCATCACCATCGTAGCTTCGCTGGGGACTGGGGAGTGGTCGAGTGGAGGAGCTGAAGCTGCGAGTTGAGCGTGAGAGTGAGACCGTGAGTGGTGATTGCTATTTTGCTTTGGTGAAGAAGACAAGAAAAGAAGTGAAGTGTGAATGTAATTGGAAAGAGGATGAGGCGAGGAGCTACCTGCTAGGAAGTAGACTGAGATAGTGACTTGGCTAATAAATTGGCTTGGCCCTTGGCCCTTGGGAGTTGGGACTTGGAGAGGCTAGGCTAGTAGTTGGAGAAATGGAAACTTGACTTGGAGTTGGGCATTTGGCCCGCCGACCGACGCCCTCGTCACACTTGGCTGCCGAGTGGCGGAGACCAACTCCCTTAAGCATTCACTTATGTTCGGCCGCGTCGCCTAGATGCCCTAGCGCTAGGCGGCCATCCACCACCCACCTAGCGCCTAGGTGAACATTGGTAAACAAGAATATTTCAAACAGTAAAAGATCAAGCAACCAAATGAATAATTTGAAAAATCATGTGTTTTGATGTCATATTGGGCAGGTATTCAATAAAAGTGTTATAGGGGGCATCCTGATGCAGCGCGTGCTGAGGTTATCCAAATGGTGGCCTTACAAGTTACTTTGACCTCCCAGAACAATCAAGAATTGGTACTGCTGGAGTGAAACGCCTTAGTTTTTGTTTATCTTTTGGCTGTTCAATGTTTTTCTGTATACTTTGTGTTATGGATCACTGTACAATAAATTTAACGGTATCACAAATTCACAATTATTATTTGAATTTCTGTATGAAACAATTATTATTGTATTGGCTCCATTCCCTTGGCTGCTATGAGTTGGAGAGTTTGAGAAAGTACAAGACTCTTGGCCCACTCACCTCAACTACATCAATGAAGTCTTGCTTGCTGCTGAAAGAGCCTATCCATTTTGTGTGATCAGGTGTCCTGCATACATACGTTATAATAAGTCTGTGATATTCTTTTTGCAGCTAGAGTATGCCTTAAAGTAAAACTAGTAGGAGAAATAGTAATGAGAAAATGCTATCCTTTTTGGTGCGCCACTCAGTATCAAAGGAACCAACATTCTTCGCAATCACAAAAAGAATCAACTCAATGTTGGATTAGGTCTGATTGTCTGAATCGCAGCCATGAATGCAATTTTTGTTTGTCCTCAGAAATTGTCTTCCAACATATTTCATGTAATAAGAGTAACAAAAATATATTTTACCTATAAAGTTGACACTTAATAAGGAAGCATAAAAGTTCATATCAACTCAGTAGTCAATACTCCCTCCAGTGACAAATACATGTCATTTTGGGATGCGTGTAATCAAACTTTCGAAACTTTGATTATTGATATCTTTTTAAATATTTAGATTGTATACATAAAAAATCATATGTATAGATTTGTTTCAAAAAATACTTTCATAATATTATAATTTTATTGGGTTTTATAAATATATTATAATATAAATTAGTAGTCAAAGTTGCATTTTGGTGACTATATCGATGTCTGAAACAACATGTATTTGTAACTGAAGGGAGTAGTTCTAGAAGAAATTGGAATTCTCTTGAATCGTGATACATATCACTGTTAACACCTACAAACATATGCAAATAGCTCACCAGACTATTCTAACTTCATCAGACATCATTGTAACAATTAGGGTGTCATTCAGATATGCACAACTCATTTATACCTTCCAACAGTGCATTAAAAAATACTTTAGTTCAGATTTTGGGTACTAGATCTCAAAGTCTCAACAGATGTTCCTACATCTTCCAAAAGTCCTTTTCATCAATAATCATGCTAAACAGGGGCCTTATTTTATCAAACAAACAAGCACACATCAATTAATTATTTAATCTTCACCCCATATTCTTCCTTACAAGTGAAGCTTTTGCAAATTCAAATTTAAAATTTCCTCCATAGCTGTTGCTGATGCTAATACTTGTGGCATATGTTTATGGACTAGAACAAAAGCTAGATTTTCAAACTTCATTGTCACATATAGAACCTGACAGACAAGGCTAATGTATTGTAATGAATTCGTATAACTGTATGTGTACAATAAGATAGGCTATGTCCAAACAACATCATATCAATGAAGTCAACACAAACTAACCATTCCATACCCTGAATCCATCTTCATGTGATGGGCATTGAAGAAAAAAATGGTCGCTGGAACCAAAGCAATATCAAAATAGTCAATGTAAACTTGCATCTCCTCAGAATCCATGTCGACCAATGCTATTGTAGCAAACTTGGATATGTCCCAGGAAGATTTAGCAAGCTGTTAAAAAAGGATGAACGGGGTGAGATTAAAAATTGTCATACAGAAGCCATAAAACTTTTCATATACAAAAAAAGATGTGAATGAAAAACTTAATACATAAAAGTAATTAACAGACATTATCTTACCGAACAAATGAGGTGGAAGGCGCTAGAAGTTGACCAGAACAATAAGGAGGGATGTGCTCTACTCTCTTTTCTATTCATTTCCTTGGTTTCTAATGTGTTTCGTCTTGTGCAACTATGAGACATGTATATCAACCTTGTAGGTCCACTAGGTTTCATATATGCTAATCTAGAATATAATAACTTTAGTAACCTCAGCAATGCTGCCTAAGGTTGACAGATTTTGGATTTGTAGGGTTTACCTAATACGCATGAACCCTACCACAACAACAAAAATGCATTTCAAGCAACCACGGGATCTACATACCAACTTTGTAGTCCCGCGGGTGATTTAGGCAACCATAGGATCTATGTTCCAAGTCTGCAAACCCAACTGGGTTTCTTCTAAGTGACAGTGATATACTGATCTTTTGCGCAACTAGATGAATCTGCCTATTAGTGATGCGGATAGCACAAGCACACAAGCACGCGCGCACTCAACCGAGAAGGGAGTAAATAGCCCACATTGATAGTACAAATCCAATCAGCAAACCAACACTACAACATGATGGTAAACTGAAACGGTGGGGAAAAAAGAGGTTGGAATCGATTTCAGATATGTAAGCCTCAGCTTCAGCCATGCACCTTATTCACCCTGCAGCAACAATCTCCTGCCTATAACCCTTACGAGTGCCGAATTTCTTTACTCACGCGCAAGAAGATTACACAGGCATATAGGGTTCGAGCAAATCCCCAAAGAACTTAGGCAGAGTGAACCGACCACTCCTGTAGATTGGACGAGAAAAAACCTATTAATCCAAGAAACCCAGAACTGCCTTCCTCACGACGCGAATACCCAATCGCATCACATCGGCACGGAAGTTTAAAGACTGGAGCAGGGGGGTTTTGTGGAGGGAAGAAGAGGAGAAGGGGGGAGGCGCGGGGGACGACGGGCCACAGACTTACGATGTCGTCGAGGTGGAGGCAGGCGGCGTCGGCGGCGCGGCCGAAGCGGAGGACGAGGACCTTGTCGAGTGTGTCGCGGATGGCGGCGTCCACCTCCCGCTTCCGCCGCAGCGTCGGCGGCACCACCGACCCCATCGACCTCCCTGCCCCTCTCTCTCGCTCGATCTGCACCTGCTTCCTTCCTTGAAGAACCAAGATTCTCCCCTTGCGCTCCGCCGTGCGCGTAGTCGGCCTGCAGCGGCCGGGGAAATGAATCTGAGCCTTTCGGGTCGTATCAGGGCCGGTTTGGTTGGGTGGCCCGTTGGATGCAAGATGGGTAAAGCTTGGGCCAGTCCTACAGGGTGCGAAAGGAAAAAAAATGCCCTGTAGCCTGTGCTACTGGAAACGTGATTCCCGCAGGCAGACCACCATTCATTTGCGTATTAATGGAGTGATTAGTGCAAATAAAGGGACTAGTGTGCATTAAGGTAGGTTAGAGGTGAGTGAAGTGAATAAGGCAATTTAGGTATATTAAGACAAATCAAAAGTTTTGGTAATATTGTTTTCTAATTCCACCAAACGTGATGATGACATCACTTCTACTGATATGAACACTCATCTTGCTGCTTCCATGAATGATGTGCAAGGTCTAATTACTCGGGCACGTGCTCGTCAACTCAACTATCAGGTAAACTCGTTTTTAGGATAAATAATATTTCCACTGAGAATCCGATACTTCCTAAGACTTGTGATTTTCTTGTTCTTAGGAATCATAGAGAGGAGGAGCCAACTCACGGCAAGAGGAACACAATAAGGACTTCACCTAACTCGTCCATCTCCACCAATGTGGCTGCATTCATCAAGGCTACTTCATTGAACTGACGAATTTAGGTTTATTATTCATGGTGCTGTGACACCTTTTGGGCCGAGGGCCTTGTATCACCACTTAGGCTATTAGGGACAGCCATCCCCCTAACGCTTCCCTCTTGGGCCGCTGTTTTCATGTGAACAGTAACCGCGAATAGTACCGCACTATTTTTCTTAGATAAGTGTGGCTTCCTCCTCCCCTATTTAAGGAGATTGCATCCCTTTAGTTTTCCTCGGGTTTTTCTTAAGAGATTATTCTGCTTAGCAGTTTCACCGCACGTTCGGTTGAGGAACCCCAACTTGTGAACTTAATCTTTATTCGCAATACAATTTCAGATTGCATCTTGTACTCTCTTGCTTGTGTTCTCGATTCGTTTGCAGGAGATAGCCTTCTTGGCGAGGTCAATCGCGTTCGGCACGGTTGATAACCATCAGAGCAGTGATGTAGTGATTGCGAGGGGTTCGATCTGTTTTGGTCAAAGCCTTTGGATCATCAACGCCGTGTTCTCCATAGTCGACTTATTAGTACCCTTCGAAGATTGCGCCATCATCACATCAAAATGCATCCTATACCCAACATGCATCAAACAACATCACGACTTTGTTGGCAACCAACCAACACATGAGGGGTGAGTTCTTTTAGGCTGTGTTTTATGATTCTTGGTTTAAATTTTGAATTCTGACTATTCACGAAAGAGATGCAGTCGGACAATGTCTCTTCTCATCGACTTATAGACCTGCCTTGAAAAGAGTTCGTTTGAAAGTTAGTTACTATAGAAAGCAAAGACATAAACCCTAAAGAACTCATCCAAGCATGTTGCGTTGTGTTGCTATCCAAAGTTGGCAAATTGAGGGTGGCAGATGGACCTAATACAAGACCAATAGCAATCGGAGACGGCATAGCCAAGGAAGACCTAGACTTTTGTATGTATGCATGTGGCTTGCTGAAAGAGAGGAAACCGAGAAAACTGCATGCTTGCTATAGGAATAGAGCAAGGAAGGAATCGACAAGAAAATAATAGGTAAATGCTTCTGTGCTGTTAGTCGCTTATTAGTGAGATCGTGCGGCCGCACGTGCAATGCATTGCACGACTTGACGATCACATGCAGGTGTCATCGAGATGTAGCTACATGGAAAGGAGAGACATGCATGTCATCTTTTCATATGCACAGATGCATGCCATGTGGTAGAATGTTTTAAGCGAACAAATACAATATAAAGTTTGTACTTGATCATATCTCTTAAAATCGAGTGTTTGAGTTACATCTTAACTTTGTGATCTATATAACGGGCTTAACAAAATAAAATTCATATTGAATATGTTTTAAAGATATATTGATAAAATTATTTCTCTAATTAGCAACTCTAGGTGCTAGTAGCTCGTAATTCTCCAATGGTAACAATTATAGGCTTGATTACCTAGATGATGACAATTAGTAACATGTTGAGCTAGCAAATAATTTAGCAAGTAAGATGTAGAGTTTGCTAGCAACTAATATAGAGTTGATAACAACTAATGTAGAGCCACCACTAATAGTTAATTGCACAAATTTGTTTATAATTATCATCAGGTTATAGAGATATTAGCAAGAACATGTACAGCTAGCAACTAATGTAGTAACATGTAGATGTGTTAGCAATTAATATAGCAAGTAATATATAGGACTAACAAATAATGCAGCAAGTAACATGTAGAGTTGCTAACACCTTATGTTGTAAGTATCATGTAGACTTGCTAGCTGTGAGCACCTAGGTTGTGAAACCTATAATTACTAGCAAAAGAGAATTGTTAGTTGCTAGTACCTAGAGTTGCTAGTTGAGAAATAATATTATCAATGTCTCTAAAACATATTTAATATGTGTCTTATTTTGTTAAGTTTGTCAGATGAAATACGAAGGATCAAACGGAATGTAAATTGGACACTCGGATAAAGAGATATAGTAGCTTTAAATTTTTGTAGATGACAAGTGATACTAATGTGCAATCAAATACATCATCCATTCTTTCTTACTATACTCGAATACGTTTCTTGCTCTGACACACCGACGGACATGATGGAAAGCATGGAAGAAAGCCAGGAAAGAAAAATAGAAGACTCGTGGAGTCGTACGCAGGAATAGGCATGGGCCTCAGTCGGCCTGTCAAAATCCGACATGGTGGTCACACACCAGCACAATAGCATGAGCGGTTGCACGTGTTGAGAAATCGTCGTTGTTGATCAGTTCGATCGATTTCTCTGTTTAATATGAAACGAATTAATCACAGAAGATAGAATAATAGATTGAAAACACACAGAGAGGTAGAAAGAACTTCTGGTCGTTCTTTATTGCTTTCTGATTCATATGTACAAAATCTGCTAGTATGGCTCTCTATTTATAGTCTACTGGTGAGGTGCCCACCATAGGCCAAGGCTTCAGACCCAGGCCCTGGTTTCTTAACACTCCCATTGGGCAGGCACTTATCCTACATGTTCATGCCTCGTCAAAGCTCCATAAAAACTTAGTGGGAAAAATTTAGAGAAAGAGTACACGATACATGTTATGTTGCGATGCATGAATTGTTTTATTAAAAACCTTAGTCGAGAAACTTCAGGAAAACTCATCAAGGGAAAAAGAGTACAATTCACCCAATTTCATTCAGACTTCAGGACTTATTCTTTTGGGTACTTGATCTTCTTGATCAAGATTTAATAACGGGCTTGAGAGAATTCTCCCCTGAATTCGGCACTTCTCTAAGTCTCATCATTCCAATTCCTCGTTTGCATATTTCAAAGCTAGATGTAGGAAGTGACTTAGTGAATAAATCTGCCAGATTTTCACAAGACTTAGTATACAGTACTTTAATCTCATCCATCTTTTGCAATTCATGAGCATAGAAGAACTTTGGGTTGATATGCTTTGTGAGATGACTCTTCACATAGCCCGTCTGCACTTGTGCAACGCAAGCTACATTATCTTCATAGATAATTATGAGGGTTTGCACAATATTTATTCCACATGACTACTGGATGTGGTGAATCATTCGGTGGAGCCAAGCGCATTCTCGTGCGGCTTCATACAGTGTTATAATTTCTGAGTGGTTCCTCGAAGTCATTTCGAGACTTTGCTTGGATGATTTCCAGGAAATTGCGGTTCCACCACACATGAATACATAGCCTGTTTGTGACCTTGCAGTATGCAGGTCAGACAGGTACCCGACATCTGCATAGCCAATTAAGTTCAGATCTTGATTCTTTCTGTAGAATAATCCAAGGTCATTGCTTCCTTGGAGGTATCAGAATATGTCCTTTATGCCCTGCTAATGTCTTTTGGTAGGTTCTGCACTATCCCTTGTTAACAGGTTCACGGCAAATGCAATGTCCAGTCTAGTGCAGTTTGCAAGTACATAAGTACTCTCACTGCACTTAAGTATGGGAATTCCGGTCCCAGGACTTCCTCCCCCTCTTTCTTAGGCCGGAAAGGATCTTTTTCTTGCTGTAAAGATCTCCCTATCATCGGTACTTTCGATGGGTTTGTGTAGGATCGGATATGGCAACAGAGGGGGGGGGTGAATGGTGCTTTTAAAAATCGCCCCAAGTATCCATGCAATTTTCCTATCCAACAGCTATAGGAGCTATGAAGTAAGAAATCTGCTTACTGACAGACGAAAACGATTTTGCCTTTTTACTGAAGTAGTTGCTAAAAATTCAGATTGAAAGCATGGAGTCTGAACAGACAAATCCAAAACCGAAAAATTACAAAAACTTCATTTGAACTTCCTGTTCTCTGCAGTTAGAACTGCTAGACTGAATAATGCAAGACAGCAGCTCAAAGAAACTGAACACTACTGTGTATGTCTCTTCAATTACTCATTGCTGAGCTGCAGGAAATACTCGGCAATACTACTGCAGACACAGATGTTCAAAAATTGCTAGGCAGCCGAAAACAGCATAGCAAAGAAACTGAATAAAAACTGCTGCAATTTATTGGTCAAAAACTAGAATAGCAGGAGCAGACAAATGCTAACAAACTGAGAAGATGAAACCAATCATTAACTCCAAGCTAAACCCAGCAAAGAACTGCTTGCTGCCGATAAGAACCTGCAAACAGTGAAGAGCCTGATTTTCTACAGAACCGAGACCGCAGATCAAGAGAAAAAGCAGAACACAAGTCGGATTACGTAAGAGAAACTAAACGCAGATGAAGTCTTAATCTTGAGGCAAGAAATGGTTTGACCGGAGGAAAAGAATCTCAAATGAAAACACAGTTAGTCGAACTGCAGCCACCCGAACTGAATATTGCATGCATTCCTGTGCATCCGAACTGAATTTTGAAGGAACAGTAAATACATAGTTTTGCCGAAAAGAACACGTGGGACCAGAGAACCGATGCTTGGCCGTGATATGCTCATTGGTCCGCACCAAAACATGCGACCCGTAATGGAGGAAAATCACATATGTCGACTGCAGTGAAGCCAAAAATGTAGCCAAGAAACTGAACTAGAGAGTCTGGCCGAGAAGACAAATGCAGCAAATGATCGAACTTCAACTCAAGATGTAAACTAAAACTCAAGAATCGGTCGACCGAATCGAAACGAAAGACCAAGATAGAGAAGCAAACTGAAAACTTCAAGCTACAAGGAGAATTGGGGCTATCTTCTGCCCAGAAGGATGTGTTTATATCATGAATAGCCAAAGGAGCCTAGGAGATCAAAGAAAACCAACCCAAAGACAGGAAATTCAGATTTGGGAGTAAAAACTGAAAAACAACAGAGCACCCTCAAAACTCAAATTTCTCCTCATTCTTTGATCTTTTGGATATGAGATTTTGTGGATATATTAGCAATGGCTACAAGAGTCTAAGTACCAAATCTCATGTCATCTGATGAAGGGAAATATGAATTTCAACAAAACCCTAGAACCTGAAGAACAAGAACAGAGATGGCAAAAAATGAAAAACTGAAATTAAACATGATTTGCTCTTTGGAGAAGTCAATCAAAGGGTCTAGAAATGTAATTCCAACATAGAGCAACCCATTTTGCTACTCCCCAACAAGAATCGAGCAAAAACGCAAAATCTCAAGATTCACACCAATGAAGCATCGAAACAAAATAAGAACAGAGACTCGAGACTCAATTATTCAACTAAAGCCATCTCATATTGATATATAGGATCAAAGAGATGTCCCCATACATGTACACTTAAAGGATGGATTACATGAGACTCAAACCCTCTCCATCTCTCAAGAACACATGAGCCAACACATGAGAAAACAAGAGTAGGGCACTGCCAGGGAGGAGAGCTACGAGACACAGACCCTCACATCTATGTTGTGACTTCCATGGACTCCCTCTTACACCCTTGCACCTTCCAACAACTAAGGCTTCAAAGCAAACAACCTTCTAAAGCCTCTTTTGACTCAATTGAAACCCTAATCCTCTCTAGAAGGCATGAGGAGGCATGCAGCCCTCTTCTCTATTTATAGCCTTGGCTTAACGGGTCTCGCCTGCTACGCCCGCTAAGTCCAACGGCGCCCGCTCCCGCTTTTGCGCTTTGCGAAATTCTGCCGCCCCTCCCGCACCTTCCGAGAAGCTTCCGCGCCTTGCCTCGCACGCCGCAACCACCTCGAGTCCACGCCGCCTTTGACACATCACGACTGCTCGACCTCGCCGCCACCGCGCCTAGTCCGGCCATCTCGTGTCTCGCCACGACTCCGCCTCGACGCCCCGCAATCACACGTACAAGAAACACATCAAATAGCACCGCTCGATACATGAAAGCGTAAATAGAGATCAAACCTGTCGAGTCATCATAACATGCAACCTAAACCCATACGACTAGGTTCGACCAAGTCCGACCGAGCCTGCTACACCACGCAACGCCTAGGTCCGAACCAACCGACTCAAACTCGACTTTTCCTAAACCGATGTCAATTACTCATCATACACAACGGGATAACCTCCACATGGTCTCTCAATCTCCCCCTTGATGAGTATATTGAAAAACCCAAAAAAAGCATGAAGTAGAGTTTGAAGAGTCCAACATGGTCCAAAGAAAGAAATGAAACTCATGACCATGTCGACAGAAGGAATCATTAGAGCAACTCAAGAAAGAGTAAATTGTTCTACAAGCTCTAGATTCCCAAAAGACTTTTTCTCCAATCTATTCTCCCCCTTTTGGCAATAAACACATCAAGGATGCAAAGGAGAGAATAAGTCAAGATGATGGATGAAATGGCTGAAGTTTGTTTATTCTAAGCATTTAGAGCCATGAGAATTATCCATAATGACCATAATGTATTACACCAAGCCATAACTCAATGAACTGCTATCCAGATCATGACAGGATATGTATAAGCTAGCTAGAAGCAATTAGATGACAATCTGAATTTTAGTGCAATTATGAGCATGTCAAGTCATCAATAAGCAAAGTCTAGCTAGAGACATCCAAGGATGATGCAAGCCATGTCAATCAAGCTAAGCGGAACCAAGAATCTAATATTGAGTCTAAAATAGAGTGTTATATGCTCAAGAGTGAAACATTGGTTCAAGTACTTGATTCTTTTAATAGCTTAGGCAAATTGAGCACAGATGACATTTTTCTTTTGAAATTCATGGTCATTTTCAACCCATATTTTTATCATGTGCTAGATCTCAAGCCTTATGCGATTATTCCAAGCGAGAAGCTTAAGGAAATGATCTTGGTCATCCAAAACTCCCACTGAGTTCATGCCTAGTGCAATGGCAAGCCGTCTCATGAGAAAGAATTGGTGAGATCAGTTTTTTCGCACAAAAGAGATCTTTTTCCTTTTGAAATGATTATACTAACATATGCATCATCAAGAAGCTAGAACAGCTCAATCTAAGGCTCAAAATAGAGATTCAACGCTCAACCTAGCCTATTTGACATGGCATGAATCATAAAAGGATAGCTCAAGAGAGACTAATCTCAAATGCCAACATGACAAGTTTTAGTTCAAATTGAGCAAATTTAATTTACTCATCATGGCAAAAGCTAGTCTACACATATGAAGTCATGATGAATCTAGCAAATGAGCATAAATCATGGCAAGATGTAAAGCATCGTAAGCATGTCATAACCGGATAATAATCAAGGCTCAATGCAGAAAGTAATGCAGAAAAATCCAGCTCCCCCTCAACATGTGATGCAACTTTTAGTTCAAGTTGAGTTAAGTCAATATTACATTCCAGAAGCTCCCAAATGAACTCCCCCTGAACCAAAGCAATAAGAACGAGAAGCTGGCAAAGAAAACAGGCAGTCCTTAAAGCATAGATAAGATATAGAGGATATTATGGCTCGATCGACTCTCATCTACCCCATATGACTCGTGACTAATAGCCGATCAGAAAAATACACACTAGAGAGCAAACACGCACTGCTCTACCCGAAGGTGGCCCGACCGCTAGATCGCAAGAAGTGAGTGAGCTCAATCTAGTGAGATAAGAAACAACTAATAGAGCATCCCGAAAGCATAAGATAAGAGTAAGAAGTCTAAGCAACTAGACAAAAGAACCACTCTAACCTATGCAGGAAGGACTAAACCCAATGCACCCATATGCAATGCAATCAGAAAGGAGTAAGAGCATAATAAATAAAGTAAAACAGTAAAGTACAAGCTCCCTCACAACAAATCCATAAGGACAAACCACCCCAAGCTCTCCCAGAGAGTGAAAACCTCGAGTCATCCAAAGGCTTGGTGAAGATGTCACCAACCGTGGTCACCCTCCACAAACCGAAGCACGATGTCACCCTTCTCCACATGGTCTCTAAGGAAGTGAAAGCGAATGTCGATATGCTTGGTTCGAGAATGCTGCACCGGGTTCTTAGCAATGTTAATTGCGTAAGTGTTATCACAAAGGAGTGGAACACCGCCGATAACTAACCCAAAGTCCCAGTGGTCGAGACCATCCAGCACTTGGCTACAAAGAATCGGCCGCAGAACGCATTTCGCCTCTACGGTGGACCTGCAACACCGGACCGCTTCCTCGAGGACCGTGAACGAGAGAAGTGCCAATGAATTGGCAGGTGCCCGTTCTCTTCCTGCTCATCCTACACCAAGAAAGTCTCGCATCCGAGTAGGCTCTCGTGGAAAGACATGATGAGGAAGAGTACCGATACCATAGTCAATGGTAGCTCAAGGTACCGGGATGCGCTCATCACCGGGCGGTGAGATACGCGAGGTGAAGCTCAAACCGAGCACAAAGACACACAGAGAAGTGTATGTCCGGTCTCGAGGCGTTGAGGTACAAGAGGGAGCCGATCATACTGATACTCCTTCGATCGACCGACTCACTATCTTCATCTGGGTCGAGTGGAATTGATGTAGCCATAGGAGTGGACACCGCTTCCCATCACTCATATCAAGCGCTTCAGAGGTCTCGAGTGTACTTACCCTGATGCAAGAAGGTACCCTCCCGAGTCTGCTTAATTTGGAAACCAAGGAAGAAACTCAACTCGCCCATCATGCTCATCTCAAATTCCAAGCTCATGACATCGAAACTGGAAACAAGAGCATGCGAGGAGCCGCTTAAAGATGATGTCATCCACATAACCGACGAGCAGAAAGTCGGTGCCTCACGGCGGATGAACAAGGTCTTGTCGACTTTACCCATTTCAAACCATGACTCAACAGATAGGACTTAAGTTCTCATACCGTGCCCTGGGGCTGCTAAGTCCATACAAAGCTTTGGAAAGCTCAGAGACATGGTTGGGTATTTGGGGTTTTCAAACCAGAGGTCGTCTCATATAGACTTCTTCCTCAATAAGGCCATTGAGGAAGACACTCTTGACGTCCATCCGGTAAAGCTTGAAACCCTTAGAAGTCTGCGAAGGCAAGCAGATTCTAATGGCCTCAAGTCTAGCTACAGGGCAAAGGTCTCCTCGAAATCTAGACCCTCAACCAGGAATACCCTGCAACCGCCTAGCCTTGTTTCAATGACTACTCCATCCTCACTTTGCTTGTTCTTGAACACCCATTTGGTTCCAATGATATTGTGATCTCGAGGAGCTCAACAAGCGCATGCACCTTGTTTCTTCGAAACTTTCCACTCCTCATGCATTGTATTGATCCAAGACTCGCCGATAAAGCATGACAAACGCCTTTGGGCTCAAGGAGGCAACAAAGGTAGAATGGAGACAGTAAAAGTGATGTACCGATTTTGAACGAGTGACTCGCTCAAAGAGATCTTCAATAATCCTCAAGGATGAGATTTTTGTATATGTCTAGGAGGTCCAGGATGAGAAGAAGAAGTGGCCTCTACCGTGAACCGACGGGTAGGAACAGAGCCACTAGCTCCGAGTAAGCGTAAGGCATGGGTGATCACCTCGAGGTGCGGTGGAAGAAAGCACCTCAAGGGGTGGATGAGGGACCGATCGTGTAGACAACCTCGCTCCATCCTCCTCATCATCCACGAAGATGGTCTCGGATTGCTCTAAAGAACTCGAGATATCGGGCCTAATCCCTGACCGCCTCGTTGAAGGTCACCTCACGTGTTTCGCCATTTTACTAGACTCGCAGCCTGCACCCTATAAGTTCGCCAAGAAGTCGAGTAGCCTAGAAAGATCCCATCACAAGAACGTGACTCGAACTTATCTAGGTTCCCGCACTTCAAGATAAAGCACTTGCATCCAAACACAAGAAAATGAGAGACGCTGGGCTTTCGCCCATATCTCAGCTCATAAGAAGTGCGGTGCATGTGTGCCCTGAGAAAAACTCGATTTGAGACATGGCACGCGGTAGCTGTAGCCTCACCCAAAACTTCCGCGTGTAGAGTATTCATCGAGCATCGCCCGCCATCTCGACCAAGGTACGGTTCTTCCTCTCCACGACGCCATTCTCACTGGGACGTGCGGAGAAGAGAACCGGTGCTCTACACTGCCTCAACACGAACCTCTCAAGTAGGAATTCTTGAACTCCGTGCCATTGTCATCGCGGATTGCTCGTAAGGCACCGGAAGCTCAACAGAAGCCTCACCGAAAAGACCTCGGAAATGTGTAAACGTCTCATCCTTCGAGGCCAAGAAAAACACCCAAGAATACATCGAGAAGTCATCGACTACGACAAGAACATACCACTTCCTCCTGCCGATCGCAAGACTCGAGCCGGTCCAACTGTATCCATATGGAGCAACTGTCTGGTGCATCGGTCATAGTAACTATGACCGGAGGATGAGAAGCGGCAACCATCTTGCCGCGTCTTGGATGGAGCACAAACAAGATCTTTGACCATCTTGAGTTTCGGCGCACCACGAATGAGATCGTGGCGCTAACTCGAGTCAAATGGTCAAATCCAATATGACTAAGTCTCCTATGCCAGAAGAAAAGGTCGGGACTCAGAAGCAACCAAACACCGGAGAGGATCACCAGAAGACTCAATAAAATCAGCACGAAAGATCCTCCCATAACGAGAAATCCCGCAAACCAGACTACCCGAAGAATCAACAATTTTGCAGGCGTTTTTCTTAAAACTTACCTCGAAACCGTCATCGGTAAGCTGAGAAACCGAAAGCAAATTGTAATGCGCTTTACTCACCAAGGCAACATCTTTAAAACAAATGAGTCATTAACGCGCACAGACCTTTGGCGATGATGCGCCCGCATTTAAGAGTCTCCAAAGGTGATAGTCTCATCACCAAGCTCGGGCTAGGGAAGAAAACCAACGTGAATCTCCGGTCATGTGCCGTGAACATCCGGAGTCTACGAGCCAAACCTTTCCTTCCCCGCCCGCGAACCCGAGTCAAACAGAGTAAAGTCTCGATCGGGATAAATCAAAATAGATTTTGGAACCCAATACTGAGTCACACGTCGAGCAGATGAAGTAGTCAAGCACGACTGACCTCTATCTACCCTACGCTCTCCGTCGCTCAAAGAAGCAGAAGATCTGTGAGCAGACTCAAGTCATTGGCCGGGTCCGACCGCTACGGACGAGCGAGTCGGTGCACCGGCAACAGGTTGATCACGCCGCGGGTAGACATCTCGATGGGGGAAAATGGGATCTACCCTCAGAACGACGAAAGTCACGACCAGAGGGAGCACGAAGACGAAAACGAAGACTCGTAAAACCAAGTCCCTCGGTCGCCCAAAGCTACCAACAGTAGCAAACCTAGACCTCGTGTTGATCTTAGGTGCACTCAAGGTCTGGGGCTGACCCTGAATACGCCTAAGAGACTCAACACGGTCTCTTCGCGCGATCTTGGCGCGCTTGAAGCAATGGTCAAACAAATGCCCATCCTTCTGACAGAAGGTGCAATGATATTCGCCTCGAGGGGTCAAGCCGCAGTGAAATCACCTTGTCATCAAAAATCCCTTGGACAAAGTCCGGCGATTTAAATTGAACTTTCTTGTTCTTGGGCTTGACCTCAAACACACCTGCTACGGGTCTGAGCACGACAGGTGGATGTTTCCTCACATCCTCACGGAGATCATATCCTAGACCCTTTTTGAACTTGCAAATCTTTGATTGGTCTAGAATAAGATTGAGTTTCTTCTTGCCTCCTACAAATTTCTCGAGAGTGTTCATAAGGTACTGACACTCCCGAAAGAGAGAGGTGCAAGAAGAGCAAGGAGAAAAAGAAGAGACAGCAGGAGGAGAGGAAGAAGAAGAACCAATAGTAGAAGAGCGAATAGCACGTGCATATTTCTCCTTATGCACGGCCACCTCAACCTTGAGGGCTTCGCAGGACACACAGGGGGCAGCCCTAATCCTAGCCATTTGGTTCTCGTAACTCTTCCTAAACGCCTCTACCATGTCCTTATCCTTTTCAAACACTTCACCTGTAAAGCACAAGAAGGATGTGATTTTTCTAGAAGGTCCTTAGTTAGCTTCACATATTTTTCATCCAATGCAATTAATTCAGATTTTAGTTTATTACAACTATTGCATGGTGAGCTAACATGATCCTTAGTAGCAAATTGAGCCATTTTCTTGTTATGATCAACCATCTCTTGAAAGTGCTTAGAAACCGATTCAAGCTCAAAGGTTAATTTAGGACAGTTGGTACAAGAAACAATAGGCTCTAACAGGAAGCACACAATTCAGAATTTTATGGTCCGCCTGCTTTAAGTTCATCTTCGATTATTGCAAGTTTCACAAGATTCGGGCAGATCAAGTAGCATGGCATAAGGTCCTCTAGCAAAGTGTCCTTATCCTCACATGAGGTGGGAGAAATAGTCTCATCGGAGTAAGTAGGGTAACAACCATCCTACTCAATTCTAATTCAAAGAAGCAAACTAACATTCTCCACCTTAACAATATCAAGCTCTGAGGACACACTATCATGCGAGATCCTTAGTTTCTCCATGTCACCCAAGATAGCACAGCAAGTATCACAATCATCATTTGTGCGAGTAGATGTAAGAGCAATAATCTCTAGAGACAATCTATCTACTTCCTTCTCCAACATGCTACACCTAGTTTTAGCTCTAGCATGAAATCCTCCTAGTTTAAGAAAAGCTCCATTAAGTTGGTCGAGGAAGAAAATACCTCGTCGAGTCGAGTACGCCGTCGCCGATTAAGCCCTCAAGGGCCATGAAGCACATGCCGAGAAGTCGCCGCGCCTTTGGGTTCTTGATCACCCATCCTGTCGTCGTCGCTCCATCCCTCCACCTCGCCGAGGTCGAGGTCGCCGAAAGCGGTGAGGACACGGTGGAAGAGCTTCTTCGCCTTCCCAAAGTTGCGAACTTCCTCTTGCCTTGGACCGGTCCGAGGGCTTCGAGTTGCGTTCTTGTCGGTGTAGTCGTTCTTGCCCGAACTGCCGAAGTCACCTTTACCCTTCCCAAGCTTGGGACAGTTTGCTCGGATGTGGTTGGGGCCACCACACTCGAAACAAATCACGGGTCCTCCTCTTTTTCCATCCCTCCTCCTCTTGTAAGCATGAGAAAATCTCCGTGCTAGGAGGGCTAGTCGTTCATCCGCAGTCGCTCTAACCGATCATCGCTATGTCACGAGAGCGGCGAGGAGAATCCGCACAAAGGCTCAGCAGAAGAAGATCCAGAAGCGGGATCGGTGACTAGCGCCATCGACTGTGACTTCGACCGACGAGAGACTATGTCAATCTCGTGAGTCTTGAGGCGCGAGTAAAGCGCGTCAAGAGTCAGGGTCGAGAGGTCCGTGGTGTCCTTGATGGTAGTCACCTTCATCTCCCAAACCCGAAGATCAAGTGCAGAAAGGATTTGTCGAGCGTTATCCGAGTCGGAGTATGTGAGACCGACGGCTCGGAGGTTGCTCAAAATTTTGTGAAAACGCAGAAAAGCACTCGTCAAGGGACTCTCCAAGAAGTATCTCGAATTTCATCAGATTCACGCTTGAACCGGTCCTGCCGAACTGTTTTGATCCGGGTGGTGCCCTCATGGTATGCATTGAGGGTCACCCGATGTCGTAAGCGGACGACGGTGAGAGATGCGATCGAACTCGCTCGCTCAAACCTCGAATGATGATGTTCCTTGCCTTTGCATTCACCTCAACATCACCCATATTCCGACATTGATGTTCTCATCGGCAGGAACAACAAACTGAATCTTCACCTTCCGCCAGATGGCATACCCCTGAGCCTGGATGTAAGTTTCCATTCGGCTTTTCGGAAGGGTAATCCGTGCCATCAAGATGGGCGGCTTGGTGGAATACTTGTCTGTCGCCATGGCTCGCAGACCGGTTAAGATCTATAGAAAAGAGCTAACCGGCTCTGATACCAATTGTAGGATCGGATATGGCAACAGAGGGGGGGGTGAATGGTGCTTTTAAAAATCGCCCAAGTATCCATGCAATTTTCCTATCCAATGCCTATAGGAGCTATGAAGTAAGAAATCGCATCGATGCATTTAAAACGATTTTGCCTTTTATCAAGTAGTTGCTAAAAATTCAGATTGAAAGCATGGAGTCTGAACAGACAAATCCAAAACCAAAAAATTACAAAAACTTCATTTGAACTTCCTGTTCTCTGCAGTTAGAACTGCTAGACTGAATAATGCAAGACAGCAGCTCAAAGAAACTGAACACTACTGTGTATGTCTCTTCAATTACTCATTGCTGAGCTGCAGGAAATACTCGGCAATACTACTGCAGACACAGATGTTCAAGAATTGCTAGGCGGTTAAAACAAAGATAGCAAAGAAACCGAATAAAAATCGCTGCAATTTATTGGTCAAAAACTAGAATAGCAGGAGCAGACAAATGCTAACAAACTGAGAAGATGAAACCAATCATTAACTCCAAGCTAAACCCAGCAAAGAACTGCTTGCTGCCGATAAGAACCTGCAAACAGTGAAGAGCCTGATTTTTCGGCAGGAACCTGAGACTGCAGACTGAAGAGAAAAACAGAACACAAGTCGGATTACAGAAGAGAAACTAAACGCAGATGAAGTCTTAATCTTGAGGCAGCAGCCGGTTTGACTGGAGGAAAAGAATCTCAAATGAAAACACAGTTAGTCGAACTGCAGCCACCCGAACTGAATATTGCATGCATTCCTGTGCATCCGAACTGAATTTTGAAGGAACAGTAAATACATAGTTTTGCCGAAAAGAACACAGGGGACTGTAGAACCGATGCTGGCCGTGATATGCTGGCCGCACCAAAACATGCAGCGAATGGAGGAAAAATCATACATATGTCGATCGCAAAGAAGCCAAAAATGTAGCCAAGAAACTGAACTAGAGAGTCTGGCCGAGAAGACAAATGCGGCAATGATCGAACTTCAACTCAAGATGAAACTAAAACTCAAGAATCGGTCTTGACCGAATGAAACGAAAGACCAAGATAGAGAAGCAAACCGAAACTTCAAGCTACAAGGAGAATTGGGGCTATCTTACGCCTGAAGGATGTGTTTATATCATGAATAGCCAAAGGAGCCTAGGAGATCAAAGAAAACCAACCCAAAGACAGGAAATTCAGATTTGGGAGTAAAAACTGAAAAACAACAGAGCACCCTCAAAACTCAAATTTCTCCTCATTCTTTGATCTTTTGGATATGAGATTTTGTGGATATATTAGCAATGGCTACAAGAGTCTAAGTACCAAATCTCATGTCATCGATGAAGGAAATATGAATTTCAACAAAACCCTAGAACAAGAACAAGAAAACAGAGATGGCAAAATGAAAACTGAAATTAAACATGATTTGCTCTTTGGAGAAGTCAATCAAAGGGTCTAGAAATGTAATTCAACATAGAGCAACCCATTTTGCTACTCCCCAACAAGAATCGAGCAAAAACGCAAAATCTCAAGATTCACACCAATGAAGCATCGAAACAAAATAAGAACAGAGAGCTGGAGACTCAATTCATTCAACTAAAGCCATCTCATATTGATATATAGGATCAAAGAGATGTCCCCATACACATGTACACTTAAAGGATGGATTACATGAGACTCAAACCCTCTCCATCTCTCAAGAACACATGAGCCAACACATGAGAAAACAAGAGCAGGGCACTGCCAGGGAGGAGAGCTACGAGACACAGACCCTCACATCTATGTTGTGACTTCCATGGACTCCCTCTTACACCCTTGCACCTTCCAACAACTAAGGCTTCAAAGCAAACAACCTTCTAAAGCCTCTTTTGACTCAATTGAAACCCTAATCATCTCTAGAAGGCATGAGGAGGCATGCAGCCCCTCTTCTCTATTTATAGCCTTGGCTTAACGGGTCTCTGCCCCGTTACGCCCGCTAAGTCCAACGCGCCTCGCTCCCGCTTTGCGCTTTGCGAAATTCCCGCCGCCCCTCCCGCACCTTCCGAGAAGCTTCCGCTCCTTGCCTCGCACGCCTCGCAACCACCTCGAGTCCACGCTGTCTTTGACACATCACGACCGCTTCGACCTCGCCACCACTGCGCCTAGTCCGGTCATCTCGTGTCTCGCCACGACTCCGCCTCGACGTCCCCGCAACACACGCATAAGAAACACATCAAATAGCACCGCTCGATACATGAAAGCGTAAATAGAGATCAAACCTGTCGAGTCATCATAACATGCAACCTAAACCCATACGACTAGGTTCGACCAAGTCCGACCGAGCCCGTTACACCACGCAACGTCTAGGTCCGAACCAACCGACTCAAACTCGACTTTTCCTATACCGATGTCAATTACTCATCATACACAACGGGATGACCTCCACATGGTCTCTCAGTATGCCTTCTCAAAGCCAAACCTTCCTAACACCTTCTGGGTGTAGGCCAACTGATGTACTAGTATTCCTTTAGGGACATGCTTGAGCTGCAGGCCTAAACAAAATTTGGTTTTGCCCAAATCTTTCATTTTAAATTCTAACTCCAAGTAGGAGCTTGCTTTTTTTATGTCTTCCATTGTCCCGATGGTATTCAGATCATCTACATATACTGAGATTATACAGAATCCATTCTGGGATCACCGTATAAACGCACAAGGACAATATTCATTATTCGTGTAGCCTTTCTTGCAGAGAAAGTTGCTTAAGCGATTATACCATATTCTTCCAGATTGCTTCAGTCCATACAGTGACTTTCTGAGCTTCACACTGTGCAGATTTCTATTTTCTCTCTCTTGGTTCGGGAGAGGGATTCCTTCAGGGACCTTCACATAAATCTCCGAATCCAAGTTTCCATAAAGTATGCAGTTACCACATCCATCAATTTCATTTCTAAATTCAAGTTCACTACCATTGAGATTAAATATCTAAAGGTAATTCCACTCATGATGGGGATTAGGTTTCTTCATAATCAACTCCGGGACGTTGAGTGAAATCTTGTGCTACCAGCCTTGCTTTATATCTCACTACTTCGTTTCTTTCATTTCTCTTTCGAACAAATACCCACTTATGCCCTACAGGGTGCACATGGGGAGGTGTGTGGCACACGGGCCCAAACACCCCTCTTTTGTTCAGAGATAGTAATTTAGTTTCTATTGCCTTCTTCCAATCTTCCCAATCTGATTTTTTCTTACATTCAACGAGCGATGCGGGTTCGGGATCAAGATCGATGATTGTGGTAATTTTATTTGCGAAGTAGATATCGATATTAGCTATTGTCCTATTCATGGACTCTCCCGTGTGTACATAATTTATAGCTATTTCTTCATGAGTTGCTTCTTCTGGAGCGATTGCTTCTTCTGGAGCTTCTCCTTGCACATCGCTTCTTCTGATTGCGGTGGCAAGTCCCTTTAGTTTTTTTGGCTCCGATGTGTGCGCACACATCCATGCCGATGGGGATATTCAGATCCAGTATGCCCTTTCTGAAGGTGTCATACTTGTGCCAGGTCTCAACTGGTTCTCCTTCTCGTTCTAGGGGAACCTCAATGATCGGCTGTGATAAGTTCTTCTTATCCTTGTTCGTCAGGCGTCCCCGGTTACATAGGATTCGAGGGACCGGAGTTCTTGTCCTTTTATACTGAGGCCTTTTGGACGGGATTAGGGGTACCTTTTGCTTTCTTTGGTATTTCAACCATCTCCGGTGCATTGCGTGCAAGCACATGCGACTTAGTCACGCTCTTCAAATCACTAAAGTGATCAGGCAGCTAATTTGGTAATACGCGCAAATCAATTATCTTCTAGACTTCTATTGTCTTCTGGACTTCTCTTGTCTTCTGGACTTCTCTATTTGCTTCATAGTGCGTGGGTCATAAGCATGGATTCCCGTGACTTGCCACGTAATTTCCCGACATTTTTCATCAAGGGGTTGATTTACTCCCCCTAATGTTGGGAAATTATTCTCATCAAATATACAATCAGCGAAGCTGGCAGTATGCAAATCTCCTGTCATGGGTTCTATATACCTGATTATGGATGCAGTCTCATAACCAATGTATATCCCTGTCTTACGGAGAGGACCCATTGCAGTACGCTGTGGAGGGGTATAGGTACATAAACCTTGCATCCAAGCCTCCTGAGATGAGAGATTTTCGGTGCTGACCCTTGCACTAGTTGCATAGGTGAATGGATGTTGTAGGCCGATGGTCTAAAGTTGATGAGATTCGCTGCATGTAGGACTGCGTGTTCCCAACATGTAGCAGGCAAATTACAATTTTGCAAAAGGGGTCGGGCAATAAATTTAATTCTCTTGATTAATGCCTCTGCCAAACCATTCTGGGTATGGACATGCGGTACAGAATGCTCAACTGTAATCCCTATCGTCATGCAATAATCATCAAATGTCTTTGAAGTACTAATATTCTTTGTGGAGATAATTGTTCTTACCTGTTTGGGGATTTGGACAGTTCGAAACAAGTTCATTTTTGAAGACACTGAACCGAATATATACCAATGGTGGAGCAAGGAAGAACTTTATCTGGTCATTCCTAGACCTGAGATTAATTTAACAAAACAATATCCAGAAGAGCAAAGTTATAAAACTGCGTACTAATCTTCATAATAGACCAGTGCAACGATACAATATGTACAGAATTCCTTCATAAATAAGAATTGCATGTCTAGGAGGTCCATTGGATCATCGATCTAATATCATGAACACAACTAATTAAGGGCATTGTTCCTTCGTCCGCGTCCTTATGTCCTCCTTTTAGCCAACATAATGTTGGGCCCCTTTGTCGTCGAATAACCCTAAGCATCCATCGTGTTAGCATTTGGGTCCCTTTCTGTTTGAAAAAATAAGTCTCTGAAGTTAATAGTTTTTATTTTTTAAAATGCCCATGTAACATAAGGACTTTCTGAGTAAGCCAAAATGAATCTCAATTACGTTCTTCCATTGAAGTCTGAATTTGGCCGTTTTAACCTGGTCCTAGCCCTGGTTGGAAATATGGGATTGCCAATCTGTCCAACTCTGAAGCATGTGCTCTTTTTTAATTTCTCTACTTATTTCACTCGCATGTGCATCCTTTGTCATCCGTTAAATAACAAATTGAGTTTGCTCATGCAAAATTGATGTAGACCATGCACTTATCTATATCCGGTAATTTTTGATAATTGTTTAGAACTTGTATGGGCACTTTTAGTGCAATTTACATTGTTTTCACAAAAGTGCTCATTTTCATATGACATCTCCCCACCAGGATATCAAATACTTATGCAATAGATGTAACACCCAGGACCCACATTACCCTGAGATGCTACTAAAATTGCTCTTCAACTAGCCAATTTACAAGATAACATAAACTGACAACAATAATTAAACAAGATAATACAAGGGAAGCATAAACAATTAAGAGATAACAGAATAGTAACAATAATTTAATATTCATAATCAACTTAAACATAATAACCAAAGGAACGGTTCCAAATTAACATTAATAAGATGAAACAATCATCCACAAGATAGCTAAGCAAAAACTAGAGTTCTTTCGGCTTTATTTCAGCATTAAAACAAAATCTATGTGCATCAACGTGGTGCTGCTCTACCCTTCCCAATGCATGCTCAAAGTCCACCTGTAGGGAGGGAAACAAGGGTGAGATAAAAATCTCAGCAAGCAAACATTTTAACAAGCTATTCAAACTACGAACAAATAAACATCATCATTTAAATCATACATTCTCAACCACAATCTTCCACGAATTAAACCTCTTCAATTTTCAGATTTAAATGGCATATGAATGCAGTCATTTAAATATCAATTAAATGCATATGAATGCTTCATGCTATGCTCCACAACACTCTTGCCAGGGCAGGAATTGTAGTTCATCGACACGGCAATATACAATGCTTCCATGGCGAAGAGGTGCATCGACACGACAATATACGATGTTGTACCGGTAAGGTCGCGGCTAAGTGCGGCGACATCCACATATGCAAATGACATGATATGACATGAATGATATGATAATTCATTAATCACATTAATTCATCCACAAGGAGCATTATCATGCTCTTAACATATCCACATCCACCACATGTTATTTTCATGACCACATTATAACATTAAGCAAGAATTCCACATGTCTACTAGCATAATATCAACATATCAATGGATAAATATTGCTATCATCTCCACAATTAAAATATCATGCAATCATAGCATCATGTATCAAATTAAGATAATAACGTAAATTATAAGTAGAAGGAATAACAAGTTAAACGGTAGCAACCACCAATACGTTCAGTTGCCTCAGTCCGATGAAGTGAAGTAAAACTCAAGAGCGCTCAGGGACAAGACCACCTGTCCAAAAGACAACCCTCAGCACACAACCTGTAACACCCCAGCCAAAACAATGACCTGGAATGCTACCAAACTAACAACATAATAAAGATAAACTTCGGCAGAACCTCCTTTGTTTATTGTCTAATTCCGAGGTTCCAACAGGTATAATCAATGGATATTATGAACAGTAAACAATATAATCAATCCTAAACAAACTGGCTATAAACTTAAATAAAGAGCGGAAGCAATATAAAAGGTTTCTAATCCATTATTACATTTTAAACCTGATAGACATAATCAAATACCATAAAGGCTAGTCAACAATAATATTTAAAGTTCTCTAGTTCTTTCATGGTGAATAATTCGTGCAAGTGCAACCATACTCATCCCTTTTTACTCCCATGCACGCTGATTTCATGAAGGTACCTAAAACAAACAACAAACGACAACAACAAAAACAAGAGTGAGTCCAACGACTCAGCAAATATAATAAATAATAACAAGTTCAACCATGAACATCATCTCACAAATTTACCCATCAATCATATAATGAACCATGCTATGCAATATGATCAAAAATCTCTTTATCTCTTCTCTTTCGCATTTTACCGTGTCTGGTGTGCATCCGTCAATGCACACCCATGCTTGTACCATCCGGCAGGGGATCAATTGCCCATACTCTACAAGTATGGGGACCTTTAGCCCGTCATGACATCAACATGACGGGGACCTCGACGCTTGGTCATCTCGTGACCAAGACTTCAAAATATCAGCATGATGCATATGTGTGAATGTCTCAACAAATAAAAACTTGCATTCACGATATCTATGCACCATAAATTCTCACGAACATCTTCAGTTTCAATCGACCATAAATAGTACCAACAAATCATTATCATAACCAAGATCATTTAAACACACAATTTAGAACAATCATCTCCAAAGCATCAATCATCCACAATTCACACTATAGTTTTATCACCTCAATTATACTTGCAATAGCGATGAAACCATAACACGCACTACATAGCATTTTCATAAGCATGAACACACGTAATCATATCATAAATCACATATCCACATTCATCATTCATCCACAATCCATACTATAAGAATTAACCATTATTATACTTGCCTTAACCATGAGGAAACGAAGGATGAGCAGAAAGTGCGGCCCCTGGGATCCATCCTCCTCCTGAATAATAATTATAATAATTTCTAAGACAACAGTAACGGGTTTCTAGATACAAAATATCAGCAACCCCAATTACCCCAACAATTTATCTCAATTAAATCCCCAACTCCCCTCGGCCAACTCGCCCATCCACAGACGGCCGACTTCAAAATTCATAACTTCCAAGACGTAAATCCAATTAAGCGTTCTCGGACTTTCGGAAAGATAACTAAATTATCTAAATAAACTTAGTTGGGGAGCCTTCCAGATTCTGCCGTTTTCTACCCGATCCAAACCCTTTTCTAAAACATCACTAATCACGATGGACTCTCTGAACAGCGCATTAAAACGATCATAACTTCCACCCAGAAACTCGGAATCCGGACTTCTTTACCTCTCTGGAAAGCTAAGAAACTTATCTACAACTTTCCCAATTTGAAAGGCTCCTGAATCACCACAATTCTCGTCGCCCAAACTGATCTACACAAAAGTGTCCAGAACTACCCCGATCTGCAGAACAGCCGCACTAGAAAATTCATAACTTTTGTTACACAGATCCAACTAACGCGTTCTAGTACTCCCTGGAAAGATAATCACGTCCTCTACAATATTCTGGAAGGGGTCCAGACCTGAATCCCGACGGATCTAACCCAAAACTGCCGATTAACCCATTCTATCACAGTAGTCCAGAAAACCGACGAAACTCTAACTTGGCTAAATTATCCATCTAGATGGGTTAACCGGGATTACCCTTGAAGACAAGATGAAGAACACGACGAGGACGAAGAACACGCCCGGGATCTCTTCCGCGAACTCCTCCTCTCCTTCCTCCGGATCCAAGCGGCGCAACGACGGATGACGACGACGGCGCACGGAAGGAGGAGACGTCGAGCGGCAATGGCTGGCGCGGCAGGCGCGGCAGGCGCGGCAGGGCTGCCGGGCGCGGCAGGCGCGCGCGGCAGCGGCGGCAGGGTGGCGCAAGGCACTAGGGGCGGCTACTGCGGAGGGAGGCGCAGGAGATGGGGCGCAGGGGTGGGAGGCTAGGGTTGAGGGTGGCCTCCTCCCACTTGGGTCAAGAAACCCACACAGGCCAAGCCCAGGCCCAGTTGTCTTAATTTTTCGGAAAAACCCTCCTAAACTGCTTATTTTACTCTTTCTTTCTCCCCTCTCTTTAATCAAATAATTAATTAATGAAATTCTTTTCGGGGTCCTCTACAATATTACAAAACAATTACAGGAGATGCATATGGAAGTCCTCTACAACTTTCCTTTTGGGAGAGTCAGCAGGAATATCCGCTTTACTAGGTCAAATCCATGAGACGACGCTACTGTGAACCAATCTACAGCATACTGAGCTAATCTCTAATCGGGCAATTAATCTATTAACTACCATCAAAATCCGTGCCAAGAACCCTACTTGTTCATAAAAACAGAGGGTTTGGGATGGAAAAAAATTACCACGATGAAGAATTTCCCTACTTTTTTCCTCCTCTTCTTCTTCTTCTTTCTTCTCTCCTTCTCCTTCCTTCTTCTCCTTCCTTCTCCTTGCTTCTCCTCCGATGGCAGCAAGACTTAGGGGATCTCCTTGGGGAGGCGGCCACCATGGGGAAGAAGAGCGGGGTGGCGGCTAGATGGAGGGGAAGGGGAGGGAAAACCTAGGGTTTATATGGGGTGGGGGTGGTGCGGCAAGGGGTGGAGGTGGCGCCCCCTTGGGCTTGGCCTAGGGTGGTCGGCCCACCTCCCGTGCAGCCCACTTCTGAATTTTAAAATAATTTTAAATATATTTTTATTCCTTTTCAATGTTCTACAATTTTTATTTCCCTTCCCGCGATTTGCCGAAAAATCGACGAATCCGCGATTGTTTTTAAAACTTACACCGTAACGACGTTCAGGGTATTACATTCTCCCCACCTTAAAAGGATTCGTCCTCGAATCTAACACCTCAAACCACAAAGCTAGAGAATAACAAAGCAAAGAGCAATTCACAGGAAAAACAAAAACCACAACTACGTGTACTCACCGACCTCGAAGAGCTTGGGGTACTTCTTTCGTATTTGATCCTCAAGCTCCCACGTAGCCCCTCTCTCAGACTGAAATGTCCAGAGGACCTTCACATACTTTATGATCTTATTCCTTAAGACCCGCTCTGAAGTATCCAAGATACGTTCTGGTCGACTCTCCAAAATGAGATCCTGATCCACCGTGACCTGCCCCAGGTCAATCTTGTGCTCAGGATCCCGCAAATACTTCCTCAGCATAGACACATGGAAGACGTTGTGCACACCGCTCAACGAGCTCAGCAACTCTAAATGGTAAGCCAAACTGCCCACACAAGCAACCACTGGAAAAAGGGCCAATGTACCTCAGGCTAAGCTTCCCGGTGGTACCAAAACGAACAATGCCCTTAGTTGGCGACACTCGAAGGAGCACAAGGTCACCAACTGCAAACTCCAACTCACGGCGTCGAACATCCGCATAACTCTTTTGTTGGCTCTGAGCAGCCAACAAGTTCTGACGAACCTCCCGCACTTTCTCCATAGTTTGCTGAACAAGGTCTGGACCAAGCAAAGACCTCTCACCCACTGCATCCCAGCAAAGAGGGAAACACACCTTGACCATACAAAGCCTAAAAGGAGCCATCTTGATGCTCACGATAACTATTGTTATAAGCGAACTACGCCAAAGCCGGATGGTCCTCCCAACGCCCTTCCAAGACAAGTACACAAGCACGAGCATATCCTCCAAAGTCTCGAATGGTCCGCTCCGACCGACCATCCGTCTCGAGGTCGAAAAGCCGTCTTGAGAGAAACTGTCGTGCCCAACGCACGAAGACTCGCTGAACTTAGAGACAAACTTGGCATCCCGGTCAGAAACAATTGACTTAGGCACACCATGTAGTCTCACCACCTCTCGGATATACAACGGAGCCAGATCTTGCGCTGTATTGGTCGTCTTCATCGTAATGAAGTGCGCGGACTTGGTAAGTCTATCCACCACGACCCAAACTGCGTCTCGCCCTCGAGGAGAGCGCGGCAATCCGACCACGAAATCTGTAACACCCCAGCCTAACATAGGCACGAAATGCTACTAACTATCCACAATAAAACAACAACTAATATAGGTTACCTAAAATTTCGGCATAACCTCCTTTGTTTATTAACCATATGGCGGTTTAAATAAGCATGAATAGCACAAGTTCTAAATAATGAGCGGAAAGATAATATCCAATGATACTAGGTCTTTATTACATTTAATCGATGGAAAATAAATCGAACCAATTAAGCTAACAAGCCAACAAGATTATCATGACTGTCTTTATTTCTTATTGAAGGAATAGTGCACGTGCAACGAAGCTAATCCCTTTTTGATCCCATATATGCCATTCTCACATTGGTACCTAAAACAAATAAACAACAAAGAAGAGTGAGTCCAACGACTCGGCAAGTATAATCAGTATCAAATGCAAGCATGAACATTAACCCTCAAGTTAAACATATTACATATGAATTTCATGCTATGCATTATGATCAAAACTCCTCTTTCTCATCTCTTTCGCATTTTACGGTGTCGCGGAGTGCATCCGTCAATGCACACCATGCACTACCCTCGGTGCGGGGACCAATGCCCACACTCCGCAAGTGTGGGGACCTCGATCTTGATCACCACATGACCAAGACTTCAACAATTCTCAATATGATGCATATATGTGAATGTATCAACAAGATATCATGCATTCACCATACTACGCATCAACAAATCTCATAAATGCCATAATGTAAACAAAACATAAATAGCATTAACAACTTAGAACATTACTCAAATTCATAAGTAAAGCATTCATAACTCAAACACCACTCGTATCATCCAAATCACTCAATCACACAGATTAATCATAGCAAGGTTATACTTGCCTCAACCGCGAGACAACGAAGAACGAGCAGAAGGCGAAACCCCCGGAATCCGCTCTCGTCCTGAATAATTAATTAATAATTACTAACATGACAGTAACGGGTTTCTAGATACAAAATAATAGCAACCCCAATTAACCCAACAATTTATCTCAAATAAATCCCCAACTCCCCTCGGCCAAATCTGCCTATCCACAGATAGCCGACTTCCAAAAATCATAACTTCCAGTACGTAACTCCAAATTAAGCGTTCTTGGACTCTATGGAAACATAATTAAATTATCTACAAAAAATTAGTTGGGGAGACTTTCTGATTCGGCCATAACTAGCCGATCCAAACCCTTTTCTAAAGCATCAATATTCACGTCGGACTCTCTGGACAGCGCACTAAAACAGTCATAACTTTCACCCAGAAACTCGGAATCTGGACTTCTTTACCTCTCTGGAAAGCTAAGAAACTTATCTACAACTTTCCCAATTTGAAGGACTCCTGAATCGCCACTATTTCCGTCGCACCAACCGATCTACTAAACTCTGTCCAGAACTATCTCGATCTGCAGAATAGTAGCACTAGAAAATTCATAACTTTTGCTACACAAATCCGAATCACGTGTTCTTGTACTCCCTGGAAAGATAATCACGTCCACTACAATTTTCTAGAAGGGGTCCAGACCTGAATCCCGACGAATCTACCACAAAACTGCCAACTAACAAATTCTGTCCCGGCAGCCCAGAAAACCGACGAATCTAACTCGATTAAAACTCATCTAGAGATTAACAGGGTTACCCTTGACGACACGATGGCGAACACGTCGGCGAACACGACGACGAACACGACGACGAAGAACACGCCCGTGATCCCTTCCGCGAACTCCTCCGCTCCTTCCTCCGGATCCAAGCGGTGCCGCACGGAGAGACGACGACGGCGCACCGGAAAAACGTCGGGGCAGCACGGGGCGGCGGCTGCTGGGGTGGAGGCGGGTGGTGGAGCGCGGGGGTGGGGCTGCCTAGGGTTTTAAGAGGTGGCCTCCCTCCCTCTTGGGCCAAGAAAACCCACAGGCCAAGGCCTAGGCCCAGGTTGTCTTAAATTTTCAGAAAACCCCTCAAAACTCTTATAAATTTAATTATTTCACAAAAGTCCCTCTCTCTATTAATTATACAATTAATTATATAATTTTTGGGGTATTACATTCTACCCCCCTTAAACAGAATTCGACCCCGAATTCTAACTGCAACCACAACAGGAAACAAACAATCAACTAGCAAAACACGCTTTTGATGTGAACAACGCCGGAATGCAACCAGCATGCGAGACTCAACTCCCAAGTTGTCTCTCTCTCGGTCTACTACGACCGAGCACCTTGACATCTTGCAAAGTCTTATTCCTCAACACCTTTTACGCTCTTTCCGAGTCGCCGGCTTGGACTCAAAGGACATATCTTGCTCAATAATTAATAGCTCCAGAATGATATGAAGTTCTGGATCTCGCAGGTGCTTCCTCAACATGGACACGTGAAACACGTTATGCACCCCGCGTATAGACTCAGGAAGATCCAAACGGTAAGCCAACTTTCCGATTCGCGCTAGTATGGTGAAGGGTCCAACGTACTTCGGGCTAAACTTCCCTATGGTACCGAACTTCACCACACCCTAGGTGGGAGATACTCTCAAAAGCACCGATCCCCACTTCAAATTCCCGATCCCTTCTTCTCACATTCACATAGCTTTTCCGCACCTACAGCGTGCAATGATTCTATCTCACCAAGTCCACTCGTTCAACTATCTTTTGGACCCAAAGCGGTCAACCTCAGAATCCTCGCAACTAACCAAGCAATTAAATACACAGGGTTAACATTCCCTTTGGTATCAACCCACACAATGCACAACGCATAAATCTCGTGCTTTCCACTCTCCATCGTTCTCTTTCCCTTAGCAATGAGTACTTCCTTTAACTATGGATGCACAAAAGTGCTCAAGGTAAACAAACTCTTTTACACACAGAATACAGCTGAAAATAAGGGATTCTTATTGCAATCACGCATCACCCACTCCCACCAAAGGGTCAAATCATAAAGAAAATCGAGGATTCAACATAAGAACCTCTCCACCTTCCAAGTAGGTGGTTTGCAAACAAACAACACATACGTCAAAGGGGAATCACTCAAATGTCAAACCTGTCCCATTTTTTTTCCTAAACCGAAAAACCACACAAGCCAACAAAAGTCAACTCAAACCACAAAAGACTTTTCTCTCATCACGTAGCTCAAACAAGAATCGGGAGCATTTTACTCTGAATTTTTTTGAATAAACTTCCTCTTGAATCACGAGGTTCCAAATCATCCCATACCATACTAGCTCAATTCTCTTAAATTGGCAACAACAACTCTATGTTCAAACCGAGTGCTTCCAACACACTTTTGTAGAGGACTCTACTATTCTCATAATAACATACTCTAGTCAACTCCTCTACCCACATGTTACTTTAGCGAAAAATTTCCATTGCACCTCATCGTTATTTTCACCCACCATCACTTCACCACAATCCCTTAAGGATAATCAACTTGAAATTCTCACTCACACACTCATTTTATACACCCAAAGGATACTATCAAGGAACATCACATTATTTAGAATCCACTCCTTCCACTATTCTCACGCAATAACATTAGCCTCAAGGTCCTAGTATGGAACACCAAACCCAAGAGTTCCGTCCCCAGGGACTCCTATATATGTACTTCTATATATTTAATACAAAGACTCTTAAATTCGGTGACTAAAATTTCCACAACAACCATTCTCAATCCTTCACAACCACATGAAAACATAATCTCAACCTGATTATTTGTAAGAAGATTCTAAGTCCTGGAGGGTTACTTTATGAAGCCAAGTCAAACATGGCCATACTTTTCAACAATTTCTACTATCTCAAAATTTCCATAACAATCCGACTTTTCTCAATTATAATCTCATCACTATACCATCATAATCATCCTACTAATTCTTGCAAGGTACCCAATCATGATGCTCCAATAAAATTGATCAAAATTCTCATACTTTCAATAATTCCAACGTTCGACAAAATAAGCGTAACTCTCTTGAACCACGACTAGGTTCTTCTAGTTGCGACAACATAACTAGTTAGCCCCAAGGACAACATCTTCTTTTAAATCAAATCCTCACCGAGAATTATTCAACAGAATCAATTTATCACTCCATGAATCTCAAACGACTTGACACCCACAATTCCACCAAAATCGATCACATAACCACACTAACCAGTTGTCATACACCTCTTAAAGGTCTTTGCAACCCAAACTGCTTACCCTTTCTTGGAGAAGCAAAGAAGGAAATTTCAAGCACAAAGTCCATCCGCAATAAACACAAGACCAAGGAAAACAAAGATCTTGGACAACAAAGGATAAGACCACAGTTGAAAGCACATGCCTCCTTAAGAAGAAAACATCAAATCTCAACCAATACGAATACAAGATTGTCATTTGAGCCAAGAAACTCTTAAGCGGCGAAAATAAGAAGTCAAACACACTTCACAAAGATTACACAACTTGACTTCAACCTCCAAAACTTTTATCAAACTTTTCCTTTTAACAAAGAGAACAACCTTCTTTGATTACGGTATCACCTCAACAATTCCAACA
Organism: Bonia amplexicaulis; assembly: GCA_036346245.1. NCBI lineage: Eukaryota > Viridiplantae > Streptophyta > Magnoliopsida > Poales > Poaceae > Bonia > Bonia amplexicaulis. Next base: position 7,291,658 of record CM070766.1, read on the forward strand.
AAGAAGAGTTGAAGACCACAACACATTAATTCTTTAAGAACTAATAAAATCCTCAACACGACACTTGGCTTAAAACAATTTCAGCTACCACATAAATCATGAGATCAAAGATCGCATACACACTATCAAAACTTTTGATTTAAATAGTACCAAGGAATTTATTCAAATTCTTCTATTTAATGAACCTTCAACATTACCATCATAACCACAAATGGACCAACATACTAACATCAGAATAATACATTCTTAACAAGCATCATCATATCCTCAACTTCCTTCATAAACTTTTCCAAAAGAAACATAAGAAATCACTTCATCATGTTTCTAATATCTAAATAAGGTTGCAACTACTTGATCTAGGAGAACCTAGTGCATAAGCCACATAAATAGAACAAAGCTCTTAAACAAGACGATACTAGAACATGACAATCTCACAAAACATACTAGTATAAATCTCTTACAAGATTTCATATATTCAATTCTTATGGATGCTCAACTTTAATTTAGCACAAATTAATTGTACTCTAGTCATTACCGCAATAATTGATTATTATTTTATCATAGCGGCATTCATGATCCTAACTTCGTTTTACAATCATAAAACAATCATGAACATAGATTCAAGATCCTACCTTACATTCAGAAACTAGAACGGAAATGACTTTAATCTTAAATAATACCAGCTTGTAAGACAAGTTCCTACTAGTCAATACCTCAACCCTCATCTATTTCTTTATACATTCTTCAACAATCTAGCATGGTAAAAGATAGATGAAACTAGCACTTTTGTATGCTCATAAAGTATCTAAATAAAAGACATATTAAAGGTTAATATTACCAGGGCAATATTCGATCACCTCCTTACTTAATCATTCCAAATGGTCAGATTAATTACTAAAGACCATGATCATTCAATTTATCCAACATGATATAAATTCAAACAATCATAACAATCATTCTAATTCTTTTGCATACTCCTCAATAACTCCATGAATTACTATCATGAGTAGACAAATTCTTAATCATAGTTCTTCTAAAACTATTACAGGGCAATATCAAATTAATCCACTACACTTCCAAAGATGCTAGTTAGAATTAATTATGCACCACGCTAACATATCAACTTGATAATTCAAACCTTATGAATTAATTTATATGATTACCACCTTCCACTTAAGCATAGCAAAACAACATAAATGATTTTAACACTCTCTTTCAAAAAGAAGAGGAACAACAAACTTCAACGCTCGAGATAAGGAAATACATAGATCCAAGACTTTCACATATCAATGAGTTTTGCAACTCAAAACTTGCATTAACAAGAGAAGATACCAAGCGAACCAATAAGTCATGATTCACAACAAGACAAAAGTCCCACGAAAAACTAACCTTACAAATCAATAATAAGCACGGTAGCAAAGTATCTCGGTGAGTCAGGAAAGAAACAATAAGCGCTTCAAGGAGCAGGTGAGACCAATTGCATACCCTCAACTGCAAGAACCACAATCTCAAAAGAAATTCATTAACGCAATAAACCAAGGATTAGCGAAATCAACTTAAGGTAATAATAACTTTTCTAAGAACCTCACCATAACACCTACAATTAAGTTACACGAGGTAATCGCATTGCTAATCCTTATACTACAACCAATGGTATAATCTAGCAATGCCAAGGCAGCACATCACAACATCTACATCATCTCATTGACTATTCCCACTGATAACGATCATAGGAGCAAATCATAATCATACAAGATTATCAATAAGCATACAAGATTATCTCATAATGTAAATCATCAATACAACATGTCAAAAGCATAAATGCAATGCTTGACCCATCCCATCCTACTGTGCACCAGTGTGTCAATTTAATAATTTAATTACCACGGACCTAAAGCCCGCTCGATACCAAGCTGTAACACCCACCTAACATAGGCACGAAATGCTACTAACTATCCACAATAAAACAACAACTAATATAGGTTACCTAAAAATTTCGGCATAACCTCCTTTGTTTATTAACCATATGGTAGTTTAAATAAGCATGAATAGCACAAGTTCTAAATAATGAGCGGAAGATAATATCCAATGATACTAGGTCTTTATTACATTTAATCGATGGAAAATAAAGCGAACCAATTAAGCTAACAAGCCAACAAGATTATCATGACTGTCTTTATTTCTTATTGAAGGAATAGTGCACGTGCAACGAAGCTAATCCCTTTTTGATCCCATATATGCCATTCTCACATTGGTACCTAAAACAAATAAACAAAGCGACAAGAGTGAGTCCAACGACTCGGCAAGTATAATCGTATCAAATGCAAGCATGAACATTAACCCTCAAGTTAAACATATTACATATGAATTTCATGCTATGCATTATGATCAAAGGCTCCTCTTTCTCATCTCTTTCGCATTTTACCGGTAATGCGGAGTGTGCATCCGTCAATGCACACCCATGCCTGCACCCTCAGTGCAGGGACCAATGCCCACACTCGCAAGTGTGGGGACCTCGATCTTGATCACCACATGACCAAGACTTCAACAATTCTCAATATGATGCATATATGTGAATGTATCAACAAGATATCATGCATTCACCATACTACGCATCAACAAATCTCATAAATGCCATAATGTAAACAAAACATAAATAGCATTAACAACTCGAACATTACTCAAATTCATAAGTAAAGCATTCATAACTCAAACACCACTCGTATCATCCAAATCACTCAATCACACGATTAATCATAGCAAGGTTATACTTGCCTCAACCGCGAGACAACGAAGAACGAGGTAAGGCGAAACCCGGAATCCGCTCTCCTCCTGAATAATTAATTAATCATTACTAACATGACAGTAACGGGTTTCTAGATACAAAATAATAGCAACCCCAATTAACCCAACAATTTATCTCAAATAAATCCCCAACTCCCTCGGCCAAATCGCCTATCCACGGATAGCCGACTTCCAAAAATCATAACTTCCAGACGTAACTCCAAATTAAGCGTTCTTGGACTCTATGGAAACATAATTAGTTGGGGAGACTTTCGATTCGGCCATTAACTAGCCGATCCAAACCCTTTTCTAAAGCATCAATATTCACGTCGGACTCTCGGACTGCGCACTAAAACAGTCATAACTTTCACCCGAAACTCGAATCTGGACTTCTTTACCTCTCTGGAAAGCTAAGAAACTTATCTACAACTTTCCCAATTTGAAGGACTCCTGAATCGCCACTATTTCCGTCGCACCAACCGATCTACTAAACTCTGTCCAGAACTATCTCGATCTGCAGAACAGTAGCACTAGAAAATTCATAACTTTTGCTACACAAATCCGAATCACGTGTTCTTGTACTCCTGGAAAGATAATCACGTCCTCTACAATTTTCTAGAAGGGGTCCAGACCTGAATCCCGACGAATCTACCCCAAAACTGCCGACTAACAACTTCTGTCCCGGCAGCCCAGAAAACCGACGAATCTAACTCGATTAAAAACTCATCTAGAGATTAACAGGGGTTACCCTTGGCGACACGATGGCGAACACGTCGGCGAACACGACGACGAACACGACGACGAAGAACACGCCCGTGATCCCTTCCGCGAACTCCTCCGCTCCTTCCTCCGGATCCAAGCGGTGCCGCACGGAGAGGCGACGACGGCGCACCGAAAAAGGACGTCGGGGCAGCACGGGCGGCGGCTGCTGGGTGTGGGCGCAGGGGTGGGCGCGCAGGGTGGGGGCTGCCTAGGGTTTTAAGAGGTGGCCTCCCCTCCCCTCTTGGGCCAAGAAAAACCCACCTGGGCCAAGGCCTAGGCCCAGGTTGTCTTAAATTTTCAGAAAACCCCTCAAAACTCTTATAAATTTAATTATTTCACAAAAGTCCCTCTCTCTATTAATTATACAATTAATTATACAATTTCTGGGGTATTACAAAATCCATAGTGATATGCTCCCACTTCCACTCGGGAATTTCTAAAGGTCAGAACAAGCCGGTAGCTTATGCTCGGCCTTCACTGGCGACAAGCGCGCAAGAGGTGACATACTTAGCAATGTTCACCCTCATGCGTTTCCACCAAAAGACCCGCTTGAGATCTTGATACATCTTGGTCTCTCCGGATGTCAGAGTCTGAGTCCGGTGAGCCTCACGAAGAATATCATCCTTCACCTCGATTTACGGGGTACACAGTAGGCCTCAAAGCGAACTGCACCACGCTCATCCACACTGAAATCTGGGAACAACCCTCCGAGATCCTCTTCCGCACCTCTGAAAGGAGCCGGTCGTCTTCTTGAGCCTCACGAACACGCTCGGGAATGGTGGGTGGATGATCATCGTGTCCTGCACGGGCAACTCGATTGAGACAGAAGAGATACCCATCCTCTCAAACTCCGAGATCAAGGACATCGTTGTCTGGGGACACTGTCTGCTCAAGGCGTCGACCACCACGTTGGCTTTACCAGGTGATATTGGATAGTCGGATCATAATCTTTGATCAACTCCAACCACCTCCGTGCCTCAAATTCAGCTCTCACGAGTGAATATGTACTTAAAGCTCTTGTGATCGATAAAGATGTCACACTACTCCCCGTACAGATAATGCCTCCAAGACTTTAGAGAAAAAACCACAACTGCCAACTCCAAGTCGTGAGTAGGATAGTTCTGCTCATGAGTCTTTAACTGTCGAGAAACATAAGCGATAACTCGCCCTTCTTGCATCAACACACAACCAAGACCAATCCGAGAAGCATCTGTGTACATCGTGTAGCGCTTGCCACTCTCGGGCAATTATAGAATAGGTGCATTCACCAGCTTGCTCTTCAAAGTCCGAAAGCGGACTACGATCGTTTGTCCACACAAAGGAACACCCTTTTGCATGAGTCAGGTCATCGGCTTGGCGATGATAGAGAAATCCTGCACAAAGCACCAATAGTAACCGGCAAGTCCAAGAAAACTCCGGATGTCTGACACATTAGTTGGCCTTCGCCACTGCACCACCACTGCCGCATTCTTCGGATCCACTATAACACCATGCTGACTGATGGTATGACTAAGAAATCCAACCTCGGACAGCCAGAAAGCACACTTCTTCAGATTCGCATAAAATTTATTCCTCCGAAGGGCATCTAGGACCAAACTGAGATGCAACTCATGATCCTCCTCCGTCTTGGAATAAATCAGAATGCCATCGATGAAAACCACCACAAAGAATCCAGGTACTCATGGAGCATCCTGTTCATGGCCTCCATAAAGACAGCAGGGGCATTTGTTAGTCCAAAAGACATAACGACAAACTCAAAATGCCCATACCTTGTGCTAAAAGCAGTCTTCTCTATATCCTCCTCTCTGATCCGTAGTTGATGATAACCAGACTGCAAATCAATCTTGGAGAATACCTTGGCACCTCTCAGCTGATCGAAGAGATCCTCAATGCGAGGCAGTGGATACTTGTTCTTGATCGTCACTTGATTAAGTGCTCGATAATCCACACAAAACCTCTTGGTGCCATCTTTCTTTCCCACAAACAAGATCAAAGCAGCCCAAGGCGACGTGCTCGGTCTGATAAACCCCTTAACTAGGAGTTCATCCAACTGCTTCTTCAACTCCACCTGCTCCACAGGTGCCATCCGATCTGAGGACTTATAAATAGGCAGCGTGCGGGACAAGGTCTATCAAATCCGGTTCCGCTACGGTGGCGGACACGGGAGCTCAACAGGAAAAACATCTGGGTACCTGCAAGCCACAGGTATATCCTCCAGCCTCAAAACAGCCTCGTGTTCCTCAACCATGGCCCACAGAAGACCTAACCACGCATTCGCGATTGGGGAACAAGCGCACAACAACGAGAGAAATCTCGGGGCACTCCTTGGAAGACAACTTCACGTCCGAGCGGAGACTACAAAGTGACCGTCTTCCGAAACAAGAGATATGACTTGATCTTGCATGAGCCAATCTGTGCCAAGGATCACATCGAAGGCTCGGGGTATAACCACCAAGTTCGCCACGAACTCCTCATCTGCTAGAACCACCACGCAACCAGGGCAAACACGGGCACTGGAGATGAGCCCTCTGGGAGAACTAACAACCACAACTCTCCCAACAAACTGCACGGACAGCCACCTTGCAGAACAAAAACCTTCGAGACAAAAGAGAAACTAGCCCCGAAATCGAAAAGTGCGAAGCATCAGCAGAATCAACGGATAAGGTACACATCACCGTCTCCACGATCCACGCCATCGGCGGCATGGCATATGCCGCGAGCAGTGGAGAAGAAGAACCTCCTGCGCCCAAAGTCGTGAAGGAGTCCACGAGGTCAAAGCGCCAGCGCAGGGATGTTGGATCCAGTATCCTCGAGCGTAGGGCGCCGGGACGAGTGACGAAGGTCTTGAAGGCGCGGCAAATACTGCGGATGCGGGGACCGCGGGCAAGCTGCGGGGGAGCCACGGCCATCATATGCACGCATGTCTTGTCGGGGCGAGTCGAGCTGCTTGAAGGTGAAGGCGCTAACTCCCTCTGACTTCCCTTGGGATTACGCACGCACACCACATCCTTGTGGCTATTACCACAGATAGAACACTATCCACTCCAAGAGCGATCGGCCATGATGTAGATCTCCTTTGAAAACACACCAAGCCTAGCAGGGCTTCACTGGTAGCGCGATGCTGCAGAGCTCCCTCCGGTGAGCCGCGATCGCCTGCCCGTACTACGGTAGGGCTGGTGGCGATGACCCTTCGCCTTCTTGTGCGCAGGGCCTCCAGAAAAGCCCTTCCTCCCACTATGGCCTCGAGGCGTGTCTCCTCCATTGGCCTTGCGGATATCATCTGTGTAAGCCTGCTGCATCTCGATCCCTGAAGCCTGTTCCACCAAGGTACGAAAATCCGTGATCGGAAAAGCACCTAGCAGGTGACGGATCGAAGGTTTGAGCCCACAGCGGAACCGCTGGCCTTCTCCACATCATCCCGCGCCACATGCGGGACAAAGCGAACTATCCGGTTGAAGCCCACCTCATACTCTGCCACAGACAGCTTGTCTTGCGAGTACCTGCTCACATCGATCTTCATCTTGTCCAGAAAGGTCTCTGGTTAGAACCTCCTCTCGAACTGCCGAACGAACTCTACCCACGACAGCGCTCCATGTGCAGTTGTGCGAGCAGTCTGCACTCCCTTGCACTAGATCTGAGCCTCTCCCTTCAGAAGTTGCGCCACGTAGCGCACACGATCGGAGGCAACCACCTCAAATGCCTCCATCTTGTCCACCACATAGGATAGCCAGTCTGCGGCCTGAACAGGAGGGGCCGCACCGCTAAAGCTATCCAGCCTCAAACCTACCCACTTGCGGAGCGAGAGTCCGCTAACTGCTGCAACTGACGCAACCTCCGGCAACGGCTCAACACGAACACCAGGGGCCAGCTGCCCCTGCCTCAACACACTCAACTCTTGCTGCATGTCCCTTACAAAGGTGTGCAAGACACCTCGACTACCACCCTCTGGTGAGTAACCTCGGCCTCCTCGTGGATTGGTGCGCTTCTTGGCGTAGCTGCATGGCCACAGCTTCTACGCTTAGGCGGCATCCTGCATTCACCACAATTCACATTCAGCAAGAACAATCAACAAGCCAAAAAGGCACAAGCAATAATTGTAACATCCTGAAAAGTTAAATTTTGGATTATAAAATTTGCTTGCATTAACTGCTGATATTTTGATTTGAATTTGAGTTTTAAAAGCATTTCTTAAATAAAGGATGAGGTTCCAAAAAGGCAAAAGAAATAAAACAATAGAAAGTAAAAATTTTAAAAGGAGAATCTGAAAAGATGATCCAGTGCAAAATGAATATAGTTGGTCTTAAAAATTTAAGAATAATAATATGGTTAAATTTTTACTAAAGAGAGGAGAGGAGGGAATAAAATAGAAATAAATACACATAAAAATAAATATTTGTATATGAAAAATGGAAATAACAAAAGGGTTTTAATGAAGAAATATGTGTAGACAACTCCTCTTAAAATTAGGAATAAATGTACGTATATATATATATGCTTATATATGAATTAAATAAAAAGAGAAAAAAATATTTTGGGGTCGATACCGAACAGACCCACCCAACCCCGTACCCAACTCGCGACCCCTAACTGCAACTTTTTTACTTCTCCCCACCTCCTCCTCGCTCGCGCCTCACCGGCCGCGCCCTTTCTTCCGCGCGCTCGCTGTCTCCGCGGCCCGGCCCGCCTCGGCGCTGCGTGCTCGGACGGCGGATCCCGCTTCGACAAAGCGCCGCCGTCTTGTCCGGCGCGCGCCAGCGCTGCCGCCCGCCTCTTTTACGCCGCGCCACTCGGTGGGCATCGTGCGTGCAGCTCGAGCCTCTTTGCCACTCCACGCGCGCCTGGGGCATCTGCCCTACTCGCGCCAACCCGCCCACCGCCCGCCCGATGCAGGCGCCACCGCCCACGGTTTTCCCTCGCCGGTCACACCGCTTAGCCACGTGGTGCGAGTCTTCTGCCGTCCAGCGTGCGGCGCAAAGCTGCTGGGCCGGCGGCGGTTGTCACGCCGGGAATCTCTGCCGCCCGCCGCTGACGCCACCGCTTGCCGGAAGTGATGGCACGTGCACCTTACAGTTGCCGACCTGCCTCCGCCTACAAAGCCATCTGACCTCCATTGTCTTCCCACACTTCCTCCCCTCTCGGCTAGGCAGTTGAGCTTCAAAGCCCAAAATCGCCGTCGGCCTTGCTTCTCCCCAACTCCGTGACTTTCCTCCCCGCCGACTCCATCCACCCGAGCTCGATCCTCGCTCACACACCATCCCAGGCCCCACGAACTCGTCCCGGCCTCCCCGCACCTCGCATCGGCCGTACATCGCCCGACAGGGGACCTTTCCGCATGCCGCCGCCGCTGCGACTGTCTCGGTGCTCCCGGCCGCCATCGCCACCGTCACCGGCCTCCCCGGCGCCGTGGTCGCGTTTCAGCCTCGCCAGGACCCTCAGACCACCCTTCACCGCCAGCTGCCCCTCGCCTCGGCCTCCTCCCTTGACCGCCTCCCAGACCCACCTCAAAGACAGCGCCCTTAAGGGGTGAGCAAAGCCTCCCAGCCCACTTGGTTACTGTGACTCTCTTCCCCTGGCTCCCCGGCGTTCGAGCCCCGACTCCGTGTCGCGGGGTTGAGCCATTCTTTTATTTCGTGGGTGACAGGTGGGCCCACTTTGTCAGCCGCAGCAGTCTGTGGGCTCTTGACAAGTAGGCCCCTGCGTCGTGAAGGCTGGAGAACCGCATGCCGTGACAAGCGGGCCCCACCGATTAGAGACACAAAAAGGAAAATAATAAAAGAATTAAAATATGGAATATGACGTGTGGGCCCCACCTGTCAGAAATTTAGTAATTTAGGGATTTATCTGGACTGAGATTTTTAAAAGGGCATAACTTCTTCATTTTAACTCCAAATTGAGTGAGACAAATTTCTAAATTCGTCTAAATTCAAGATCTATCCAATGGAACTAAAATAATAATTTTTAGAGTTCATTTGAATTTCTGGTGTTATTTGGATTGATTTGTTGCTTTTCTTTTTATGCAAATTTTCATACGATTAAATTAGCATACGAGGCACAAGAAGAAGCGAAGCAGCGAGACCCCCAGTTCCCAACCCCCAGAACTTTGTGACCAAGGCGAGTTATCACTTTGATCATGTTGAACCCTTGTTTATGCAAAGTACTTTCCTTTAAATTATCCATGTGCATGCTATTATTTTATGTGCTAAAGTATGTTCAAGTTTCATAGATTTTAGATATATACCCATTATTATGCTTGTTAGTATTACCTGTGAAACTATTGAGATTTGTGAACCTTGTCGCCTTAGCAAAACTATCATAATGTAGTTTTTCACAAATAGAGTTATGATATATCGTACTGCTTAGTATTGCTAGATAAACGGGGACGCTAGCCGTCCCAAAATATCTCACTTGTAAATATGACAACGATTTGGGCAGTCATGGTGGGAATGACTGGAGAAAATTTGGAACTGTTATTTTATGCTCCCAAAAGCCTCAAACTTGCTTAGTGAGATATTTGGGGGCTGGTATGTGGTGCAGGGGAAGCACAAAGAGTATGAGATGTGGTAGAACCACTCAGATAACCCTAAGGACCAAATCTTGTCATGTTAGCCCGTGTAAAACAGTACAACCACAAGTCTGTAAATTACAACCTGGCTAAGTAAATTTATCGAAACCCCCGGACTCATCTCACTGGTAGTGGATAGGAGTGGATCTGCAAGGGCACGGGAAGGCCCAAAGGGACACCGAGGGGAGGGTGAAGTTTTCCAGCTGTTCTAAGCGTTGCGGGAAGTGGAGCCCGGCTGCGTTAGTGACTGTGGAAAATATCCCGTGCAACGTATGGGACCCACCACAAGTGGGATAAGCCCATATGGTGAGATGACGAAAGAGGCTAGATATTTCGAAAAGTCATGGTGACGGTCTGCTCAACCATATGACAAAGGAATCATGTGGGGCAATGAGTTGGCAGTCTCTTGTGGGGAAAGTGTACAAACTCTGCGAGTCAAAACTATTCGAATAAGCGTGCCCATTGTTATAGGCGGACATGGGGACTTAACTAGATATAGTTACATTTGAGAAATAATTTGTGGGTGAATTGGGAAAATGTAGGGCGTTGAAAGACCCTAGTTTGGAATTGTCCTGGGTGTCGTCCCAGTGGAAAAATAGGCAACTATATTGCTGAAAAATGTTGTAAGGTGCAGAGGCCATGTAATGGTGGATGGGCTCTGTGCGCTATTAAGACAATTATTTTCCATTAAACTTGTGTCCTTCAAAAACGGCTAAGTCATAGGGATTTCTAAGTATTGTATTGAAAAGGTAATTTCTGGTAAAATAAAAATAAACCTAAGCCTTCCCCTGATTTAGCCCAGCATACTATTCTTGCATTACGTGTGATGGCTCGTGAGCACGGTGGTTAGTATGCTCACACTCGCGTTACCAAAAAGCGAGACAGGGGCGGGATCATTATGAATATGAAGATGCCCGACCACGAAGGAAGGAAGGACGATGGGAATTAGGTCGTCGTGCGTATTTTCCGAACTTAGACGAGTTAGACCTAAGGCATTGTGTGCACATATATTATCTATATCAAGGTAATATATCTGCACACATTACCCCGATCGCTTGCACGAGGTTATGGTCCTACTTTTGCTTTCTCTTCCGCTGCTTGTATGTAATGTTGACATTCGGCCTAAGTGCCCCTTTTGTAAACTATCGCCCGACGTGGCGTAATTTGGAACCATGGTCTGTAATATTACTGTTTAAGCGATGTATGAAATGATACAGCAATGTACCTATACGCATTATCTACTGATCTAGGGAATAATGCAGTAATCACAGGAGATTCTGGATTGAAAAATCCGGGTCTGACAATAATGCAGTAAATTCAACAGGGTATATGCAAAATATACAAACCCTTCCTCAACCTACATGTGCAAGTGTGTCAATTTAATAGTTTAATTACCACGGACCTAAAGCCCGCTCCGATACCAACTGTAACACCTCAGGACCCACATTACCCTAGGATGCTACTAAAACTGCTCTTCAACTAGCAAATTTACAAGATAACATAAACTGGCAATAATAATTAAATAAGATAATACAAGCGGAAGCATAAACAATTAAGAGATAACAGAATAGTAACAATAATTTAATATTCATAATTAACTTAAACATAATAACCAAAGGAATGGTTCCAAATTAACATTAATAAGGCGAAACAATCATCCACAAGATAGCTAAGCAAAAACTAGAGTTCTTTCGACTTTATTTCAGCATTAAAATAAAATCCATGTGCATCAATGTGGTGCTGCTCTACCCTTCCCAATGCATGCTCAAAATCCATCTGTAGGGAGGGGGAAACAAGGGTGAGATAAAAATCTCAGCAAACAAACAGTTTAACAAGCTATTCAAACTACGAACAAATAAACATCATCATTTAAATAATACATTCTCAACCACAATCTTCCACGAATCAAACCTCTTCAATTTTCAGATTTAAATGGAATATGAATGCAGTCATTTAAATATCAATTAAATGCGTATGAATGCTTCATGCTATGCTCCACATCACTCTTGCCAGGGCAGGAATTGTAGTTCATCGTATTACGGCAATATAAGATGCTTCCGCGGGCGAAGAGGTGCATCGTATTACGACAATATACGATCTTTGTCTGCCGACAAGGTTGCGGCTAAGTGCGGCGACATCCACACATGCAAATGACATGATATGACATGAATGATATGATAATTCATTAATCACATTAATTCATCCACAAGGAGCATTATCATGCTCTTAACATATCCACATCCACCACATGTTATTTTCATGACCACATTGTTGGTGATATGCCCTAGAGGCAACATGGAGATGTTGAATATATCACATACTATGTTTATGATACATTGCTTTGTTCCTTGAAATAGACATTATCATTATTGATCAATGAGTATGTGACTTATTCATGAGACTCTTAATGCCAAAATGTTGCTATTTCTAAATGATCCACGATTATATTTCATATGAGGAACAAATATGATTCAAAGATCGACATATGTATTGATTGATGATCATGTCTCATGGATCATGGTATGGAGATGCCAAATCAATAATATGGACATGTGTTAGTGAACATATGTTGGATAGACCCGCCATGAGACACTGCGAGATTCCAAGTGTCATCGGTTGGTCTCAAGTAGTGTTTATGTGGAATCCTTAGACTTGAGATCATCATGGTTCCCGGCATGCGTAGTAGCTTACTTTGGGACTACTAAACACTACTCCGTGGCGGGTAGTCATAAAAGTAGTCTTTGGGTTTGCCATGAAACATGTAGTGGGATGTGAATGATCAAGATAGAATTTGCCCCTCCTTATGGGAGAGATATCTCGGGCCCCTCGATGTAATGGATTATGAAAGTGCATGGCCATGCCAAGGTGATTGAGGAGTCAATCACGGTTTATAATCCATCACGGAATCGAGAGAGTGATTGAGCTATTAAGAGGATGACACGGGTCTCGCCTTGAGCTTAATCTATATCGTGAGGCAAAGGGATTAGTACATGAGAACATTACGAGTTCGTGATATGATCTTCACGTATACTTTGGGGTTAATATGTCTTGCTAGAGGCCGCTATTAACGGTGGCCGGAAAGGTGTTTCGGTCGCGACCAAGTATCGTGAACCTCTGGTCGCACACTTAACGGGTTGGAACACTAATTGAATGTGATTGGGATATGTGCTCAATTCGGATAGAGATCGGATAGACTCCTATTGGGCCTCGGTCCACGAGGCCCAAGTGAGGAGGTCTATATATATGGAGGCGGGGAGGGAACGCACGATAATCCCGAGCTAATCCGTAGCCGCCACCTCGAGCCAAACCCTAGCCGCTCGCGAGTCTTTGGTAGACTCGCGATCGGCGTTCGGCCGGGACGTGTGGATACCGGTGGGGCGCTGCTCGTTGCGGCGTTGATCGGCATCAACAACCTCTGATTGGATCGCTCGTGGTGTGGTTGATCGCGTGGAGGAGACGATCGGTTCGGGACGATCGACTACTTCCACTACTACTGACGGCGTGGTTGGATCGGCTTCTCCAACTCTTCTTCATTGCTGCTGCGGCGTCTAGTGGTAACGATCCATGATCCTCCTTAAGCATGATGTTCTTGTGTGCGCGGTAGAAAAATTTTGTTTTCGCTCTCGTAGCCTACTCGCGATCCATTAGTGGTATCGAGCCATCTTGCTTAGTTTGCGATCGGATCGGCGCATATGTTGATATGCGGTTGTAATAGATTGGATCTATTACGGACTAGATCAATCGGTCATAAGGGGTTGGAATATGTATGAGTTGATAGCATCATGTGGCCAAAAGATTAGTTCGTGCTCCTTCTTTGATGTACGCGACTTGCCCCTACCTATTTGGTAACACCATCGGGGCTAGCTGCGCCGCGATCGATGGATTGAGCCAACGGATCGAGGTCTTGTGTTGCGGTCTCCTCAAGCATACCGATCGCGATGATTGATGTGATTGATCTAATGAAAATTGAGACATTTTGAATGGCTCGGTTTGGAGTTGATTTGATCGGCCGATGAGATTTTCATAGCGATTTCATATGCCGTTATTACCGCATAGATTGTTATAGAAACACATTCATGTCGGGCGGTAGAATATGTTCTACACTTAACTTGTTTTGCAGGAATGATGTGAATGGTATGGCATAGATGCATATGTGATGCATGTGTGTTTTGTGACTGTGTGTGTCGTATTAATCACAGTAGGGTTGAGGTCATTCTTTAATTGTATAACGACCTGCGTGTCGACTTGTGATGCTTGAGCTCCTCATGTAATTCATTTGCTACCTATTAGGCTGTAATAGTTTAGTTCTTTGCTATGGAGGCTTCAAGCATGATGACAAAGAGGACAAGAAGTGTGGCGAAGAATATCACCGTGGAACCATGGCGATGGCGACCACTACGATACAAAATGCCATACCATTCACGATATAATATGATTATATGCATGTGATGTTTATTTCTTGTCATACTATTCTTTCATGCCATACCAACTAAGGGTTAGTTTTCATGATAGAATAGCTTCTCTCAAGAAAAATTAAGAATTTGTTTTGATGCCCTTCCAATTGCTGCGCCTATAAGAATCATGATCATTGTTTGGTAGGTGCCAAAGCGGTACCATCAACTATCTTGATCTAATAGGGTGGATGTCGGACATCCACATGCATAGTATTGGTTTACTTGACAAGGCTATCAAATTAGATTTGGGCCTTGGGGCATGGTGTTGGGGCCGGGGCATTGGATGCCACCCAACAAACAAGAGTCACATAAGATGTGATTAGCAAGTGTTGCTTACCTCGTCACTAGGTTTCTAGCGGTGATGCCAAAGCTCACTAGAACTTAGATGAACATGGATCTTGACCACTATATGTCGTTAGAGGAAGACGATTACAAAACATATAGTGGGAGTATCTTTGTTAAATTGTTTAATGGAAGATCAAACATGAACATAGTGCTAAACTTTGCATATTCTTTGTTGTAGATCATGTCAACTAATGCCGCATCCAGTTCTTTTAATTTGCGATCTATTCTTGAGAAAGAAAAACTCAATGGAGCGAACTTTTTGGATTGGTATCGCAACACGAGAATTGTTCTCAAGCAAGGCGCAAGGAGCATGTCCTTGAGTCTCCTTATCACGATGACTTGCACGATAATGCTCTGTGGCTGCGGAAAGCTTATGAGAAGCAAGCGAATGATTACCTTGATGTGAGTGTCTCATGCTTGCCACAATGTCCTCTGAGCTTGAAGCAATATGAGAACACGATGCCTACAATATCATTGTGGGGTTGCGTGGTATGTTTGAGAACCAAGCAAGGGCCGAGAGGTTCAACACTTCAAAGTCCTTGTTTGCGTGCGAGCTGCGAAGGGAATCCGTCGACCCTCATGTGATTAAGATGATTGGCTACATTGAGAGTGCGGAAAAGCTTGGTTTCCCTTAGCCAAGAGTTGGCTCTTGATGTGATTCTTGATCGCTCCCTCGAGCTTTGAGCCATTCATTACGAACTATCACATGAACAACATGGACAAGACCTTGGTGAGTTGCATGGGATGCTAAAATCAGCCGAGGAAAGCATTAAGCGGTCATCATGTGATGATGATGCGGAAAGGCAAGGCAAGCCCTATGTAAAGAAAGGCGCGGTCAAAGAAAGTTAGCTCCCGATGAGATCGCGGCGGTTCTAAGGCCAAGCAAGTCAAGAAGGGCCCTGCTCGATGCGATTGCTACTCGTAAGCAATCGGGACATTGGAAAAGGCGCCCAAAGTACTTGGAGGATCTTGAGAAAAAGAAGGGAATCGACTTCCGCTCCGGTATAAATGTTATAGAAATCAATCTTGCTACTTCATCTTGATTCTTGGGTATTTGATACGGATCGGTTGCTCACATTTGCAAATCGTTGCGGGGGCTAAGTAAAGTAGAAGTTTGAGGAGGAGCGAAGTGGATCTTGGCGTTGGCAATGGAGCAAAAGTTCTTGCGGTGGTGTTGGCACCATGCCATTGTCTTTACCTTGAGGATTAGTTTTGGAATTGAATAATTGTTATTGTGTTCCATCTCTTTCCAAGAACATTATTTACGCTTCATGTTTACAAGCGAAGGTTATGACTTTAGATCGTGAACAATGGTTGTTCTCTTTATTTCAAAGATATGTTCTATTGTCATACTCCATTGGTGAATGGGTTATATGTTCTTACTCTTGAAGAGTCATCGGTCTATAACATTAATACAAAGAGGCAACGATCGAATGATTTGAATCCCGTTTATTTGGCTTTGTCGCTTAGGTCACATAAATGAGAAACGCGTGGAGAAGCTCCATAGAGATGGTATTTTGCACTCATTTGATTTTGAATCATTTGAGACATGCGAATCTTGTTTACTTAGCAAGATGACAAAAGCACCTTTCATAGGTCAAGGTGAGCAGACAAGTGACTTATTGGCACTCGTACATTCGATGTATGTGGACCAATGAGCTCAACGACCGGGGTGGTTTCACTACTTCATAACTTTCTTGATGACTTTAGTAGATATGGATATATCTACGATGAAACATAAGTCCGAATCCTTTGAAAAGTTCAAAGAATTCCAAAATGAAGTGCGAGAATCATTTAGGCAAGACAATCAAGTTTCTACGATCGATCGTGGAGGCGAGTATTTGAGCCATGAGTTTGGTAATCATCGAAGGATTGTGGAATTGTTCCACAATTGACTCACTTGGAACACCTCAATGGAATGGGGTATCTGAGCGAGAAATCGCACCTTATTAGATATGGTGCGCTCCATGATGAGCCACGGTGATCTTCCGTTGTCTTTTGAAGTGCGCTCTTGAAATGACCGCTTTCACACTAAGCGAGTTCCATCAAAATCGATGAAAAGACACCATATGAGATGTGGACGGGACAACGTCCTAGCTTGTCTTTTCTTAAGATTTGGGGATGTGAGACTTATGTAAAACGTTTACAATCGATAAGCTCGGTCCTAAATCGATAAATGCTTCTTTATCGGGTATCCTAAGGAAACAAAGGATATTACTTCTATAATCAAGAAGAAGGCAAAGTGTTTGTCGCTTGGCATGGTGTCTTCTTAGAAAGAGTTTCTCTCAAGAAGGGATAGTGGGAGCATGGTGCAACTTGAAGAAATTCGAGAAACACACAAAGCGTTTCAGCTCCTCTGAAACCACAGCAGGATGAACAAGCATTGAAAAACTGTTGTGGACACACCGCACCACGTAGGTCGAGAGAGTCACGTCGTGTGCACGAGAGGTACATGTTCTTGACTACTCAACAACGGGATATATTGTTGTTGAACAACGATGAACCTAAGACCTATGAAGAAGCGATGGTGGGACGAGACTACGAGAAATGGCTTGAAGCCATGAGATCCGAAATTGAATCCATGCACGGTAATCAAGTTTGGAACTTGGTTGATCCACGATGGTGTTAAAACCATTGAGTGCAAATGGGTTTTCAAGAAAAGATAGACATAGATGGAAATGTTCACATCTATAAAGCGCGATTGGTGGCCAAAGGTTTCAAACAAATTCAAGGTGTTGATTATGATGAAACTTTTCGCCCGTCGCAATGCTAAAGTCTATTCGGATCATTCTAGCGATTGCTGCTTATTTCGACTATGAAATATGGCAAATGGATGTCAAAACGACTTTCCTTAATGGAAATCGAGTGAGGATGTGTACATGACACACCCACGTGTTTTGTCGATCCGCAATCGACTAGAAAGATATGCAAGCTGCAAAGATCCATTTATGGATTAAAGCGAGCATCTCGGAGTTGGAACATTCGTTTTGATGAAGTAATCAAAGGGTTTGGTTTCATCAAGAACGAAGAAGAGCCTTGTGTTTACAAAAGGCTAGTGGGGCGCACTCGTGTTTACGGTCTTATATGTGGATGACATATTATTGATCGGAAATGACATTCCTATGCTCGAATCTGTTAAGTCTTCATTGAAAAGTAGTTTCTCTATGAAAGACTTAGGAGAGCGACATATATTCTGAGCATCAAGATCTATAGAGATAGATCAAAAGGTGATTGGATTAAGCCAAGATACGTTACATTGACAAGGTGTTGAAAAGGTTCAACATGCGAGATTCAAGAAAGGCTTCCTACCTATGTCACATGGTATAAATCTTAGCAAGAATCGGTGTCCTAGTACACACGATGAGCGGGATAAAATGAATGCGATTCCATATGCTTGACTATTGGATCCATTATGTATGCCATGCTTTGTACACGTCCGGATGTCTCGTATGCTTTAAGTGCTACGGTAGATACCGGTCGAGATCGGTGAAAGTCACTGGATTACCGTAAAGAACATCTTGAAGTACTTGAGAAGAACTAAAGATGTGTTCCTCGTCTATGGGGGTGAGGAAGAGCTCGTTGTAAATGGTTACACCGATGCTAGCTTCCAAGCCGACAAAGATGATTTTAGATCGCAATCGGGATTTGTGTTACTGAATGGCGGTGCGGTGGTGGAAGAGTTCAAGCGAGAGCGAGTTCTTGATTCTACAACGAAGCCAGAGTACATAGCGGCTTCTAAAGCTGCTAAAGAGGTTGTTTGGATCAAGAAATTTGTTTCTGAGCTTGGTGTGATGGCTAGTGCCTCCAGCCCAATGGACCTCTCTTGTGACAACGATTGGAGCCATTCGCAAGCCAAGGAGCCTAGATCGCACCAGTCCAAGCACATTCTCTGCGATTTCATCTCATCCGCGAGATTGTGGAGAGAGCGATGTTAAGATATGCAAAGTACACGTTTGAACATTGCGATCCGTTGACAAAGCCGCTTCCCGGCCAAAGCATGAGGCTCACACTAGGGCAATGGGTATTAGATACCTACATGGTTGACTCTAGTGCAAGTGGGAGGCTGTTGGTGATATGCCCTAGAGGCAACATGGACATGTTGAATATATCACATACTATGTTTATGATACATTGCTTTGTTCCTTGAAATAGACATTATCATTATTGATCAATGAGTATGTGACTTATTCATGAGACTCTTAATGCCAAAATGTTGCTATTTCTAAATGATCCACGATTATATTTCATATGAGGAACAAATATGATTCAAAGATCGAGCATATGTATTGATTGATGATCATGTCTCATGGATCATGGTATGGAGATGCCAAATCAATAATATGGACATGTGTTAGTGAACATATGTTGGATAGACCCGCCATGAGACACTGCAGAGATTCCAAGTGTCATCAGTTGGTCTCAAGTAGTGTTTATGTGGAATCCTTAGACTTGAGATCATCATGGTTCCCAGCATGCGTAGTAGCTTACTTTGGGACTACTAAACACTACTCCGTAACTGGGTAGTCATAAAAGTAGTCTTTGGGTTTGCCATGAAACATGTAGTGGGATGTGAATGATCAAGATAGAATTTGCCCCCTTATGGGAGAGATATCTCGGGCCCCTCGATGTAATGGATTATGAAAGTGCATGGCCATGCCAAGGTGATTGAGGAGTCAATCACGAGTTTATAATCCATCACGGAATCGAGAGAGTGATTGAGCTATTAAGAGGATGACACGGTCTCGCCTTGAGCTTAATCTATATCGTGAGGCAAAGGGATTAGTACATGAGAACATTACGAGTTCGGTAGATATGATCTTCACGTATACTTTGGGGTTAATATGTCTTGCTAGAGGCCGCTATTAACAGGGTGACCGGAAAGGTGTTTCTGGGTCGCGACCAAGTATACGTGAACCTACAGGGTCGCACACTTAGCAGGTTGGAACACTAATTGAATGTGATTCGGATATGGGCTCAGTTCGATAGAGATCCGGATAGACTCCTATTGGGCCTCGGTCCACGAGGCCCAAGTGAGGAGGTCTATATATGGAGGCGGTGAGGGAACGCACGATAATCCCGAGCTAATCCGTAGCCGCCACCTCGAGCCAAACCCTAGCCGCTCGCGAGTCTTTGGTAGACTCGCGATCGGCGTTCCGGCCGGACGTGTGGATACCGGTGGAGGCGCTGCTCGTTGCGGCGTTGATCGGCATCAACAACCTCTGATTGGATCGCTCGTGGTGTGGTTGATCGCGTGGAGGAGACGATCGGTTCGGGACGATCGACTACTTCCACTACTACTTCGACGGCGTGGTTGGATCGGCTTCTCCAACTCTTCTTCATTGCTGCTGGCGTCTAGTGGTAACGATCCATGATCCCTCCTTAAGCATGATGTTCTTGTGTGCGGCGGTAGAAAATTTTGTTTTACGCTCTCGTAGCCTACTCGCGATCCATTACACATTATAACATTAAGCAAGAATTTCACATGTCTACTAGAATAATATCAACATATCAATGAATAAATATTTGCTATCATCTCCACAATTAAAATATCATGCAATCATGGCATCATGTATCAAATTAAGATAATAATGTAAATTGCAAGTAAGCGAATAACAAGTTAAGCGGTAGCAACCACCGCTACGTTCACTTGCCTCAATCCGATGAAGCGAAGTAAAAATCAAGAGCGCTCAGGGACAAGACCACCTGTCCAAAAGACAACTCTCAGCACAAAACCAAAGCATACAAACACGACTAAAAATAATTAAGATGTCGCTAGAACCCCGAACCCGCACAAACTCTTCACCGCTCAACAATTCAGTAAATTACCTTCTGCAGCAGCGCTGCTTCACAATTTCGTATCTTTAAAAATAGTGATCCAAATACAGGAAATGACACCTCTCTGGATGCATGACTTAAAAGCCTACAATTTTCAAGCAGAACACATATTTTTATTGCGATCACAGCTAGGGGTAATTTAATGCCCAAAAGCAGCAAGAACTCGTTACGGCAGATTGGACAGCAATGTTCAATCGCGTCCCAGTAACACTACAGGGGTCCAAAAATTATGAAATTTGTACAGCTACTAGATTACCAGATTATATACATTTTTTTCAATTACGGCCAAAAAAAATCATTTACTACCTCAAATCACTAAGTTACCGTCGGTCTGTTCCAATCTGCTCGCTTGGCGAACAGCGATATTCCCAACCCCGTATCTCCCAGATCCCATGGCCAAATATTACTAAAAAATTACAGGAGATGGATATGGAAGTCCTCTACAACTTTCCTTTTGGGAAAGTCCACAGGAAAATTCGTTTACTAGGTCAAATCCGCGAGGACAGACGCGCTGCGCAAATCAATCTAAGGCAGACAACAGCTAATATCTAATCGGGCAATTAATCTATTAACTACCATCAAAATCCGTGCTAAGAACCCTAATTGTTCATAAAAACAGAGGATTTGGAATGAGAAAATATTACCACGATGAAGAATTTCCTCACTTTTTTCCTCCTCTTCTTCTTTTTTCTTCTCCTCTCCTTCTCCTTCCTTCTTCTCCTTCCTTCTCCTTGCATCTCCTCCAATGGCAGCAGCACTTGGGGATCTCCTTGGGAGGGGCGGCCACCAAGGGGAAGAAGAGCGGGGTGGCGGCTGGATGGAGGGGAAAGGGAGAGGAGAAACCTAGGGTTTATATGGGGAGGGTGGTGCGGCAAGGGGTGGCGCCCCTTGGGCCTTGGCCTAAGGGTGGTTGGCCCACCTCCCGGTAGCCCACTTCTGAATTTTAAAATAATTTTAATATATTTTAATTTATTTTTCAATGTTCTACAATTTTTATTTTTTCCTTCCCGCGATTTGCCGAAAAATCGGCGAATCCGCGATTGTTTTTAAAACTTACGCCGTAACGACGTTCATGTTATTACAATAGAATATCCTCATTAAAATTTTTGCTAGTGTAGTCTTTTGTAGATACGTAAGAAGTCCTTCCTTTTGCTCCCCAATTGTCGTTTCATGCACAGCCTTATACTACTATACTAATTAAAGGTTAGTATTACAATTGCATGGTAATTTCTATCATTTAGATCTTTGATTTAACTTGTTCTCCCTTATAGTCTGTGACTCAATGGTGCTCGGTAACTCATTGTATTCCTCTACAATCTTGTTTCTCAATTTCTCTCCCTACATACATACTCACTGGATTATCATTACTGTTTGCAAGTAGCTCTGTAATTTTGATTATATTGGCTCGTCTGGAAGTCCTTTTACAAGTTAGCTCTAATGGTACTTAATGAAAAGAACTCAGCATACTCTGTGGAACGAAATAAATATACTCACGTTTTAACAGGTAAATAGTTTATCACAAATCACGAAGCAAGTGAAAAATGCCGTACTAATTCAAATTATTATTTTGGTAGTAAAAACATTTTCACGGAAAATATGATGACAGTCGACGCAATTTGCATGCGTACTACATTACAAATATTTGTTGTCTCAAAAGTGCTTTGATAGATAATAGCTTCTTTATTTCGCACTGAACCTATCATATTCATCTTTTTCTTAGGTAAATATAGGAAATATCAGGAAGAATAAAATGAACCATTAGGCTTGGCATTCGACTGGTAGATAAATGATCGCAATTCCCCTTTAAAATTTTCTTTTGTAACTAACAATAAAATTTCGGAGTACAGAATTTGTTTAGTAGTCGCCATCACACAGACACTTGGACAAATATTGTATTAGTCTACGTAGAAGAATAAAATAGATATAGCAAAGATATGGATCGAACAATTTGCAAGGAATGTATAAGGGACTAATTTTGCAGCTACTAGGATACCTGCAAGGTGGTCCTCTTTTTCTTCTTTTCAATGGTTTTTGGTTTTTGACTTTTCTCAGTAATCACTATTTATTATACTAATAAGCAATAGCTAAAAGCTATAAACCGCACCTCAAAAAAAAACAGGCTCATCATTCACCTGACAATAGTCTGATGGGCAATTGATATGCAGAACAATAGAATCCTGCCAACATGATAAGACAGAATTATTTCTCCATGGCTATTACAAAGCCAGGTTACAAGGGAATCAATTTAAGGTCCACTGTGATAGGACAACCACTAAAACCTCAAGTTCTTAAAGTGATATGCTGTCCTACTTCCAACCATCAGGAAAGAGAATTGTGAGAAGAACAGATAGCGATAGCAATATATTGCGATATGAATGCAAATTTTCCTTTATATATTGGAGGAAGATTCCACGTAAGCATATATGCACGTATCAAAGATTATGTGCAGAATTTGCCACAGACCAAGAATCCAAAACTCTACCGAACGTTTACAACTGTTATTAGTCAACTCATATGTTGAATCTAAGTACCAGTACATTCATGCTACATGGAACGATGAATTTGAAGTTATTCCAAAGAGCGAGAAATGTTTTTATAAAATGGAAGTACTGCTTGTCATGGTTGAAGGAAAATCCTTGAGTGCTTTGCCACAAAGCAAAATTGCACAAATCTTCAAAGCAAACAGAGTGTTGAGAGAAAATTGTAGCTTATGCATTCAAAAACCTGTCACAACTTCTTTTCTAAAGAAAAACTAACTAATTTACAAAAAAAAAATCATAACACAACGAATTTGCAAAGGAATAGATGGCACTGTAATAAATTTATACACTAAATATTTTGGACGAAATTATAGATCTGCCACTAGCTAGTAGATAAATAAATCTACACCGAGCAGGACCTTTGATGCTCTAGGGTAATGTAACTTCCTTTCTTCGACGTAGATGCTCTGCTCGTACAATAGTATCAGACTATCAGCCATTAGACAAAAGACATACATAGGATTTTTCCGAGATGAAGCGACGGAAGAGCATCGAATTGCCTGGAAACAAGAGAAAAAACAGAGCAAGCCAACGTGAATACCGCAACATTTTTGGTAGCCGGTAGGTGCCAAGGTGGCACACACACGTTGATTCATCGTGACAAGCATTCCTCCAGGCGAGGACGGAGGACGGCCCAAATTAAGCACGGCATCTATCCACTCGTCATCCCGTAACATCTATGAATATTTTCTTCTGATTGTTGAGTAGCAAAGGAGATATTTCGTTACACTGTTAAGAAATACTACTGCAGTTTTAAAGGGAAGGAAGAGTTAAGAGTCAATTTCGATTGCCTTGTGCTATACTGCATGTAACATCCTGAAAACTTAGAAGGATTATGTAATAGAAATGTTGTTGGTTGTTTTGTAACGCATCATGTTTGGTTGGATTCTAAAAATACTTTTCTAAAAATACTGAGGAGAAGCCCACCTGTTTACTTATATGGGAAATTCTAAAATTTAATTCGAATCTGAAAAGATGATCCAGGAGGAAAAGTTTTCAAAAGTAACATAAATAAGTTGGCAAAAGTGCCAAAGAAATATTTGTGCACAAAATAGTAAAATCACAGAGTTTATAAAAGAAAAGAGGAAAAATAAAAGAAAAGAAAATGATCGAGTTGGGGCCCAAAGATGGTAGCGTAATGGTCACCTCATTGGGAAAATAATTTTCTTAAACCCAAGAATACCTACAGAATTCACTGTAAATTTTCTAGAATTTTTGGTGGTAATTTCATATTTTCGGACTATATTAAGTCCTCCGCATTTCGGAAAAATCAAAATCAAAAATAAAACCCATGAACCCCGTAGACGTGCGTGGGCGGGCGGATCCGCCCACGTCGCCCGGATCCGCCTCCCCTCTCTCACGGTCGGCGCGTCCGGTCCGGATGGCGCCACGTTCCACCCGGCGCCATCTCGGCCACCCGCGCGATCGCCTCTCCCGCCCCTCTCTCTCGGCAGCGGGCCCCTTTGTCGGGCCGTTCCCTTTCTTCCTCCTCCTCCGCGCGCCCCGGACCCCTCGGCGTTCGGCGCCTGCCGGAAACCCCACCTGAGGGACGGCGTTATGGGGAAAAGACCCCGTCGCCCCGAACCCCGCGCCCTTCCGCGCCCGTGTTCGCCACCCATTGCCACGCGGCGGCCGCCTGTCATGGCGGGTTCACCGTGGCTGACCTTCCTCGGCCGGCTATAAGAGCCGTGTCGCGCCCAAGCAGTGGCGTGGCACCACGGCGTTTTCCGGCGCTCAATTGCCCTAAGATCCTCCTATCGCCGGCGACGACCTTCTTCCTCAACTCGGCGATTGCCCTCACATGCAATCGGCCGATCCTCCTTAATGGGAGCTCGATCCTTTGCTCCCACACCATCTCAGAACCATCGCCGAGCTGTTGCCGGCCTCCCAGAGCTCGCCGGCGGTAGTAGCTCGCCGCACCGAGAGCCCTCCGGGCCGCCGGCTGCTGCTCGTCGCCGACCCACCTCGGTGACTCCGGCCCTCCCGTCACCACCATCGGCGCGCGCGAGCCCGGCTCGCATTTCACGAAGCTCTCGAGCCTCGGTGAGCTTCCTCGCCGGCGGCGGCCACCGTCTTCCCGGCCTCGGGCGCCTCATCCACCCCGTCGTACCCCCTTAAGGGAAAAATCATCCCTTAAGGGTGAGATAAACGCAGCGGGGTTGGTCACCGCCGCTCACCCTCTTTCCCCGGCTCCCTCGGCGTTCGAGCCCCGCTCACGCGCGCTGAGGTTGAGCCATTCTTTTAAAACGCAGCCGGGCCCCTTTGTCGGGGCCGCATGGGAGCGGGCGTGAGCCTCGCCACCTGGGTCCCACGTGTCAGCACCGCGCGAGTGCGGTCTCTGCCAGTGGGCCCCACTCGTCAGATTTTGTTATTTTTAGGATTATTTCAAACCGAAAGTATTCAAATATGTATAACTTGTTCATTTTAGCTCCAAATTTTGTGAAATCAATTTCTAAATTCATCTAAAATCAAGGGCTACTTAATGAAACCAGAACCAACACTTTTGAAGCTTGTTTAAATTTTCATTTGAGTTAATTGAATGTTGTGATGTTTTTATCTAAATTTTCGCATTTGAAACGTAGCTTCGAGACTCAAGAGGAAGAAGCTGCAATGCTATAGAAACTAACGTTCAAAACCGGACCTCGACAACCAAGGCGAGTCAATGCTTTGATCATTTTGAGCCTATGTTTTCAATAAAGTAATTTGGTTCAAGTGTTATAAAATTGCATGCTTATATTCTATGTGGCAATACATGTTAATTTCAGCTTTTAGATATGCCCATGATTCTCTGATTTAGTATATGTCCTTTGCAACACTTTTGCTATGTGATCCTTGTCACCCTAGTAAAAGTAATATTGCTCGACTCTTTTGAAACTAAGTCTATAATTATAAATGCATGCTTAGAGTCGTTATAGATAAACAAGGGTATGAGAGTACCCTAGCATATCTTACAAACTAAAGATGAGTATTGGGCGGTCATTGTGATGATATTGGTTTATGTTAGTATAAGTGTATGTTTCATCCAAAAGAACCTCACATGCTTAATTATCTGGGCGGATGGTTGAGGGCGGAGTGTAGAATGGTGCCGTGATAGCACATTTGTGGTAAAGTGGTGCCGTGATAGCACAAGGATTGTGGTAGAACCGCCCGGATAACATAAGGACCGAATCTGGTGACAATCTCCCACGATATAACCAAGACAACCACATCTTGGCAAAGTGTAGGCGGGGCCAACTAAATTGCATGGACTTAGTATGAGTTGCGTCGGTGTGAACACGGGCGGGTGAGGATGGCCACATCCTCCGGCGTGATGGCGCAGAGGGGCTTACGGAAGGGTGGTCGTGCAGGAGGAAGTGGAAACCTTAGCGGTCGCAACTCTGCTAGGAAAATGCCTTTGTAAAAGCCTTGTGGTAGTCTCCTCAACCGCATGACTAAGGAATCATGTGGGGCAATGAGCGGATCTATCTCGTGTGGGTAAAGTGTACACACTCTGCGAGTCATGAACTATTCGAATAGCCGTGCCTACGGTTATGGGTGAACATGGAATCTTAACTAGATATAGCTCTTTCAAAATCATACAAAGGGCGGAGAAAGGCCTTTATGGGAAGGCGAGTAAGGCCCTCATTTGAGTTGTCTGGTGTCGTCCCAGTGGTAATGTAGCGATTATCTGTTGAAGGCATGGTATAATGAGCGAGATCATGTAATGGTGGATGGTCTCGATTCGATAAAGAAAATGTAGATGTCGATAAGTATCATGTTTAAACTTTCAAATGGCTAGGTCCTAGAGAATTTTAAGTATTATAGTTCAAAAGGCATATTTCATAAATAAAATAACTTGAGTCATTCCTTGTTAAAAGCCTTGCATACTATCTCCTGCATTTGGTGTGTTGACTCGCTAAGCACGGTGGTTAGTGTGCTCACTCTCGCAATACCAAAAACCCAGATTCCGGAGCTCAAGACCCTTATGCCTATGAGGAAGCACTGCTGCAGATGGAGAAGACCGCAGGGGAATTAGGGCGCTTATTGCGCTTAGAACCTTAGGCATTTAGACTAAGGTGTGGTTTCATCGAGATATTCTAGAGCCCTAGAATGTTTGTATGACCACTTTTGCCCTCAGTCTCTGCTTGTGGTTTAAAGGCCTATTTTGTATCTCTTCCGCTGCTAGACTTTTTGAATTGTAAATGTTTGGCCTGCTTGGCCCTATTGTACCTCTGCGCCTTTGTGAAGGCCTAACTACACTATTGCAATGTAATATTATTATGGCTTGTTGTAATTTCCGCGTGTATGAAATGATTCGGCAATGTGTACGTGTGCATTATCTCTTGATCCGTGGAATAATGCGGTAAGGCCTGAGGTCTGGATTGCAAAATCCGGGTCAAACAGAGCTGATATCGAGCATCTGATTGTAGGGTAAAACCTTAGTTGGCCGTTAGTATTTAGGTGTTGTATATTTAAAATGTATAAAGGAAGTTCTTAAAAATATAGCGTAATATTTCCTTCCGCATCCTTCCTAGTTCTACTCTGATCTACTTTTCAGTTGTTATTTTGAAAAATTACTAACGACACTATTTAATTACGGATGGCGGGAGTTGCGGGGCGTTGGACACTGGGACTTCTTTGCTCACGAGTGCGTGAGGGAGAGTTTGCGGATATCCTTATAAACTACTCCACTACTTGGGCTACGAGGCGCACCCATCTACCGCGGTCGGAGGACCGAGGATAGGAGGAGACGAGTCTGGTTGGTGGAGATCTTCATCTACCCCCGGCGCGAGGGAGACCAGTCTCACTTGTTCCAGACTACCCACCGGAGGCTGGTGGCAGCAGCACTACAGGGCCGCCGCTCGTGCAGGCTGCGCCCGACTTTGCGACATCCACGCGACGCTGGTGTTAGAGTCACCATTCACCTACCACCCTCTGCGGACGGAGCACGCCAGGTTCGACGGGACCCGGGTGGCGAGTTGGAGGATGACCGAGGCTTACCTACCGGTGGACCTCACTCGGGTCATGGGTACAGCCCATGTGGTGGCCGGAGGAGATCACCGCGCCGGGGCGCCTCCTCGCCGCCCACATCGAGGTGGACTCCCTGCGAGCAGCTCGCCCGATGTGGCGGGCCTGGCGAGAGCCAAGGCGGCGCCCGCACCCGCACTCGGCGGCGCCTACCGACTCGGTTCCCAGCACCTCCACGGTTCCGGGGACTCCGCACGAGCTCACGGCCGCAGGCGTGCGAACCCCTGGCCTCGATCCGCTCTGCAGTGGAGAGACTCGGCGCAGCGTTCACGCTCTCACTCCGACACCGACCCGTGCGAGTTTAGCGGTAGCGAGTCCCGTTCACGGTGTCGGACTACACCCCTCGGTCCGATGTCGGTGACATGGAGGAGTAGGCAGTGCGTGGGTCAGTTAGTGCAGTGCTTGCTAGAGTTGGCTAGTAATAGCAAGCATAGGCCCCACCCCACTAGTAGCGACTTATGCGGTACCTTAGTATCGTTAAGTATGTGTATGTTTGTAAAGTCCAGCGTGGCTTGTGAAGCCATAAAAAGCTGGCTATGTGATGTACTGTCTGTGCTTAATGAAAACGGCCTTGTGTTTATTCTTGTTGTTTGCTATTTGCATTGGTTCTCTATTGTCTTTGATCGTGGGTTATTAACTTTTATAGGGAGGTTAGAACAAGGGTCTAAAAGAATGTTAAATTATCTACGATGGCTAGCCATAGAGTTACCCGCGCATGCGCGAGCCAACCAGAACATGCGGTAGAAGTGGAAGCCAGTCAAGAAGCGCAGCAAGCAGGAAGGGGAAGAGGCCCAGGTCAAGGGGTAAACCTCCCACCCCCACCAGCTAACCCATCCATGGCGCAAGTTATGGCCCAGCAAACGCAAATACTTCAGGCTATCTTCGCAGGCCAGCAGACCCACGCCAATGTTCACGCCTCCGACCTGGGAGATTTCATCAGGACCCGGCCCCTCACCTTCGCCGGGCGATGAGCCTAGAGCGGAAGATTGGTGAGGATCTGAAAAGGAAGCTCGATTGGCCAAATGCGGAGGATGACCAAGTGCTCTTCGCAACCCATCAACTACAAGGGCCAGCTGCTGGTGGGAGAATTATTTGGCCACCAAGGGATATGAGTATACTCCCACCGAGCTAGCACAAGAACTATAACGTGGGCAGAATTCAAGGTGGCCTTTAAAGCCAATTTCGTCCCAGCTGGGGTAATGAGAATAAAGAAGAATGAATTCAGGACCTTGAAGCAGGGCGGCCTGTCGGTCAATGATTATCTTACCAAGTTTAATCAACTGGCCCGCTACGCCCCCAGGGATGTAGCGGATGAAGAGGAGAAAATCGACCGGTTCTTCGAAGGGATGAATGAAGAACTCCGTGTGCAGCTCATCACACAGGACTTCTCCAGCTTTCATCAGCTGGTGAATAAGGCATTGGTCCTGGAAAATGAGAAGAAGAACCTGGAAGCTAGTCGCAAACGGAAGCAGGTGGTTCAGCGCCCGCAAGGAAGGTTCATCGAGATTCTTCAACAATTCTCCTTCTCGGGGCAGCCCGTCTCGAGCCCAAACCCAGCACCTCGTCCGGGTGGTAGCACGTTCCAGACTCCTCGCCCCACGGGCCAGGCTGCAGGAACAAACCCTACGACCCCCTTCAATTGCTTCAACTGTGGAGAAGGGGCACTCGCGCCTCGCTGCCCTCGGTGAGACCACTCAGTGAAATTCAACTTGGGCACCACCCCTCCAGGTCAAGCTTGACACCAGAGGAAATCAGGCTCCTCAATCCAACCGGGCTGCATCGACTCCAAATCGGGGAAGGGTTAATCATGTCACCGCTGAAGAAGCTAAGGAGGTCTTTGAGTCCTATTGGAGTGCGTTTTACAAGACCATACCAAAGACGTGTCCTTTTTATTCAGGGCATCGCATTCATTTATAGCAAAGGGTATGTGGATAAACTTAAGCTGCTGTCCACTGTTGAAGAAAGCATTAATGCTTAGTTCACCGCGAGAGTGATTAAGGCCACCTTAGTGTGTCCGGGTAGAAATTGTCATGGAAAGATTTATATTCCTAGCAGATTTAGTTGTGCTAACCTCCCAGACCCTGGATATTATACTAGGTATGGATTGGTTAGCTAAACATCAAGGAATATTAGATTGTGCCTTGAGGCAAGTTAAGTTGACCAAGGGCCGAGGATTGACCATTGTGGTGAAGGTGGACCGACCATATAGATGGGGTCGAGAAATATATTATTGCGAAGATGTACCGCTAGAAGGAATGATGGTAGTACAAGACTATCTTGAAGTCTTCCACGATGAGCTACGGCATGCCACCGACGAGAGATCTCGAGTTTGTTATCAATTTGAGCTTTGCTGCCCCTACCTCAAGAGACCATCTGGGATGACCGTAGATGAGCTAGAAGAATTGAAGAAGCAACTCCATGAACTACAGGACAAAGGTTTCATTAGACCGAGTTCCTCACCTTGGGGATCCCCGGTTATTTTTGTAAAGAAGAAGGACGGCACCGCCAGGATGTGCGTGATTATCGGACTTTAAATGAAGTAACCATCAAGAATAAGTATCCACTACCAAGATTGATGACTGTTTGATCGACTTGGGGAGCCACATTGTTCTCCAAGATTGATTTAAGATCTGGTTATCACCAAGCGAAGATTAGGCCTAAGACATCCGAAGACGCCTTTACCACTAGGTATGGACTGTGCGAGTTCTGATTATGTCCTTTGGGTGACCAATGCCCTCGCTATTTCATGAATCTCATGAACAAGGTCTTCATGGATTACATGGATAAGTTTGTGGTGGTATTTATTGATGATATTCTCATCTACTCCAAAACCATGAGACGAGCATCTTGAGCATCTACGCTTAGTCTTGGAAAGATCAAGGAACATCAACTCTATGCCAAGTTCAGCAAATGTGAGTTACGGTTGCGGACATCGACTTCTGGGGCATATTGTGTCCGAAAAAGGAGTGTCATGACCCCGCCAAAATTGCTGCGATAACGGAATGGCGACAACCTACCTCGATCAACGAGGTGAGGAGCTTTCTTGGGTTAGCGAGGATACTACAGGCGGTTCATTGAAGGGTTCTCCGAGTTGCCGACCAATGACCCAATTACTCAAAAGGAGCAAGCATTTGGATGGACCAAGGCATGTGAAGAGTTTTCAAGAATTAAAGAAGGGTTGACTACCACCCGGTGCTAGTTACTTGGATGTGCGGCGAGACTTTGAAGTATCTTGCGATCGTCTCATCAAGGGCTTGGGGTGTGCTTATGCAAGAAGGCAAGGTTGTGGCATATGCATCCGGACAACCGCCCTCACGAAGCCAACTACCCAACCCATGACACAGGTTAGCTTAGTGGTTCATGCCACGAAGATCCGAGGCACTATCTTATTGGCAACCACTGTGATATCTACACAGATCACAAGAGCCTCAAGTATTTCTTCACCCAGTCGCATCTGAATTTGAGGCAAAGAAGGTGGCTGGAGTTGATTAAGGATTATGACATGAGCGTCCACTACCACCCTGGAAAAGCTAACGTAGTGGCAGACGCTCTGAGTAGGAAAGCCTACTGTAATCACCTTATGGGTCGGGAGCACCAACCTGAATTATATAAAGAGCTAACCGCCCTGAACCTAGGGATTGTAGAAGAAGGAGCCCTGACCGCCTTTGAAGAACAAACAAGTATCGAAGAAATGATAGAAGCTGCACAAAAAGGAGACCCAGCTGTTATGAAATGGAAGAAATCAATGGGAGAAGGAAAAGCCCCTAAAATGAATCTGGATCATCAAGGAATTCTAAAGTACGGAAATCGTACTTTCATACCCCCTCAAAAGGACCTTAGGGACCTAATGCTTCGGGAAGCACACAGCTCTGCATATTCCCTTCATCCTGGTAGTACCAAGATGTACCAAGACATGAAGCAATACTACTGGTGGCCGGGCATGAAGAGAGACATTGCTGAGCACATCGCTTCTTGTGATGTCATCCAAAGAGTAAGCGGAGCATCAAAGGCGGCGGGGCTCGCTTGACCTCTGCAAATACCCCAATGGAAATGGGAAGAAGTTGGCATGGATTTCATCACCGGGTTCCCGCCAACGAAGTCAGGATGTGATTCAGTCTGGGTCATCGTTGATAGACTGACCAAAGTTGCCCACTTCATTCCCGTCAAGACCACGTACAAGGGAGATAAGTTAGCTGAGCTGTACATGTCCCGCATTGTGTGCCTGCATGGCATACCCAAGCGAATTGTTTCAGATCGAGGTTCCCAGTTTACCTCGCATTTTTGGGCAAGCCTGCATGAAGCTCTGGGTACCCATTTAGATTTCAGCACTGCTTACCATCCTCAGACCGATGGGCAAACGGAGAGAGTAAATCAAATATTAGAAGATATGCTCCGGGCATGTGCTCTAGACTTCTCGAAGGAATGGGATAAATGTCTGCCCTATGCCGAGTTTGCCTACAACAACAGTTACCAGTCCAGCTTGAAGATGTCACCCTTTGAAGCCCTATATGGCAGAAAGTGTCGGACCCCACTCCATTGGTCCGAAGTGGGAGAAAACTACGTGTTTGGCCCCGAAACTCTAAGGCAAGCAGAAGAAAAAGTTCGGCTGATTAGGGACCGGTTGTTGGCAGCCCAATCCAGGCAGAAGAGCTACGCGGATAAAAGGAGAAGGCCCCTAAGTTTTGAAGTTGGAAATCATGTGTACTTGAAGGTGTCACCCTTGCGGGGAGTCAAGAGGTTTAAGGTCAAAGGCAAGCTCACCCCGCGCTATGTTGGGCCTTTCCCTATTTTAGCCAAGAAAGGAGAGGTTGCATACCGACTAGCCTTACCCCAAGCATGTCTGAGGTTCACGATGTCTTCCATGTATCCCAGCTGAAGAAGTGCTTGCGAGTGCCAGAAGACCAAGCCCCACTTGAAGCAATCGAGCTCGAGGAGGACTTAACTTACAAAGAACGACCCATCAGAATTTTGGACCCGTGGAAAAGAGGACCGGGGCGCAATCCATTCGCTTGTGCGAGTTCGATGGAGTCACCATTCAAAGAAAGAGGCTACTTGGGAGCGTGAAGATCACCGCAAAAGATTACCTGCTTTGTTCTCTAGCTAAACCAAATCTCGGGTTCGAGATTCTTTTTAGGGGTAGGTTTGTAACATCCCGAAAACTTAGAAGGATTATGTAATAGAAATGTTGTTGGTTGTTTTGTAGCATCATGTTTGGTTGGATTCTAAAATACTTTTCTAAAAATCTTGAGGAGAAGCCCACTGTTTACTTATATGGGAAATTCTAAAATTTAATTCGAATCGAAAAGATGATCCGGGAGGAAAAGTTTTCAAAAGTAACATAAATAAGTTGGCAAAGTGCCAAAGAAATATTTGTGCACAAAATAGTAAAATCACGAGTTTATAAAAGAAAAGAGGAGAAAATAAAAGAAAAAAAAGGATCGAGTTGGGGCCCAAAGATGGTAACTGTAATGGTCACCTCATTGGGAAAATAATTTTCTTAAACCCAAGAATACCTCAGGAATTCTGTAAATTTTCTAGAATTTTTGGTGGTAATTTCATATTTTCCGGACTATATTAAGTCCTCCGCATTTCTAGAAAATAAAAATAAAAATAAAAACCCATGAACCCCAAATGAAGCGCGTGGACGGGCCGGATCCGCCCACGTCGCCCGGATCCGCCTCCCCTCTCTCGGTCGGCGCGTCCGGTCCGGATGGCGCCACGTTCCACCAGGCGCCATCTCGGCCACCCGCGCGATCGCCTCTCCCGCCCCTCTCTCGGCAGCGGGCCCCGCTGTCGAGGCCCGTTTTCCCTTTCTTCCTCCTCCTCCGCGCCTCCGGACCCCTCGGCCGTGCGGCGCCTGCGCGGAAACCCCAGGGGGGCAGCGTTATGGGGAAAAAGACCCCACGTCGCCCCGAACCCCGCCCCTTCCGCCGCCCGTGTTCGCGCGCCCATTGCCGCCGCAGCCGCCTCGCCTGTCATGGCGGGTTCACCGTGGCCAGCCTTCCTCGGCCGACTATAAGAGCCGTGTCGCGCCCAAGCAGTCGCCGTGGCACCCTCGGCGTTTTCCGGCTCAATTGCCCTAAGATCCCTCCTATCGCCGTGACCCCTTCTTCTCAACTCAGGCCCGCCCCTCACCGCAGTCGGCCGATCCTCACTGTGGGAGCTCGATCCTTTGCTCCCACACCATCTCAGAACCATCGCCGTGTTGCCGGCCTCCCAGAGCTCGCCGCGGCCGTAGCTCGCCCGACACAGAGAGCCCTCCCGGGCCGGCTTCTTTGCTCGTGCCGACCCACCTCCGGTGACTCCGGCCCTCCCGTCACCACCACCAAGCATCGCCATGAGCCCAGCTCGCATTTCACGAAGCTCCAGAGCCTCGGTGAGCTTCCCTCGCCGGCGGCGACCACCGTCTTCCAGGCCTCGGGCGCCTCATCCACCCTCGTACCCCTTAAGGGAAAAATCATCCCTTAAGGGGTGAGATAAAGCAGCGGGTTGGTCACCGCCGCTCACCCTCTTTCCCCAGCTCCCTCAGCGCGTTCGAGCCCCGCTCACGCAGCGCCGAGGTTGAGCCATTTCTTTAAAACGTCGGCGACGGTGGGCCCCACTGCCGGCCGCTGCGCTTCAGCCGTGCGCCTCCCGGGCCCCTTTGTCGGGGCGCTGGAGCGGCGTGAGCCTCACTGGGTCCCACGTGTCGGCCCGCGGTGCGGTCTCTGCCATGGGCCCCACTCGTCGATTTTGTTATTTTTAGGATTATTTCAAACCGAAAGTATTCAAATATGTATAACTTGTTCATTTTAGCTCCAAATTTTGTGAAATCAATTTCTAAATTCATCTAAAATCAAGGGCTACTTAATGAAACCAGAACCAACACTTTTGAAGCTTGTTTAAATTTTCATTTGAGTTAATTGAATGTTGTGATGTTTTTATCTAAATTTTCGCGCATTTGAAGCGTAGCTTTGAGACTCAAGAGGAAGAAGTGCAATGCTATAGAAACTAACGTTCAAAACCCGGACCTCAGCAACCAAGGCGAGTCAATGCTTTGATCATTTTGAGCCTATGTTTTCAATAAAGTAATTTGGTTCAAGTGTTATAAAATTGCATGCTTATATTCTATGTGGCAATACATGTTAATTTCAGCTTTTAGATATGCCCATGATTCTCCGATTTAGTATATGTCCTTTGCAACACTTTTGCTATGTGATCCTTGTCACCCTAGTAAAGTAATATTACTACGACTCTTTTGAAACTAAGTCTATAATTATAAATGCATGCTTAGAGTCGTTATAGATAAACAAGGGTATGAGAGTACCTAGCATATCTTGCAAACTAAAGACAGAAGTATTGGGCAGTCATTGTGATGATGGCTGGTTTATGTTAGTATAAGTGTATGTTTCATCCAAAAGAACCTCACATGCTTAATTATCTGGGCGGATGGTTGAGGGCGGGAGTGTAGAATGGTGCCGTGATAGCACAGATTTGTGGTAAAGTGGTGCCGTGATAGCACAAGGGATTGTGGTAGAACCGCCCAGATAACACTTAAGGACTGAATCTGGTGACAATCTCCCACGATATAACCAAGACAACCACATCTTTGGCAAAGTGTGGCGGGGCCAACTAAATTGCATGGACTTAGTATGAGTTGCGTCGGTGTGAACACGGGCGGGTGAGGATGGCCACATCCTCCGGCGTGATGGCGCAGAGGGGCTTCGGAAGGGTGGTAATACCGGAGGAAGTGGAAACCTTAGCGGTCGCAACTCTGCTAGGAAAATGCACTGTAAAAGCCTTGTGGTAGTCTCCTCAACCGCATGACTAAGGAATCATGTGGGGCAATGAGCGAGATCTATCTCGTGTGGGTAAAGTGTACACACTCTGCAGAGTCATGAACTATTCGAATAGCCGTGCCCACGGTTATGGGCAGACATGGGATCTTAACTAGATATAGCTCTATTTCAAAATCTGTACAAAAGGGCAGAGAAAGGCCTTTATGGGAAGGCAGAGTAAGGCCCTCATTTGAGTTGTCCTGGGTGTCGTCCCAGTGGTAATGTAAGCGATTATATGTTGAAGGCATGGTATAATGAGCGAGATCATGTAATGGTGGATGGTCTCGATTCGATAAAGAAAATGTAGATGTCGATAAGTATCATGTTTAAACATTCAAATGGCTAGGTCCTAGAAATTTTAAGTATTATAGTTCAAAAGGCATATTTCATAAATAAAATAACTTGAGCCATTCCTTGTTGAAAGCCTTGCATACTATCTACTGCATTTGGTGTGTTGACTCGCTGAGCACGGTGGTTAGTGTGCTCACTCTCGCAATACCAAAAACCCAGATTCCGGAGCTCAAGACCCTTATGCCTATGAGGAAGCACCTGCTGCAGATAGAAGACCGCAGGAATTAGGGCGCTTATTGCGCTTAGAACCTTAGGCATTTAGACTAAGGTGTGGTTTCATCCAGATATTCTAGAGCCCTAGAATGTTTGTATGACCACTTTTGCCCTCAGTCTCTGCTTGTGGTTTAAAGGCCTATTTTGTATCTCTTCCGCTGGTAGACTTTTTGAATTGTAAATGTTTGGCCTGCTTGGCCCTATTGTACCTCTGCGCCTTTGTGAAGGCCTAACTACACTATTGCAATGTAATATTATTATGGCTTGTTGTAATTTCCGCGTGTATGAAATGATTCGGCAATGTGTCTGTGTGCATTATCTACTGATCCAGGGAATAATGCGGTAAGGCACAGCAGTGTCTGGATTGCAAAATCCGGGTCCGACACTGCACCAAGAAATATAGTTAGTTACAGGAATTCTTACTAGTTCTAATAAGATTTTGTTGTTATGGCTATGAAAAATATTCTTTCAACCAACATTTGTACCCTAAAAGTAGAAAAATAGGTGCTTTTAAAAGGCCATCGCAATGCCAAGTGGAGCATAAAGGCATCTGCAATGTAGGTGCTTAGTAAAAAACTGCATTTTCTTTCTAATACAAGTGTTTAGAAAAGATGCTTAATAAAAGAAAACTGTCTTTTCTTGTCACATAGGACAAACAAAGTGCTAATCTGGCTCCTAAAATGTGCAAATGCATGCAACTGCATTTAATAATTAATAGATAGCACGACAATATCTAAGCGCTTGCATCCGAGGAGGGCTTATAACATGTGCGCGTAAGTGCACGTTGCGTTGCACTGCCCCGACAGATGTATTTGGACCAATTCTGAGTTTCTGGCCATGCGGCATGCACAAATTCTTTGCGACAGTGGCATAGTACAGCTTACTTTGTGGAAGCTTACAAGCACTACTACTTAAATTTCATGAGACACCATACCGTAAAACAGTACATAATGTTACACGTTGATTCCTCCGTGATGGAACCATAAAAGAGCATCCATGGCCAAGATTGCAACAAAGAAAGAAAGAGGACAAAAAAACAGAACATTTTTTATTATTTAACTATTCTTAAATTTATTTATATTACTAACCTCCGCCAAATTTGTTTTCAATTTTACTTTTTTGACCACACCACTATCCATGGCATGGCAAACAACACTGCCATGTCACGAGATAAGTAGAGCGCTGAGCAAAAAAATGGCCTATTTGGCCACACCACTGGCGGTAGCATGGCAAAACAATACTACCATTAGGAGCGTAGACACCGGGGGAGCTTAGTGAGGCTTGAGCCTATCTCCTCCGGTGACAATTTTATATATCGTAAAAATAGAGAGAAAAAGATAGGGATTAATAAATTCAAAGAGAAGCTAGCTCTCCTTGAGGAAATGTTAACAACAAGTATAAAATTAAAGAAGACGAGGAGGGGGAGAAGAAGTGAAAATCATAAAATTAAAGAAGAGCTAATCAATCAATCAAAGAAAGAAAGAAAGTGAAATAATATATGTAAATCATAAAATTAAATAAGAAAAAGAAGAAGAGGAGGAGTAGTGAAAATCATAAAATTAAAGAAGAGATAATCAATCAAAGAAAAAGAAAGTGATATATATATATATATATATATATATATATATATATATATATATATATATATATATATATATATATATATATATATATATATATATATATATATATATATATATATATATATATATATATATATATATATAGGAAAATTACATGAGGCACCAGGTGCCTAGGCACCCACATCAAGAATCGTCCGATACACGTGTATGATTGATAATTTTTTTGAGTTTGGGTATGAAAATGTTTTATACCCTTGATATATTTATGGTAATTAAGTTTTGAACTACTTTTGAGTTCAATGCGACTACAGTGAGTATATACCATAAAAATAGCTCAAACTAATTAAACTGAAGTTGAATTTAATTTTTTCGGAGTTCGACATCTCAAATATACTTTTTATGGGTATATGAAGATACCCACATCAAACATTGCGAATCTCAAAGCAAATCAACGGTATTGATATGGGTGCCTAGGCACTGGTGCATGAAACACTCGTCCTATATATATATATATATATATATATATATATATATATATATATATATATATATTAACCTTCTTGAGTCCGGAGATGACGGTGGAGAGCTCGATGAACCGCTGGTTGATCTTCTCCCTCCACCGATGGTATGATCCTACACATGCCCCAAAGGCACCACCGCCGCCGAGTCCCCCGCCGTGAAAATGATAAGAACAATGGATAGAATATGGAAAAAGATGCCGCCTTTTGTTTATATTGTCTCGTGATTTAAATTAGTTTAATTCTGGTATGTTTCATATGATCTAAATTTTCATTGTCATTCATAATTTTCTATTATATCACTAATTTTGATATGTTTTATACATATGTGACTTATCATTACTCCGTACTCATGGCGCTTTCTATTATCGAGGTACCTACTTTCCATTTGTCTATTTTTCATTGTTTGTCTTCATCCAATTTATAATTTCTATATGAATTTGAAATTTTATAAGAGTAAAAGACTAATTTTGTGTCAACTTAGTTTAGATCGATAAATAGTTCAACCCACCCTCAATTTTATCCCTGGCTTCGCCCCTGACTACCATACCACCATTAGTGGCGTGGCTAGCTTTGGCACATCAGGATTGATGGCGTGACAGTTTGTGAAATATCCAAAAGGGTTAGAATTAGGCATAGAGTTGGCAAGAGTTATTAATAAAAAATTTCAAAAAAGTTGTTTCACAAAAAAGTTCGAAAAACACAGGGTTACCTATTCATAAGTTGTTTGATTTTTTCTTATTCATAAGTCACCTTTTCTAGCCATTGGACAAAAATAAAGTTATCTCATCCTCTGCCTTCCAATTTTTTTAAAAATAATCAATTTTTATTTAGTATTACAAAATTATACCTATGAATTTTTTTTTGTAGTTTTGCCGCACGGTTGGGCGACTTAGGCTAGTTGTCCAACCGTTCGGTGACACATATCCAAGTCACCGAACGGTTGGCGACTAGTTCATGTCGCCCAACAGTTGGGCGACATGGACCCTAGTCGCCGAACTTTTGGGTGACTTTTCACCTACTCATCCAACCGTTGGGTGATTTTAAATAATAATATAATTATTATATTAATCCGATGAAAATAATTGCGGGGAGTAAATGGCAATTATTGTAGGTAAAATATTTAAGAAATCTTGTTTCTAGTTGTTTTTTTAAATAGAAGGGCAGACAATGTCGTTTGGTGCAATTGTGATTTTCGTAGATTGCGAATGGTGAGAAACATGTTATACTTGCAAACATTTTGCGATTGTCGTACGTTATTGTAGTACGAGAAATTTCATAAGAATTTTGTAAAGGCGATTGAGATAGCAACAATTCATAAGTAGGAAGGTAAGTGATATTATGATACAATGGATAATTCGTACATGGAGGAAGGCAAAGAAAAATATATACACAACCAAAAAAAGATCCACTACTCACCACTAGCTACACCACCCGCAACACCTCCTCCGTCGTCGCCACGTCCCACCCCTAGTCGGTAGTCGCTCATACGGCCCTATTTGAGCTTTCTCAATGCGGGGTGTCGGGGTTTGGGCCCTGATGGGGTGAAGCGGTCAGGAGGCATGCTAAATCGTGCTCCCTATGGCTCAAGTGTCAATTGCACCTATGGCTGCATCGAACTGGGGCATTGCTGAGTTGCGACCCAAAAAGGACTTCCACCTGGTCCTCCGTGAGGAAGTTACTCACATTCCCCGAGAGATCTTCGTCGGGGGATAGGTGAACTCCTGACCATTGTGTTGTTCCTGCAGGACAGGAATTGTTTATTCGTGCAATATATAGAGGCGAAAACACCTTAAGAGACGAAACATACCTTTCAAGTGGGTCATGTCCTGCTGCCAACTGTCGTACCTGCCTTGGCCAAACAACGTGTGCTGCCCTGCCGATGCCAGGTAGGGGTCCACGGATGACGCCGCCGCCAGTGTGTACGAATATGCCTACTTGACCCTCCAACCTGGCCCAGCGGTGGTGGTGTCGGTGGCCGAGGGTAGGCATGTGGCCACGCTGACCCTCCGGCCTGGTTAGCCACCGGCGAGGCTCGTGCACGTGGCCCTCCAGAGACTCCTACCTAAGCTGTAGGACGTGGCGGCCTCGGCGTACGCGTCAATGAGGCCACCTCCTTGAGCGTCCTACATGACAAGAGGTTAAGGGCACACTTTGCCCTCTCGTAGACCCGATGGACAATGCCCACCAGCTCGTCGTGCGTTACCTCCAAACCATGGGAGATCCCATCCACGATCGACCTATTGTCCATCACAATCTCAACGGTGATGTCCATCTTCAAAAAGTACATGAAAGCGTCAAAGTAGTAATTGTGGTAACCGTACTCAGACACTTTGAACCATGAGAGTATGTACCGCGAGGGCGAAGTTTTGTGCAAAATGCATGGTGTACGCGTCTATCGGTGTTGGTACATGAGCAGGGGGAGGGTCGACGACACACACCAGGCTGGTGCATGTCTGTAGAGCGTACTAGCGTAGGTACTCCATGTATGTGCTAGGTCATATGCGGTGGCCTCCTGCACGAAGTCCTAGAGTGCCTCTACCTATTCCTCCACCCACGTTGCCATCTTCACATCCCAGCTCGTCCTGCTGCCACCCCTTCTATTGTGCTTGTAAAATATACAACTGCAATTAGAAGGCATCGTAACAGAACTGTGAAAAAATTTAGGGACATGTGTTGTGTGTAACTCACGCATGGACCGAGTCAGGTCGAACTGGTACATCATCCTATGAACTGTGTAGTCCTCATCAAACATGCCGAAGATGATCTTCTTCTACATGAACTAGTACACCCGGTCGCGCAAGCATAGCGACGAGAGCCCGGAGGGGGTGCGGTCCGCCATCTCCTGAGCAGAGTACTGCACCCAATGCACGTCATCAGAGGTGAGGCGGTCGAGGTGCTCGACGAAGTGGGCGTACACATGTGTGACCTATAGGTGTGCAAACTGTGCCTACGAGCCAGAATAGTGGTTACAGAGGATGACCTGTAATGTATATATAGTAAAGACTTAGAAGAGCATGTACCCATCTATGGCACTAAAGGGACTATGTGGTAGGTCAGTCCACAACACCCCCATGGTACATATCCACGCGGTATGGACCGCTGTCGAGCAGCATCGGCCGTCCGAGGGGGAAGCGCTTGAAACAACCATAGCTGCAGCAGAAGGGGGCAGCCTGTGAGGACAGGGGTCATCCTCATCCCGTGGCAAGCGTCACACATGCCACGGTAGGTCGAGGCAAGTACGACTGATCCCTAGCTGACATGCACCTGGTCCCCATCGGCGATGGCCCTCGCGTACTGCACGAGGTGGGCATCGACGGAGTCACCATGGCTACTGGTAAACAGTACCCAGCCGAGCAGCCACAACAAGTATGCCTCCAGCTGCTGTGACACCTGGTACTCGTTTGCATCTAGGTCTATCTCCTCGACTTGTGCACAAACAAAAAATTAGTAAGCCCATCATATGACAAGGATAGTGCATCACTAAATAGAAAAATTGATAGCATATGTACCAAAACTGCGAAAGCCACCGCGTGGGCGGCCCATGCTTCTATCGCACCGGGAAGGCCTAGTACGCTACCCTGGCCTCGGCTGGAAGAACCCCGTCAAACCTATGTAGCAGGTCATCGTGCTAGTTGCTAGGCACATCCTCTGGGGAAGCAGCCTCTCCCGCGATAGGTAGAACGAGCAGCATCGCGATATCTTATAGAGTTGGGGCCATCTCCCCGAATAGGAGGTGGAACATGTGCGTCTCGGCCACACCAGACAACAACAGAGTCACAAGAATCTGTAACATCCCGAAAAATTTAAATTTGAAAATTCGAAGGTCTTGAATTATTTTGCAATATATTTTATTGGAATTTGGATTTTGATGGTGTTTCTTTGAATTTTGGTTGAGGTTCCAATAATTGGAAAAGCTATGAAAAATAAAAAAAACATTAAAAATCCATAAAGAAAATAGGAAAGTAAAAGAAACCCACAATTTTGAATTCAAATATGAAAAGATGATCCATTAAAAGAGGAGTACAATTTGAACCCAAAAATTTAGAAATTCTATTTTAGGGTTGCAATAATAAATAGATAAGTAAAAAATAAAAATAAAATATAGAGAAATAATAAAAATGAATAAATATATGCAAATAAAATCTTCATACAAAATAGGCTTGGAAATATATATACATCTATAAAGAAAAAAAGAAAGAAAGAAATCAGTCGGTCAAACCTACCCACCCACTTCAATGGCCCAACCCCCATTCTCGCTCGCCTTGCACTTCCCCTCCTTCCTCTTCCTCCTCCCGACGCCCTCTCTCTCGCTCCCTTCCCGGCCGTGCTCACCGCCCGCCCATGACCCTGTGCCGCCTTCCCCCTTCCTTCCCGCGGACGCCCCCGCGCGCCCGCCGTCCGCCCCGCACGCCATCATCAGACGCCAAAGAAAGCCGCATCACCGTAGCGGTCATCAGTCACAGCGCACAGCAGCTGCAGCTCCTCAATGCGATGTCACCCCGAATCCCTCGAATCCCACTGCAGCCGCTGCCCCGTTTAACGCCGACGCGACAACCCGGGTAGGCGTCTGTCGCCAGCATCGCTCGCTCCCACCGTAGCCTCCGTTTAGCTCCCCACACCTCACTCTCCCTCCCACCGTAGCCAATCGAGCTTCGAGCCCTTCAATCGCCGGCGAGCCCGTCTCCTTCCCCAACTCGGATGACCGCACTCCCCATCGATCCACACCGCGAGAGGTCAATTCACTGCACCAGAGGCACCCCCGGAGTGCCGTGAAGTCATCCCCGGCCTCGCCCGAGCTTCTCGTCGCCCGTACCTCGCCGTCACCGAACGCCTCACTAAGCTCACCGCCGCCGCACACCGCTAACCCATCTCCGGTGAACCTCGGCCCCCGCCGACACCTCCGTCAGGTTCCTCGCAGATCCAGCAACGTATTTTGCCCTTCCCCGCCACCTCTTTGGCCGCCCCTCGCCGGCAACCCCGCCGCCCGTGCCCGGCTCCGAGCGCCTCTGCTTCAAGGTGAGGGAGCCTAGGCTTATGAGAATATATCATCCTATCTGGGTAAGCAACACCTTGAGGCTCGACTGGCTATTGGCGCTATCTCTTTCCCCCCGACTCCCTCGGCCGTGGGCATTTGAGCCCCCGGCTCCGCAGCGCCGAGGTCGAGTTTATCTTTATTTTTCGTTCAGCCCGGGTGGGCCCCACCTGTCAGCGACCGCCAGCGCGTGTGTCTCGCTGACAACTGGGTCCCACCTATCATAGATGGACCCGCCGCTGACATGTGGGCCCGATGCCCGAAGGAACCTACCTGTCAGTGACCGCATGGAGTGGGAATCACTGCCATGTGGGCCCTACCTGTCAGATTTTAATAATTTCGAGATTTAATGAAACTAAAAACTTTAAATAGGCATAACTTATTC
Organism: Bonia amplexicaulis; assembly: GCA_036346245.1. Classification (NCBI taxonomy): domain Eukaryota; kingdom Viridiplantae; phylum Streptophyta; class Magnoliopsida; order Poales; family Poaceae; genus Bonia; species Bonia amplexicaulis. The sequence continues at coordinate 7,335,849 of CM070766.1, forward strand.
ATTTTAACTCCAAATTGAATGAAACAAATTTCTAAATTCATATAAATTCAATATCTATCCAATGGAACTGAAACCATGAATATTAGAGCTCATTTAAATTAATGAAAATCAAGGGAATTAGAGAATCATTTAGAGAAGCTAATAAAATTTAAATAGGATGTAAAAGAGATTATGGGAGATTTAAATTTGAATTAGTTATCATAATGAACGATTAATGAGCCTTTAGTGTTTATTTTAAATCTAAGTTAATTAAAGTCATTAATAAAGAAAAGTGGCTTTGGTTAAATGTTCAAATTAATAAAGATACCCTTAATAATAATTGGAATAGGTGTCCAATATTTAACATGTCATCTTAAATAAACCTTAGAGGTAGATTTTGCTAAATAACAAATATTAAAAATATAACCTTATATAACCAACCTTGTCTCAAACCACTCGAATCACCCATTAACTCATAATAAAACTAAATCAAGATTATTCGGAATTTATTTGGATCTTTTGAGTCATTTACCTTTATTCGTGTTCAGTCATTTAGCATGTAATTAGAAATTGGAGTCCTGAAGAATCGAGGGATCAAGTGTGCTCAAGAGCGAAGTGAAGATAAGGACCGGAAGCTCCAGAGAAAGCATTGTGTGAGCTCAAGACCGCGGTAAACCGCGCCAGGTGAGTTAATACTTTGATCATGTTGAACCTACATTTTCTGCAAATTACTTTTGTTTAAATTATCAAATTGCATGCTGTTATTTTATATGCCAATACATGTTTAGTTTAAGATCCTAGTTATATGCCCATATTTTAGCTTGATTAATATTACACCCTCCTTTGAATATTTGACTATGTGAACCTTGTCGCCCTAGCAAAATTATGATAGTAACCTTTCGAAAATAAGTCTGTAATTATATGCCATGCTTAGTTATGCATAGATAATCGGGGGCACCAAAAATGCCCAAAACATCATTTACAACTATGAGAAACTGGTTTGAAAAGTCATGGTGGTGATGACTGGTATATGTTGGTATGTTTATTTTATGTTCCCAAAACCCTACTTGCTTAAATATCTGGGCGGATGGTTCGAGGGTGTGCGAGTGGTGCAGTGGAAGCACAAATGGTTAGTGGTAGAACCGCCTAGAAAACCCTAAGGACTGAATCTTGTCATGACCTCCTATGTAAAACAGTACAACCACAAGTCTGTAAAGTACAACTTGGCTAAGTAAATTTATCGAAACTCCGGACTCATCTCACCGGTAGTGAAGAGAAGTAGATACGCAAGGGCAAGGGGAGGCCTAAAGGGACACCAAGGAGAGGTGAAGTTTCCCAGCTGTTCTAGCGTTGCGGGAAGTGGAGCCCGGCTCCGTTAGTAACTGTGGAGAACATCCCGTGCATAGATGGGACCCACCGCAAGTGGGAGAAGCCCATAAGGTGAGATGACAAAAGGGATTAGATACTTTGAAAAGTCAATGTGATGGTCTACTCAACCACATGGCTAAGGAATCGTGTGGAGCAACGAGCAGATTGTCTCTTGTGGTGAAAGTGTACAAACTGCATAGTCAAAACTATTCGAATAGTTGTGCCCACGGTCATGGGCGGACATGGGAACTTAACTAGATATAGTTCTGTTGCCAAAACTTTGTGGGTGGGAATGGAAAAGAGGAGGGCCGTGGAAAGCCCCAGATTGAATTGCCCTAGGTGTCGTCCCAGTGATAATGTAAGCGGCTATAACACTGAAGGATTAAGCATATGGTGCAGAGGCCATGTAACGGTGGATGGAATTTGAATCGATAATATTATTGCATTCTTTTACGCATTATGTTTTTGGTTCAAAACTGCTAGGTCTCAGAAAATTTCTATGTATCATATTTCTAAATAATGATAAAGCTTCTTTTTACAAAATCAAATGTAAGGAAAAATAAAAGGAGTCGAAAGTAAAGAAGATGATTGTTTGTGGTAAACATACGAAGTTGTCGGTGGATTTAGTGTCGATTATCAAAAAGAAAGGATTGTGTGGATTCTGAGAAGATAAACTGGGGAATCTAAATTAAATGTATTGGATTATCATTGGATTGTAGAGTGAATAGATTGGCTAGATGGATGATTTACAAGACCGTGGAGAGTTAGGGAGTGCGAAAGAAATTGCTGGATTACGACACTGATAACTAATATAGAATCTCGGTAGATGCGATAAATGCTGGAATTAATAGAAGTTGATCGGCTACAAAATGAGTCAATTGGATTTTGAGATTTATATTAACAATTATTGGGGTCCAAACTTGATCAATAATATTCCTGGTGGATGTATACTAGTGAGTTAGTTAGAGATAGATAAAGGAAAATAAGGTGGATTATTGGAAGAGCAAATTATGGTTTAGGATCAATGACGAGATGATTGGATTGTTAGAAAGTCCTGATGCAAATGATTGTGGTGGAATAAGAAGTAATTGTGTTAAGAGATTATTAGAAATTACGATGTGAAGAATTGATGAATAGTAATCACAAGATTAGATTATTAGGAATTTATGACACAACAGATATCGGTGGATACAAAATAGAGGGCACCCGATTTTCATTAGAATGATGAGCTAATTAAATTGTTGAATAATGAGCCTAGGATTGGATATATGAACTGGAGGTGGATAGCCAGACTCATATATGAAATTGGTAACTTCGATTCGATTATTGAATATTTTGGATGATGCAATGAAATTATTTGATCGGTGGGTCACAAGTAAAGGTATTGGATTATCATTAGGCTGTGTAGTTAACAAGTTGGCAATTAGGGGATCTGAGATCGGGGTTATACGATTAGGGTGAGGTTGTGATTGTAGGAGCAAATTTATGGGGAAGACTAGGATCATGTGAGAATCAGATACCTATGGATGGATTAATGAAATGGCAGGTGACAAAATAGAGAGCATATAATCGGTGGGTTAAATAAATGATGACCCTCGCTGTTCGGAGTTTTAGACAGCAAAAATAACACCATGAACAAATAATATGAATAATGGTAAGAGCAATTTCTGGCAAATAAAACAACCCGAGCCTCTCCTTTGATTAGCCATGCATATTAATTATCTGCATCTTGTGTATTGGCTCGCGGAGCACGGTGGTTAGTGTGCTCACACTCGCTCTCATAACAAATCCAGAATCAGGAATCGGATCACTACGCATCAGCAATACTTTTGGTCTTGATGGCAAAGAAGATGAAGACGTCAAGGGCTAGGTCGTGAACCTCCAGTTGGCTGTCTATGGGCACGTCCTGAGGGTTCCCCCTATGTGCTTCGTTCTTCCGCTGCTGCAACTTAAACGATTTCGGCCTGATCAGCCCATGAGTAAGTCTACTATTATATTTATGCTTCCGCATGATATGTGTTTGATGTTCATTTCTGTAATCTGTGAGCACTATCTACTAATCCAGGAAATAGTGCAATAAATCACAGAGGATTCCGGATAGTAAAATCCAGGGTCCCAACAACAACGACCGATCGAGCGGGAACCATCATGATCACTCCGAGCTAGCTTGCCTGGAGTTCCCCGACCTCCTCCACTGGAGCACCGTCCTCGTCGGTGGCCTCCACCATCCACACGAGGGGTAGAAGGCCGGTATCGCTCGGCCTGCAAAGCACGAAAAAGTAAGTACATAGTGAAAATATCGTAAAAAAACGTGCCATACTTTGTACACAAACATGTCTTTCTAGTGTGGGTCTAGTCTCCAACCCGCTTGGGTGTTCGCGTACGGACCACCCTAACTCGGTCTCCTCGTGCCCGCCCTCGGGATGCGATACCAAGCCAAAAGCCTAGTCTGAACCACCAAGATCACGAGCCATTTCTGCAAATCTTTTAAGTTAGCAATTATGACAATTACTTATAGATATAACAGAAAGTAAATCTGAAATATAATTATTAAATGAATTATACTAAGGCATCCCTGCGGGATCCTTGAATTTTATTTTAGTCATTTTTGGATTTTTACAACTCAAATGCTATTTAAATTGTTGCGTACAATTTTAATCGCTATGCGTAATCTTAAATCGTTGCTTACTATTTTAAATCGGCACGTGCTATTCTATTTGTCACGAACAGTTTAAAATCTTTTGATGCCTATTAGTTATTCTAATAATTAACAATATTTATTATGGAGTTCCTATAATTTATAAGTTGCTAACAAAATTAACTAGGCCTTCAAATGCACAATAGAGCGATCTAAATGACAATACAATTATTAACAACTAAATTACCATTAGTTGGTAAACTACAAATTTAATAGTTTCAATTGCTATCCTACCATGTTTCATAAATAATTGTACAAAAAATATATAAAACTCATCGTCGTCGATGCATAGATCCCTCCTCCTCTCTTCCCCTCCCTCTCCCATCGTCTTCTTCCTCCTCTTCCTCCTCCTCCTCCTCCCACTCCTCCCCTCTTCCTCCTCCCCTCTTCCTCCTCTCCACCTCTTCCTCCTCATCCCCTCTCTTCTTCTCCTCTCTCTTTCTCCTCATCCCCTCTCTTCGTCTCCTCTCTCTTTTTCCTCATCCCCTCTCTTCTTCTCCTCTCTCTTTCTCTTCTCCCCTTCATTTCTTTTTCTCTCACGCGAATGAGCATGGGCACGCTGGCCAGCTGCATGCGGCTTCGGGCATATGCCTCCTAATCACCCAACTGTTAGGCGACTAAGGGTAAAGTCACCGAACCATTGGGCAACTAGGGTCCATGTCGACTAACCGTTGGGTGACATGGACTAGTCACCTAACCGTTCATTGACTTGGACACGCATCGCCGAACGGTTGGGCGACTAGCCCAAGTTACCCAACCGTGCGACGACATGCGATCAAAACTGCAAAAAAATTCACAAGTATAATTTTATAATACCGAATGAAAAATTGATTACTTAAAAAATTCCTCAGCCTTCCTCTATACAATTCCAGCCCTGTGAAAACCCTAGCCCACCTCCCAGCCAGCCACTACCCCCACCCCCACTCCCACCTGCGCACAACTGTGCCCCTCAGCCAGCACAGGCAATAGCTACTGTCGGGACCGTTGTCATCCTTTGCCTCAGCTGCCACCCACCAGTACCTCCCTTGCCCCAATCTATCTATTCTTTATCACTGACGGTTCGCCAGCCCTAAAACCCTAACTGAAACCATTGTGCCACCACCACCAACTGCCACCTTTTCGCACCACCATTGCCGATGAACCCAAACTGTAATCCAGCAAATTTGAAACCTAATTCATCCGCATCGCCAATGAAAATACCGCCGTCGTCAGAGAGGAGGGCGCCAGCGGTAACCGGCACATGAATTGTGAGTTAGGTCCAGCCACCGGTAACCGGCACATGAATTGTGAGTTGGGTCCAACATTGAGAAACTACTTATGGATAAGAAAAAATCAGGCGACTTATGTTTAGCAAATCTGAAAAAAAAATATATAACTAGCCAATGGATACGCACTTGCATCGTTCCGGGCGGCAGCGAATAAGCACAAAAGGCACGCACATACTTATCACGTTCATCACTGTTACAAGCAGCCTCCAAGCAGTGCGGATACGACGGCTCAAAGAAAGCACAAGATCTACGTATCGATCCAGTCGTCATCATCCACCCACGACAAAGCGCTAGCCGTCACCACGAGTGCAAATTCCTACGGCAAAGCTTATTTGTTCTGTGGCATTAACCAAGTCCAAATTAAGTGAACAATTACTATAAGAAAGCAACACATCGAGGAGCACATTGAGGCGTTGAGCCAGCCAACCAGGAGAGAGAGTGCGCGTGAAGCCTCGCGCATGACCCGTGGATACACAAGTGCATACACACCCCTCACATGTACACATGTCACATGTTTTACGATTAATTTATAGAATTCGTCTTAAAAAATATTTTATTTAAAAACTAATTATTATAAAAAAATTAAAAATCAATCTTTAGAAACTGAAAAGAAGAATCCTACACATAAGCAAATGCGCTCGCTTACACATGCCTGAAATTGCGGAAATTGAAGACGAATCTGGTATCTCTTAGAGCACGAGTACATACGTGCTTTTCTACTTGAATCGTACTCGCATTTGTGCATATATATTGTTGAGCTTGTGATCAAATTTTTGGCCTCTAGGTGCAAACAAAGTCCACCCCTCTGCCAATCGGACGAGGGCGGCTTCGTGCCTGCCTGCCTTTTGCCACATTCGCGGAACAAACTTGTCACTAGCTGATTGCTCGTTGGTTCCATGGAATCCGACTCCCCTTGCATGCTACTGGGGACTCCTGTTGCAAGCCATGCCATGCCGCCTCCGATTCCAATTCCGCCCACATGATTCACGCGCCCATCACCGAAGAGATTCATCTGTTTATACTCACGACTTACCTTAATTCCCAGTTTCACGCGTAGTGCCGTCCTTGTCACCACTTTGATTGCATCTCAAGATCTAAATTAATTGTACCATAGTCCATAGGTAAAAATGCTCACAAATTTGTTTTTACTAAATTGTAGTTTACATCACCTAATTGGATACCCATTATGCAAAACACAAGGGTAGTTAAGCTTCTTTTGAACATAACACTAGACTTATCGTTTGCACTTTGCGCCACCCCTTGACTCTACACGTCATTAGATCAATCGCCCCGAGCCTCTAACAGTCACTTCATCAATTGCCACAAATTCTGCATAAATAGTAGTACGTGAGACGTGCCGTCGCCTCCTCTAGCCAGCATGGCCCAAATCTCAGCACCAACATGGATGGCGCAGACACGTTATACCTGAGCGTCGTTCGTGTTACCGCTAAGAAAAGGAACCATTCTTGAAATTAGTTTCCAGCATGGTCTATTTTTAGAAATAGAATAAAAAGGCCAAAGTGGAAAAAAACATCATTATTCAGTTTAGCTGCTTATCAATTTTATATCTTCCAAATACGGTAAAATTTGATCTCGAAATTTTACATGGCAATAGAATATGTCCTTCCCTACATCATTGATTTTTTGGGGGGGATTTTGACAAATCTACACCTAAAGAAAAACTCATTTTCTTTCCTAAAAGAGGTGTTCTTCCGATTGTAGGTCTTCACATCTTTTCAAGGTAAATTTGCCATTTTCTTTCCACCAGAGACCTAGCTAATTAAATAGAACTGAATAACAGAGAGGCAAAATGTTTGAGGTGTTCACTTGGGGAGTAGGGAGTACTGGGGAGTAGTGAATAAGAGAGGCCTAATTAGACGGATTCCCCACGTACGTATCTTCCCAAGCTCTCGTGCCCAATTTTTGCTATATATATATAGCGTCTTTTCAAAGCACATTTGTTGTAATAATCGTATAGGGACAATATTGACAAAAATAGCGCTTCTGTCATTCGGTGACCGAGCGACGGCACCTGGCAGTCGACACGTGGCACCTACCGGCAAGTGGCCTGCCGTTCGGCCACTCGACGGCAGGTGTGGCCCGCTGTTCACCCACAAAACGACAGATGATTAAACCGGCTAATTAGCCAACTTAATTACCTTGCCTAAATTTGTAATTTTATATCATATTTATTAAAAATTTTAAATATAGAAAATTAGCTCAAAAAATACAAAGTTTTATGTACAGCCCCCAGACACAACATACTTCATTGTATAATTTTTTAACAATTTTATCTATTCTAAATGTTGCTTAAAAATTTGTACAATTTTGATATTTGTAGGAGTTGTTACATATAGCAAACGAGTTCCAAAAATTACAAAATTTTATGTAAAGTCTCTTAACACAGTCGAACTAGTTGTGTAATTTTTTAGAAATTTTATTTGCTCTAAATTTGGCATGTTAATTCGTGTTAATTTAATCATAATTAGCGATATGCGATTAGGGATGTCGCCCCCTTGGTGCTGCCCCTTGCTCGCTCTCTCCTTCGGATATGTGTTGGCTCGACCATACCTTTTCCCCTAGCCTACTCCCACACCCACACAAATGTTAGTCTGTCCATATCGTCCCGCCTCACGCGCTCCCTTGTGCGCATATATGTCACTCTTACAATGTTGTCCCATGTCGCCCGCCGTGCTGCGTGTCAACAACGCGTTTGTAATTTTCGGTGGCACCACACCAGCTCTTTTTTTGCTCAGCTACAAATACGAAGCTCTTGCAATCACTCATCTAAACTGTGTTTCGCTTCTTGTAGAAAGAAGAACCTTCTCTGTCATATAGTAACATAGCATTGCAGACACCGAGGGACCAGTCGGAGCGGAGTCACCAAAGAAAGATCTTTCCCTAGAAAAGAGGGAGGTCTTTGGCCCTAACTACCGCTTGATGCTAAACAGGCAGGCTCAACCAGTATGGCCGAAATGCAGACACAGGGAGGGCGCGGTCATGCAGGTCATTGAAGGCCATTTCAGTGGCGGGCGATGTTTCTTTCGGTGCCCACACTATAGGGTACAATTAGCCAATAGTTTATTTTCTCTTACTGCTAATAGAACTTTCATTTAACCCTCCTTTCCAGCTGATAGTGAAATGTGACTTCGTCTGTTGGATCGATCCTCCCTATGAACGATATATTGTGAGGTACGTGGATACACTGTGAGAGCGAATATTAGAAATGGAGGCACAGATTGACAGTCTCAATGAGGAGAACGATGACATCCGGTAACAGATGCAGTGCGAGAGGGACAACGAGGAGATCGTCAATATAGGAAGTTCTTATGATCCCACATGTTGTTACGTGAACCCTAACTGCATATGTTCGTGCCACTACAGCAACGGCCAGCCACGACTGAGGCGCCCCAACTGCAACACTCCATGTGGTACCAAGAGGCACCTTATACTAGTAGGCATGAACAGAGAAGCTTGTAGCACAATACTCTTTCCTATAGTTCATGGTTATGTTCAATTTCGTAAAGCATGTAAGTAAATGATGTACGCGTCGTTGTGGTTGCTACTTATTGAGTAGATTGTTCAAACGCTGCATTACATGCATTAAACTAGAGGGGTTGATATACATTGAACAAACATACATTATACAAATGAGTACAAATAAAAACGCAACAGTATTACAGACAAATATGGAGACGAGGGTGGAGACATGGACATAACGACATCAATGCGGATGAGGGAGCGCGCGAGGGGGTCGACACGGATAGAGTGATAATTATGCAAAGGACACATCAAAAAAGAAAATATAGCAATGTGCCAACATATATGCGAAGGACAGATGTCACGCACTGCAAAAGTTGCTTGAGCATCGCATATCACTAATTACGATTAACTTAACACGAATTAACATGCCAAATTCGGAGCATATAAAATTTTCAAAAAATTACACAATTACGTCGATTGTATCGGGAGGTTTCACATAAAATTTTATAATTTCTGAAGCTCGTTTGTTATATGTAACAACTCCTACAATTATCAAAATCGTATAAATTTTTTAGCAACATCCAGAATGGATTAAATTGTCAAAAAATTACACCATGAAGTACGTTATGTTGGGATACTGTGCATAAAATTTGTAATTTTTTGAGCTCATTTACTATATTTAAAATTTTTAAAAAATATGATATAAAATTATGAATTTAGGCAGGTAATTAAGCTAGCTAATTAGTCGGCTTAATCATCTGCTGTTTTGTGGACAGACGGCAGGCCACCTGCCATCTCGTGGTCAGACGGCCGACCACCTGTCGTTTGGTGGCTGGGCGCTGCCGCCCAGTGATCGAGCGATAGAAGCATTATTTTTGTTAATACCATCTGCATACGGCTATTTTTGTAAATACGTGTTGAAAAGAAGTTATATATGGCAAAAATTCCCTAGTGCCATCCTTGTCACTCGTAGATTACATCTTCGCTTCAACTTGCCCCCACTGTAACCACGACACTATAAATAGACGCGAACCAGCTTGTGGTTGGTAACAAGGCAAGCTTCGTAGCAGATTACCTAACAAGCATTTAGCTACACATATACATAGAAGTAACTCTCGAGACTCGAGTGATTGACAACTCGAGAAGAGCAATGGCGAGTTGGTGCTTGTCGCTGTGCCCCCAGCCGAAGCAGGTGGCGAGCGACAGCGTGCGCGGCGCTCGGCTCGCGCTGCAGCGACTGAGCAAGCGCTGCGACGCCTGCGACGTCGAGGCCGGCAAGCCGTGCAAGTGTGCCGAGGGGCAGCCAGCGGAGGCGGGGGCCGCAGGCGGCGGGAAGGTCGCGGCCGTGGAGGTGACCAGCAGTGAGCAGCACCACAGCAAGCCGACCAGCTCCTTTGCCCACTCGGTCATCAACATGGTTGGCATGCTCATAGGTTCGCATATATACTTGTAGTCTCGCAAATTTAAGTGTGGGGGACTGGGGACCACTTTTCATTCAGCCATTTCATGTCAGCTTTTGGTATTGTATGGATTTTCAAAACTATTTCTAAGTTGTCTGAAATTTTCTTGAAGTTCAGTCAATTTTTTGAGACCCTTGGATTTGTGTAGAGATTGATGTGACATATGATTGTAAGTTGATCCAATGGATAAATAAGTGACTTGTGCTTAAAAAAATTCAATCTGTAAGGAAAGTTTTTTTGGAATCATAAGAACAAAATGGTACTGAACTAGATTCTATAGCACAACACAGCAACATGTCAACAACCGCAAACTGAGCCAAAACCTTGAACTTCGTATGTGCAAAATGCATTACAACGTACTGACATCACATATTCGCATTCCTTTTCAGGACTTGGGCAGCTCTCCACTCCTTTCGCCTTGGAGAACGGCGGCTGGGCCTCCACCTTCCTCCTCGTCGGCCTCGGCGTCATGTGTGCCTACACAGCGCACATCATCGGCAAGTGCCTCGACGAGGACCCCAGCTCCAAGACTTACCAGGACATCGGCGAGCAGGCGTTCGGCGCCAAGGGCCGGCTGATCGCCTCCGCCTTCATATACCTCGAGATCTTCTTCGCGCTCGTCTCCTACACCATCTCCCTCAGCGACAACTTGCCGCTCGTCTTCGCCGGCGTCCACCTCCACCTACCCTGGCTCCACCTCACCACCACGCAGCTGCTCACCGTCATCGCCGTGCTGGTTGCTCTCCCCAGCCTGTGGCTGAGGGACCTATCGTCCATCTCCCTCCTCTCCTTCGCCGGCATCGTCATGTCGATGCTCATCTTCGTCATCGTCGTCTGCACGGCGGCGTTCGGCGGGGTCTGCCTGGGCAAGCACATCCCCGTCCTCCGGCTGGAGAAGATCCCGGCGGTGTCTGGCCTGTACATGTTCAGCTACGCGGGGCACATCGTGTTCCCGAACATCTACACCGCCATGAAGGACCCCTCCAGCTTCACAAGGGTTTCCATCGTGAGCTTCGCTGTTGTCACCGTGCTCTACACGGCGCTGGCGTTCGTCGGCGCGAGCCTCTTCGGTCCCGCGGTGAGCTCCCAGATCACGCTCAGCATGCCGCCGCATCTCGCACTCACCAAGATCGCGCTCTGGGCGACCGTGCTCACCCCGGTGACCAAGTACGCGCTCGAGTTCGCGCCGTTCGCCATCCAGCTCGAGCAACATCTTCCCGCGGCCATGGGGCCCCGGGCCCGAACGTTCGTCCGCGGCGGCGTCGGGTCGGCGGCGCTGCTGCTCATCCTGGCGCTGGCGCTCTCGGTGCCATACTTCCAGTACGTGCTCAGCCTCACCGGTTCGCTTGTCAGCGTGGCCATTTCGGTCATCTTCCCCTGCGCCTTCTACCTCAAGATCCGCTGGGGCCGGGTGTCGCAGCCCGCCGTGGCGCTCAACGCGGCGATGATCGCCGTCGGCGTGGTCCTCGCCGTGTTAGGGACCGCCTCGTCGGCCAGGTCGCTGGTGCAAAGTATACAGAGAGGGCATGCGGCGCAATAAGTATCGTACACAAGTCGAAGGATACGATGTATTACTTGCCACCGTCGAGTTCTTTGCAAGTGGTATTGTAACTCATTGGCTTGCCATTATTGATACTTCGTGCATCAGGTGTGGCTTTTGGCCCGTGTACACGTCACTTGGATGACGTGTCGTCAGTTCACAGCTACCTTATCTGTAGCAAGGGAAATAAGAAACAAAAAAAAATGTATACCTGGGACACTGAGTTTTTCTTTTGCAATGCCGTGAATAATGACCACCATCCTGTTGGAATTTTCAGTAGAAAATTTAATAAATTTCCAGTTTTTGAGATTTTCTAGTATCTGGAAATACTGGAAAATGGAAATTAAGAAGTGGTGAGATAGGGCCCACCTGTCATTTGAAGATAGAGAGGAAATTGATATGCTCTGTTGCAACTGCAACGAAGAGCAGAGCAAAAGGCGATCGATCCCGTCAACGCTCGTGCGAGGAAACAGGGGCTCATCCCTCTCCCGTGTGCGGCCGTTTCGGACGACGGGAGCGCCCAACGTGCATGCGAGAGTTACGGAACCGATCCAATTTCTTGGGACGATTCGTTCCTATGGAGCCGGCGCTGAGCTCCTCTGCAAGGAGATGCATCGGGTCTTGTTCCAAATAGCTTTTAGTTTCTAGGTTTGAGAAAGCAAAAACCATTTTAGACATGTTGGCTTGTTAATATGATTTTATCCATTATGATATCACGATTTATTTTCTTTTGAATTTTTTTATCATCCTTGGAATCCTTCACAGCCATTCATTTTTCTAAGATCTAACGGCTTACATCGCAAGATAGGTAGTGGTACTGCCTCGTCCTTCACAAGCCTGAGATGGAAGTACCAATGCTGAATGGGTGTAAAAGTCATTTTCCATGTCTCGGCGAGTCTCACTCTGAGTATGTGTATCCTTCGGGCAAACCCTAGATGTAGATGAGTATCCCGTTCGCGCCTCTCATGTGCGTCTCCTATGATACTGAACAACAGAAATCGATCACTGCAAACATGCTCAACGGAATGCACATGAGCTGCAGAAGCACTAGAAGCGGCATCGCGCGTGCAGCATGCATCTTGTAAAAGAACGCCCGGAAGGCTGGCTTGGTTTCTTCGCTAGCCGATCTGAGAAACAAATGAGACGGGCCCCAAAACCCTGGGCACCAGCAAGTCTGCATATCGTGGACGGAAGCAACCCCTTGCAGACGTCGGCGTTGAGCCCTCGTGGACAGCGACGCTAATCACTATAAGACAACGAGAGATGAATGCAGGTGAGCGAAAAAGGGAAGGGATGAGGTCTGGGCTGAGCTGTGCAATATCCATACTACCCCTCTAGATCAAGTTTCAATCAACAGATATAATTAACTGCTACCTCTATTTTTATGAAGAGGTACTGGTACCTCCTGGTACCTCCTAAGAATGGTGAAAAAACCCTCATTTTTTTATTTTTCCTTTAATTAAATGCCTTAACTAACAACTATCCAACGTTATAGTATCATTTCAGCGAAAAATCGAAATCCATTAGCCGAATTGAACGGGACCAAAAAGGGTCCCCTCTCTCCATCTCCGGGCGATATACATGTTAGAAATAGGCCCATATGAGTGAGGCTTACTTCCTTTAATTTCAATGTATGCATAGTTTAGTATCATATTACTAACATAAAATGAAGGTGGTCAATATATAAGGTGGAACTCTTGCCACTCCTTGAATCATGTCACACATAGATAGAAATAGTATGAGGATGGCTTTGATTGAACACACACGCACGCGTGCACGCACGTGCATATTCACATATTTTCTTGTAAAAATATCATGAATTGTGACTTACGACGAGCGACCGCGCTGTGACATAGCATGCCACTTGATAGACCAAGTCTATCTTATTTTTTTGCTGAACCATGTATCATCTCTCTTCTTTAACTGGTCATGAGACTACTTAATTACCATTATTTTGTTTGAATACTATCAGTTACCTATGAATAAATTAGCAGTTACCAGTGAATTATTTCAGTTCAATGGGGGCAGTTACTAGAGAGTAATTTGCACATCTACAAAAGACTTGGAAACATCCAGGCTTGGTAGATAGAACACTTCCATTTCTTTCTCACATTGTCTTCTTCCTCTCTGGTGAATTCGTACTAAGTGTTGAGCAACCAAGCCTCATCGACCTTTCTTCTCAGTGTGCATTGATAAGAGAGGAGAGCGGGATCTCCAAACCATTGTCGCAGACAGAACCTGCATGGGGCGGCAGTAAGGTTTTTGGGCAGTGCATTTGCACCCGCTACTACACTGCTACTTCTGTGTCCTGCATTGCATCGAGCCTACGCTACCTCTTGTTGTTCTACATCAAGCCCAATAGTAAGTCATTCGTGTGACCGATTGACTGATTCTAATTTTGTTTCAATTTATATTTTTGAAGTACAATGCGTAGCCTGTTATTAGATTTATTCGTTGCATCACTAGAATTTTACTCTATCTACCTCCTAGTAAAATTTGGAATTAAAATATTGCCCACATTTCACAACGATGCTATAGCAAAGCCAGGGTGATATTGTTCTCTAGGACAACTTCATTATGACGTGTCACACCATCGTTCGGATTCTGCAATCGTTGTGAGAATTCCTATTTCTCTATACTCCTTTTCTTGCAACAAGCACTAGGACTAGTTTTTCTATTCATGGTCTACATATCATTAAATTAGGTAGTTCTAAAAAGAAGGCGACTAGCGCCCGTACTTCTGATGGCCCCTCGAGCCTCAAGTGCAACATGTGTGAATAACATGTACAACATTTGTAACCAACGTTTGCAACAAAATGAAGAATAATAGAAGCCCCCTCTTGCGCCATATGAGTAAAGTAAATCCCTGTCTCTCACTGTGAATAACCAGTAAATACCTGGCACCCACTTTCCACTGGTGGTAACTAAACTAGACTATCACAAGTTCAGCTAGGTCGTACCGATATAGACTTGTGGTTGTACGGTAATGCTCATGTAACACCCCAGGACCCACATTACCCTGAGATGCTACTAAAACCACTCCACAACTAGCCAATTTACAAGATAAATTAAACTGGCAACAATTACTAATCAAGATAATATAAGCGGAAGCATAAACAACTAAGGAAAACAAAATAGTGATAGCAATTCAATATTTAAAACATCCTCCAACATTTTAATCTAACACATAATTTACAAATTTAACATTATTAAGATAATGTAAACAAAGCTATGCAAAGGTCTAGAATATTTTTAACTTTATTACAGCATCAAAATATGATTCAAGTGCATCAGTGTGGTGTCGCTCTACTCTTCCCATGCATGCTCAAAGTCCACCTGTAGGGAGGGGAAACAAGGATGAGATAAAATCTCAGCAAGCAAACAATTTAACAGGCTATTCAAACTACAAACAGTTATACATTATCATCTATAATTCTATACAACCACACTACAACAAGGGTGAGATAAAATATTTCTCACATCCACAACTACCATTAACAATTACCACAAGAGAAAAGTATCTCATGCCACAAGCACAACCTTTACCATACATAAGGGACGAATCCCATTCCACGACCACATCCACGATCCTCATACCACAAGTAGCTCACATGAGCCAATTCCACATTACAACTATGTAGTTGAATAATCCACAAAATAACTTCACCATAATAAATTGCATATGTTTGCAAATGATCTTTCCACAATGCAATGCATATGAATGCTTTTATGATATGCTCCACATCACTCTTTCCCAGCGGGATGGGAGGTGCATCATATTACGGCAATATACGATGCTTCCAGCAGGATAAGAGGTGCATCGTATTACGACAATATACGATACTGTACCAGTACGATCGTGGCTAGGTGCGGCGACATCCACATATGCAAATGACATGAATGATATGATAATCATAAATCACATTAGTCCATCCTCAAAGGAGCACTATCATTCTCACAATATATACACATCCACCACATATTAATTTCATGTTCCACAATACCACATTAAGCAATAACTCCACATGTTTACTAGCAGAATATCAACATATCAATTGATCAATACTTGCTACCATCTCCACAATTAAAATATCATGCAATCATGGCATAATGTATAAAATTACGATAATAATGTAAATTGCAAGTAGAAGGAATAACGAGTTAAACGGTAGCAACTACCGCTACGTTTACTTGCCTCAACCGACGAAGTGAAGCAAAAATCAAGAGCGCTCAGGGACAAAAACACTTGTCCAAAAAGCAACTCTCAGCACACAGATACAGTATACAACACAACTAAAATAATTATAGATGTCGCTAGAACCCCGAACCCGCACAAACTCCTCTCCGCTCAACAATTCAGCAAACTACCCTCTACAGCAACGCTGCTTAACATTTTTGTATCTTTCAAAATATTGATCCAATTACAGCAAATAATACCTCTCTGGATTCATCACTTAAAAGCCTATATTTTTTTATGTAGAACACATATTTTTATTTTGCTCACAGCAAGGTGTAATTTAATGCCCAAAACAAAGGAATATCTCTGTTCTGGCAGACTGGACAGCATTATTCAAATGCGTCCCAGCAACAGTACAGGGGTCTAAAAATTCTGAAATTTCTATAGAAGCTAGATTACCAGATTATATACAACTTTCAAAATTACGGCCATGATCATAAAAATAATTTACTGCCTCAAATTCACAGATTAATACCAGTCTATCCAATTCTGCTCGCCTAACGAACAGCGGTATTCCTGACCCTGTAACTCCCAGATCCCAAGGAAAAAAATTCCAAAAAAAGTACAGGAGATGCGTCTGGAAGTCCTCTACAACTTTCCTTTTGGGAAGATCCGCAGGAAAAATCGTTTACTAGGTCTAAACCGCGCGAACAGACACGCTGCGCGAATCAATCTACAGGCAGACAGTAGGTAATCTCTAATCGGGCAATTAATCCATTAACTACCTTCAAAATCCGTGCCAAGAACCCTAATTATTCTGAAAAACAGAGGGTTTGGGATAAGAAAAAATTACCTAGATGAGAGATCACCCCTCTTTTTTTTCTCCTCTTCTTCTTCTCCTTCCTTCTCCTTCCTTCTTCTCCTTCTCCTTCCTCTCCTTAGCTCCAAGGGCAGCAGCAATGGGGCGCCAATTCCTGGGAGAGGGGCGGCCACGAAGGGGGAGAAGGGGGAGGAGGGGTGGCGGCTGGGTGTGGCCACTTCCTAGGTAGCCCAATCTGGATTTTCAAAATAATTTTTAATATAGTTTAATCATTTTTCAATGTTCTACAAATTTTATTTTTCCCTTCCCGCGATTTATCGAAAAACCGGCTACTCCACGATTGTTTTAAAAACTTACGCCGAATCGATGATCAGGGTATTACAGCTCAGTGTGGACAAACACAAGCGTCGATCCTTAATTGACTAGGGCAGAACATCCACTTTACAAAATCTTGTGCTAAATCTGCACCAACCAATCTAACGGAATCCTCTATGATTTATTACACTATTCCCTAGATCAGTAGATAGTGCTCACAGATTATAGAAATGAACATCAAATATATATCATGCGGAAGCATAAATATAATAATGAACTTACTCATGGGCCGATCAGGCTGAAATCATTAAATTGCAGCAGCGGAAGAACGAAGCACACAGGTGGGACCCGCAGGACGTGCCCACAGGTAGCCAACTGGGTGTTCGCAACCTAGCACTTGACGTCTTCATCTTCTTTGCCATCATGACTAAGAGTATTGCTGAAGCGTAGTGATCTGCCTCCTGATTTTGGATTTGTTGTGAGACTGAGTGTGAGCACACTAACCACCGTGCATGGCTTATCAAAGGAGAGGCTGGCGTTATTTTATTTGCCATATATTGCGTTTAGTATTATTGTTATTTAATCACGATGTTATTGTTGCTGTCTAAAACTCCGAACAGCGAGTGGCATCATTTATGTAATCTACCGATCATACACTCATTGCTGCCTAAGACTCCAAACAGCGAGTGTCATCATTTATCTAATCCACCGATCATACACTCTCTATATTGATTACTGTCTAAAATTCCAAACAGCTAGTGTCATCATTTATTTAATCCACCGAACATACACTTTCTATATTGAATGCTGTCTAAAACTCCAAACAGCTAGTGTCATCATTTATTTAATCCACCGAACATACACTTTCTATATTGATCGCTGTCCAAACTCCAAACAACGAATGACATCATTTATTTTGAATCCACCAATATCTTTTTATTCTGAATTCCAAGTAATCCAATCTTGTAAATGTTATTCACCAACTCTACACTGCTGAATTCTAATGATTCTATAACATAATTACTTTTTAATCCACCGAAATCATTCGTATCAGGACCTTCTAATAATTCAATCCTTTCTGTTATTGATCTAAAACCATAATTTGTTCATCCAATAATCAACCTTATTTTCCATTATCTATCTCTAACTAATTCACTAGTATACCTCCACCAAGAATATCATTGATCAAGTTTATACTCCAATAATCATATATCCAAATTTCCAAAAATTCAATTAATCAATCTAGTATTTGATCAAATCCTATTAATCCCATTGTTGCCAACATCTCCCAGGAATTTATATTAGTTATCAGTGTCGTAATCCAGCAATTACCTTTGCACTCTCTAATTCTCCAAAAAATCATTTAAATCATCTATCTAGCCTATCTATTCATTTAGGCTCCATCAATTTATTTCTCCTAGAATCCTCACTATCGTTCCCTTTTTATGATCGACATGAATCCACCAACATCTTTATGTGTTTACCACAAACAACCATCTTCTTTTCTTACGACTCTATTTATTCTTCATGACAGTTTATTTTGTGAGAAGTATTATCATTATTCAAAGATATAGTGCATAGAAATTTCCTGAGACCTACAAGTATTGAACAAAAACATAATGTGCAAGAGAATGCAGTAATAATAGCGATCCAGATTCCATCTACCGTCACATGGTCTCTGCACCATATGCTAACCATTCAACGTTATAACCGCTTAACTTATCACTGGGGCGACGCCCAGGGCAACACAAATCAGGGCTTTCCACTGCCCTCCACTTTTCCAATTCCACTTACAAAGGTTTTTTGAAATAGAACTATATCTGGTTAAGTTCCCATATCCACCCTTGGCCGTGGGCACGGTTGCTCGAATAGTTTTGACTCTGCAGAATTTGTGCACTTTCACCACAAGAGACAATCAACTCGTTGCCCCACATGATCCCTTAGACATGCGATTGAGCAGACCATCACAGTGACTTTTCAAAGTATCTAGCCTCCTTTGTCATCTCACCCTATGGGCCGCTCCCACTTGCGGTGGGTCCCATACGTTGCACAGAATGTTCACCATGGTTACGAGCTCTATTCGAGCTCCACTCCCCTCAACGCTAGTATGACTGGGAAACTTCACCCTCCACTCGGTGTCCCTTTAGGCCTCCCCTTGCCCTTGCATATCCTCTCCTATCCACTACCGGTGAGATGAGTCTGGAGGCTTCGATAAATTTACTTAGCCTAGTTGTATTATACAAACATGTGGTTGTACTATTTTACACGGGTTATCATGACGAGATTCGGTCCTTAGGATTACTTGGACAGTTCTACCACATTTCATAATTTATGCTTCCATTGCACCACATACCAGCCCCCAAACCATCCGCCCAGATATTCAAGCAAGTTGGGGTTTTTGAGAGCATAAAATAACCATATCGAACATATACCAGTCATTACCACCATGAGTGCCTAACCAAATTTTCTCATGATTAGAAGTAATGCTTGGAGCATTTCAGCGCTCCTGAGTGTCTAAGCAATACTAAGCATGGCTTATAATTACGGACTTATTTTCAAAAGGTTACTATCATAATTTTGCTAGGGCGATAAGGTTCATATAATCAGCTATTCCAAAGGAGGTGTAATATTAATCAAGGCAAACAATAGGTATATAACTAGAATCTTGAATTAAACATGTATTTGTATATAAAATAACAGCATGCAATTTGATAATTTAAACAAAAGTAATTTATAAAAAATATAGGTTCAACATGATCAAAGTATTGACTCGCCTTGCGCGGTTTACCGCGGTCTTGAGCTCACTCGAAGCTGTCTCAAGCGATGGTCATTTAGTCTCAGTGGTAGAATACGATGACTTGATCTTTTTATTAATATTCTCTTTTGTTATTGTTAAGCTTAGCATTATTTTTAGTCAAATTTATTTATCACGGCTTGTCACACGGGTTCGTATATTAATATGTCTACTTAATTAAATCTACCATGGAAATTTGTTTAACGACGGTATGTTAAATGTTAGGGCATACATTATAGTTAAGTGCAATCCTTATTAAGTTTGAATATTTAACCATAGTCATATTTCTTCACTATTGCTTTGTATTAATAATTAGTCTCTTAGGTGGTGGCTCAAACCATATTAATTATGCATACATGAGCTAGTCCAATTATAAATATTAAATAGTCTCATTTACATCCTAGTTAATTTTTATTAGATTCCCTAAATTATTCTCTAATTTAATGAGTATTAGAGTCAACAAAGAATTCTCATCATTGCTAGGTTATAGGGTTAACATTTATGTCTTAACTATGTGGTGGCTAGTTCTATCTCTTTTACTAAAATACATAGGTGTATGATTTGCTCTTTAGAAAGTTTTCATTTGCTAAATCATTATTCCATGAGAGCATAGCCTAAACAAGATTTTACTCAATTTCTTAATATGCTCTTGATTAATAGTTAAGCTTTAAAACAAATATTCAAAGCACATTAGTTGCTAACATATATTGTTTGATCTATGATTAATCATTTATTAAGCTCATCTTTATCATGATAAATTTTAGTATTATTTGTGGATTAGTCCCATATTTTTCTTGATTTTTCCTTTACTTGTAGTCGGCTAGCAAAATATCAAAAACCTAATATACTAAAAAGAGCAAATTGGCCAGCGCACCTAATCTACGCTAAGCTTAACAATAACAAAAGAGAATATTAATAAAAAGATCAAGTGGGCGGGTGACTGCGCGGGGCGGCCGGCGGTGGGGTGGGCTTGGGACGGCAGCGCCGGAGAGGATGAAGGAGGGAAATTGGCCAGCGCATGAGCATTAGAGAGACCAGTGGAGCTTACCCAGGTAGTTGGCGTGGTCGCAGGGAGGCTGAGGTGGGCCGGCGTCGTGCATGAGCAGCGACATAGAGGGGGCTCACGTCGCCGGTGTGATACAATGATGGGAAGAGCGGGGCAATGCTTGGGGGAGCTTCGCGATGGCTCGGCGATGCTCCTGAAAGAGGGAATCGAGCCGGGGGTCACTGAGGAGGAAGCGACGCTAGCGGCGGCGGTTTTGGCCGGAGTTGGGGGAGATGGCCGTGCAGCGAGCTACGGTGCATGAGATTTCAATTAACTCGGGAGAATGGCTATTGGGGAGTGGAGACACGCCATGACGTGGTCACCTTGGCCGGGGCTTTGCCGGAATGGCAAGGAGGCGGCAATGGCGGTCACAGGAACTGAACGAGAGAAGAGACAGGGGAGGAAGAGGAGTGGTGCGGGGCTACTTATTGCCACGGGATGGGGCTGTGGAGGTGCAGTGGACTGGGCGGCGAGGGAGGACCGCCGGGCAAGGACCGGCACGGGGCTCGGCGTGTGGAGGCGCAGAGCGAGGTGACATGATTGGGGCATAGGGCGGTGGCGACGTGTCAGGCGTGGTGGCACAGGGTGATGGTGACAGGGCAGGCGAGGAACTCAAGCTGCAGCTTTGCGCCGCACACACGAGCAGACGCGGCAGAGCGAGGAACAGTAGGCGGAGGTGCGGATACTGTAGACAGCGACAGAAAGGCTATGGGCTCGAGGCAACGCACGACACGTTGGTGACACAGGCGCTGGCGCGGTGATAGGCGCTCGGCGACGTGCGTGAGTAGACAAGAGAGGAAGAAAAAAAAGAGAGGAGAAAGATAGAGGACGACGCGGCATGAGCGTAGCCACGAGGCGGGGGAAAAGAAAAGAGGGCAGAGGAAGAAGACAGTGCGGCGCGGGCGCACGGGGGAGGAAAAGAAAAGAAAGAAGGAAGGAGGCAGGCGCTTGCGGCAGAAGGAAAAGAGGGAGAGAGAAAAGAAAAAGGGAAGGAGAGAGAAGAAAATGGGTACATTTTTGGAGTTTGGCATGTTATCTAAAATTTGAATTTTTATTTAAGCTTTGTATTAAATTTTTGGATTTTCAATCCAAGTCTTGGTTCCAATATCTAGATAAAAATAAAATAACATTTCTCTATTTTTAATTTTTATTTTATTTTGTGTTGAATAAATTTTTGAGGATCAAATTCTTGGGTTTTGAATGCTAATTGAATTAAAAGGAGAGACTTTTGAGTTTAGCCATTTAGAGATATATTCCAATATTTCTTTTGGTTTTATTTTATTGACTTGAACTTGAATTCAAGGTTTCGGTATTTTGGAATTCATGATTCAGTAATGTCATTTTAAATTTTTATTATTTACCTGATCACTTTTTGCACTTAGGATTACTTTTGGTTATTAATTTGCATAGCATGAATCTCAGAAAACTTCAAATAAATATTTAGAGAAACTTGAATACCAGAAAAGTGCAAGAAAAGGTTTCCAAAAACTCCATATTTTGAATATCCAAATTTTGGGACGTTACATAGCTTGACTAAGCATTTACTGCCGTTTTATTGTTAGCAAAGAATAGTAATATTCTCATTACTAGACAAGGGAAAAACCTAAGGTTACAAAGGTACAAAATTGGATTAACTAATTCCTTAAGACAGAAGTTATTATTTTAAGTAAATAGCAATGCAATTAAATTTAAAATAATAAAAAGCATTTCTCCAACATAGGTACAAAATGTTCAAAGGAGACTTGCCTTCTTGCACGCTGTCTTGACCTTCTTGCTGCGGATCTGAGAATTCTTCGACGACGTCGGGTTCTACATGTGAAACGACAAAACAAACAAATAAATAAATACGAATAGATGGTTTCCATGTTGAGACTGAAGAAGAGTACGGTAAGGAATACCTGCTCATTACGAAGCACGACGAGAATGGAAAAAGGGTATTAGAAAACTTTCTTTATTAGAAACTGGGCTATACTACACCAACATCATGGAACCTGCAACCTATACTGCCCTGAAAATAGTATTTAGAAGCTCTGAACTTTTCTGTCTCTGGCATGACAGATTAGGCCACCCAGGTCTTAGGAAGATAAGAAATATAATCAACAATTCCCAAGGGCATAATATTAATGTAAAAAATTTCCCGAATCACAAAGATTTTGTGTGCCCTGCATGTGCCACCGAAAAATTAATTACTAGACCTTCTACTCTGAAAGTGAAGGATGAAGTCCTTGCATTGCTGGAACGCATCCAAGGAGACATTTGCGGTTCTATTCAGCCACTTTCAGATCCATTTAAATATTTCATAGTGCTTATCGATGTTTCCTCGAAATGGTCGCACGTATGTTTATTGTCTACGAGAAACCATGCTTTCGCAAAACTGATCTCGCAGATAATTCGTATTAGAAATATTTTCCCTGATCATCACATAAAGTCCATCAGAATGGACAACGTCGGAGAATTTACTTCAAAGGCATTTAATGATTATTGCATGGCATAGTGCAGAACCTAACAAAAGATATTGGCATAAACCTATTAGCAAGGCATAGTGTAGAATCTACCAAAAGATATTGGCAGGGAATAAATGATATCTTTCGATACCTTAAAGGAAGTAAGGATCTTGAATTATTCTATAGAAAGAATTAAGATTTAAATTTAACTAACTATACAGATATTAGATACCTATCGGACCCACGTACCAAATAAAAAGACGTCTCCCCATACAATGGCGCCGGCCCTAGGACTGATAGAGCCCTTACGCACGCACAGTACACACATTAGACCACATTCACATGCACGCACTAAACTCTCAAGACTCAACCCCTAATAAGACCTGGCTGGTTTTCATGAGGAACCGGTTTTGAACAAAACTCCCTAAAACCATGTTTGTAAGGCACGCTGTTCACAAATCGGAAACTACTGACTCAAAAGAAAATACTAAAGGACACGACTCCAATCCGACCATATGTCCCAAGGTTATCCACGCGCACCTAAATAACTAGACAACCAAATATATGTTTCCACCATTGTTTCTTTTTTTTGTCCAACTTCTAAATGATTTTTAAATGCCATAAGTTGGTTTTCATTAACAGAAAATCAAAAACATAAAAGTCAGCATAATCTTGAGAGCAAATAAATATAAATATCAAAGCAAATTCAGGATAATATTTAGAGAAAATCGGTATAAATTTATGAGCAAATTAGCATAATTCGTAGAGCAAATTCAATATAAGTTTTAGAGCAAATAAGCATAAATCTGAGTGCAAATCTAGGATAATTTCAAAAGCAAATTTAGTATAATTTTGAGAGCAAATAATACAAAATTCAAAACAAATTCAAGATAATTTCGAAAGCAAAAGACAACACAAATATCTTTTAAAGAAAGGCCCAAAATTTTACATGAGAGGTACCAACTTACGTCGAGCCGCTCCACAAAAAAATCACAAAACAAACTAACAAAAAAATCCTTACCTTACCTCGCCGCGACGCGTCCATCCCCACTACCTCCACCTCCCGCCACTCTACTAACCTTCAATTGCACCGGCAAAAGTGTGTTCTCTGCCTTGAAAAATCATAGGATGAACAACAAAATTGAATGGAGAAAGTGAGGGAATAAGATAATTAGATGGCATAGTATTAATAGGAGAGAGAGAGAGAGTTCTGAATTGGTTTCTCAAACGTTGTGTTCGTGTCCCTATAGACTGTCAATGGTACAGACTATGCATTATGACTCACCTATCATGGTTACACCCTATATATATGTATATATGATTTCCGTCTATATATACCACGCCACAAGAAAAGGAGGCTACGTCATTTTTTTTTGTCTAGCACACTGCGCCACAAGAAAACAAGGCCACATCGTTTTTTGTCTGGTCACATGGCGAGGGCTTGCGATGATACTACTTTTGATCAAACGGCTTTATAGATATGTGTTTCGTTCGTCCAAGACATGTATATGTGGAAACAAGAATTTTCAAATATTAAATTCGGATCAACATGGAAACGAATTAAACCTTTAATGGAATTAGGATCGAGCCTATGTAGATTGTTCCGGGGCTCATCTTTCCTTATCCGACTCCATGACTTGCACGACTTTCCATCAGGTCGTGCATCTCTCCATGTTGCAGACGGAATTCCTTTCTTCTTTCTTTACGTGCATGTAGATTTGCTGCTTTTAGAACCCGGATTTAACAATTGGAATCTTATGTATATTCTAAACTAGTCTCTAGATCAATAGTTAGCTCACACAATAACATCGGTAGATATTATTGAGAGATCATGTGGAGATGATCCCATGTTTTTTATGAGTATTTGATCCTTGTTTGAAAGAAAATTGAGTTTGTTTTGGGCTTTTTATGCGAAGTCTTAGCCCTGGCCGATGTCCAAGTCATGTACGACTTTCTCCTGGACCGTACGACCATGTTTGAAGCGGTCGGAACGAGATTGGAAGGCGTACGACCATTTTGAGAGTGATCGGAAGTCGTTCGGGTCCCGTACGACCACTCTGCGGCTCTCTCGGCAAATTTGGGCGTGGTCGGAAGTCGGCTGAGAGGTCTACGACCACGCTGTGGCGTGTACGACCACATTTGGTCGTGGTCGAAGGCTCTCGGGTAGCGTACGACCACGTTGCCGAGTATCGGGTTGCGGTCGAGCGGCGTACGAGTGATCGGAAGCTTTTACGACCACATTACGGCTCCCTCGGGAGATTTGGCCGTGGTCGAAAGTCTCCCGGGTCAGTTTTGACCACGTTGGTCGCGGTCGGCAATCAGCGCTAGGACGTTCGACCACGTTAGCGTGGGTTTGAACGTGGTCGGTAGTCGTGGCTAGGGTCTACGACCACGTTGTATCGCCTGGCGTTCGACCACATTATGCGATGCGACCACGTTGTGGCGGTCGGATTCGACCACGCGGTCGGCAGACCGACCGTGGTCGTACGCGTGAAATCAAACCGGTTGTATGGGCTCGTGGAGTGTCCGATTATGGTGGGAATCGGTCGGTTGGGTTCCTTGTGATGTTGTGGACCTTGTGGATTGGTTGGTTCACCATTTTGACAAGGTTTGTTAAAGTCTAATTTCTGTGGAAAAGAGACTTGAGCTCTGTGAGCTGTGTGAGTGTCATTTTATGTGTGGATCAGTGATGTGTGATGCTCTTGTTGTTTGTGATGGTTGCAGGTACTGGGAGACAAGTCTTGGTGAGGCTTTGGAGAGGTCGGGACTAGACATGGGAGATGTTGAGGTCCAGAATGACGTGGAAGCCGAAGAGGACGTGGTCTTGCCAGGTGGTCTAACCTCATGGACAGCAAGGCAGAGGAGGAAGCTTCCGGGAAGGCAGTAGGAGGGCATTTTGGAGAAATGCCAAAGTCTGCAAAGGGAAGCTGTGTCCTCTGAGAAAGCGCTGTGACCACTGGAGAGTTGGTGGTGCAAACGGGCAAAGTGTTAGGCCGTTGCCTGAGAGGAACGGGTAAAGCACTAGAGGCCTGCAAAGCGCCACTGCCACTCTGTAAACGGGTTGTCGTGTGGAGACCCGTTAGTGAGAGTATAAATAGAGGAGAGAACTCAGAGCGAGTTGAGGTTGTCCCCTGAGTTGCTCTGAGCGTTTTCTTTCTATTTGTGTGAGTTGTCTCTGGGTAGAGCATGGATGCTCATGTACCTCCGATGGAGTGGCTGTAGAAACCTCCATGATCAATCATTCATCTGTTTGTATCATTCTGAGTTTATCTTGCTTAAGATGTTTTGATTAATTCTTTTGTGCTCTCTCTGTTCTTCAGTTTATCTGTATTTTCTTTGAGAGTTGGCTCATATTTGACTTGCTCGAATCGGGAAGTTGTCTTACAGCTGTTTGCCAAGACCATTCCCGAGAGCAAAGAGCAAATCAGAGAGAAATCCGAGTTTTGTGGTTCTGCCGCCTGAAAACCTTTGCTCTGATTTTCGACTTTGTTTTTCTCTCTGACCGTTGGAAAGACTTTGGAGATTCTTGGTAAATTCACTTCTAGAGATCTCATACTTGTTAGGATTTAAGTTTCATGCTTTTTGGATCTCTGAGCAAAAAGTTCTTCTAGTTCTTCCTTTGCGGTCGTGCGCCCGACAACGCAGTAATTACTGTGCAATCTTCGTTTTCAGTTTCTCGTCTGCGTTGTTTTGTCTCGGTTATCGACCACGAGTTGGCGATCGACTAAGCCGTTGTGCTCTTCTCTGTTTCGACTGCAACTGAGATTTCGGCTGTTCTGGTTTTCCAACCACAGCTGAAATCTCTTCGGTCAGGTGGTCACTGCTCTGTGTGATTTTCGACCACAGTCATTCTTTTGATTCGACCACCTCAGAGATAGTTCGACTACGGTTTTTTTTCTCTCTGTTTTCTCTCAGTATTCAGTGAGCCATCAACCCTTTTCTTCATAGCTGTATAGCTATTGGAGAAAAGACTGGTGTGAATTTTTAGAGTGTTTTAAAGGCACCATTCACCCCCCCTCTGTTGCCATTTCGGTCCTTCAATTGGTATCAGAGCCGATTAGCTCTTCTTCATAGATCTTAACCGGTCTCAAAGAGCCATGGCAACAGACAAGTATTCCACCAAGCCGCCCATTTTCGATGGCCTGGATTACCCCTTCTGGAAGAGCCGAATGGAAACATATATCCAGGCTCAGGGGTTTGCCATTTGGCGGAAGGTGAAAATATAATTTGTTGTTCCTGCCGATGAGAACATCAATGCCGGGAATATGGCTGATGTTGAGGCAAACGCAAAGGCGAGGAACATCATCATACAGGGATTGAGCAGAAGCAAGTTTGATCGCATCTCTCACCTGTCGTCCGCTCACGACATCTGGGTGGCCCTCGATGCATACCATGAGGGCACCTCCCAGATCAAGACTGTTCGACAGGACCAGTTCAAGCGCGAATACAGCAAATTCGAGATGCTTGCTGGTGAATCCCTCGACGAGTGCTTTTCTCGATTTCATAAAATTGTGAGCAATCTCCGAGCCGTCGGTCTCACATACTCCGACTCGGATAACGCTCGACAAATGCTTTCTGCACTTGATCTTCGGGTTTGGGACATGAAGGTGACTACCATCAAGGATACCACGGACCTCTCGACCCTGACTCTTGACGCGCTTTACTCGCGCCTCAAGACTCACGAGATTGACATAGTCTCTCGTCGGTCGAAGTCACAATCGATGGCCCTAGTCACCGATCCCACTTCGGCTTCTGGTTTTTCTGCTGATTCTCTTTGCGGGTTCTCCCTAGCTGCTCTCTGTGACATAACTGATGATCAGTTAGAGCAGCTAGAGGATGAACAGCTGGCCCTCCTAGCTCGGAAGTTTTCCCATGCTTACAAGAGGAGGAGGGATGGTAAAAGAGGAGGTCCTGTGATTTGCTTCGAGTGTGGTGGCCCCAACCACATTCGCAAACCGCCTCAAGCCGGGAAGGGCAAACCGACTTGGCGGTTCGGCAAGAACGACTACAACAACAAGAACCGCAACACGAAGCCCTCAGCACCTGTTCAAGGCAAGAAGAAGTTCCGCGACTTTGGGAAGACCAAGAAGCTCTTCCACCGCGTTCTCGCCGCCTTCGACGACCTCGACCTTAGCGAGGTGGAGGGATGGAGCGACGACGACGGGATGGGTGATCAAGAACCCAAAGATGACGCCAACTTCTCTGGCATGTGTTTCATGGCCCTTGAGGGCGAGATCAGCGACAGCGACCTCTACTCCGACTCCGACGAGGTATGTCCCTCCTATGACAAACTAAATGAAGCTTTTCTTAAGTTAGGAGGATTTCATGCTAGATCTAGAGCTAGATGTAGCGAATTGGAGAAGGAAGTAGATAGATTGTCACGGGTGCTTACTTCACTTATATCTGCTCCCTCCCGTGACGACTGTGATATATGCCCTGCCTTGATTGGTGGTATGGAGAAGTTAAGGACTTCTTATGATAGTGTGACCTCTGAGCTAGATATTCTTAAGGTGGAGAATGTTAGTCTGCTAGCTAACTAGAAATGACTAGGATTGTTGTTCCTTCATCTGCTATTGAGACTGCCTTCTGCACCTCTTGTGAGGATAAGGATAATGCTTTTAGAGGTCTTTACACCTTACTTCTCGATCTGCCCGAGACTTGTGAAAGTTGCAATAATTTAAAGATGAACTTAAAAAGGGCAGATCACAAAATTGCTGAATTGCGTGCTTCCCTGTTAGAGCCTATTGTTTCTTGTACCAACTGTCCTAAATTAACCTTTGAGCTTGAATCGGTTTCTAAGAAATTTCAAGAGATGGTTGATCATAACAAGAAAATGGCTCAATTTGCTACTAAGGATCCTGTTAGCTCACCATGCAATAGTTGTAATAAACTAAAATCTGAATTGATTGCATTGGATGAAAAATGTGTGAAGCTAACTAAGAACCTTCTAGAAAATCACATCCTTCTTGTGCTTTCGTCTCAAGTGTTGGAAAAGGATAAGGACATGGTAGAGACGTTTAGGAAGAGTTACGAGAACCAAATGGCTAGGATTAGGGTTGCCCCTTGTGTGTCCTGCGAAGCCCTCAAGGTTGAGGTGGCCGTGCATAAGGAGAAATATGCACGTGCTATTCGCTCTTCTGCTATTGGTTCTTCTCCTTCCTCTCCTCCTGCTGTCTCTTCTTTTTCTCCTTGCTCTTCTTGCACCTCTCTTTTTGGAGTGTCGTTATCTTATGAACACTCTCGAGAAATTTGTAGGAGGCAAGAAAAACTTAATCTTATTTTAGACCAGTCAAAGATTTGCAAATTCAATCAGGGTCTAGGATATGATTTTCTAGAGGATGTGAGGAAGCATCCACCTGTCGTGCACGCACCCATAGCCGCAGTGTGATTGAGGTCAAGCCCAAGAACAAGAAAGTTCAATTTAAATCGGGGCTTTGTTCAAGGGATTTCGACAACAAGGTGATTCCACCGTAGCTTTGGCCTCTCGGATAAGGTTATCTCATGCTACTTCAGCCTCTCAGAAAGGCGAAGTATCATTGCACCTTCTGTCAGAAGGATGGACATATGATTGACCAATGCTTCAAGCGCACCAAGATTGCACGTAAGGACCGTGTTGAGTCCCTTAGGTGTTTTCAAGGTCAGCCCCAGACCTTGAGTGCACCTAAGACCAACATGAAGTCTAGGCTTGCTACCGTTGGTAGTGTTGGGCAACATCGAGGACTTGGTTTTTCTAAGTCTTCTGTTTTTCGTTCTCGTGCTCCCTCTGGTCGTGATTTCCGCCGTTCTCAGGGTAGATCTCGCTTCCCCGTCAAGATGCCTACCCGTGGCGTGATCAGCCTGTGGCCGGTACTCCGACTCGCTCTCCCGTAGCAGTCGGACCCAGCAACAGCTTCAGGTCTACTCTTAGACCTTCTTCTTTGGGTGACAGAGAGTGTAGGGTAGATAGAGGTCAGTCGTGCTTGACTACTTCATCTGCTCGACGTGTTACTCAATATTGGGTGCCAAAATCACTCTTGATTTATCCCAGTACTGAGACTTTACTCTCTTGTTGACTCAGGTTCGCCGGGCAGGGAAGGGAAAGGTTTGGCTTGTAGATTCCGGGTGTTCACGACACATGACTGGAGATTCCGTTGGTTTTCTTCCTTGCCGTGCTCCGGTGATGAGACGATCACTTTGAGATGCTTCATCCGGGCGTCATCGCCAAAGGTACTGTGAGCATTAATGATTCATTTATTTTGAAAGATGTTGCTTTGGTTAGTAAGCTGCAGTACAACTTGCTTTCAGTCTCTCAGCTTACCGATGACGATTTCGAGGTGAGCTTTAAGAAAAACAACTGCAAAATTCTTGATTCTTCTGTAGTCCGGTTTATGGATTTCTCGTTTTGGGAGGATCTTTCGTGCTGATTTTTCTGAGTCTTCTGGTGATCCTCTATGTTGCCTGCTTGCTTCTGAGTCCCGCGACCTCTCTTTCTGGCATAGGAGACTTGGTCATATTGGATTTGACCATTTGACCCGAGTTAGCGGCCACGATCTCATTCGTGGTCTGCCGAAACTCAAGATGGTCAAAGATCGGTTTGCGCTCCATGCCGCACGGCAAGATGGTTGCCGCTTCTCACCCTCCGCTCACGCTACTATGACCGATGTACCGTGACAATCGCTCCATATGGACACACCGGACCACTCGAGTGCAGTCAGCAGGAGGGAAGTGGTATGTTCTCGTCGTGGTTGATGACTTCTCGAGGTACTCTTGGGTGTTTTTCTTAGCCTCGAAGGATGAGACGTTTTCACATTTTCGAGGTCTTTTTAGTAGGATTTCTGTTGAGCTTCCAGGTGCCTTGCGAGCGATCCGCAGTGACAATGGCACGGAGTTCAAGAACTCCTACTTTGAGAGGTTCTGTGATGAGACAGGTGTAGAGCACCAGTTCTCTTCTTCGCACGTCCCACAACAGAATGACGTCGTGGAGAGGAAGAACCGTACCTTGGTCGAGATGGCCAGGACAATGCTCGATGAGTGCTCTACACCTACGAAGTTTTGGGCTGAGGCTATAGCCACCGCGTGCCATGTTTCGAACAGAGTTTTTCTCAGGGCACACTTGCACCGCACCTCTTTTCGTGTGTTTGGTTACAAGTGCTTCATTCTGAAGTCTGGGAACCTAGATAAGTTTGAGTCACGTTCTTGTGATGGACTCTTTCTAGGCTACTCGACTTCTTCGCGGGCATATAGGGTCTGGAACTGCGAGTCTAGTAAAATGGTAGAGACCTGTGAGGTGACTTTCGATGAGGCCAGTCCGGGGATTAGGCCCGATATCTCAGGTTCTTTAGAGCAGTCCGAGACCATCTTCGTCGATGATGAGGACGATGGAGACGAGGGTTGTCTACCTGACCCAGTCCCTCATTCACCCCTTGAGGTGCCTTCTTCCACCGCACCTCAAGGTGATCAGCCCATGCCTTCTGCTTCTTCTGGAGCTAGTGGCTCTGTTCCTACCCCATCAGCTCACGAGGTAGATGCCACTTCTTTTTCTCATCCTGGACCTCCTAGACATACAAAAATCTCATCCTTCAGAGCAGATCATTGGAGACCTTTTTGAGCGAGTTACTCGCTCAAAATCTGGCATGTCACTCTTTTGTCTCCATTATGCCTTTGTTGCCTCCTTCGAGCCCAAAGACGTTTGTCATGCTTTATCTGACGAGTCTTGAATCAATGCCATGCATGAGGAGCTGGAGAGTTTCGAAAGAAACAAGGTCTGGACGCTTGTTGAGCCCCCTTGAGATCACAATATCATTGGAACCAAATGGGTGTTCAAGAACAAGCAAAGTGAGGATGGGGTAGTCATTCGAAACAAGGCTAGACTGGTTGCACAGGGGTACTCCCAGGTTGAGGGTCTGGATTTCGAGGAGACTTTTGCCCCTGTAGC
Organism: Bonia amplexicaulis; assembly: GCA_036346245.1. Lineage (NCBI taxonomy): Eukaryota > Viridiplantae > Streptophyta > Magnoliopsida > Poales > Poaceae > Bonia > Bonia amplexicaulis. The sequence goes on from CM070766.1 coordinate 7,368,154, forward strand.
TAGACTTGAGGCCATTAGAATTCTGCTTGCCTTTGCAGCTTCTAAGGGTTTCAAGCTCTACCAGATGGATGCCAAGAGTGCCTTTCTCAATGGCTTCATTGAGGAAGAAGACTATGTCAGACAGCCTCCAGGTTTCGAGAACCCCAAATACCCTAATCATGTCTACAAGCTTTCCAAAGCGTTGTATGGACTTAAGCAGGCCCCTAGAGCTTGGTATGAGAGGCTTAAGTCCTATCCTTTGAGGCATGATTTCGAGATGGATAAAGTTGACAAGACCTTGTTCATTCGCGGCTTAATGACCTTCGCTCGCCCAAATTTATGTCGATGACATTATCTTTGGCGGCTCTTCTCATGCTCTAGTTTCACAGTTCTCGGATGTCATGAGCACCGAGTTTGAGATGAGCATGATGGGTGAGTTGACTTTCTTCCTTGGCTTCCAAATCAAGCAGACTCGGGAGGGTACTTTCTTACATCAAGGTAAGTACACTCGAGACGTCCTGAGACGCTTTGACATGAGTGATGGAAAGTCGGTGTCAACTCCGATGGCTTCTATAGCCGTACTTGACCCAGATGAGGACGGCGAGCCAGTTGATCAAAAAGAGTTCAGGAGTATGATTGGCTCTCTCTTGTACCTCACTGCCTCGAGACCGGACATACACTTTTCCGTGTGTCTTTGTGCCCGGTTTCAGGCTTCTCCTCGTGTGTCTCACTGCCAGGCGGTGAAGCGCATCTTTTGGTACCTTCGAGCTACCATTGACTATGGTATCTGGTACTCTTCCTCCTCCTGTCTATCCCTTAGAGCCTTTTCGGATGCAGACTTTTCGGGCACCTGCCAGTTCATTGGCACTTCTCTCGTTTCCTGGTCTTCGAGGAAGCAGTCCGGTGTTGCACAGTCCACCGCCGAGGCCGAGTACGTTGTTGCAGCCAGTTGCTGTAGTCAGGTGCTTTGGATGATCTTGACTCTGTAGGACTTTGGGTTAGCTATCGACCGTGTTCCGCTCTTTTGCGATAACACTTCTGCGATTAGCATTGCCAAGAACCCAATGCAGCATTCTCGGACTAAGCATATTGATATTAGATATCACTTTCTTCGAGATCATGTAGAGAAGGGTGACATCGTGCTCCAGTTTGTGGAGAGTGACTACCAGTTGGCTGATATCTTCACTAAGCCTTTGGATAGCACGAGGTTTTCAGCTCTACGGGAGAGCTTGGGGTGGTTTGTCCTTATGGACTGTTGTGAGGGGGAGCTTTGGGCTTTATTGCTTTATCATATTAATTATGCTTCTGTCTCCTTACTGTTGCATTGCATCTGCGGGTGCATTGGGTTTAGTCCTTCTAGCATAGGTTAGAGTGGTTCTCTTACTGAGTTGCTTAGACTTCTTACTCTTATCTTGTGATTCTAGGGTCCTTCTCTATTAGCCGTTTTGCTTCTCTCACTAGGTTGAGCCCACTCACTGCTTTTAGGTTCTAACAGGGGTCGGGCCACCCTTGAGTAGACAGGGTACGTGTTTGCTCCCTAGTGAGGTAGATTACCGGACTAATAGTCCTGGAGTCATATGGGGTAGATGAGAGTCAGTCTGAGCCATTAGTATTCTCTATCTTATCTATGCTTTAAGGACTGCCCTTCTTGATTTGTTTACCAGCTTCTCGTTTTTATTGCTTTGGTTCAGGGGGAGTTCATTTGGGAACTTCTAGATCTTAATATTGACATAACTCAACTTGAACTAAATGTTGCATCACATGTTGAGGGGGAGCTGGATCTTTCTGCATTTGCATCATAATTTAGCTTCGTGGAACCTTGATTATTATCCATTCATGACATGTTTTCATTTATATTACATCTTGCCATGATTTGTGCTTCATTGCTAAATAGATCATGACCTTATATGTGTAGTCAAGTCTTTGCCATGATAGGTTAATTAAAATGCTCAATTTGACCTAATTCATGTCTTGTTAATATTTGAGACTAGTCAGCTTTTAGTTATCTTCTTATGATTCATGCCATGTCAAATAGGCTGAGTTGAGTCTTGAATCCTTGTTGAGCGATAGATTGAGCTATATTAGTTTCTTGATGACACAAAAAGAAACTATTAAAAAGCAAAAAGATCTCTTTTGTGCGAAAAAACTGATCTCACCAATTCCTTCTCATGAGACGGCGTGCCATTGCACAAGGCATGAACTCAGGGAAGTTTTGGATGATCAAGATCATCTTCTTAAGCTTATTGCTTGAAGTGGTCGCATAAGGCTTGAGGTCTAGCACTTGACTAAACAAAAATGGTTGGAAACAATCATGTGATTTCTAAAGTAAAACTATGTTAATTGTGCTCAATTGCTAAAATTTCAAGTGTACTTAAACAAATGTATCATTCTTGAACTGGTAGCACTCTAATTGACTCAACACTAGCTTCTCGGTTCCATTTAGCTTATTGACTTGGCCTGCATCATTTGTGGATACCTCTAGCTAGACTAAAATCATGTTTTGACTTGACTTGCTAAGCACTTCAACTAAAATTCAGATTATACCTTATTTGGCTTAGCTTCTCTTTACATACATAGTCATGATCTTGATAGCATACTTGTATGTTGTGGCTTGGTGTAATACATTCTGGTCATGTTGGATAATTCTCATGGCTCTGCATACTTTGAATAATCAAATCAGTCATTTCATCCATCATCATGACTTATTCTCCCTCTTGCATACTTGATGTGTTTATTGCCAAAAGGGGAGAATAGATTGGAGAAAAAGAAAATTTTTCAATTTCTGGGATCTTACTAGAGCTTTCGAGATCAACTTGCTCTTTATTTTATTGCTCTAGTGTCCCTTCTGTCGACATGGTCAGTATTTCATTTTCTCTCCTTGAACCATGTCGCTTCTACAAACTCAAATTTTATACTTTTTGGTGTTTGTTAATATACTCATCAAGGAGGAGATTGAGAGATCATGTGGAGATGATCCCATGTTTGTGATGAGTATTTGATCCTTGTTTGAAAGAAAATTGAGTTTGTTTTGGGCTTTTTATGTGAAGTCTTAGCCCTGGCCGATGTCCAAGTCATGTACGACTTTCTCCTGGACCGTACGACCATGTTTGAAGCGGTCGGAACGAGATTGGAAGGCGTACGACCATTTTGAGAGTGATCGGAAGTCGTTCGGGTCCCGTACGACCACTCTGCGGCTCTCTCGGCAAATTTGGGCGTGGCCGGAAGTCGGCTGAGAGGTCTACGACCACACTATGGCGTGTACGACCACATTTTGTCGTGGTCGAAGGCTCTCGGGTAGCGTACGACCACGTTGCCGAGTATCGGGTTGCGGTCGAGCGGCGTACGAGTGATCAGAAGCTTTTACGACCACATTACGGCTCCCTCGGGAGATTTGGCCGTGGTCGAAAGTCTCCTGGGTCAGTTTCGACCACGTTGGTCGCGGTCGGCAATCAACGCTAGGACGTTCGACCACGTTAGCGCGGGTTTGAACGTGGTCGGTAGTCGCGGCTAGGGTCTACGACCACGTTGTATCGCCTGGCGTTCGACCACATTATGCGATGCGACCACGTTGTGGCGGTCGGATTCGACCACGCGGTCGGCAGACCGACCGTGGTCGTACACGTGAAATCAAACCGGTCGTATGGGCTCGTGGAGTGTCCGATTATGGTGGGAATCGGTCGGTTGGGTTCCTTGTGATGTTGTGGACCTTGTGGATTGGTTGGTTCACCATTTTGACAAGGTTTGTTAAAGTCTAATTTCTGTGGAAAAGAGACTTGAGCTCTGTGAGCAGTATGAGTGTCATTTTATGTGTGGATCGGTCTTTGTGTGATGCTCTTGTTGTTTGTGATGGTTGCGGTCTTGGGAGACAAGTCTTGGTGAGGCTTTGGAGAGGTTGGGACTAGACATGGGAGATGTTGAGGTCCGAACGACGTGGAAGCCGAAGAGGACGTGGTCTTGCCGGTGGTCTAACCTCATGGACAAGAAGGCGAGGAGGAAGCTTCCGGAAGGCGAGGGAGGGCATTTTGGAGAAATGCCAAAGTCTGCAAAGGGAAGCTGTGTCCTCTGGGAAAGCGCTGTGACCACTGGAGAGTTGGTGGTGCAAGCAGCAAAGTGTTAGGCCGTTGCCTGAGAGGAATGAGTAAAGCACTCGAGGCCCGCAGCGCCATCGCCACTCAGAACGGGTTGTCGTGTGGAGACCCGTTAGTGAGAGTATAAATAGAGGAGAGAACTCGAGCGAGTTGAGGTTGTCCCCGAGTTGCTCGAGCGCTTTTCTTTCTATTTGTGTGAGTTGTCTCGGGTAGAGCATGGATGCTCATGTACCTCCGATGGAGTGGTCAGAAAACCTCCATGATCAATCATTCATCTGTTTGTATCATTCTGAGTTTATCTTGCTTAAGATGTTTTGATTAATTCTTTTGTGCTCTCTCTGTTCTTCAGTTTATCTGTATTTTCTTTGAGAGTTGGCCTGTATTTGACTTGCTCAGAACTGGGAAGTTGTCTTACAGCTGTTTGCCAAGACCATTCCCGAGAGCAAAGAGCAAATCAGAGAGAAATCCGAGTTTTGTGGTTCTGCCGCCTGAAAACCTTTGCTCTGATTTTCGACTTTGTTTTTCTCTCTGACCGTTGGAAAGACTTTGGAGATTCTTGGTAAATTCACTTCTAGAGATCTCATACTTGTTAGGATTTAAGTTTCATGCTTTTTGGATCTCTGAGCAAAAAGTTCTTCTAGTTCTTCCTTTGCGGTCGTGCGCCCGACAACGCAGTAATTACTGTGCAATCTTCCTTTTTGGTTTTTCGTCTGTGCTATTTTGTCTCGGTTATCGACCACGAGTTGGCGATCGACTAAGCTGTTGTGCTCTTCTATGTTTCGATCGAATCGAGATTTCGGTATTCGGTTTTCCAACCACAGCTGAAATCTCTTCGGTCAGGTGGTCACTGCTCTGTGTGATTTTCGACCACAGTCATTCTTTTGATTCGACCACCTCAGAGATCGTTCAATTACGGTTTTTTTTCTCTCTGTTTTCTCTCAGTCTTCAGTGAGCCATCAACCCTTTTCTTCATAGCTGTATAGCTATTGGAGAAAAGACTGGTGTGAATTTTTAGAGAGTTTTAAAGGCACCATTCACCCCCCTCTGTTGCCATTTCGGTCCTTCAATTATATTCATATATACGAGTAAATAAAAAGAGTGATATGCAGTGCCTGATCTTCACGATGTAGGATCAAGGATAACTTTGGATCCGTAGAACCTGACGAAAAAGAGTGATATGCGATGCCCGATCTTCACGATGTAGGATCAAGGATAACTTTGGATCCGTATAACCTGACGAACCGATGACATCAACAACTATTTCAATACAGCAATCTACGATAAAACAATTCACCCAACCACACACTCATAATCTCGTCTACCCGACCACAAAGTATATGCGTCGCAGCTCCTGAGAATCACAAGGAATCACAAGAACAACGATGTAGAGAAACGCGCAATTCCCCTCTAGGTTGCAATCAGATAGCAAACTATAGGAAGAACAAGCGTATAGCTCTCTCTTAAAAATAATAGATTCAATCACGGTCTGCCAAAAAGTTATGTATTACAAGGTTTATATAACCCTTGGGAGGCTGCAAGGTCTCCTACTCAACTCCTAAGTGTTTTAGTCTCGGACTCTCACAAAAAGAAAATAAAAGTAAAAATCCATAACGCTTTTGAAGATATATCCTCCTCCATTATGTAACCCTTGAAATACGCTTTCCAACGAATCCAAGATCACCTCAATCGAACCTCGTATGTGAAAGCTATTGCCTTTATATGCCAAGTATACGATCAAAGATACGATCATATTGTTCCGATCACCTCCAACTCAATCGAACGACTGCAAGCGTCTCCAGCCAATCCAAGGTGGGATCGTTCGGCCTGGTCCGAACGTTACCATAAATATCGACCGTCTAAAGTTGACCGAACAACGCAGAAGGGTGAACATTCGGAGTGGTCCGAATGTCACCGTCGCTATCGACCATCCAAAATCGATCGAACATCGCAGAATGAACGAACGTTCAGAGCGGTCCGAACGTCTCCAAGGCAATCAGGCTGTCCGGCCATTCAAGATCGGATGGTACGACTCTTTTGGAGTGGGGCGAATGTTTTCAAGGTGATCGGGCGGTCCATGGAAGATCGGACGGCGTGATCGTTTGGAGTAGTCCAAACATCTCCGAAGCATCTGAGCGTGCAACGCTGATCGGACGGCTCGGACAATCGAAACCATTTGGACTAGTCCGAATGTTCTGAAGGTCTTGCAAGTGCCTAATGTGGATCGAACGGTCCTGAACACATCTAAGGTCGATCAAACCGATCCGAAGATAGTTTTTGACACCAGTTGAGATCGTTTGAATGTCCGGAGCATCTTTGTGAGTTCGATTGTTCTTGTGGTTGATCTGACATGGCAATGAGGACTTGAACATATCTTACTTGCTTGACTCCACGTAGTTCTTCTCCATTAGCTTCTCCTCCATGGTTCCAATTCCAAAAGCTTCACATCGTTCAAACCTGAGAACGCGCAACACATTGGAATGAGGTAGTATCTAGTTCTCACATAAATTATAAACAAATTCAATTAGGAGTGAATTCTCCTGTTGATTAATTTGTTTAGATCGTGCTCATGTAATCGGTTCAGGTGGTGTTTTCGGGATATCCTCATCATCCTCCCCCTCTTGAAAAGGAGTCATCCTCGACTCTGATTCTTCTGGACCCAAGAATGGTGATAAATCAGCAACATTGAATGTAGAACTCACAGCATAATCATCACCCGCAAGCTCGATCTTGTATGCATTGTCATTGATCTTCTCAAGCACTCTGAATGGACCATCTCCCTGAGGCATCAACTTGGATTTGCGCTTGTTCAGAAAACGTTCTTTGCATATATGCACCCAAACTAAATCACTTTGTTCAAACAACATCTTCTTTCTGAACTTGTTCATCTTCTCAGCAAAGTATCATGACTTCTTTTTAATTTGTTCTTTAGTCTTGACATGAATGTTCTTCACATATTCAGCTCGTTTTGATACTTCCATGTTGACATGTTCATCCAATGGCAGTGGCAGCAAATCAAGTGGCGTGATCGGTTTGAAACTATACACCACCTCAAATGGACACATTTGAGTAGTAGAATGTACCGCCCTATTATATGCAAATTCAACATGTTGTAGACAATCTTCCCACTCTTTCAAATTCTTTTTGATCATTAACCGCAGTAGCATTGAGAGTGTATGGTTAACCACCTCCGTTTGCCCATTCGTTTGTGGGTAACAAGTTGTCGAAAAGAGCAACTTTGTCCTAAGTTTGGCCCACAAAATCTTTCAAAAGTAGCGTATAAATTTGACGTTTCGATCTGAAATAATTGTCCTTGACATGCATGCAATCTCACAATTTCTCTAAAAAATAAGTCAGCTATATGCGATGCATCGTCGCTTTTGTGACAGGGAGTGAAATGTGACATTTTAGAGAATCTATCCATCTCTGCAAAAACTGAATCACTTCCCCTCCTAGTACTAGGCAATTCTAAAATAATATCCATACTAATATCTTCCCAAGAGGCACTAGGAACTGGAACTAGAGTGTATAAACCATGTGGATTAAACTTAGATTTCGCTTTGTGGCATGTCACACATCGTTGTACAAATCTTTTGATATCTCACCTCATTTAGGCCAATAAAGTGATCGCTTAGCATCATGAAGGTCTTTTCTCTCTCAAAGTGTCACATCAATGCTCCTGCATGAGATTCCTATAATAGAAACAAGCGCAGGATGAATCAAGAACACATAATTTGTTAGCATGAAATAAGAACCCATCGTGAACATGAAACTTGTCCCATCCTTTTCCATCTTTTTATTTAGAATACGGTTCTAAGAATTCGTAGTCAGAAGTATATAAATCGTTCAAGCTCTCTAAACCAGGAACTTTTACTTCTAATTGAGTTAAGAGCACATTATCTCTAAATAAAGTATCAGCTATCATATTTTCTTTTCCTTTCTTATACCTAATGACATATGGAAGAGTTTCAATGAATTCTACCTACTTAGCATGTCTACGGTTCAATTTAGCTTGGCTCTTTAAATATTTCAAAGCTTCATGATCATAGTGGATAACAAATTCTTTAGGCCAAAGATAATGTTGCCAAGTTTCAAGCATACACACTAAAGCATATAATTTTTTTATCATACATAGCGTAGTTCAATTGAGCTCCTCCTAGCTTTTCACTGAAGTATGCTACCGGTTTCCCTTCTTGTATTAAAATATCACCAATTCCTATTCCACTAGTATCACATTTAATTTCAAAAATCTTAGTGAAATCAGGCAAAGTGAGCAATGGTACTTCAATTAATCATTTCTTTAGTTCTTGAAAAGCTTTTTCTTGTAATGCACCCTGATAGCAAAATCTTTAAATTCACTAATAGCTTGTCTGACTCTATTCACTTCAGGAACTAGATGGGCATTAAATTTTTGTTCAACTGTCATCTCCCAATATAGATAAGTTTCAGCATCATAAACACCCGCAAAAGATGGTATGGTAAATTTGACTTTAGCAAATGGGTCATCATTAGTACGAGCATTGTGGTGCTGAAAATTATTACCTCCCATACCGTGACGGTTTTGATGTAGGCGGTGTCGTTGGCGTGCATCTTGGGCAGCAAATGCAGTACCGACGTCGTGGTTGTGTCACTCATTATCATCTTCCTCCTCATGATCTTGGCCTGCATCGTGATCATACTCGCATCCATTGTTTGGTGGCTGATTCACCATTCTTTCAAGGCATGTAGTGAGTGCTGCAATACTCTCATTGATGGAGCGCTGTAATGTCTATATCGTAGCTTGAAGCTTCCTATCGATGTCCTTATTAATGGTAGCATGTTGTTCATCCAAGAGCGTCATGAGCTCTTCCTTTACAACACACTCTTGCGCATCAGACGACTCACCTGTCATGGTTAGTAGAAAACAAAAGACAACACAAAGGTACTATCCCTACCAACTACTAGGTGATGGAAGGTGGAATCACAAAGGTAAAAACAAAAGGATCAGTAATAATCAGTTCAGTAAATGCAAGTTGAATGATTGTTCAAAATACTCGTCAAAGGTTGCTGATCCTAGCCTAATCACAGCTAGTCAATCAAGCCCTACGCAAGGAAGTGTATGTACGCACACGCAACGATCAATGTGACTTGATGTAAGTAAAGGAGACCCTCACAACAAGTACTATAAGAGACACTAGCCCACTACTCAAACTTCTTTCTAAGGGTACAAGATTATTCGCGCGATGTAGAGCACAAAACAGCGATATCAGTAAAACGCGAACAACCCTCTAGATTGGGCAGATACAACAGCTAGTCTCAAACGATGAAAAGGCAATGTTTTATATGACTTATATATACTCGTTTGAAAGGTTTCAATGCGATCTACAACTTTCTCAACTGGGAGAAACCCAAATTCCGAAGGGAAGACCGAATAAATCACCAAAGACAGAAAACCAAAATCCTGCAACACGATTTTGGGGTTAAAGATGGCTGATTTTGGGGGTCTTGGAGAGTGACTGCTATAATCTTATCATATTTTTTGGATCGGGATCGTCGTTAACTTTTCAACGAGTACAAGAACGTCAAAAATGGACACCGTATGCAAAAGTTATACCCGTTTTACTGACGGTGTGTCGGAAACAGACTCGAATTCGATTCGATTTCAATTCAAACTACTATAACTTTTGATACCGTGGCCAAACTTGCTCAAATTTTTTTCTGGAGGCTTATGGATGTATCAAGAAGGACTCCACTAAATTTCACTAGCTTTGAAAAAGGTTTGATAACTTTTCAAATTTCGGACAGAGGGGACACTCTTTGTCTTTTTTTTTCTCCTTTCTTTTCTTTTCTTTTTTTTGTCAAACTCTGAAATCAAACTCTCTCTTTCTCTCTCTTTTTTCTCTCGCGGAGGATGGCAACGCCTGGGGGGGTCGCGACAAGGGTTGGCAGCAGATGGGGTGGCAGTGGATGGAAGGCCGTGGCAAGGATGGCAGCGCGGCAAGGAACAAGAACACACAACGACAAAGCTATGCAAAGGAACACGAGATGCAACTAGACAATGGCGAACTGGACTCTGACTAAACTAGTAATCAGCAACTTGAACACGACAATGTAACCAAAAATTCAACAAGCAATACTGAAAAGAAAAATTGCAATGACACAAGGGGTGTTGGGACAGCGGAAGAACACTAGAAACAATTATTTTTGTAGGCAAATTTTCTGGAGTTTTTGGGATGATACGATGAACATAAACTAATCTAAAAGGGACGAATTACCTCACGGGAAAAATCTTTAACCATCATGATGATGAGGACATCCTTTCCATAGATACAACTGTGCCAGCTCCACAACAATCTCAACAAACTGAAACTATGATAGAAGGACCAATGACTCGAGCGCGAGCACGTCAACTTAACCATCAGGTGAATGCGTTCCTAAATTTGCATACAAATATTTCAAAGAATGACATACTACTTAATTTTTGTGATGATTTAATTGTCCCTAGGAACCATGGGGAAGAACCACACGAGATAAGTGTAGAAGTGGAACTGTCAAGTGCAATCCAAGTCCTATTCGCGAGTTCGATTCAGATTCGGCCTTTGTAACAGCGTCTCCTTCAAACGGCCATAACTTTTGATCCAGAAGGCTTCTCGGAGTCCATGAGTACTCGTTAGAAAGATATTGGAGTCTACTTTCAGATGGATTTAGTCTCACCTCCAAACTCCATCCAAGCCGATCAGAAACTGCGAAACAAGTCACATCACTTTTTCAGTCCGAGTCAAAGTGGGCCTTGGGCCTTGTATCACCACTTGGGCTCTTTGGCCGACCGTACTATTCATGTAAACAGTAATCTGTGAATAGTACCACACCCTTTTTCTTAGATAAGTGCGGCTTCCCCCTCTCCTATTTAAGGAGGCCGCACTCCTTTAGTTTTCCTCGGGTTTTTCTTAAGAGATTACTCTGCTTAGCAGTTTCACCGCATGATCGGTTGAGAAACCCCACCTTGTAAACTTAAACTTTATTCGCAATACAATTTCAGATTGCATCTTGAACTCTCTTGCTTGTGTTCTTGATTCACCTTCTTGGCGAGGTCAACCGTGTTTGGCACGGTTGAGAACCAACGGAGCAGTGGTGTAGTGATTGCGAGGGGTTCGATCTGTTTTGGTCGGAGCCTTTGGATCATCAACGTCGAGATCTCCACAATCGACTTATCAGTACCTTTCAGAAGATCGGGCCATCGTCACATTACACCCCATTCAAACACAACACCCTTTTTAGTTAACTCATTCAAAGGTGTAGCAATGGTGCTGAAATCTTTAACAACACATCGATAAAATCTAGCAAGACCATGAAAACTATTGATTTGACTAACATTCACAGGTGTCGACCAATTATTAATCGCTTCGGTTTTTTATTCATCTACTTCAATGCCTTGTTCAGAAATAATATAGCCTAAGAACACAACTTTATTGGTGCAAAAAGTGCATTTGTCAAGATTAGTGTACAATTTCTCACTTCTAAGCACTTCTAGCACTTGCCGAATATGCTCAGTGTGTTCATCCATTGTTTTGCTATAGATCAGTATATCATTAAAGTATACCACTATAAATTTTTCAATGAATGCTCTTTAAACATGATTCATCAGTCGCATAAATGTACTAGATGCATTAGCTAAACCAAATAGCATTACTAACCACTCATACAATCCAAATTTTATTTTAAAAGCAGTCTTCCATTTATCACCAAGTTTCATCCTAATCTGATGGTATCCACTTCTCAAATGAATTTTAGTGATTATGGCAGTACCACTAAGTTCATCTAGCATATCATCTAACCAGGAATAGAATGACGATATCTAACAGTGATATTGTTAATGGCACGATAATCAACACATATTCTCTATGTACCATCTTTTTTAGAACAAGAATTATGGGAACTGCGTAAGAACTAAGACTTTCGCATACATACCCTTTCTCAAGTAGTTCTTGTACTTGGCGTTGAATTTCTTTGGTTTCCTCTGGATTGGTGCGGTATGGTGGACGGTTTAGAAGTGACGCGTCAGAAATTAGATCAATTTGATGGTCTATTCAGCGCAATGGTGGAAGCCCCGCTAGAATCTCCTCCAGAAATACGTCTTCAAAGGCCTGCAAAAGAGAGAAAACACCACTAGGAAGAGAGGTCAAGTCATTAGTATAAAGCAATACAATTGCATCTTTGTACACAAGTATAAAGTGCATCTTTGATGGGTCATTCCTCACATCTCTTAATTCTAATTTGGTGGCTAACTTTTACTTTTCCCTTTCATATTTTTCTTGTGGCTCTCACTAATCGATATGTGGTAGTCTCTCTTTTCTTTATTTTTACCCTCATTTTCAGCAAGCTTCTTTTGCTATAATTCGGTATGTATCTGACTAGGAGTTTTGGAATAAGCGCTTTTGTCTTTCCGTTCTAGTTAAAAGCATATCGGTTGGAACGGCCATCATGTTACACACTTCTATCGTATTGCCATGGCCTTCCTAACAACAAATGGCACACGGTCATAAGCACCACATCACACTCAACAGTGTCCTTATAATCACCAATCTTGAAGGTAATATGCACCATAAACTGAACCTTCACATCTCCACATTCGCTAAACTATTGCACATGACATGGACGTGGATGTTTCATCATCTTTAAACCAAGTTTCTCACATAATTCAACACTAGCCAAGTTATGACAATTGCCACCATCAATAATAAGTTTGATTACCTTGTTGTTTACCTTGGCTTGTATTTGAAATAAGTTGAACCGTTGCATATATGCATCTCTTTCTTGTGCAAGCATACTTAAATTTTTAGTGACTACTAGTGCCTCTCCCGTTTTATAATTTAACACATCGACCTCTTCATTATCATCCGATGCATCTTCATATCTCTCCTTTTCATGACTAAATTCAACCTCGTTTTCACTTGTTGATTCATATTCTCCATCTTTCATCATAAGCATAACTCGATTGTTGGGACACTCTCTAGAAATATGGCCATGTCCCAAACACTTGAAACATTGAATTTTCCTACTTTTTTGTAGTGCCAATTGAAGGTGTAGGAGATGGAGTAGCCTTCTTCTCACTTGATGTGGGTGCTGTTTTTGTAATTGAAGAAGGGAGAACATTAGCGTTGGAAGTAGTACTAGCTGCAAATGTATCTCGTCCCAAATTGAATCGTCCTTTGGTGGCATTGGTTGAGGATAATGGTACCTTCAAGTTAAAAGAAGTTGTCTTTGGTGCTGGTTTTCCATCCTCCAGTAGTTGTTTTTCTGCCTTTGTTGCTTGATGCTCGACGACAGTGTTGTAGGGCTGATATTGCACAACACGCTTGATGTTTTTATTCATACCAAATAGGAAACGCGTAAGTGTTTACTCTTCATCTTCATGCACACGTGCCCTAATCATAGCTTGCTCTATATCCTTGCAGTATTTCTCCACTGAACGGCTTTCCTGCCTCAAATTCTGCAGTTTATCAAAAAGATCACGTTTATAAGTGTTAGGAACAAAACATGCTCTCAGCTCTTGCTTCATTTCAGCCCATGTCACAATTGGAGGTTCCCCATTATCTTCTCTTTGGTTTAGCACTTGCTCCCACCAAATCAACGCATACCCATCAAACTCAAGTGACACCATGTGTAGCTTCTCCTCCGAATAATTGTGCATCAGGAAGATCTTATCTACCATAAGGTCCCATGTGAGATAAACATCTGGATCGGAAGCACCTTTAAATTTGGAAATAGTGAATTTGAGTTTCCCAAATTTCTCCTGCACGTGCGAGTCATCATGACGACGGCCATGACGTTGATAATAGTCGTTGCGGTGTAGCTAAAAATCATCGTTGACGTCCTCAATGTGGGCAGCACCGTCGCGCCCACAGACATGGGCCTCTCCGTTGGCCATGGTCAGCATCGAAAACACCTCCCCCACGCCCGGGAAGGGGTGGTCGAACTGCGTTGGCAGCGGCTCGATCGGCTGGAGCTTCTCTAGCGAACCGTGCGGACCTCTTCTGATTGGTTTCGTCAAGCTCAGCATCTCCTTCATGGATGCCAACGGGCCCCCTCTTTGAGAAGCTCCTCTAGTATCTCCCTCCTCAAGACGCTTATGTTGTCATTCAACTGAATGTTGAAATCATTCATGAGCTTCTCAAGGTCAGCTTGTGTAACATATGCTGGTTCTCCTTCTTTTCCTACCATGGTCAGTGCAAACAATAAGGAAAAAACTATGTATGTGAAAGATTTTATTTATAGAATTCACTCAACCTCACCTTCTCTTACCAACTGAAGTTCTTATGCATCCTTGATGGAAGTGAGAAGCCGCATGTACTTTGGTGACGGTAGATAACACAAGGTGATAGATCAGGCAAATTCAATTGCACAATCACTGTTATAACACTGGTTTATTTGTGGAGCTTGGATGGACTAAAGCCTTGGTCACTAACCTCCAAGACTGAAACAAATTTGGGTACATAAAAAAACTTGATTTTCTTTTGTAAGTAAACTACAAGACTGGTGGAAGGTATTGGGGGCTTGATAGCAGTTGCACACAATATATGACCGGAGACCGAAAAATGTTCACTACCTTTGAAAATAGTAGCAACGAAAAGATCACATTCGGGGAGAATAGCAAAGGAAATGTACTTGGTTTGGGTAAAATTGCTATCTCAAGTGACCTTTCAATTTCTAACGTATCTCTAGTAAAAACATTAAATTTTAATTTGCTATCCATTAGTCAATTATGTGATATCGGATTAACTTGCACATTCTGTAAAGATGGAGTTACCATTTCAAAGGAAAAAGAAAATGCATTATTTTTTAAAGATTTTAGATTCGAAAATCTTTACTTGGTTGATTTCTCATCTAGTGATTCATGCTTAAGAACTTGTTTAATTGCAAAAACCTCTTTGGGTTGGTTATGGCATAGAAAGCTAAGTCATATGGGTATGACTCAACTCAAAAACTTTTCAAACATAACTTAGTGGTTGGCTTGAAGGATATGAAGTTTAAGATAAATAAATTATGTAGTGCTTACAAGCTGGAAAGCAAGTTACAAATTCTCATCTTTTCAAAAGTGTCATGTCAACCTATAGGCTATTAGAGCTCTTATATATAGATTTGTTTGGGCAAACAACCTATAAGAGCATCGGGTGCACGATGACATCCACGGAAAGGGCCACTTCTTGACTAGAGGCTAGGCACGTTGGACTCAGGGAGTTAAGACAATGCTAAGGGACTCAATGTGGGAACTAATGGTCATCGGAGTCACGTCGGTGACATGCAGCTGCGGCGGCACCATGGCCAACTACGGTGAAGTCCTAGCAAACAACACAGACCTTAAGATTCAAAAGGCGCAATCGAATTAGGGCTACTAGGAGCTCACCATAGAGGTTGGCGGTGATGGAGAATGGCCGAAGGTGGTGGGGCGATGGTGGCAGATGCGACAGCGATGGTCTCACAGTGCCAATGGGTTTTGGCAGGGAAGAAGCAACATTAAGATGCGCATTAGCTTGCATGCAAGCACAAGATGACAGAAAAGAAGGGAATCGGTCGAAGGCTCACCAGAGTAGCTGGAATCGACAGAAACGGCTACGGTGGTCAAAATAAGGAAGAACAGGCAATCTCGACAACTCAATGTGGGAACAAGTACATTAAACGAGGGGTAAGCACATGTGTGTAATGGAATATGAAGTGACATGAGTGGATTGAAGACAAACTCACCGAAGCGATGGGAACATGACGTCTTGGGTTGGCATGCACGTCAAAATGGAAGATGACAATGGCCACTCAGCTTCCCACAGTCTCCACTACGAAGGCAAGTGGTAATGGTAAGAGGGGAGCTCAAGAAGAAAAAATGGCACGCGTGTTGAGCAAGGAAGCTCACCAGGGAGGCAATGGCATTGTGGCGTGCTTGTTAACACTGAGGAAAATGATGTCGTTCCAGCAAACGCTGAGGGGAAACCGGAAATGGCAAGCAAAATAAGATGATGTGAGTGGCTTGACTTATAATGGAAGGAGAAAGATGAGAGTTGCTCATGATTTCTCACAAGTGCAACATGATGGGGCAAGCGACTCAGTCTCTCTCCCTCGCTTAGCGTGCACGACAACGCTAGGTGGCAAAGTGCACGAGACGATGGGACTGGTCGGACGCGCCAGTGAGGGTGTGAGGTCGGCCACCTTCAGTCATAACAGGTGGATTAGGTCGCATTGGCATCAGTGATGCGAGTGCAGCTTGTCCTCACACAACAATTGGCACTTGAGGGTGGTGGCGAGTTGAGGTGGGCGATGGTGGTTGCAACGTGGGATCGAGGGTCCACTTGGTAGCGGCGTGACTGAGAAGAGGTGGGTGCGAGCGTGTCTTTGCACGGGCGAGTGTGTGCGGCCACACAAGTGAAGGGGAGGGCGAGAGGAGACATCGATCAGTGAGAGAGAGCGACGGAGAGGAGGTGGCTTCGGAAAAGACACTTCTGCACTAATGAAAAAGGGGAGGGGAGAAAGTGGCTCGAACAGAAGCTAGCATGAGGGCTGGAAATGGCCCATAATAGGAACAGGCCAAGCCGAGGCGGAAGGATTTGGCCCACTAAGGGTTTCGGAATTTTAATCCTTTTCAAAATTAATTAATTCGAAAATCAAGTTTCGATTTTTAAAATTAGTAAACAAACTCCAAAAATGTTGAAAATATCTGGAGGTTCCTGGCACCAACTAGCACCTAACAAAATTATTTCCAAGATTTTATCACATTTCAGTTTTTCTTGAAAATTCTTTTAGGTACATATTTAATAAAAAAGATTTTTATGAAAAGCCAAAATGCAAGAAAAACCGAGATATGCATAGTTTCGCCATTTAGACACAACCTAACAAAGAAATTAAATTTTGAGCTGTTACAAGACCTGACCGTAGAACCTGATAAATCGGTGCATGCACGTGCATTTCACAAATCATATCGATGGTTCTTTGTTGATCTTTATTACGCGTGTAAATCATCGGTTCCAATTAGAGCATAACACAAATGACCAATTAGATCTGATGTACTAGCGGGAACCACGAACAAGCCAGGCAAGTCACCCTTTTGAACAAGTCGATCGATCTAATTTCATAACAAACTATTTTAAAACTATTATTAGTCTTACTTGCATCAAAACATTATTTTGAAAAATAAAACTGGACTACGATGAATGATTGAATGTTGATTCGATGATGAGATGACTTATGGGGTGATCCGTTATTTATTCTTAATATGGCGGATAGACGAGGCTTGGGGATGTGATGTTGATTGATGAATATTTGGAAGTCAAGGCCGCTCTACATAGGGTTATATACAAGGACAACCACTCTCGCTCGAGCTAGTGAACTGTACCAAACCGTATCGACCAGACTCGTTTACAATAGGCTGAGCCTAATACCTAAGAAGTTTTTTTGTCTCCACATGGGAACGTCTAGTAAATATGTTTGAACGAGACGCTGATACGCCCAGGGTGCTTATACACCCAAGCTGAGCGCTATATCGAGCAGTGGGTGGAGGTAGCGGCGAATCCAGAATGAAAATAGAGGGGAAGCTCACCTGTTGAGGATATAGCTAGCACAACATAAATATACTAAAGCTATATCTACTAGTCTTTTGTCATTGGAATATCAAATTCGTAAATAATAGAAATAGAACAAATTGAAAATGTAAACTACAATAAATTTAGTACCTTGCTAATGGATAATATGGCCCAAATGTTCATAAATATGTGAGTACCGATCTGTAGATAAGAAATATCAAATGTAGTGATACAACATTAAATTGTGAATGTCCATAAACACTAGAAATGAAATGAAAACATACCACTAAATCACTAAATATTACGACACAATTTCAATCTACGAGTTTTCATGTCTTGAAAGCGTTGAATGATTCTTTTGTTATTAAGGTTTCTAAATATCTCTTGCTCAGTGTAGCACACCATCAAGTCATTGAGTTATTCATCTGATACCTTGTTGCGCAAATCTGTTTTAATAATCTTTATTACTGAGAAAATTCTTTCAACTGATACTGTTGCCACTGGAAGGATCAATGTGAGCTCGATGAGGCGATACACAAATGCAGAAGTTATATTTTTTCCGGTTTCAACCATCTTTTGAGCAACCTTTGCAAAGATCACGGCATTCATGAAATTCAACACTTTTTCTAACATTGAGAATGAATATTTAAAGTTGATTTCTTAACAACAAATAGTCAACTATGATGAAATCTGCTGTATAAATCTCAGCAATGCGAACTAACTTTTGCACATCAAACTTAGAGAAGGAGTTACTTGGATCAAGATAAGACATGCATACCAATAATTCTGAAGAAACTTCATTGAAACGATGATCTATCTCTGCTATAAATGGCATCAAGAGCAACATTGAAAATATCAATCCGATAATAGCGAATGAGAGTAGCTTTATGCTTCCGACGTGTAGATCTACCTTTACTCCGATGTGATCATCCATAGTTGGCACATCAATCTCATTTGACTTACAAAAGCTTTGTACTGTGTTGAACAATGTCTCCCACCTATTGTCCCCCATGTCTTGCAAGCGCATTTTCACATCCACAATCAACCCCATAGCTTCAATAATATCTTGATCCCTTCTTTGCAAAGAAAGTGATAACTTATGTGTAATACTCAACAAGTCTATCAAGAAATGCATGATGAACACAAATTCAAAACTCTCCATCTTTTGTATCAAACCTGCTACTCCACCATGACCTAAAGGATATGCTGCATCTTTACATATCATCTCTAACACCGCAAGCACTCATTCCCACATTTGGTATATACGAAATAATGTTTTAAGATGCGTGCCCCATCTAGTAACTCCATGTCTACCTAGGCTAGCTGCCTGATTCAAGCATGTTCCTGTTGAAGGCATACTATTCTCTAATTTTTCCAATAAGACCTCCTGATGCTTTTCCATCAAAGCATCTTTTATTTTGCAAGATGCACTCACAGTGGTCACTATCAAGGGAACATAGTTGAAGAAATTAGCAATAGCATCACTACAACTTATGATAGTGACAACCACTAATTACAATTGGTGGGAGAAACAATGGACATAGAAATCATACGGATTCTCATCTCGTATTAATCTCTACAAGCCATTAAATTCCTCTCTTATATTTGAAGCTCCATCATAACCCTGTCCACGTAGCCTATAAATAGGTAGATCAACCTTAGCAAGCACACAAACCAAAGCTTCCTTCAGTGCAATAGATGTACACGAAGTGATATGCTAAATACCAATAAACTGTTCCATGATCTTCCCTTCTTTATTTACAAACCTACATAGTATGAATTTTACAAAATTAAAACAAAACCACAATGCACAAATCATAAATGATACGATTAAAAAACATTATATGTACAACTAATCTCACAATCACGAACATCTGCTCCTTTATTGATGAATCACAAGATTCATCAATAAGCACTGCGAAGTTCCTATCTCCAATCTCACCCTTAATCACCCGTGTGACCTCCTGTGCACAACATTTCGTGAGTTCCTTCTATATATCTGGACAAAGCATCAAACAATTACCACCACCCTCAAATTCAAAAGCCTCCTTCACATCTGCCTTTTTATCAATGTACCAATCCACCAACCCTCTAAAATTGCCCTTGTTCATGGAAGTAGAAAATTCGTCATGTCCACGAAAAGCTTCACCTTGCTGAATGATATATCTAGCACAATCTAAAGAAGCAGTCAAATGAATCTTGTATGCAATTTCGGACTTCTTGTTATAAGTATTTAATTTATAATCTACACTTGCTCTTTGATTCTGAAAATCTTCACAATCTAGCATTGCAGTGTTGCGGACCCTAGTAGGTCCACCAACATGTTGATTGAAAGATTCCATAGCACTTCTCCAATTCACATACCCAACTTTTGTGAAGACATCCCTCCCAAAGTGAGTGGGGTGTGACGGCTTCTTAAAAAGAAAGCAATAGAAACAAAAGGTGTCATTCGTTTCAACATTATATTCTAGCCAGTTGAACTTCTTATACCATGATTCTTGAAAGGATCTTGAAATTAAACCTTGCATTTTCTTTGAAAAATCATGACTAATTGATTGAGTTGGACCCTTCAACAAATATGTTGTACTAACTTGACCTCTAATCTCCTAACTTGATCTCTAATCTCATTAGGATAATGTAATATCCCGAACGTCGTTACGGCGTAAGTTTTTAAAACAATCGCGGAGTCGCCGGTTTTTCGGTAAATCGCGGGAAGGGAAAAATATGAATTGTAGGACATTGTAAAATGAATTAAATAAATTAAAATAATTAATTTGAATATTTTGGGCTGTCCGGAGGGGTGGGCCACCACCCAAATGGGGCCGCACCCCTCCCAAACCCTAACACCCCTTTATAAACCCCTTGGCCCTCCACCCTCCCCACCCCTTGGCCGCCCCCAGCCCCTTGGCGCCTCCCCTCCCGTATTGCTGCCATTGGTGCCCCAAGAGCTGCTGCCATTGGAGGAGAAGGAAAAGGAGGAGAAGGAGAGGAGAAGAAGGAGAAGGAGAGGAGAAGGAAGAAGAAGAAGAAGAGGAGGAAAAAAGTGGGGAAATTCTTCACCTAGGTAATTTTTTCTCATCCCAAATCCTCTGTTTTATGGATTAATTAGGGTTCTTGGCACGGATTATGAAGGTAGTTATTAGATCAATTGCCCGATAAGAGATTAGACGCTGACTGTTTTTTGATCTAGAAAACGAATTTTCCTGTGGGTCTTCCCAAAAGAAAAGTTGTAGAGGACTTCGATATGCATCCCCTGTATGTTTTTCAAATTTTTCTACCATTGGATCTGGGAGATACGGAGTCAGAAATACCGCTGCCGTCAGGCGGACAGATTGGTACAGTCCGACGGTAATCCGGAGTTTAAAACTAGTAAACGAATTTTCTGGCCTTGGCCGTAGTTGAGAAAGTTGTAGATAATTTAGATATATAGCTGTTGTATAAATTTTAGAATTTTTAGACCTCTGTGCTGTTGAGGACACGCGTTTGAATACTGCTGTCCCATCTGCCAGAACTGAGTTCTTCCTCTGTTTTGGGCATTAAATTACTCCTAGCTGTGATTAAAATAAAAATAGGTGTTCTTGGTAAAAATTGTAGGTTTTGAAGTCATGAATATATAGAGGTATCATTTTCTGTATTTAGATCTATATTTTTAAAGATACAAAATTATGAAGCAGCGCTGCTGAAGAGAGTAATTTGTTGAATTGTTGAGCGGAGAGGAGATTGTGCGGGTTCGGGTTTCTAGCGATGTTTTATATATTTATGTCATGATTATATGCTGTGGTTGTGTGCTAAGAGTTGTCTTATGGACAGGTGGTCTTGTCCCTGAGCGCTCTTGATTTTTATTGTACTTCGCTTCGTCGGAATTGAGGCAAGTGAATGTAGCGGTGGTTGCTACCGTTTAACTTGTTATTCCTTCTACTTGCAATTTACATTATTATCTTAATTTGATACATTATATCATGATTGCAAGATATTTTAATTGTGGAGATGATAGCAAGTATTTATACGTTGATATGTTGATATTATGCTAGTAGACATGTGGAATTCTTGCTTAATGTTATAATGTGGATATGAAATTAACATGTGGTGGATGTGGATATGTTGAGAGCATGGTAATGCTCCTTGTGGATGAATTAATGTGATTAATGAATTATCATATCATTCATGTCATATCATGTCATTTGCATATGTGGATGTCGCAAGACTTAGCAGCGATCGACTGCGTCTGACATCGTATATTGTCAGAATCGATGCACCTCTTCGCCATGAACCATCGTATATTGCCGTGTACGATGAACTACAATTCCTGCCCTGGCAAGAGTGATGTGGAGTATAGCATGAAGCATTCATATGTATTGTATTGTGGAAAGATCATTTGCATACATATGCAACATATTGTGGTGATGTTATTTTGTGGAATATACAACTTTATAGTTGTAATATGGAATTGGCTCTTGTGAGCTATTTGTGGTATGATGATTGTGGATATGGTCGTGGAATGAGATTCGTCCCTTGTGTATGGTAAGAGTTGTGGTTGTGGCATGAGATTTTTTTCACTTGTATTAATTGTTGATATCAATTGTGGATGTGAGAATTAATAAAGTAGTGAGATGATCATACATATATTTTATTGTCTTTGATGGTGATTTGAAGTTGAGGATATCACATTGTTATTTATGGAAGATTAAATGTTGATGATTAATCTATTGTAGTTGTGAAAGATTAAATGTTTTATTTGCATTTAATTGTGGATAAAATGACTGCATTCATATGCCAATTAAATCTGAAATTGAAGAGGTATGATTCATGGAAGTTTTGTGGTGATTAATAATTATGGACATGAATTGTGGTTGTAGTTGCGTGGAATTATAAATGATGATGTATAATTGTTTGTAGTTTGAATAGCTGTTAAGCAGCTTTGCTTTGCCGAGATTTTATCTCACCCTTGTTTCCCTCCCTCTGGTGGACTTTGAGCATGCATTGGGAAGGGTAGAGCAGCACCACATTGATGCACATGGATTTTGTTTTAATGCTAAAATAAAGTCGAAAGAACTCTAGTCTTTGCTTAGCTATCTTGTTGATGACTGTTTCATCTCATTAATGTTTAATTCGGAACCGTTCCTTTGGTTAATATGTAAAGTTGATTATGAATATTAAATTGTTATGGATATTCTGTTATCCCTTAGTTGTTTATGCTTCTGCTTATAATATCTTGTTTAGTAATTGTTGCCAATTTAATTTATCTTGTAAATTGGCTAGTTGTGGAGTAGTTTTAGAAGCATCCTAGGGTATTGTGGATCCTGGGGTGTTACAGATAATCTTCAATTAGTTTGCGATATGTTGGATTGGCAATAATATCATCTGGATTAAATTCATGATAAACATTTTTTGCTTCAATTATGCTTCTATGGTTGGAGGGTTATTGCTAGTTGCATTGTTTGAGAAATATTTATGCAAAGTTTGCTTCTTCATTTTTGTGAATCTAAGAATAATTAAACAACAACTAGTCAACAACTGATTAAACAAATTGGCTAATCGGCTAATGTCTAATGACTGCTGTCGAGTGTCGATCAAATAATAATTTGCATCAGTAGAACAATAATAAAATGGGATTCACTCACATTCACAAATCATAGTTAGTCACTCCGTCACGGGCTCACGGCCTCTAGGCCTCATGCCCTCACGCAGTTGGTAGCTCACCTCGGTAGTCATCCCTCACCTGCTCACCATTTCATTTCCTCGTTATCTCATTGGGGAATGGGGAAGAGCCGAATAGCCGAATAGGATTCACTCAGTCCGCTCGTCGCTCTTTGCCTCGTCCTCTCCGATGCGCTCAATGCGCCCTGCCGATGCGCCGATGCCGCTATGCGTGCCTTCGCGGCTGCGCCTCCCCCTCCACTCCGCGTCGAGCCGCCCTCCGTGCTGGGCCGCCGATAGCCTCCGGCCTCCCCCTCCGCACCGAGTCGCCGACCTCCTCCCCCTACGCAGCGCTGGGCTGTCGACTCGTGATGGTGAGTCTCTCTATCCGACTCGACGTCTCGATCTCTTCGTGACCTTATCTACTGTTCAAGCGTCACATTGTGTTGTTCATGTTCCCCGTGACCTTATCTATTGTTCATCTGCTGTCCTTGGGGTTTTGGGCCAGGATTCGCCACTAATTTGGGCCGGCTAGGGCATCGGGCCTTAAGACACCGACTGGGCCTCATGCTTTCTTCAATCTTCAACTGACTTACTCTGGCTCTTCTTCATCCTTCGGTTCTTCAACCTCCGGGCCGGCCGGATCTTCTTCAACCACGGTGGGAGGAGGTGGTACTCGAGCACCCACAAACACCTACGATGGATTCGTCCCTGGGTGGAGATGTAATATATGGAAACAAGGGAAAAGCTCTGTACCCTGACCTGGCCTCGCATCTTAGGAAACACGGAAGAACCGACATCAAATAAGGTCATGGGTTACCGTGGGTTAAGTGATGCAATCCCTGCAGAGTTAAAAACGTGATTTATGCCCTCCTTCTAGATTGAAGGCTATGAGTTGGTGGCTCTATCCCACAATACAGGTGAATGGTATGTTTCTACATATTCTTTTGTAAAGATCATTTGTTTAAAAAAGCAAATTGATACTTGATTGATGATTGACGATGATGGTGTTGTTGATAGAGGATAGAATGTTGTATATGCATGCCATTAGGCTCTTTTGTTATAAATGACTACGAAAAAACTCACCCTTGTTATTTATCTTGTTGTATTAAAAGTGAAAAATCTAGATATTTTAAATTTTGGTCGGGTGTATATAGAACGGAACCACGGCTGGAATGGCCGGGTGATTCTATGCAATAAATTTATCAGGTGCGCACTCATAGATATATCCCTAACTATTTCTCTGCTGCATCACACCTATAGGGTCGTTACTTAAGAAAGCAAAGCTTTATCGGGTAATGATCCGTAACCTGGTGTCGTCACCAAAGGTGTGACGGCACGGGGCATCACAATAACCCAGTAAACTACCAATGAAAGTCAAAGTATCCCCCGCGCGCCGCCCCAACGCTGCGACAGCAACTTAATCTTTAAAAACTTAGTACTGAATCATGTAATAGACGTGTATTGATAAGCACACAAAGCTCATGCCGAACAAGTAAACCCTTAGAAAAATAAGGGAACAATCAATCTCTAATTCTCTATTATCCTGAACCCTTGTGTAGGAAAGGCACAATAAAATAGGAAAATTCCTTTCTTGTGAGAACTCAATCTCTATTATCTTGAACCTTTCTGTGCCATGAGCTGCAATTAGTTTAACTAATCAACAAACCAGTAACCACATTCATGCTTTATAAGTTTACATATGGGACACTTAATCAACACAAACAAATCAGCAATCTCTTAACTATTCATCATCATTTTCCTCAGTATCTTGCAACCAAGCTCCTCGTGCTCTTGCCCTAAAGGACGAATAGCAAACATCAGTACCAGTCTACTACCTGATATAATTAACTTCCATTTATATCAAAGTAGTGTTTCAAGGATTCTGTCCAACCTGCGAGACATGGGGGCTACCCGCTTTGTGGATTTAGCTGGAGGAGCTTTACTAGGTGAAGCTACTGCAGTTTTGCAATTTCATTAGCTTACAAAGTATTAGGTTCCATTTACTTGCAGTTTTGCATGAAGAAGAACCATGGTCACCTGATGTTTGCTGCTGCACAGGAATAACAACTTGATCAGAGCCACGAGTCACACCACACACACTTGGAACCTGATCAGTCACCAAATTTGGCTTTGTTGTCCTTCTTTTGTCTAGAAAAGAAAGCACTTCCAGTTGCTGTTGCATTATTTCATTCTTTTCCTGTGAAATGAAACAATGAGTTCTTGCATGATTCGAAGCCGGCAATACATTCTGAATATGCAAATGTTGAACAAAACAAAGCTATATTGGAATTGCCTTGCCATCACAAACACATGCTCATAATTCAAAATAAACAGTGCAAGCAAGCAACAAATCACAATGAACCTCAATGATATCTGGATCTCTTGCCATGCCATGTCAACACATAATGGAGCTTTAATGACTTGTGAAGGCTTTCAAGGAAAAGAAATGGATTGATGAAGATAAGCATCATTTACGGTAAACACCCACAAATCAAGTTTCAGTATGCCAAAAACTGTTTGACATTCTAGTTGGATTTGGGGACTTTGGAGTAGCATGACTTGTACTATTGAAACCTAGAGTGCTAAAAATGGTTTGACATTCTAACAGGAAAATATATAGAATTCGTGAACTAGATTTTGATTTCATTTACTCTAATATATTCATCAAGCAGCAGCAGCAATAACACCAGTTAATAAGTGCTGGTTAGGAGATAACCTACCCTTTCAGATGATAGACTTTGCATCAGATCTGACACTCGCTCTTCTTCTGCAAAAGAAGGAAAACGCATTCGAGAACAAAGTTGAGTAATAAATTTCATTCTTTCAGCACATACACAGGAACTGAATAGGAAGTTAAGCATAAAACCCAGCAAGTGGCAGCAACCTCTCAACGCATGTTCATGCGTGGTCTTATAAGCTGCATAAAGTGCCAGCGAGAAATTGGCTATGACATCATTCACCGCAGAGCCAGTAACTCGATGGAGAGAAATAGCAATGCGGGGTAGCCCCTTCGCCTTTGTAGCCACAAGCTTCGCACGATCAAGACCTGAATAAGGGGAAGATGGCATTATCTATCCTGTAATGTATGAAAACCCCTGAAACTGGAACAAAATCGTACTACTCCAAAACAGGACCTAGCTAGTGCTGCTGCTATATGTAAAAATGCGTAAACGAAATCATTTGAGTGAAGGCGCTATTGTTCAAGGAAGATAAACGAAAGAATTTGTTAACTTATTGGGCAAATTGAAGTGAAAAGCTGAGCATCTACCGGGTAACTCGTGATGTTCGTCGGCAGTGAAGAGGAGCTTCACCTCCCCAGAAGACAATGAAGATTTCAAGTATTCCAGGAAGTCAGGCCAGGAGCCACCGATTCCAACATCGTCTCTCTTTGATTTGCACGGCAACACGAGACACAGATAGAGAAAGATCGAAGCTATCAGTTAACATTGGGGCCAGCCACCAATCGGAGGCAGTGCAGAGGAGGAGGGGAGCTTACGAGGTCGTCGAGCTCGGCGACGGAGAGGGAGCGGTCCCACGCGAGGGAGTGGAAGTCGGTGGCGACGACGCGGAGGGTGGCGGCTGAGTGGGCGTGGGCGTGGAAGACGATGGGGCGCGGAGGCGGAGCCGTGGGGGCACGGGGCTCTTCCGGCTTGGCCTCGCCGAAGACGACGCCGAACCCATCAAGGCTTATCGCCGCCGACGACATCTCGCAGCTGGACTGCGACGACGAGCGGACAGCGGAGGCGGTGGTTTGGGTTTGGGCCCCTTAATGCTTGAGGCTACCAGGCACCACCAAGGCGTCCACACAGCCCATTACGTAAATTCCCATTAAAAGCGTAAAGATAGCCAATCCGCAGCGCAGGAGGAGGTAAGGGCCCTTCCGCCCGCTTGGAACACGGTAATTAAGGGCCCGCCCAGGCCATCTAGTCAATCCAAATTCCAAACAAGGCCTAAGCGGATGTCCGCTGCTAATCCCCATATCCGCTCGAACAAAATTATTTCTATTCGCCCATTCACTTTCATGTGAGTTTTGAACCCTTTCAGCCATGATATTTGGGAATTTTCAAATGGGATTTCTTTAATTTTGAATGCTTTTGACTTTGAATTCAAACTTTCACTTGCGAATTTTGAACACTCCCAACTGCAAATTATGGCTTACAACTGCAACATTCAAACTTTCAACTAGAAAAATCGAAAACTTTTAACTATAAATTCAAACCTACCATGAGAAATTCGACCACTTCCGACCCCAAAATTTCCAGATTTTCAACCTCAGAATTTGCACACTATCTTAAGGAAGGCTTTGCTACATTTGCCGCTATATGAAAGAAATCGTGGGCACTAAGATGAATGATCCAGAGGTTTGTCAATCTTCCAATAATTATTCTTTTTTGATTATATATATGTGTATATATATACACATACATGTTAATTAATGACTTAACATTGCTCCTAGCGCAGTGGATGGACTTCGACGAAAGTACATATGATCTTAACAAACTCGTCGAAATTCGTGGAAACCTATACTAATTCTTACTAGCAGAGGTCATAAACAAGACTGGAGAGTTCCACCCCGACAATGGTGATAATTAGATGTTGAAACATTAGATTCAATTGTAATCACTCAATTGTGCTTAATCAAACAATTCATTCAATTTAATTCATTTATGAGATCTGTGTAATGATTGTCATAATATATATATATATATATATATATATGTATATGTATATGTATATATATATATATATATATATATATATATATATATATATATATATATATATATATGTATGTATATATATATATATATATATATATATATATATGTGTGTGTGTGTGTGTGATCTGCTAGTGTTGTTTCATTCTTCTGTGTGATTTATGTAATAATTATCCTGTGCTATATTCCTGAATTATCATAGATGGTTCTAATAAATAACCATTTATGAATTATTACAGACAGTTAGTAATACGAATCATCTATGATGTCTATGAATTATCACAGACCTTTCTTCCCGATATGCATCTGTAAGGAGGGAGAGCGGCTATCTCCGAACTATTGTCACAGAGAGTATTTGCACGGGACGGCAATAGGGTTTCTAGGCAGCGCACATCTGCGCGACCGCTCACTTCACTGTGTCATCTATGTTCTACACTGCATCAAGCCTGCGTTGCTTCCTATTCTTCATCAAGCCTAATTGTATGTCGTTCGCGCATTCGTTCAACTTTGATACTATAATTTACTTGTGTATATTCTGAAATATGATGAGTAGTCTACTGTTAGTTGCGAGTTTTGCATCACTAGTTTATTGTATTTGTCTCCTAGTAAAACCTAGAATTAAAATATTGCCCACATAATCAACATTCCAGAAACCTTATTATGAATTTTGTTGCAATACAGCAATGGCTAGTGCTTCTGATGCGATGAAACCTGAGAGGTTTTCTGGTCAGAACTTTTGTAAATGGTAGACTAGAGCCAAGTTTTGGCTCATGTCTTTGGGGCTGTGGTGGGTTATCCACCTATAGTATCCATTTATGATTGAGCAGTTCATGCAGTTTGAAAATACGAACAACACTGCTCTTAACTACATTCTGACTATTCTGGCAGATCAGCTCTATGATGTGTACATGCACTACAAGTCCGCAATATAGTTGTGGGATGCATTAGAGAACAAATATGCAGAGGCAGAGGCAGGTTGCTGGCTCTACATGTGTGAGCAATTTTTCGACTTTAGCATAGATGAGGTTAAGTCCATAATTGGACAAGCTCATGACCTCCAGCTACTAGTCGATGAGATTGCGCACCTGGGTTGTGTGTTGCCTGCAAAGTTTGTGGCTGCGGGCATTGTTGCTAAACTCATTGCTTCTTGGCAGGATTTTGCTACTAGCTTGAAATATAAGAGGGAAGAGATTTCGGTTGAGAATCTCGTTGCAGCCCTCGATGTGGAAGAAAAAGCAAGAGCAAAAGATGCACCTAGCACCTCTGGCCAGAACAATGCAAATGTCATAGATAAAAAGATTGTTGTAAAGAAGTACAAATCCAATAAACCGAATAAGACAACTAGCTTTAAGAAGAAGAAAACTGAGAAAAAGGATTTGAGGGACATCGCCTGCTTTGTGTGCGGAAAAGACGGTCATATGGCGAAGGACTGTCGCTTCCACAAGATCAGAGATGGTGAATAGCCAAAGAAGAAGGTTGTCAACATGATCATAGGCGAGGCCTCGACTTCAGGAGGGTTTGGTAATCCACCTGTTGTCTTTTCAGCATGTCAATCTATTGATTGGTGGGTTGATACTGGTGCTAATGTCCACGTATATTCTGATATTTTCTTGTTTTCTTCTTACCAGGTAGCAGGGGCTTCCTCCATCCTAATGGGAAATGGGTCGCATGCTTCTGTTCTTGGTGTTGGCACGGTAGGTCTGAAGGTTACTTCAGGAAAGACTGTCCACTTGACAGTATGCTCCTACAATAAACAAGAATCTCGCTAGTGGTTCTCTCCTATGCAGGGATGATTATAAGCTAGTTTTTGAGTCAAATAAAATTGTAATGTCCAAGTTCGGAAAATTTGTTGGTAAAGGCTATGAGAGCGGAGGCTTGTTCCATCTAAGTATTTTAGACTCTTATTATAATCTGAATGTTGCAACTAGTTTAAATAAATGTGAGGCAAATATTTGGCATTTTCATTTCTGTTATATTGGTTTTGATAGTATTGCTAGAATGTCCAGATCAGATTTAATTCCAAAAATGTGAAATTGTCAAAGGATCAAAGTGCCAGTCATGTGTGCAAGTAAAGCAACCTCGAAAACCCTTTAAGGGATTAGAGGATGAAAAGAACTTGGCACCTTTAGATTTTATTCATTCAGATTTATGTGAAATGAATGGATTATTGATAAAAGGAGGCAAAAGATATTTTCTAACTTTTATTGGTGATGCAACACGCTACTGCTATGTGTATTTGCTAAAAACTAAGGATGAAACTTTAAACTACTTTAAAACTTATAAGGCTAAGGTTGAGAACCAACTAGAGAAGAAAATAAAAGGATTGAGGTCTGATCGTGGAGGAGAGTATGTCTCTCATGAATTCTCCCAATTATGTTTTGAGCATGGAATAGTCCATGAATTTACAACACCATATCGCCCCAATCAAACGGGGTAGCTGGGAGGAAAAACCGGATACTAACAGACTTGGTTAATGCCATGTTAGAGAGTGCCTGTATGCCTAGGACATATTGGGGGAAAGCTGTACTAACAACAACTTTCGTCCTAAACAGAATAATCACTAAAAAGGTGAGATTACTCCGTATGAGGGATGGAATGGGAGAAAACCTAATATTAATTTTCTGCGAACTTGGGGTGTTTGGCAAAAGTCAATATAACATTGTAGAAAAAGAGAAAACTTGGACAAAAAACAGTTGATGATATTTTTCTAGGATATGCTAAGAATAGCACGGCCTATAGATTTTTAGTAGTTAAATAAAAAACTCCTGAGATTATTGCTAATACAATAATGGAGTCTAGAGATGCTTCATTTTTGATAATATCTTTCCTATGAGAACATCAGGCAGTACTTCATGAGCAGACACTACTACAGAAAACCCTATTACAGATGGTTCAAAAACGTCATCGCAGACGGTTTTCTGAACCCTCTGAATTTATGGGTCAGTGATAATCGAAGGTTATCACAGACGGTTTTTGAACCGTCTGTGGTGTAAATATCAAGACGGTTTGTAACTAAAAACCAACTGTGATAGCTGATAATCACAGACGGTTTGTAAGTAAAAACCGTCTATGATAGGTAATAATCACAGACGGTTTTTAACCAAACACCGTCTGTGATATATCAGCTATCACAGATGGTTTTTAGTGAAAAACCGTCTGTGATATTGATATATCACAGACGGTTTTTAATTAAAAACCGTCTGTGCTATTCTCTTCTACCCCTAAATCTATTTTTGTTTATTGGCTAGTCTTAGGAAATGCTAACCATGCTCTCTGAAACAAACAAATCAACATGTACATGTATACATCCAATTCATTTCACAAACATAAAACATCCATTTCGCAAATCAATTAATTGAAATGAAAACAAGCAAATATAGTATGAAACACAGTACACATTTTATTTTTATTAAGATTAGAACCTACCATTACAATATCCCAAAACAACAAACAGATTGCCCATTTAGCTAACACAACAAGAATAGAGAAAAGCAAAGATCCTCTATGCCTAGAACTTCTCGCCCCTGATGCAGCGCATGAGCTGGATGTCTTTAACGCCCACCATCGTCGGTGTTGATTGAGCACTGCCTTGTGCATCATCTGCTTCATGGGGCTATTATGGTATGGGTCAAGGAGGAGGAGGAGGAGGAGAACAGCAAGGAGGAGAACAGAAAGGAGGCTGGGTTCTAGTGATTATTTATAGGGGACGGAGAGGCGGAGCTACGATCCGTGGGGTGAGGATTGCTGGATTTCTATTCGCTAGAATTACGTTGAGGAGGATCGACGGGCCCAGCGGTCAGATTATCATAGACAGTTGATAGCTAGAACTGTCTGTGATGAATGAATATCACAGACGGTTCTATAGCTAGAACCGTCTGTGAATTAGAGTAAAAAATTTTATATACCGATGCAACATAAACAACTAGTCCGAAAAGATAAAATAGCAAAGTTTTATATGGCTTATATATACTCATTTGAAATGTTTCGACGAGATCTACAGCTTTGCAGTTCAAACAAAATCCAAATTCCGAAAGGAAGACCAAGAAAAAGGGTAAAAACAAACACCAAAAACTTACGACGCAGGTTTAGGTCCAAAGATGGCCGATTTTGGGGGTCTTGCAGGGCGATGAGCGCAAGCTGGACATTTTTTTGGATCGGGCTCATCGTTAGCTTTCCAACGAGTACAAGAACGTCGAAAACGGACACCGTATGCAAAAGTTATGCCCGTTTTACTGAAGGTGTCTCAAAACTGAATCCTACTCGGACTCAGGCGGGAAATTATGAATTCTGGAGAATTGCAAGGCGGGAAACATATCACAGACGGTTTTTAATATGAACCGTCTGTGATAATCAGCTTATCATAGACGGTTTTTAATAAAAAAACTGTCTGTGATAATTCGAGATTATCACAGACGGTTTTTAATAAAAAACCGTCTGTGATAATTTCGGATTATCACAGATGGTTTTAAATAAAAACCGTATGTGATACTGGAATATCACAGATGGTTCATCGATAAGAATCATCTGTGATACTCGTTTTCTCCGACGCCATCAACACAGACGGTGTCCAAATTAAAACCGTCTGTATTAGTGTCGGTCACAGACGGTTTTGTCAAACCGTCTATGATTTGGCGTCTAGTATTAGGCTTTCTGTAGTAGTGAGAGAATGTTCAAACTGATAATATTGAAAGTGAGAATAATCAAACTTATGAACTTCCCACCATTTTTGAACCAATATGTGATATTCCTGAAGAGGATAACAATCTAGTCGCAGAAGCTCCTCACAGTAGCAAGAGACAAAGGGTTGAGAAAACCTTTGGTGACAACAAAGTGTTCAAAAATATGAAAATTTTAAAACTTCTTCTTGCATTTTGCTGGCATTCAAATTCTTTTGAATATTTGTTTGAAATCTTTTGAGTCTTGTGACATGCAAATAAATATATTGAGAAATAGTATCCAAGTAAATAACTAAGAATAATTCCAAAATTCAAGTAATGAGCCTAACAAAAATAGTAATAATAATAATAATAATAAAATAATGGAAATAAAATTTAAAATTCAATTTACCTAGATAAAGAAAAGTAGAGGCCAAAGGAATGTTAAAAGCTCGCATTTAAATAACTAAACTGAGAATTCAAAATTGTGAACATCATGCAAAATTAGAAATTAGTAAATCCTAATGTGAATTTAAATTTAACCTAAAACTTCAAATTCCAAAATTATGCCTAAGCCTTTCTCCTTTTCCTCTCTTTCTTTTCCTTCTTTTTCTTTCTCCTCTCTTTACATGTGGCCCCACTTCTTTTTCTCTCTCTCTTCCTCCCTCTCTTTCTTTCTCTCTTTTTCCCCTCTGCCGCTAGCCCCCTCCCATCATTTCTCTGCCGTTGGGCCCTCTTCCTCCCCGCCTGCCTCTCTTTCCTTCCTCCTCCCCTTTTCTTCTTCTTCCGACAGCGCTCGCCCTGCTCCCGACCGCCCAGCCCCGCAGCTCCTGTGCACACGTCGCCGCTCCCATTGTGCGTACGTCATCCGTGTCGCTTCCGTCGTGTCCTCGGCATCTCGGCGCCCGTGCCCACATCGCCGCATGGCGTTGCCACTCCCGTCGCCATGCCCTGCCGTCCATCCTCTCACCGCCTGCTCTCGTCGCGTCGGCCATCCCCTCACCATGCCCCCACAATACCCTGCGCCTGCACGACCGTTCCCAGGCCCCCCTGTCGTGCACGCCCTCTTACCTTGCTCTACCGCTCCATAGCGGACTCCATGTCGTGCACTACTACTCGGTTGTCGGACACAGCACTAGTATGGCACCCCCCTCTGAGCTATAAGTAGCCCCCAACCTTTTCTAGGCCTCCCTGTGCCCTCCCATCTCCTCTTTCTTCCCCCAAAGCCAAGGCTCACCCCTGCCGCCACCTTGGCTGCACTCTCGCCGGCGCCTCTACGCCATTCCTGCCGATCCGGTTGCTCACTGCAAAAATTAGCTGCGTCACGGTGTGTCCTAAGCCCCTTCTATCATCCCTCCGGCTTGATTGAATTTCCATGCACCAAGATCGCCAGAACGGCCATCTCCCCCAACTCCGGCCAATGGCGCCTCCCCCTTAGCCATTGCATCTCCACGCCCGCCCGAAGCTGACCACAGCGCCACCTTTGGTTTTCCTTCCCCCTGACGAGCCGCCCACAGTGACCCCCTTTGCACCGCTGCCCATGCACGGTGCCAGCCAGCCTCGGTCCCCCTTCGGCCCCACCAACACGTCGGTGAGTATCCCTACGGTTCACGCAAGCTTATCCTCCCCTATCTTTTTCCTCATCCCCTCCAACTATCGCCGCCCTCGTAGCCACCCACGCCCGACCGCCGAGCTTTGCCACCGGCCCGCCTCGGAGCTCCTCGGCTCACGCCAGCGCCTCCCTCGACTTCCATCTGGCGCCGGGGTTCTATTTTGGCCATCATCGACGCCTCCTAATGGATTGCGCGAAGGCTACGAAAGCAGAAAACAAAATTTTTCTACCGCGCACACAAGGACATCAAGCTTAAGGAGGGATCATGGATCGTTACCACTAGATGCGCAGCGCAGCGGAAGAAGAGTTGGAGAAGCCGATCCAACCACGCGCGTCGAGGTAGTAGTGGAAGTAGCCGATCGTCCCGAACCTATCGTCTCCTCCACGCGATCAACCACACCACGAGCAGATCCAATCTGTAGGTTGTTGATGCCGATCAATGCCGCAACGAGCGCCCTCCACCGTATCCACACGTCCGGGTGGGCGCCGATCGCGAGTGTACCAAAGACTCATGAGCGGCTAGGGTTTGGCTCGGAGGTGGCGGCTAGGGATTAGCTCGGGATTATCGGATGCATCCCTTCCCCTCGCCTCCATATATATAGACCTCCTCACTTGGGCCTCGTGGACCGAGGCCCAATAGGAGTCTATCCGGATCTCTATCCAAATTGAGCCCACATCCGAATCACATTCGAATTAGTGTTCCAACCCGTTAAGTGTGTGACCCTGTAGGTTCACGTATACTTGGTCGCGACCCAGAAACACCTTTCCGGTTCTCCTTGGCATGGCCATGCACTTTCATAATCCATTACATCGAGGGGCCCAGAGATATCTCTCCCATAAGGAGGGACAAATTCTATCTTGATCATTCACATCCCACTACATGTTTCATGGCAAACCCAAAGACTACTTTTATGACT
Source organism: Bonia amplexicaulis (assembly GCA_036346245.1). NCBI lineage: Eukaryota > Viridiplantae > Streptophyta > Magnoliopsida > Poales > Poaceae > Bonia > Bonia amplexicaulis. The sequence continues at coordinate 7,403,304 of CM070766.1, forward strand.
ACCCGATTCTGGAGTAGTGTTTAGTAGTCCCAAAATAAGCTACTACGCATCTTTGGGAACCATGATGATCTCAAGTCTAAGGATTCCACATAAACACTACTTGAGACCAACTGATGACACATGGAATCTCTGCAGTGTCTCATGGCGGGTCTATCCAACATATGTTCACTAACACATGTCCATATTATTGATTTGGTATCTCCATACCATGATCCATGAGACATGATCATCAATCAATACATATGCTGATCTTTGAATCATATTTGTTCCTCATATGAAATATAATCAGGGATCATTTAGAAATAGTAACATTTTGGCATTAAGAGTCTCATGAATAAGTCACATACTCATTGATCAATAATGATAATGTCTATTTCAAGGAATAAAGCAATGTATCATAAACATAGTATGTGATATATTCAACATCTCCATGTTGCCTCTAGGGCATATCACCAACACCCCCCGGCCGTTCCCACGCCGGTGACGCCGCCATCTGCCCAGCGTCGCCGCTCTCCGCTGTTTTGGCCGCTGCTTCCTCTGTTCTGGTCCCCATACACCCCCTCACCTCATCTAATTAACTGCCTCCACTCAATCAGAAGCGAGCGCATGCTCAGTTGGTTAGCTGAGCCGAGTTCACGCTGTAGGTCGCAAGTTCGAATCCCCTTGCCACACATTTCGCTTTTAATTTTTATTTTTATTTCTTTATTAATCCATTTCATAAGGAATTTAAGGAGAATTAGAAAATAATCCATAGAAGCGAATAAATTTAATTAGCATAAAAATGAGATTATTTAATATTTAATATTGGATTAATTATCATATATGAGTAATTAATATGGGTTAAATATTTATCTAAAGTCTAGTTATTAATAAAGGGGCATTAATAAGGGCTTTGGTTGACTGTCTAAATTTAATAAAGCGCCCAATTAAAAAACATCCAAGTTAAACTTAAGGGAAATACATTGGATATTATGCTTAACTGTAAAAGCAAGGTTTTAAATTAAAGATTACCCTTAATTAAAAATATATGCCCTAACCTTTAACGTTTCGCCATCAAATAAATCTCAGTAATATATTGAATTAAATAACAATATTGAAATATGACCATGTATAGCAAGCTAATAAATTCAATTAAGATAAAATTTTGTCCGTTGCTAAAAAAGGGATAATATATCAATGTCAGTTGATTTTCAGAGTGCCTTCAACTAAAAGATCATCGGACATTGGAAAAATTTCGCCAATGAATAATCTGAAGAACAATGTAAAATTTATGACCAATAGTCGCAGATGAGTAGTAAATAAATATACTAAAATTTACTATTAAACATCAATGAGATAATTAAATACTGACGTGCTTCAATAAATTACTAAAACTAATCATTAGGTGAATACCTCGAATAATTGGTAAATAGAACCCTATAAAATACCACACCTCAAGTTGCTAAGAATACAGACTCTAAAGATTAATTTAATAAACTAAACACACACGTCTGTCCGTAAGTCTAACCTAACTCATGAAACTTCCTTAATAAATATAAAATAATAATAATAAAAGAAATTATTAGACTAAAGGCTGAGTCATGATCTGCCATCAGCTGTACCTAGCCATCCCCGAGTTCTAAGCGAAAATATTCTCGTGAATATTCCTTCACTATAAACCTTCCTTGGCACCCGTCTCGACAGATTTCTCTCAGCCATTTATCACTTCGTTCCAACCCCTTTGACTCCGTCAATACTCCGTTTGGATCATCCATTTAATCATAATAAAAATTAATCAAGTTCAAATGGATTTATTTGGATCTTTTGAGTTATTTGCCTTTATTTAGATTTAGTTGTTTAGCGTGTAATTAGAAATTGGAGTCCTGAAGATTCATTGGATCAAGCAAGGCCAAGATCCAGACAAAGACGAAGACCAGGAACTCAAGACCATCAAATGAGAAAGCTTCGACTGAGCGCAAGACCGCGGTAAACTGCACAAGGCGAGTCAATACTTTGATCATATTGAACCTACATTTTCTGCAAATTAGTTTTGTTTAATTTATCAAATTGCATGTCATTATTTCATATGCAAATATATGTTTATTTTAAGATTCTAGGTATATGCCTATTATTTGACTTCTTAGTATTACACCTCCTTTGGAACATTTGAATATTTGTGCCTTATCACCCTAACAAAATTATAATGGTAAAACTTTCAAAAATAGGTCCATAATCATACGCCATGCTTAGTACTACTTAGATACTCAGGGGTACCAAAATGCCCCAAGCATCACTTTTAATCATGAGAAACTGATTTGGGAAGTCATGGTGGAAATGACTGGTATATTTTTACATGATTATTTTATGCTCCCAAAAACCCCAACATGCTTAAATATCTGGGTGGATGGTATGGAGGCTGGTGTGTGGTGAAGTAGAAGCACGATGTGTGGTTTGTGGTAGAACCGCCCAGATACCACTAAGGACTGAATCTTATCATGACCTCCTGTGTAAAACAATACAACCACAAGTATGCAAATTGCAGCTTGGCTAAGTAAAACTATCGAACCCCCAGACACATCTCACTGGTAGTGGAAAGGAGTGGGATAATGCAAGGGCAAGGGGGAGGCCTAAAGGGCACCAAGAGGAGGGTGAAGTTTTCCAGCCGTGCTAGTATCCGTGGTTACATCCCATGCAACGTATGGGACCCACCGCAAGTGGGAGCAGCCCATAGGGTGAGATGACAAAAGGGCCAGATATTTTGAAAAGTTACTGTGATGATCTACTCAACCACATGACTTAAGGAATCGTGTGGAGCAATGAGCAGATTGTCTCTTGTGGTAAAAGTGTACAAACTTTGCAGAGTCAAAACTATTCGAATAGCCGTTCCCACGGTCAAGGGCAGACATGAGAACTTAATCAGATATAGTTCTATTTCAAAAACTTTGTGGGTGAAATTGGAAAAGTGGAGGGCAGCGGAGAGCCCTAATTTGTGTTACCCTAGGTGTCGCCCCAGTGATAAGATAAGCGGTTATAACGCTGAAAGGTTAAGCATATGGTGCAGAAACCATATAACGGTGGATGGAATCTGGAACATAAAATCTGTTTTAGTTCTTTCATACATTGATAAAATATGTTTTAGTTCAAACTGTTAGGTCTCAGGAAATTTCTAGGTATCATATTTTAAAAGCAATTTATGGCAAATAAAATAACCTAAGCCTTTCCTTCATAAGCCATGCATGCTATCTAATTGCATCCTATGTATTGGCTTGCGGAGAACGGTGGTTTGTGCTCACTCTCGCTCACTCAATTAATCCAGAATCAGGAGTCAGATCACTACGCTTCAGCAATACACCTAGCTGATGGGAATGGGGTCCCGATCTTCCAACAGGTTCTGGATAAGTTCGATTTGGTGGAGTCGCGACACAAATCGATCCGCTTCCGAACAACACGTCCGAACCCCGCAATCGCAGCACCACGTCTCTCGGGTTATCAACCGCGCGGCCGGTTGACCTCGCCAAGAAGGCTAATCCTCGCTTGCGAATCGAAGAACACAAGCAAGAACAAGGAAGATCACAACTGAATTGCAGATGTATCGATTTAGCACTCGAAAGTTGGGGTCTCACAAACCGATGAACGGCGAAACTGTTCAAAGACAGATTTAATCTAAGCAAAACTCAACCCTAATGGTGGGGGTGGTGGCTGTATATAAAGGAGTAAAGGGCGTGCAAAACCCCTGGACGCGTCCTTAATGGACTCCAACACGATACAAAGCCGAACGGCCCAAAAGACGGTGTCGCAGCACCCTGACAGATTCTGGACGTCCAATTGTTTCAACGATTCCCGTTGACTCAGAAGAAATTTTGATATGAGACCAGAGCCATTGGAAATGTTATCTTCTCAGCTTTCCATACATATGTGGAACGTCCAAAACGGAGTCCGAATGCGATCTGGGTGTCCGTTTTAGTGTGGCCTGATCCTGGACTCCGAATTGGATTCGAAGTCGGCTTGAGTTGGACATCCAACATGATTCGACCACCCTTGCTGGACTCGTGCGCCTCGTAGCCCTTCTCTAA